>JAODKC010000095.1:8199219-8212327 GCA_026777985.1 Mormyrops attenuatus | reverse complement strand
ATGGTGGTGATGATGATGATGGCCCAGCATCCGCCCCATCGTCTGACTCATCCTTCAAGGGCTTGTTAATGTTTCGCTGCCCCTCCTTCCAGAACCCCCCCCCCCCTTCCCCGACCACACAAGAAGCACGTCAATGTCCCTGAAATGACGCAGCAGTACTTGCACTCACACTGCGCTATTTAGCTGAGAGAGCTGGACAGCTCAGATGGTTCGGGATGGCTGCCGGTGCGCCCATGGAGCTGCGGCTGGCCAAATTACTTCTTTCGGGGGCGTTGTGTACCTCAGTTAGTGCCTATAATCGGAAAGTTGCTGGGTTGAATCCTGCGGTCGGCAGAATAGTCATGCAGCCTTCCGGCCCTCGAGCAAAGATCTTAACCCTAAAGAATCCTCCAGGGGCTCCGGTTAAAAAATTTCTGACCCTGATCTCTGACCCCAAACTCCACTCTCATGTATGCCTTTAAGGAGAGCAAGATGGAATATGTGATAAATAACTACCTCCTATATACCTGCACTTGTACAAAGGGCAAATGAAGTATTGTCATCTTTAGTTTTACCTTTCTGGACTGGGGGTGTCTGGACATTGTCCATATAAAATGTGAATTGTATAGATTCTGTATGCATGTCATAGATTATTGAAGCATGGGAGACTCCATATACTTGAACTGTTTGGCATCATGCTGATGTTTTAATGCCTTAAAGGCCATTTCGTAGTACTTTTCCTGACTTGCGCTCGTCTCGTGGGTGTAGGGCCTGATAATGGTGAATATTACACCCAGTTATGAGTCACGGCATATTGTGCTCTAGTTGCAACCCAGTTTGAGACCCATTTTGTAGCTGAGGGGGTTCTGGCCAAAGGAACCAGATAGGATGGGGAATGGGATCCGATTGCGGGGTGGGCTCTCACGCCCCCTATGTGTGAGTGTGTGCACTTGCACGGTCCTAGTTCATGTGGGTTTGCTAACTGTGATGAGGTGCAAGGAAGCGAGGTAAGACCCACAGCAGCCGGGGAGTGCACAAGTCCTCTGATGTTCCACAGTGGTCTGGAAGACTACTTACCTCAAAGGTAGCAGCGCCGCAACAACTGTTTGGGTTTGGCGCATGTGTTCCTGTTACTGGTGTGGTGCTTTTTGACCTATAGGCTCTCAGACAGCGGCAGGAGATCTGCTGGTGGCCCACTGGCCGTTTGCTTGTCGTTTTATGGGTGGTCAACTGGGGGACAAGCAGAATATCAGAAAGGAGGCTGCTGTGCTACTGGTCATCCTCCAAAATTTTTAAGCTTTAATTTGATTTATAATAATAATAATAATAATTGCTCCTTCGAGGTCCCTGCCAGACAGTCCATGTTTTTGCTCCCTTCGAGGTCCCTGCCAGACAGTGCATGTTTTTGCTCCCTTCAAAGTCCCTGCCAGACCATCCACATTTTTGCTTCTTTGCAGCTCCCTGCCTCCCATTCAGAGCCCATTTTGTTACCAGGCACCAAGACAGGCTGAGCTGATGGGGGGTGGATTGGGGGGTGCTATGCATGAGTGTTCATTCCCTCCGCCAATGTTTGCTTTCCATTCGCTTTGCACCTTCCAAACCTCTGGCTGTTAGGTGGTACTCAGTATCAGCTCTCGTGATTGGCTTATCGTTTCTCCTGCTGGGTGTTCTCTGTCTTTTTAACCCTGGGTCTTTACTGTGATGCATCCCGTGGTGTTACACTGACACCCCCCCCCCCCCCCCGAAAAACGCCCACTTTGGCCCCAGTGGCTGACCTGTAGCAGTGAGACACTAATTGGTGACTCATCTCCCCTCTTAGAAACTGCGAATGCATTCCCTGCAAGCCGGTCTGAGTTTGAACTAATTCAATTAGCCACCCTCAGCTGGATATCCTCCACTGATCGATTTTTTTTTCTCAGACTGCTTACCCAGATTAGGATTGTGCTGCTGGATAGCTTACTGGAGCAGATCGCTGTAAGTTACCTTGCTTAATGGTACAACAGTTACTCCCACATGAGATACCAAGTTTGATTCCTTTTGTACTAAGTCTGTCTTTTCAAATGTAGAAAAGGCAGGAAGTGGGATGCGGGGCTGGTACCTGTAGCATTATTGGCTCAAAATACCTCCTTAAGAGCTGCAGTGTTTACCACCACTCAAACCAAACATTTGCATGGGGCCCCTCAAGATTTGGGGGCCCCCTGTTGGCCACAAAAAGTCACTACAATAAATGCTAAATAAATGCATTCCTTATTTATCCTCTAGCTAGCTATGATCTTTGGATTCCTTTATTTAGTTTTTGTAACATCTGAGGCGGGGGGGGGGGGTGCAGTAACAACAAACTCCCCCCTTGCTTCTCAATAACTTCAGCGCAACCTCCGCAACCGAGCACATCATTTTGCGAGCGCACGAGCGTGAGCTCATGCTGACGGAGACCTCCCTCGACAGTCTGTGAGAAGCATGCACTGTTCGAGAGAATGACTCATCGTTTTGAGCGATGTGGCAGCAGCGGAACGCAAGCGGTGAGTCAGAGTAGTGCCGGATGCGAGGGTCGTATTGACGGGCCCTGCTGGGGAGACAGAAACGTGGGCCCCACCCAAATCTTACCAGGAACAGCCCGGGTAGGAGATGGTGCTGGCTAGTGATAGGAGCCGTCGTTCGCACAGTGTGGGGAGCACCTTCCCTGGCTAGTTTTTTCTTGCCGCTGCGGGGTTAGACAGGGAGTGTTTTGCCAGATTAGGACGCTGGATACCCTGACCTTTGTGTATGAGAAGAGCCGCTTCCTGTGTAAAAAGGGCAAACGAGATCAAGGACGGGAGCTTCCTGTGTAAACAAGATATAAAAGTGCGATGAGCCTCCCAGCCTCCCGCTGCCCATGAAGCACTGCGCTTCACACCCAGCTGTTTATCTCCCGAGCCGCATCCTGGGGTTGTTTTGCTTACGATCTCGCAATAGCTCTGCGTGATAAAGTTTGGTTTTTAACACAAACATGTGGGACTGCATCAGGACGTCTGCGTTGCCGATCGCGGTGTGACAGTGGGTGTGTAAACACAGACAAGAACTTGTGTGTGGTTATGCTGGGGGGGGGGGGTGATAAAATGTATCGAAGGATGCCCATGCCCCCAGAGGGGAACTGACACCCATCGCTGTTCCACATGGCTAGTAAGTGTGCAGGGGAAAAGGCTTTCGATGTCAGGCACAGGTCAAGTTTTGATTGTCATGTGTGTTTTGAGGAACAGTGGAATTCTTATTCTACAGGGGAGGGACAGGTGCATTGGGGGACAATAGCACTGCAAGACAAAAAAAGATGTGTCAATAAATACACATCACACACTGCGTCTGCGCATCCGAGGTACATCAGCAGACACACTCGCTTCACACACATGACTGCTGACCACCACACACCCAGCCATCATGAGGCTGCCCCCTTTCCCGGAAAAACGCTGCCATGAAAATTCTGGGAACTGCTTCTCTCCCATTGATGTCACTTCCCCATCTGCCTGTGTTCAAAATCAAACAGCGGCTGCCTATTAATACACGAGCAGCGTGTTCTGGTGCTGCTAATTCTGTCTTGGCCCCGTCCGAGGCGGCTTCCTCTGTGTGGTGCTCGCTCCCGCTGCAGCCGGCGGCCATTTCAGGACCCCACCAGTGTCCGCACGACTGGATTTTCTGCTGCTTTCGGAGGCGCCGAGGACTGACCTTTCCGTCGGCCGCGTTGACCTTTCAGGTTGGCTCCGGAGTGCCGTTCCTGATAAAATCCGTAAAGGCAGAATTTGAAAGGCGTCGTCTCGGCCTGGTCCAAGATTATCAAGGTCACTGCTGATGTTATCATGTGTGTTGTTGCAGTCTGAGCGGCCGTGTGCAAGGGCTGCAAAGTCGATGCGTCTCACCACCCACGTATCCTTTCTCTGGCAGTCCCCAGGGAAGTCACAGGCTGCCGTTGTCCCCGATACTTCTGGCGAACCCCCATCATGACTCGTCCGTAAACCCTCTAATTATTACCTCTGTGTAATTTGTATGCGATTTCACCGGCAACTCAGTGGAGCCTCAAGATCTGGTAAATAAAGACTGGCCAAAAGTGAAAGTCAAAAATGAAAGAAGAGTATTAACAAGAAAAGATGCTGTTGAAATGACAAAGATGGACAGACCTGTTAACCCCGCCCCCCATCTAATCCCTAATCCTCCTACACCCCCCGGCCTCTACAGTTTGTACGATTACTGGATGGGTCAACTGGACATGTGAAAGCTAATGAGTGTGTTTATACCTGAATGCTGATTCTGTCTCAAAAGTTAATCAGTTCCAGTTTGTCACCTCTGCAAAGTTTGAAAAAGATCCATCAAATAGTTTTAAAGTCATTTTTACAGTCATCTTGATGGGATCAAGTGTCTGAAACTGCCCTTTGCTTTCATCGTGAGGTGCTGCTTCAATTTTGGGAAGATCTGTCACAAAATGTAATCATTTCCAGTTCTTTGCCTGTACAATGCCTCGGTAAAGTTTGAAAAAGATCCATGAGATACTTCTTGAGTAATCATCTTAACAAAAAGTGGTGTGCATCAGTGGCGACCAGAGGGCCAGTTCCAAAACCGTATGTATTTCCCATGCAGGGAATACAAATATCTATCGTACTTCATACCTTGTCGTTTGTTGTCTTTGTAAAGGACCAGAAGGAGAAGGGGAACTCTGCAAAGCTGCCCTGTTAATTGCCGAATCGGAATCCTTTTTCTGACACGTCATCCACATTAAATCAGATGGCCTGAAGACTCTTGACAAAGGAGACTCTGTATCTGTTAGAGATATGAGAGACCCTCCACCGTACTTTGGAGTAAACAGAGATGACCGCTTATAATTTTATTACAGGTTAATTTACTTGGCTTAACAGACACCTTCAGAAACATCGAGAGCAGACGTGTACTGGGGCGCACCGTCCATTCACACAGCCAGATATGACGCAGTCTTGCTTAATATTCCACCATTAAATCATTCATCTATTTACAGAATGCTCTGTCAGTCTCTACACGGACCTTTTCTAGGCATGCCCAGTCGAGCACATATCAAGGCTGACCCATCGACCAGTCAGCAGGTCCTATCGTGAGGATTCCAGCAGGTCGTCCATCCACTGGCCACCCCTGACCTTGGAATACTGTGGTATCAGTGAGCTCCACATGAGCACCTGGGCACACAGGCCTTGCTCCCCTGCCTGAAAATATCAGCGCTGATGAGGAGGCACAGAGGTTGGGGAGCCTGCCCATGTCCTGTCACTGATAATAAAGAACCCTGCATGAGTCTAGGTCATTCAGATTCAGTAGAGCTAAGTAATCTTAGCCTCTCACTGAACGTGTTCAGTCGTGTCACTATCCACCCCCCCACCACAACCATCTCCTGTCCCAAAATCCTGAAATGGACATTTTGGTAACTGGACTGTGCCTGTCTCACAGCTGGATGCTGCCCCTGCAGCATCGACAGGGTGTAAACGCTGAGGGATGGCTGAGGTGGGTCCATGTGTGCGTGTGTGTGCATGTGTGTGCGCCTGTGTGTGTGCGAGCGGATGTACCTTACCTTATGGGGACACAATGTCCCCACAACGTGATGAATAGCCATTTTTTCCCCTTATGGGGACCATAAAGGACCCATAAGAGAAAACTCAATTTAATAAAAATCTTTGACTGCAATGAAAAAACTTAAAATGCAAACACTCTTGTATTTTGCTTGGTTACTTATGGTTATGGTTAGGGCTGGGTAGGGGTTCAGGTTGTCACAGTTAGCATTAGCATTTTTCCTATAGAAATGAATGAGCGGTCCCCATAAAGATACAGTATGTTTACCTGGCATATGCACCTGTGCGTGTGTGTGTATGTGTGTGTGTCCCTGCCTGCCTGTCGGCCCGTCACACCTTGTAGTACTGGGTCTCTTCAGTAAACAAATGTGTCACCTTACCTTGGCTGATGTTGCTTTTCTGGGTGGTAAAAAGCTAAATGTTCAGCAAAGTGTCTCAGATCGATTCCAGCACGGCTCACAGTAAAGTCCAGCAGTTTCCTTGAGTCCATATTTGTACAGTAAAGCGCATGTCTGTGTCTTAGTACTGTCAGCTGAGGGAATTTCCCTAATAAACATTCTTTGGCTTGTCATTTGTTCACCGAGGTCCTTCAGGGAATCACAGGGGGGACATGCAGTGGCCTCAGTCAGCTGGAGAGCCAGGGAACAGATGGGACTGCCGACTGCTGACGCTAATCTCGGAGATAATCGGGCTAATGAACATGTGGCCATTGACGGCTCCTGTCCGGCCTCTGCCTTCAGTAGTTTGCAGGTCAGCTGCTGTTCCCCCATCATCCTTCCACGGCAAGTCAAAGGTGAGTCACGGGTGAGCGGTACTCATTTGACGGCTGGCATGTGACGCCGTGACGGGGGCCAGCCAATGGGGTGCTGAATTCCTGCAGTCGGGTCAGCGTCACATGGGGTTATAGAGATGGGGAAAGAAAGCATGCTGTAGGCGGAGTGTTTAAAGTGCCCCCACCTTTGCCCTCTGTCAGAGGGAGGGCAGTCACAGGCAGACTAAGCAGAGGAGGGTCCAGCAAGCTGGCCGGAGCCCAGATACCTACTGTGTCATTTTTGCTGCACAGTTTTTACATGATCATTTTGGGAGCAGAATCCTGCCACTCCTCCCCCCTGAAAGATACCTGCCACTCCAGACAAATGGTGCAAGAGCGAGTTTGGTATTGGGGGGGGCACAACTGAATAATATAAAGGCAAAGGTCTATTTATAGGGGGGACAAATTAAGCCAAATTAAATATTGGGGGGTACCCCTTGCCCCAGACTGAGTGAACCTCCTGGCATTAACCAGTCTGTGTGCGCTGAGTAGCAAAACGCACAAAGCATACCACTCTAACTTTGAGAAACAGAGATGCACCTGACTTACGGTCCACACCCTGATATCAAATAGTGTGACTTATGTGGCAGAGATAATCTTTTCTGGGATGTGATTAGATAAGGAGTTTCACGTTCGTGAATATCTGCAGAGAAGTACTTACAATAAAGTCAGTGGAATAAAAGGAGGCCTGACAGAATCCATCTTTTTTTTGTGTGAATTTGCGTTCCTGCATATGGCTGTCTGGATCCTATTCCACAGTCTTTTATTATCTTCTTAAAAAAAAAAAGTTTTGTTTTTTTTAAACCTGCCAAGGCCTGTTGAATCTAATCACAATTATTACCGGCGCGTGCAATGGTAACTTTTCCAGTAACCATGGCGATAGCACTTCCCTCCTACATGTGCAGAAATTACAACGCATTTGTTGTTTACACAAACGGAAAAAGAGTCATTAACGCAATCGTGTCCTGGAATGTTTTAGGACAGAGAAACTCTCTGATGCACGGTAATGCGGTTGCACACACTCAACGGGACTGTTGCATCTGATTGGCCAATTTCCGGCTTGGTGTGTTGACTGTGGCCGTACGCTGCCATAGCCACTCTCCCTTATTCAGCTGCAATTCACACATACCTTCTGCATGGTCTCCATATGACAGCAGTGCTGATATCCATAACCCTGCTGGTGACTGACCCTCAAATGTGTGTAATAAAATAGATACTATTGTTATTAATGTTATTATTAGCAGGTATTACTATAGCCTCACCAGGGCTGGACTTGGAATAAAAATCGGCCTTGGACTTCTTGCCCAGACAGGCCCACCACGCATATATACCTGTTATGAATTGCCAATTGGTGAGAGGGCTGTCCCCCATGATATATTTTACCAGTCCAAAAACCCATCAGCCCACTGGGAAAATGCCCGGTTTGCCAGATGGCCAGTCCAGCCCGAGCCTAGCACCTCCTAGTTGTAAGTTTGATTCCCACCCCTAGCTGTGCCTGCGTGTGGGTTCTTCCTAGTCCAACGATATGGCTAGATGACTTGGTGTCTCTGTAATACCAGTGGTTTGTGAGTGTGTGTCCTGTGATGGACTGGTATCCTGTCCAAGGCTGTCCCCTGCCTCACGCCCTGTGCTTCAGGTCACCTTATCCCGGATAAGCGCTTGTGGAACATGGATGGCTGGATTCATAATGCTGGATGTAATGTTGAAGAAATTCAGGTTCAGGACCCTAACCCAGGGTACGGTGGCGCCCCAACTAGCCTATCAGTGATGGGTCCGTTTGCTCAGTCGCTAAGCCGGCCAGGACAGCCGATGGTTGGTGTAGAGCCCCTGCGAAAGTGTGACGCTCAGCAGGAACAGATGCCGGACGCAAATGGAGATGTTTATGGGAGCTGCCCCCCGTTATTCCTCCCTGCCATCTGGAGCTGACGAATTTGTTTACAAGGCGAATTTGTCCGAAAGCCGGCTAATGTGTTCGGCATTAGCGGCTCTTGTGAAAACAAAATCGTTTTCAGCGCGAGTCAGGAGACGTCTGTCTTTCCCTCACTTAGCGCCGGGCTCCATTCTTGGGAGGCAGCCGTGTGTGCGGTCATTTCACTCACACAGTTTCATGGCCATTACGTTTCACAACAAGTAACACGTACATCCAAAATAAAATAAAATAAAATAATCTTACGTCATTTACTGATCTTATTTCCCTAACAACCCATATCAATACTAAAAACAGAAAACTAACATATTCCTTGTAAAATCTCACATAATTATACATTTTTATAAACTTTATAAAAAATTGTACTATTAAAATAGTATACAAAATAAGCTATTAACTTTAACCGTGTTTAATATTCACATACTTGTTTTACCCATTCATTCATCATCTGTGACCACTTCACCAGTAGAGGGCCACAGCGAGCCTAAAGCCAATCACCCGAATGGTACGGCCAGGGCCCCAGGGCAACATCCCGGATCATCGTGCCGAGTCCATCGCAGGGCACAAATGTCACACTGTGGATGTTTTGGAGATGCTAGATCATGTAGCTGCGTGTCTCTGAACTGTGGGAGGAAACTAGAGGCACATTTTAAGTAGGGATTTTAAAAAGTTATGATACATTAATTAAATAATTTCTTTACAGAAAATGATCGTAATATACATTCTATCAGCACATGGCTACATAGTAAAATTACGGGTTTGAGTCCGGTGATTGCTATGTTAGATGAATATATTGGTCTGGACACCTCAAGCAGTCACACAGAGCTTCCCCTCCCAAGCTGAAGTTTAAATTGAGTGTTAGACCAGTTAAACTCCAGTTAATGTGTCTCTGTGTATTTATGGTAGTTAATTATACTGGTATATTGTTAAGTACCTGTATATTGTACTGTCTGAGCGCAATGTCTTGCTTATCCTATTTGCAGTATGTGCACACTGTGGACGCTGAGCATTGCCGTATTATCTCGGTGTATTGTTATATAAGGTGAGATGACGATAAAGTTCACTTTGACTTTTATTTACAACTTATGCGACTTATGAAGACTCACACATACTCTGCCTAGTGCACACTGGCTGTACGGTAGTTGACGTGGAAAAGCTTTGCACTGTATCCTGGTGTGACCATCCCAGCCTCACTCGCATGTCCCACCCTCATTCTCACACCTAAAGGTCAGTGCGATCGTCCTTTTCTAACATATATCCATTTTGATGTTTGACCTGTCGGTCAGAACCCAGTCCTAAGTCGGGGACAGTCTGTATTGATTTTACACTCGTTTACTGTAAGCACAGAGTCATGGTTGGCAGGCAGGTTGGGTTCTGCGGCTCAAGCTTCATCGCATGGCGCCCCCCGCTGGACTGGAGGATGTTTATCATTGCATAACATGCGACTGAATCGCCAACATGCCCCATCTCACATTATACATCCACTCACTAACTTTGCATCTGGAATGACTCGAATTTCCACTCCTTTTGTTATCAGAGTGATGATGCTCTCTTTGGCACGTTGCCTTGGAGTTAATTACGACAGCTTCGCCGCGGCTCTCATCTCAGATAATTAGAGATCAGATCTTTGTGTATTCATCAATTGAGAATGAAGCTCAGAACATTATGTACGTATATTCTACTTGACTGAGGGTTAT
Source organism: Mormyrops attenuatus (assembly GCA_026777985.1). Taxonomy (NCBI): domain Eukaryota; kingdom Metazoa; phylum Chordata; class Actinopteri; order Osteoglossiformes; family Mormyridae; genus Mormyrops; species Mormyrops attenuatus. The sequence goes on along the minus strand of JAODKC010000095.1, from coordinate 8,202,361 downwards.
TATATATAATTAGATATTTATATATATAATATTATATTACATAATGAATTAAATTTACATATAGTTAATCTCCTAACAGAGTTCTATCCTTACAGAAGCTGTTGAAGTGCATCGCTCAAGGCAATCACAGCAGTGGAATTTGAACTTGTTGCCTCGTTCCTAAACCAGGTGACCTTCGGGTGCTGGCGAAACGCCAAGTGGAGCATGCGCTTGCCCTGCTCATGCCTCGGCGTGATCGTCGATCTGTTTGCTTTATATTTTCACATACTACGTCTGTGTCCTTCAGGGACGGCGGCGTGGAGCCACTCGGCAGGACGGCTGGAGTGGAAGGGACAGGAAACAGGAGAAAAAGGTATACCAGCAGGGGGCGATCTTTAGCTGTCCCCCTCTGGAATCCTGCATGGCCAGACCCATGGGGGGTGGGGCCAGGGTCTGTTGTACTGTCCGGGTGGGTGGGCTGCAATTAATCTTAGTCTGTGGCAAGTTAATCTAATCAGTGGCTTGCAAGCTGTCAAATGATACAACTAAACTAGTAAAAATCGTTTTTGATCTACTCCTCGAGCCTTCACTGCTTTAATCATTGTTTCTACCAGTTTTATTGAATGAAATGCATTCAAATAAGAAATAAATGCAAAGGAATATTTTGCAGTTGAAGAGACGGGCACTGGAACGCGTGGTTTGGCCACACACAGTGTCCTCTTAAATGGACAGCCAACCCCGCCCTGGAGGATTCTCAGGGGCCTATACTACTATCCCCCTCCCCCATGCACTTGCACCATTCAGAAAACAAACACCCCAGTCTATTTTCCTAATTCCTTAAAAGGCATCCCTCCATTGAAGTGGCTCCACATTCCATACGACATAAGCAGTGATACCAGAGTCATGTCAAACATGTGAGTTATTGATTTCATTTTGTAGGGGTGTGTTGGGTGTGTGTGTGTGTGAGGGGGGGGTGATTGAAAACAGAATTTGTTGAAACAGTGGTTCCAAGGCAGAACTATGCATGCTTCTCACTTTGGCTAGAGCTTTATATGGTCAGGATTCCTGGTGAGGGGAGTGGAATCTGTATGAGGTGGCACAGAGGGGTGCTGTGTGGTGGGGGGGGGACTGAGGTTGGGAAGGGAGGACCAACCTGGAGCGGTTGTGGCCTAGTTTGCTCCAACCCTCAGTCTAATTAGCTGCAAGTATTTTACTGCAGAAGGTTCATGTAAGGTTCCAGCTCAGAAACCATGTTTGCTGGAGGAAGAGGCAAGGAGAAGGCAGGGAGGGGGCATGGGGGAGGGCGAAGGAAAGGGGAGTGACTGACCTACATTTTATGTCCGCCTTTCGCTCCCTTCCACTTGTCGGTGGGTTTTTTCCTTAATAATGACGCTCGTCGCTCTCCCGACATACTCTAAAAGTTTACACGCTGTCATAATACTTCAAAGCTTGCAGAAAAAGTTATTTCCATGCTAGATTATCTATTATTAGCAAGATTTTAGCCATGGCACACTACTGGCTGTGAGTAGGCACAGAGTAGCTATGTTGGACTTATTAAATGATCTTACCCTGTGCCTAGGGTTTGTCCCTCTCCTGCTGCCCCTTTTCTCTTTCTCCCTCTCTGGCACCTCTCCCCTTTTCAGGTGCCCCTGGTCCACTCCTGGTGAGCACTGACCCAGTTAATTTTTTTTATTTTTTTTGGTAACCACCAAAAACAGCCACTTGAACAGCTGCGCTTTGAACCCAGAGCCCTTCCTCGCCAGGCTGCTCACTGCTCCATGCTGACCATTTCGCTCTCAGAGGCACATTCCTTCATCTTTGAGGTGGTTGAAGGGAGTGGGACCAGGCTGACGAGCACACCACAGTAAATGGGGCGGGGGGGGGGGAACAAATCTGGGGGAGGGGCTGCCCCAGATTTTGTTGGACTTTAAGGCACATTAACGACGATCCAATGTTTTGTCTTATGTGCCGACTTGTGGATTTAATCACTTGGTGCATAAATCGGCCAGGTGTGGTGCTCAGCCAAGGACCACAGGGCTTTCTGTCGGTGCTGGTAACGCCGTATAAACGTGTGCGACCTCCACCGGCAGTGATTTGTGTTTTCTGACTAATCCATGACTCATAACGTTTTTCCACTCTGTCTGAATATTGGCTGGTTTTGGGCGTTTCATAATCCCCGGACAGTTCTGTGTTGTAATTGCATTATACCCTCATCCAAGATCATTTCATATTAACAGTGTGAAAATTTCACAATACGGTTCGACAAACATCTTCCTAGTGTTAATCCTCACTGATTAACCTGCACAGTTGCCGCACAAGATGCCTGAAATCCAACATATTAGACGAAACAAGCTAATAGTCTGGTTTTGTGAGCTAAAAGGTATTTTAAAATTATTATGTAATATTAACACCAGCAACTGGGGCGGTCATCTCATTCCTGAAGGGCTGAAGTCATTAATTAAATACCAGGAACATCCTGACTAATTAAACATGACAGAATTTTTCATTTGTGGAGTACAAGCCAATGGCCAGTAAATGTCTGTCATTTTTAGCAAAGGGCACGATCTTAGACTCCACTCTGCTGCATAGATGAGATACCAAAGACATGACACAAGTTTCATAATCAAACCAGGATCTGATTTAGCTTAACAGGAATGCAAGGGGGGGTACAGTGAACTCTTTGTGTAGCACGGAGCTGCCCCCACCCCCACCCATGGATATGTGCCCCTCCCTATCACCCTCCCTGTCTCACTCTCCCAAGCCTGACCTACTTCTCAGGTACTTTGGTTACGTAACTGGGTCGCTCAGGGTCTGGGCCCTCTGCAGTCCGCTAAAGAACCATGCCAGATCGGCTCAGCCTCACAGCCTGACCATCAGGGCCCAGGAGGCAGGTCCGACAAGGGCTGGGGGGGTCGGGGAGGTGCCCAAAATACCATCTGTGCCAGGACATAGGCAGGAGATTGGGGGTGGGGGTCACAATCAGTTGAGAATTCCTCTCCCTGCCACTCCAGATAATGTTAACCATTGTGAACTATAACCGTTGTTGACAGTAGCTGTAATTTTGGCTCTTGCGCCAGGAGATTCACTGTGTGTGGGGGGGGGGGGGGGCGGGCGGGGGGGGCGGGGGGGGGGGGGGGGGGGGGGGGGGGGGGGGGGGGGGGGG
>JAODKC010000095.1:8164991-8179508 GCA_026777985.1 Mormyrops attenuatus | reverse complement strand
TGCCATCTACTGGTGAGCAGAACACATGTGGGTTACAGTCATTGGTTACTGCACTGGTCCAAATTTCAGTGCTGAAAGGGGCTCTTTGCGGGCAGGTTTTCCAGCAAGAAATACGAACATGACTCTAAACCAGGGGTCTCCAACTCCGGTCCTGGATGGCTACTGTCCAGAAGGTTTTCTATCCTACCTGGCTTCTGATGAGCCACGCCATTTCTCAGGTAAATACCAGGAACAGGTGTGGCTCATCAGAAGCCAGGTAGAATAGAAATCCTACTGGATAGTAGCTCTCCAGGACCGGAGTTGGTGACCCCTGCTTTAGCTTTTTTTCTAAAAGCGATTTTATACACGTGGAAATTCTTTTGAACCATTTGAGGTTAAATACTAATTCTAGGGAATAAGTACCTAAAACCACAGTCCAACCCCTGCACAGGAAGTGAACTGGCATCTTCTTTCCTGTAATGAAGTACAGTACATTTAAATCAACCAGTGGTATCATATTTTATGATAAATATGAGTAATGTCATATATTGATGCTTCTCATACATTCGGCATTTCAGACATCATAAGCAGGCATGTGCCTCTTTTGCCCAAACGATCCCCTACTGTATTTGAGCACATCACAGAAAACAAGTGTCTGTGTATCAGGTTTGTAGAGTTCTGATAAAATCTTGATGTGACAGTAATGAGCTGGATGTTCATATAATTAAGATGTGTATGAGACTGCTATTAGCAATGTGTCATTGTGAAGTTTTTGGTTGATAATTTTAATAGTTACTAAGAAGTAGGATGTATGTGTCACGGCAAGGAGGGACAATTCTGATCTAGCCTTTGGGGGAACTAAAAGAGGTTTTATTATGAACCAAAAAGTATACAAAGAGAAACAAGAAACATATCGTGTGGGGTCAAAAGCAGGAGGCCAAAGGGAATAATTAAGAGGGTCTAGGTCAGGGGTGGATGACCTGTTCTATGGAGGGCCGATGTTTTTGGGATGACCTCTCAATCCGCCAGTATTAAAACAGTGGTTCTGTTATTGTTAATCAGCCACTCAGCCACTGTTACTGGCTGATTGGGAAGTTATCCAAAAAACCTGCACCACCCCTAGTTCAGGGCAAACCTAGCACGGGGATGAGGGTCAGGGCTACTGGGCAGAGGGGACACTACCTAATGATGATGTGGGCGGGAGGGGGGGGGGTGCAGTACCAACACCAACCTGCACAAGGGTTAGCATCAACAATGACTGAGCTAGGGAGCACGGTACAAGCTGATAACCACATACAGGGGAAATGAGGACCAGACGAGGGACAGGTACGAGTGACTGGGAGGCAAAGGAAAGGAAGCAGGCCTGTGCTGCTCAAACAGGAACCGACAGGACAGTTAGACTGAGGGAATGTGTGGGACGTATGGTGGCTCGGTGGTTAGCATACTGCCTTGTGCTGTATGGATTGTGGCCCCACCTTGACCAAAATAAACAGCTGGATCATGGATGAAAACATGCATCTGAAAACAGCATAACTCATTAGTTACATATGCATTTCAAATATTTGGGGCTTCAATTACGCTAATTAATACAACGTGTCCATTAATAAAGATGGTGACGGCCTAGTGTCTTAAGATGTAAAACTGAATTTAGGTTCGCATTAACCTCAAGATCATGAGGGCTATTGTGAGTAAAAGAAAAGTTTCCTTCAAGGACGGCTAAAGAAGATTTGATGACGTCATCCACTTACTCTGGATAGATGCCTCCACAGCAATCATTAAGAATCACATAGATTAAGTGACAGCAATTCACCAGAGTAATTTTTTATGGATCTCTTTTACGTTTTTTGTTTACTTGGATTTTCCAAGCATCGCTGGGCAAGAATTTTTCCCGTCTCTCTGATATCGGCAGTTTTTAATAGGTTTTCATTTTATTTATTGCATTTGTCTTAGTTCCTTAAAATCTTGTTTTTTTATATATATCGAAATGTTTCCTGAATTTGAAAGAAATTGCACAATATCTGTCACCGGCATTGTGGTCGTGTTGCAAAACTGATTGCGCAAGACGTAAACAGTCGGAAAGCGCGAGCAGCGTCGGGTTCCGCCGCTCTGCGCTCGCGCCGGAGAGCTGCAGCTTGTGGGACCCATAATGTATTTCTATCAAGTATCGCGTTTCCATATTCGTCCAGACGTGACAACTGAGCCCGGGATTCAGCTCCGCGCTGTAAAGCCGTGGAGGGGGTGGGGGTGCGGGTGCCTTGTGAGATGCGTGTCTGTGCCGCACCGACTGAGTCACACGCACGGGTACCCCGCTACCGGCGTGAGGTTTGTGTGCGTATTTGTGTGACGGCTGGTGTCGAGTAACGGGGTCCGGGGGCGACTAGGGTAGGGGTGAAGAGGGGTTATGTGACAGAAAGGAAATTGTTCCAATCATTGTTGCCCATTACTAGTAACAATCATTATCCAATGTGCGCAATGCTTGGTCTTTGTCTGCTATCGTATAAGTGCACTAGTAGTCTTAATATATTTAAATTTTGTGTCCACTTTTACTCACAATGCTTTTACTTTTCAAAATATTAATATTTAGAATATTCATATTTCACATTTACCAAACGTTGTATTTACTGCTTATTTTTGTGTGTTCTGCCGTTTGTGTAGTTGATTTAATTTTAAAATGACTAAATGATATATTGATGTGTTTGTATATGGACTGCATTCTGATGGTTTCTGGCAGAGTCAGGGAAGACGTGTCTTGCGGAAGCAGGGTTAGGGTTAAAGTCATCTGCTGCTTTTGCAGTGTATTCAGTGAATGACGTGGAATTATCCCACTTTAGAGAGGTGACCTGTCGAGCAGAGGGTAAGAGAAAGAGGGTGTGGCCACTAGAATTACACCCACCTCTCTGAATATGCTACCTTCTTCCCCTCTTTGTTCTCAAGCCGGCAGTAACACAAAGCTGAAACGCTGGCCTTGAACTTGGCAAACCCCCCCCCACTTTTCTGTATTTCCCATCCCCGGCCCCTCCCTCCCAGCTGCGTCTGCAAGTGTTCCCGTGGCAACCGTCGCACTGCCTGCCTAGCAACAGGCCTTTTTACCCGCAAAAAAAAAGGGGGGAGATGGAGGCGGGCAGGGAGAGGGGGAGAGGCGGGGCAAACAAAGGGTCGACTTAACATTTATTTAAGATCCCAGTCAAGTCCATGACCAAACAGGCTCTTTTTTATCACTCCCTCTCACTCCATTACTCAGACACACTGCTGAGACCATCGCGGTCCACAGTCAGAGGGGACCGCAGTTCCTTTCATGGTCTCAACAATGACCGTCACTCCTCAAAGGGAGTCTCCCATGTGGAGAGGGCAGCATTTGTAGGGAGAAGGAGCAGAGATGACGTAATATCATCTGGTTTCCATTTCACTGGGAGGCAACCCTCTCCTACCCCCCCCGATTCCTCTCTTGCTCCATCACTGGTGTGGTTGAGGTCGGTAGCTTTACACATGACTCAGTGTTTGCAGAACCTTGTTAGAATCGGGGGGGGGGGATAAGCATAAACATATGCTGGAAATGACCAATTAATATGTTTGGATTAAACTACCTAGATATTTAATAGGAAAATCACCCACTGTGGTACATATACAAAGGTCAGGTTAGTCCCTCGATATAAAAACTATTATGTTTTGTTTGTATGCAAAATGGAAAACTAATTACAATGCAAGTAAACTGAGACAATAAGGCACATGTATGGATGTAGCACTCTTACATGGGCTGGGTAGACAGGGACACGTATTATACTGCAGTAATTAAGCTGGGACAGTCATATTTTTATGAAGGTGGGGTGCTTATTATTATCGGCTTGCAGGTGTAAAAAATATGTCCATATTAAATTAGGAACAAATGATTTTAACTGTATGTTCCAGCTGCTACTATAATGAACGTTACAGTTACTGATTAAGTACTGATGCCCCCTGACACACCGACCTACGAACCACATTGAACGACAGAGTTTGCCGAGTCAATAAACAAAGTAACAAATAGACAAACCTGCGAATGTTCGGTGTGAGGCTGAACAGGTGGTAACCGGAGGCAACGTGAGCCTTAGCGAAAGGTGAGCAAGCCAATGGGCTGCCACTAAATCCTGATTGGTCTTATTTCAAAACGTAGTCCGCTTAAATTATACGCTTTGTGCTACTTCAGTAAACATGTTGTGTGGCCGAGTTTCTGACTTTTGTTATCAGCCAGATGCACATGTGTCCAAGTAAATTTTTTATGCATTAGTGAATTAGAGTTAGTTTGAGAATTGAGTTCAGGATGCAGCTCGGCTCTGATAAGCCACAGTGGGGGCGGGGTTTAGGAGTGAAGTATGCAACCAACAATTAGGAGAGTGTTGTACTTTTAAGTTTAGTACTTAGCTGGAGTTTCTTTTAGTAGGAACCCAGTTGTGTCTGAAAAAGTGTAAATGGCTATGGTTTGGAGGTAATCCTGAATGGAAGCCTCTTGAGAAGCTAAGTGATGTTGAATGAACTGAGTCGCTCGTCGCTCCTCCTCCTTCTCTGTCAGGCACACTAATACAAAGCAGATTTTATAAAGCTGTTTTTTGGATGGGTTCCATTTTGCCACCCAGGCTGCTCACTGTCCTCCACTCCATTCTGCGGCCCACGGGGAGCAGAGATCCTGGCTGGTGCGTGGCAGTGGTGACTCAGAGGAGCTCTGCGTCTCAGCAGGGGCTGTTCATCGGGTTCCTGCTAGACAGCTCCTTGCTCTCTATGTGTCTGCCGGGACCTGTCGAACTCAGGGCTGCTTGCTGCATATTAATAAGCGTATATGGCACTTTCACGGTGTAAAAAAAAAACCTTGTGTAAATGGAGATTTGTACACGTGCGCTGAAAAAAAATTCCATTCCACCCTCTTGATAATCATCTCAGCTTCAGCACTGCATTAATTAACTGAGATAATTAATTAACTGCTTCAGTATTGCATTACCATAAAGGTGAAAAAAAACAGAAGCTGTAGTGTAACGAAGTGGAACAGAGGATACTTCTGATACTGAATCCAGAATTGATCCTCTCCAGGTGGTCATAAGATCCTTCTCTATTTTTTCTTGAATTTTGAAGGTTGTTTTTTTGCCTGTACGTTTGTAGTTCTTCAAAGAGGATATGATACTGTACTTGTGACATGTAAGGGTACCCCTCGAGATCTGTGGAGAATGTGGCCTCAGAAAAGATCTCAGGCAGCTGCTTTGATAAACAGCTGTGTAGGCGATGATCCAAATGTTCTCTCCTTATTCCTACACAGAGCAATTTTAAATATGCTACGACGAAACTGTTTGTTTCCGTTGAAGGTTTAATGACGCTGAAAGTGACTGAGTGGAGAGATAAGGATAACTGTCATTACTGAGGGGACTGCGTGCCGGTGCTGAGGACGTCAGGCTGTGCGTTATCTGTGTCGAGCCCTATGGCGAGTGATACGCTGCGTTCCTACAGCTGGTGCGTCTGTCGTTCCTCATCATCGATCTGTCTGTTGGCCTTTCTTCTGTGGTCACAACACGTAGGCAAAAACTCCATGGAATCTCCACGGTACCAAAATATGCAACAGGCTGGAATTCTGGGATAGGTTCTTGGGGCAGCCACAAACTCCGTACTGGATAATCAGCTGCGGACAGCAGGATGATTCCAAAATAAAAAAATTAAACATGCATGTTGCCCTCGTTGTCAAAAAAACATTTATTTACATTGTTCATAAAATGTACAGAACATTATATTACATAATAGATAGATATTATGGACAAATAAATGGTTAAAACAAATTGATACTGACGGTGCATGGATTAAATAAACTAGTTGGATTTGGGGGAAAGAAAGCTGTCCGTGATGATAGAACATGTTCTCAGAAAACCAAAAAGAATATCATTCAGGGCAATGACTTTTTCGTGCTGTTTCCAACGGCACGCACATCAGAATGATTTCAGTGTACTAATCTCAGCTGTTCTGGAAGGACGTGGCTCTGAGCTGAGGTTTCCCACGCAGCCATGGAAACTAAAGCACCAGAAGAGTCTCCGAGCTCTTTAGTTTGGTTACTATCCCTGACAGGTGTAGTTCCTGTCCTTCCATTTGCATGCCCCAGGCGCTCTTTATCTCCCCATTGTGTCTCCTGCCATTGCACCTTCTGTCATACATGAAGCACAACACATGATGTCCTGAAATTTAACACGGAGGATGCAAAAGATTTGCTTTGGCGTGGGGATCCTTGTACCAGGGTCTTCAGCTGGCTCTCTACCTCTCTGTCATGGATTCTACTGTCATACACAAGCACATAAACACACACATTACCTCAAGGCAAGTCCGACGTCCACATAAGATAAGATGGAACGTTACTGATCCCCTGTGGGGGAGATGCATTCCCCTCATAACACACCATAATCACAATAGAAACGTAGAAAATTGAGTAATTGAGACATTAAATGGGCCTGAATTTTGTGAGGTTTCCTGAATGGACAACAAAGCCAAGCTTAACATAATACGAGTATATATAGACTGAGAGGTGTGTTTTTTTTGTTTAATCTCAGCAGTTCTTACAGTGTCAGAGGAAGAGGATGAAACAGTAGTAACAGTACAGTGTTACAGGCAGCTTTAACACCACGTGACATAATCACTGCCGTTATTTATACAAAACAACCTGCTGATAAGCAGTATCTGCTGGCAGTGATTGGCTGTGGTGTTTAGAAGGTGGGGGTCAGAGTTTAAGCTGGTCCCTTGGCACAGTGTCACTGTAAATGTTTAGAAAGCTGCAACTCCCCCATTCCCATGTCATTTTCTTTGAGGTTGGGGCACCCCCGTCCTCCTGCCTAGTGCTCCGGCCCAGTGACAGGTCCTTCTGCTGATCGAGGTAGCGAGCCAGTCCCTTTCGGGCTCTTATTTTGCCTTGGAGAGCAGCTGCTGAGAGAACAGCCTCTTGAGTTGGGCCACTTCCTCGCTGAGGGAGCTGAGCTGGCAGCGAAGGGCGCGGTTCTCCATGTGGTACTGTGAGTCCGTCTGGCCCCTGTGGGTCACTACGCCGTACCCGGTCGGCTGGGGGCCATATTGCTGCTCCGGGGAGGGCCGGCCACCACGTCCCTCTTCCCTCAGGTGCTGCTGCCACACGGCGGGGCCCTCAGGGCCCGCAAAGAAGGTGGGACTCCTCATTGGCTCTCGCATCACGGTCAACTGCATGGGGCTACGCCTGGGCTCTGGCTGGGCCCCGCCCACGTCGCTGCCATCCCCACCTCCCGCCACCTTGAAACGCAGTTTGTGTGGCAAGCTCTTCATCGTTTCCCCGGAGTCCAGCCTGGTCACCGTGTCACGTGACATGTCTCCAGGGTAGAGCCCCACTGGGCTACCACTGGCGAGTCCCTCGCCGGCCATCCCCATGGGGCAGGGGTGGGGCTCAAAGCCCGGCTCCTCCCCGCCGTGTGGCGACATCTTGCCGTGCTCGCTCATCCGGTCATCGAAGAACACGGGGCTGCCCACGCTGGAGCCACCGGGCGTGGAGAAGCCAGAATCTTCAGACAGGCTGCTGTTGTCGCGGACTCCTCGTCCGCTGTATAGGCAACCGTGAGGAGGTGCAGGCTGAGGGGGCGCCGGCGTGCTGGGCTGGGCTCCCTCACCATGGGGGACAAAGTAGCGAGTAGCGGAGGGTGCCTGGGCACAGGTGGGAGTGGCCAGGGGCAGCACGTGCACATCCGAAGGGTCTTTGACCAATCCGAAGCGGAACTTAAGGGCCAGCAGCTCTGCCCGCAGTCTGGCGTTCTCTTCAAGTAATGCCATCACACGGCTCTCCAGCACCATGTCGTTGACGCGCCTCTTCTCCCGTGAGCGCTTGGCCGCTTCATTGTTCTTCTTGCGCTTGTCCCAGTAGCCTTCGTCCTTCTTTTCATCGGGGATGAACTCACGCTTACGGCGGCTGCCGCTGTTACTGCTGCCACTGGGGCTCTCCTTACGCTTGAGTGCTGACGAGCGCCCCAGCAGCGAGCGGGCTAGCAGGCTGTTGGATGTCAGGATGGACACCGCCTCATCCGTGAAGGACAAAGCTCCATCTGAAGATCCCGCCTCCAGACCCGCCATGCTTGAGGGCGAGGGAGACACCAGTACAGCAGCACTTGGCTCCATCACGTCTTGTGACTCCTCCTTCAACACAAACTCATTGGGCCCTATGCACCCAATTTGTGAATAATATGAATTGTAAGTCAGCGGAGCCGGTGTTAATTTCGGGAGCTGAGTGAGTTAATTGTTCTCAGGGCGAACGATTTATTTATTTTTTATAGCCGAGTCCGTTATTCCGTGCAGACAGGGCTCCACCTAGTGAATAAAGAAGAGAAAACAGTATAAGACGGATTTATGTCCCTCAATGTTACGTAAGATCCGTTACAACACAATGTTATGTAACACCGTAGCATCTTTCTAGTAAAGCTACATATAGTCGCACTGTAAGCCGAGACGTTAACCATATATATAAACACAGTTTACTCATTTTAATCACATTTATTTGAACAATACAGTGGTTCTTGGGCAGACAGACTTTATGGAGTTATCACTCATGGGATGTTTTATGATTTGTTTTTAAGTATTACGCTTGAGATGCTGACCTGTATTATGAGAAGCCCATAGGCATTAACTACGGACTTGCGGTCAGATAATGACGAAAATAGATGCGTTGCTTAAGAACAGATGACAGTTAGAGTGACCAAGAAGCTCACACGTATACCAGATGTTCTATCTTAATATTATTTTCATCAGTTATTAAACTTCTTCTGTGCGCTTCGATCAACGAACCCGCTGGCGTGTAACTTATCTCTTAATAAATATCAAATTAGAACTTTACCATACCCGATAGTTATCTCCTAATATTACGCAACATTACGAGAAGACTTTCTACTCCAAAATACAGTAACACGAACTGCATTAACATCCTAACCCTAATTCGCCAGAAAACGATCGCGATTTTAAAACGGAGCAGTAAAAACATGCTTACACTTCCGTCCTTTTAGAGTAGCGTTTCTTTCCGCCTCTAGTTTGCAAATACGTCGGTATTATAATACTACAATATCTAAACAAAACGCAAAGAACTGCAGGCTGCATTTTCACTTTCGCACGGCAGCCGGCTGTCACTTGTACAAAGGCTTCTACTCGCTTCAAAAATAATTCAGCAATTCGTGTTCATAAAAGTAAAAGGACAGAGGAGAAAGAAGCGTGTGATGTCTGCATTAGGACTTTCCGTACCTGTTTGGCAATAGCAGCTCCTCTTCTAGGCGCTTTGAGGCTCCGCAAACGCAGCCCGTCCGCGCTCTATACTCCCCGCACGGCGTCCGTCGCTCTCCTTCCCCGTCCCACTTGTCTCTGCTCCGCCGTGGACGCCGCAGCCTTTATTTGTTTCTTCTGCCGGCGAGTTCAGCCGAGGACTTCACCTCACCTCACTTGAACCCCAGGGCCCCAGCTAGGAGCAGCGGTTAAGACCGCCTCTCTCCAGGCTGAAATCCCACCCCGCCGCGGCCAGCCCTCCTATCCTCTGTCCGGTAATGGCTTCGCCTATCTCCTCCACCACCAGTATTCATCCATCTACAACCATCAAATCATCGTTAGTAATATATATTTTCTCCCCTTTATCTTTCGCTTCCCCTCATCATGCTTCTGATTTATAGTTAGTATGTAATATTTAGTCACATGACGAGGGAAGACGTATATTAGAAGTCCTCAGTGGCCCATTTTAATTGGCTGAATTAGCCTGCGTAGTTTTTTGCGTGTTCTTAATGGCTGTGCACGGACGCCGAAGGCCCTAGTGTACCAAAGGCAGCTAATGCAAACGGGTCGCGACCCCATTCCCTTAAATGTTCTTATTTCCCCTCCCCTAATGCAGAGGCTCCTAGTTACACAACTCCCGCCCCGCCTTCCGTCATTTATACTGATGCACCAACATGTCCGTCAGCCCTGGGAAGAATGCATAACTCTGGACCTGTTTCATCTGTTTCTCTCTCTCTCGATACAGTTTTCATATTCCAATTAATAAGCCATATTAAATGCCAGAGACTGCAAGTACTGTGTTACAAGCCCACACAGCAGAATTGGCAGTGTTAATCATGCGCTAAGAGTGTTTATTAAATTTCCTGCAGGATTACAGCACACACATTCTGCGTAAATTGAGTCTTCCATGCAAATCAGGGACCTTTTTGCGAACCCGTCCATGGCAAGCACAGTAAAAGTCACATAATCCTCCTGAAATGTGGAATAGAAGTTTTGGAAAAATTCGCCACGGTTGATAGAGCGGCGTGCTGTGACCGGTTTAATGGCCATAATCTGGGCTCTGCACCCTGCCCTGCTATGTGAATCCCAAACCGGCTACGTAACATGGAGTCCAAGCTGCCCACGGAAACTCCTCTTTATACACAACTTGGTGTGTTCTGGATTATGCAGAAGGCTTCCAGAAAGGTGGGTTTATTGTGTGAAGATACATTTAGCTTTTCACGAAGAAAAAAAAATAACACGCAAAAAGAGTTGATCTTTAATCCTTGACACCCCTAACAGAATCGGTCCTCTCCAGTGCCTCTCCAGTGCCTCTCCAGTGCTCCTTCCACCCAGGACAGCCAAATTAGCTACTCTCCTCCTTTCTACCCTCCAGATAAGAGCTTCAGAAATGGCAGGACTGTTTTTTGCTTTGTATACCCTGAAAACACAGTTGTGATCCCACAATGGTTAGGTTTAACCACGGAGACGACAGAGTCTGCATGTGTTTATGATTTGTTAGCAAGTAAATAAACGGTAAGGTTTATTGACTAGCACTTCTGGTGAAATGTCCTTCTGCCAGTTTGCTTCCCCTACAGCTGTGCAGCCTGCAATCTGTGGGCTGTAAAGAGACACCGAATCTCAGATCCGGCCCCGGTGACTCCATACAGCTGCATCGACTCAAACCCCCAGTCCGGCTCAAATTTAGAAGGAAATCAGCCTTAAGTCTTATAAATCCATCACACATCGATACACCCATTGTGTTGCTATTATTGCATATTACTGTAATACTTTTCCATATTACGATCTTATGATGAACTGCAGTTACCTAGGATCTCTAGAACAGTTCTTGCCTTACAAAATACATACAAATATTTAAAAAAAAACAAAACATTTTGAATATGTTTTTACTTCTAAAGTATAACATTCAGTCCAAGTTAAACTGATCTAAATCTTATCAAATCAGATCTGAATGAAAACATATAGAATCTTTAGATGTTTAGTTTGTTATTGAGTCCTGATGAAGACCAGGTATCTAGATGCGTATTTTCTGAGAGGGAGAGAGACACACAGCTAATAATTCCCCCCATAGCCCCATGGCAATGGCATCCATATGGATGGTGTTGGCGAAGGTAGTTATGGATGGGGCAGGAGGGAGAGATCAGAGGTAGCAGGTGGTGTGGCAGCGAATCCCCTGCCGGGTTCAGGTCCCGAGGAGGGTGTGTAGGTTTGCTGTTACACCTTTCTGAGTGTATGAGTTTCCTCACAGTGCGATCCATCACGCTCAACAGCCAAATATGGCATGTGAGCTGCTCTGCAACTGAGCACGCGAAGAGCGAAATGCCTGAGGTCACAGGTGTTTTATCTGTAACCGAAGGAATGGAAACCGAGGCACAAATTACTGCGGAATCTGCTTTGGTTTCACACGTTTTCTTCATTGATGGGAATTCAATTCCGCAGTGTTCAATGTGAATACACGCTGTAATAACATCAGAATGACAACTAGCATTTGATTATATAGTAGATTTGCAACTACCTGTTTACTGTGTGAAGATTTTGCATTACTGAAGGCCAACTTACATCTGTCGTATCCTTTCCGGTGACACAAATGGCCTGTTTATGACCACGATATGCAGTTAACCTGAAACAGCAATACACCGTCCCCATTAGTCTCAATTTGTTGTACGTACAGTGAATCTCTCAACCATATTGTCCCCACCCCGTGGCTGGCATTCTGCCCACTCTATTCATTTGCCTCCGAACAAGCTCTATGTCTGATTTGAGTTAAAAATCAATCCCACGAGATGTTAATGCCTGCCCAGATTCTCTTTCAGCTTTTTCTTTCTGTTTTTTTTTCTCCTGCTTTGAATGAATCATGACTTTACTAGGAATAAAGGCGCCAGCCTGCCCAAATAATGTCCAAGACCCCGTCTTGATCTGAGCCGAGATGCCAGTGGGTTTGGGGCAGCTGGTGCCGGAGCTGAGCCCCCCTCGGCAATCAGTCACGGTCGGCACCGAGAGTACGCAGTGTGTTACGGGCAGAAGGACTGCCAAGTGCCCCTCCTCATCAGGATAAACATGCACTGCCAGGAGCTACAATGTATCTGACTCTGACATTTTGTTGGGATTAAAAACGGAATCGCATGACTTCTATTAATGCACAGAAAATAATTGCCAGAATGAATGCTATTTTAGAGATTTAGTGTGATCTTGTCTGGCAACACTGTCATCAGTTATATAACCCAAACTAGATGGTCTACATCGGTGTTTCCCAATCCAGTCCCCACAGTCAGTACACGTTTTTGTTCCCGGTAGGGAGCTATGAGGGAGCAAAAAGATGGACTGTCTGGCAGGGAGCTCTAAGGGAGCAAAAACGTGTCAGGCGTCTCCTTTCGGTCTCTGTTTTCAAGAACTTCTCTCTGGGATCAATAAAGTTAATCTAATTCTAAATACTGCCCCCCCCCCAGGTGAGAGGGAGGTCACTGCACCTGTCCTCTGTTTGCCCTAAGGGACATCACCAGCCCCATGTGGCCAAACAGCCCAGGGCAAAGAGTCACTGTAGCCAGGGGGCGGAGAGACACGGCTAGAATATGCCCACATGCACGTGGTCACAGGAACACGCAGGCAATGTAGTGAACATGGAGAGATACACACACACGAACACACACACACACAGGTTTGTAATTATATCTTCGTGGGGACTCTCCATTCATTTCTATGGGGAAACCTCTAATCCCAACATGACACTCTTATCCCCCACCCAGCCCTAACCTTAACCATAAATAACTGAACAAAATACAAGACTTTTGGCATGTTTTAGTTTTTTGATTGTATTCACAGATCTTTCGTCAAAATGACAGGTTTCGATTATGTTGTGGGGGCCATTTGGTTCCCACAGTGTAATATAAACATAATCCACACACACACACACACACACATACACACACACTATCCATACCCCACAAACTGCTCCGGGGGGACTGGAAACAAGGCAGCCCCTGCGCCCTGAGCCGAATCACTGCCTGTCTATGTGTGTGTCTGTTTCACTGGGGAGTACAATGAGGTATGTGAAAGCCCCAGAATGCCTGTGCATCTCTACTTGTGCCCGTGAAGCATCATGGCTGTTATTGCCATCATTATCTTACAGAGGCACTCAAATGGACAGTCAGGGGGGAGGCCTTCCGTGCATAATTCCCAAGTCCGGGACAGAATTACTTCAACTGGGCCCTCACGACGTGCAACCCTGCCCAACCTGGTCCAATCCTGGGACAATTTCCCCGATTTTCTCCCTGCGAGGTGGGCCTGGTGTGTAACACTCACACATTCTGTGCTCCCAGTGGCCAGAGATAAACTCTCAGGTATGACTTCACATGTGTCCGCATTGCCCCTCCCCCCCATGCAGTGGCTCGGTGCTAGGGAGCCTTATAGCCACACACTAGTACCCCTTTTGCAGCCCAATGAGTCACAAGGGCCATCGGACCAGCAAGCCTGCAGTGCTGTCAAGTACGAACACATTCGCATCAGCGGGCGGCCCTATTGCTCAGCTCTCTATGGCGGGGGGGGGGGGTCAGGTCAAAGCAAACAGATGAGGCAGCTGAGGACGCCGCTGTTTCGCTGTCACCTTGCGGGACCCTCCACTTCCTGCCGGCCCGCTGAGGCCCGATCAAAGCTGGCCTGACCCCCGGGGGTCACGCAGATTTGATAAGATACCAACACCGGACCAGCGCCGTCATCGGCTCAGAGGAGAGGGTCCCCCTGGTGGCCGTGCGTGGGCCCCGGAGACGTGGTATGGGCGATCGGCTGCGAGTAAACAAGCGAGTAAGCGGCGCTCTTTAAATAGGGACCATCTGCCTTCCCTGGCGTCGTGGGTGACGCCCAAAGAGAGATTATGGCACATTTTACCAAGAATCAGGTTAAATTTAGGAAAAGAGAAAATACGGTGCCACATTGTTATGTAAGAATTGTGCAGATGGTGCTAAAATGCCGGGCTGACTGTTTTTCCCAGGGTGGGTTACCTGGTCATCTTATTTTTTAACCACAAGTGGGTCAATGGCATGATGGTGAGTCCAGGGTGGTTATCCATCTGCCTGTTTCACATTCCTCAAAGGTTATGTCATAACCGCCGCCCCCACTCAACCTGACCAAAAACTGAGTCTTTTTCCAGAGTCTTGGACATGGCTCAGGGACCCAGCTCTGTGCGTTAATCCCATCTGCTCCAATTGGTGTGGGGGGGGGGCGCGGGCGGCGGGGGGCGGGGGCGCGGGCGGGGAGGGCGGTGAGCGCGGCGGACGGCGCACCGGG
>JAODKC010000095.1:8151814-8164891 GCA_026777985.1 Mormyrops attenuatus | reverse complement strand
GCCCCCCCCACACAACCTTCCCAAAAATTGTTTTTTTTTCCCGTTTTTTGTCAATGGGTCTGGGCCCCCGCTTTGGGGGTTATTCCCATCTGCTCAATTTTTTTACCCCCCCCCCCCCCCCCCATATCACCTAAACTCCCACATAATCCTTGCTGCCCATATCCGCCAGCAGGTACGGAGAAGCCGACGAGGCCACTGTAAGTGAAAAGCCCCCATTTTTCAAGGCCAGAAAATAGTGGAGCTTCAAGCCTGAATCGATACTTTAATTAAGGCCAGTATTTAAGTAAGTGGGGCAAATTCATCAGTGATTATGAAAGATCAATACGGCTCACAGAGTCCCCGCATCTGCGTGGATGAGCTTGTCGTGAAGGCTGCTGCAGCAAATGCGCCCAGCACCTCAAAGGCGTTTAAAATCTACCGCTGCAACCGTGCACAGGTAAAACAAACACCGAACCACACGGCCGCTCTCACTCAGAGAGGGAAATGTTGGAACGGCAGGATTCATTTGCAATACAAACACACCGTTTCTGCCTGAAAGCAGATGTCGGGTGTGGATGACAGGAAGTACGCCTACTTCGCTGCTCACTTCCTTTTTCCTGATGATCTCAGACCAGCCTTTGATGTTGCCTGGACATGGCAAAGAGCCATGCCATATTCATTCAAATGTGTTGGATGTGTTGCAGCCTGTAGAAGTAACCTGCATTATTCTCTTATTACCAAATGGTGGACTGGAAGCTGCTCTCTAGTGCCCCCTGCACATCCCAGGACAGGCTGTTGGATAAGCAGCTAGAATATGGATGGATTTTTTTTTATACTTGCAGTCATATTTCCCCATGTATATCCAGTGTAATACAGCCATTTTCCATTACTGATTATCCCACTAAGGGCCGCTGGGGGTCTCACACCTATGGGCAATTTGGAATCCAGCTAACCTCAGAATTTTTTTGGACTGTGTGGGGAAACTGAAGCATGAGGAAACCCCACAATGACACGGGTTAAACATACAAACTCCACACACATAGAACCCCGATGCAGACTTGAACCCAGGTCCCAGTGGTGTTAGGTGACAGCTAACCACTGCGCCAGTGCCTCCCCATCTTGGGTCATATGAATATTATAATATCCTGCATGATGTAAGAATGTTTTTTTTTCACAAGAAAACGGCATTCATGTCCTGAATTGAGCCACACAAAATCTGGGGATGGAGGGTCCGCTGTACTGAGCAGGAGCCTCATAGCACAGCTATAGAAGCTGCTTAAAACTGGAACTGCTAACATGACTATGCCTAGAACAGGCTTCACCGTAAGTGGATTAATAAAGGTGGGAACAGTGCAAGATGGTGATTCTGCCCCGACCTCCCATCACATGATGCCGGGAAGAGTTTCAGCAGCAGGAGATTCGCACAAGGTGTCCTGGGCCCTACAGGAGGGCCTCAGCATCACCACCTGTGATTCCTAATCCTGCCGGATTTAAGATTAATTTTGCTAATGCCGCTGACTGACAGTTTTCCAAGTCAGGCATGGTGTTAAGTGAAGATGCTTCAGAATCACTGTCCGTGAGGATAACAACACGTTTTATGTTCGGCAAACAAATGGAAATAATTCCAGTTATGCAATTAGATGGTGGGTTTTTGCACTTGTGGAAATGCAAAAACACGGGGCATTTTATTTATGTATCTGAAAAATAAATGTGTAGTATTTTTATTAAACATACAGCATAGTACAGTAATACTAGACAAAGAATCCATCCATCTTCTAAGCCCTTACCCTGGTCAGTGTTACGGGGGTATGGAACCTCTTCTAGGCAGCATAGGGCTCAAGGCTGGACAAAATGCTATTCCACTGCAGGACGCCGACTCACACACAATCCTACAATTTAGAGACAGCAGTTAGCCTATGTGCAGGGCACTGGACTGCAGGAGGAAACCCACATGACACAGGAAGAACATAAGAACCCCCCCCCCCCCATGCAGAGCAGAGGCAGGATTCAAACCCAAACCCTAGCAGTGCCAGCCAGTTTGCCACCCTTGAGACAAAGAAAGTCAAATAATGTTTGGCTTGTTGAACTGCTGTGGCCACACTCTCAGACGCCTACAGAGACTTTAATTTGACAGTGAGGAGTAGAGGTGTCACTTTACTCCTGGGATAATCTGCATGAAGTGAAAGCAGGCCTCCAATGTGTTTGTTATAGCTTTCAGGGAAGACTGAAACTTAATTTTTTTTCTTTTATCACTCAAGAAGAGACCCCCTTGCCACTTTTGCCTGACATCTCCATGCATGTGGGGGGAGTTTCAAGGGCGGTTTGGACAGGTACTGAATCGAGAACCGCTGCTTCGTTATCAAAGGCTCATGGGAAGTCCTCAGTCCCCTGCGCTCGCCTGTGGCGTGTGTGGTGGCGCCGAAGCACGGGCTGTTGTTTGTAGTGTAGTGTCGACACTGCACATGCACATGTGTGTAGGCACTAACACCCACATGTGGAGATACACTCGTACATGTAAGTGCTAACATGCTCTACACGTTCTTACATATAGATGCCAAAATAGCTCACTCACCCTTACACACATGTGACAACATACCCCACACACATGGCCCACACAATCACGCATCTGAGCCCACAAGCGCTAACGGCCGAAAGCAGAGCAGCCCTGTTTGACTTGGTGCTTGAATGTTGGGTCAGTTGAGGCAAACAGCTAATGCACACACCACCCCCCGGCCCGCCCAACCCAAACCCTAAATGCCCTCACTCCCTCACTACAGTCCCCCACTTCACTGAAGCCTTATCTAATCCTGGATTGTGGCAGCGGGCCAGGATCGACATTATGGCAGTTTGTGTAACAATGTGAGACAACTGAGGCAACACAAGTGCCTTCCTACAACTACTGGGAGACACGGAAGAGGCTAAAATTAACACACTCTTTAAAGGCGTAAAGCCCTCGTGTCTTTATACCTGTGCAGTGAAATTTATACTAACAGAAGTAGTTTAATCATATTTTAGTGAATAGCGTGGAATCAATTGTGCGTCTCAGCCAGACTCTGGGACACTGCCCCCACGTCTATGTAGTACTGTATTTTATTTTATTTTATAGTTTTTAATTTTCTCACTGTGATGGCTTATGCTGTTTTATTTTGTGATATTTAATTTTATTTACTAGTTCATTGTTTAGCCCACTTGTCGTTAGGTATCTAGGCACTGAGGGCAGCTAAGGGGACCTCAAAATAAAATGCAACCAATCAGATTGTAGAGGGGTTGGGTCCAAGCAACTAGAGGAGGTGACACCAATACATCCGATTGGTTGGGCCCACCTCTTCTAGTTGCTTGGACCCACCTCCTGTACAATCTGATTGGTTATCTCCCTGAACCAATCATTTTTCATTCCGCCCTCAGAACATTTTTGTGTAAATAAAACTCCCATTAGCACTCACTTAAATGAGGGTTAGGCTTGCAGCAGGAGTCGGTGCCTGTGTTGTCACATCCTGTCCGTGATGTATACCTGACCCTCCTCCTTTCCCCTTGGGAGTGGCCTAACGAGCCACACCTGACACTTGATCATCCTGCCTCTTGTATCTGCCTTGTGTTAATGACCTCCAGCTGTCTCCCATTTGCCCCTGCGTTACCTGTGTAAATAAGTGCTGCCCAGTCTTTGCTTCCCCAGTTCAGTCATTGTTGTGTGCTAACGTCTCTGATCCCATGTTCTGACTCTTAATAAAGATAAAGTACCCCTGGGTCATTCTTCCTGGTTGATGTGACATGTGTCTGCAGTTTGTTCTTTTTTGGAACATTGAAGAAAAAAAGAAAAAAGAAATATATATATACTTAGACATACTTCATGGTCTTTTATTTTTCATTACATGGGTATAGCAACAGTACAAATTTCAAATATGAGACCTATATAGAACTTTCACTGCTAATTATGATATGAATGCGGGTACTTAGAATACAATAAAATTGTGTCGTAGTCTCTCTGTGCCACTTAATGTCGTTTGTGTCCTGATAGTCACACATTTATAAATCAGACAGGCTGACAGTGATAAATGGGTTGGACGCCCCTGGGATCTTATTATTGTGGTATTTCATTTATAGCCTGGTCTTTTTTTGACATTTTATGGATGTGGCAATATTCTGTTGTGTTCATAGCCGCTTGGCTGGCCTTGATTTTACACGGCGTGGATCAGCCTCATGGTGCCAAATTGTCGATGTCCTTAATGTGTAAAAGGTCCCTTTGGTCCCATTGCAGGGGTGGGCGGGGCAAAATGACATTTTTTTTATCCTGCAGAGGAAAGACTCTATTACTTTTCAGGGTTTACTGTGTTTTCCAGCGTCAGCCGTTTTGTTAGCTTTGTGGCTTCTGTGATTTCCTTACAATATGTTTTGAATCCTACCCCTGTCCCAAGACCTGCATTTTGGCTAATTCCTGTTGCTCAAGCAGTGGTGCAGTTTAGCACTGTTTCCTCATACTTCTGGGACCAGGGTTCGAGTCTCCGCCATGGCTCCATGTGTGTGGAATTTGCATCTTCTCCCTGTGTCATCGTGGGGTTTCCTCTGGCTACTCCGGTTTCGCCGTACAGTACACAAATTGGAACTGGAAATACAAAATTGCCCATAGGTGTGAGTGACTGCTGTGTGAGTGTGCTCTGTGACGGGTTGGTGATTCATCTTGGGTTGTTCCCTGCCTTTTGGCCGTTGGCTCCAGCTTGGGCTCTGGACTCCCCTGCAACCCTGAATAGGAAAAGCAGTTATAGAAAATGGACGGGTGTCTCTCGGTTGGTGATTGTGTGCATACATGTGTCCCACAATGGACTGTGATCCCATGTGTCCCATGCTGACTATACCCCCGACCCCCCCATTCCAAGATAGCTGGTTAAAAGCTGAATGGTCACTACTGTAGAGCAGCTTAGCAGCACAGTCTCCCTCAGTGCCGCTCTGCCTTTTCATTCCAATCCGCCAGTCCATCCAGCCGTTTGCTTTTCTTTCCTCATATTTGTAGATCGTTTTCTGTGAAGACCTGTCTACTTCTTTCTTGATACTGGTGTTATTCTCCCGCGAAGAAAAAAACGTCTGTTATTCTTCTACATTCAAATAAAAATATCTGAAGCATTTCATTGCTTCTTTGGTAATTGGAAACTTATTTCGTTTTGGTCATGCTTGAAGGCAGACTGGAGTAAATCACTTTTTGTGCTTGGAAATACATTTGTTACCCATTACTTTGAATTGGCTTCTATCTCTTTTGCTCAGAAAACACTAATATTTCTTTTTTACATGTTGGTGCAATAATTGTACTGTGGAATCTGCATGAAGAATGTAATAATTAAGCAAATGAATAACAGGTACTGTGTCCAATTAAAAAAGTGGTCAAACAATGTTGCCATAGAGACAGGAAAATTGTCATTAGTTATAATGTCGCTTAGTATCTTAGAAAATACTGATTTCATTCCATTGTTTCTTTTATGTATTTTCAAGTATTTGTATAAGTATACATGACCTGTATCATACTTAATGTGTTTCACCGTTTCCTTGTTTTAATAGTTTATTTCTTTTCATTTGCCTTTCATCATCTGAATGATTTTATATATATTTTTTTAAATGACACAGTGTACGACTGAGTTTAAAGATGGACGTCATTTTCCAAGAAACTGCAAGTACTGCTGCTTCTGGTCATTGTGTAGTATAAACGCAAATGTACACTTTCTCCCTGAGGGACGATAAGCGTGTGTGAATCAGCATTCCTCTGTGCTGGGGCTGGGATGCCAACGCAGGGAGACAGTTGACGTTGCCTCTCGAATGAATATATAATATACATGGCAGCGGGGAGAGATAGATAGTGACTCACCGCAGATAATGTGTTTCATAACAAAACCAGTCCTTGTCCACAACAAACAAATGCATTTAATGTGGAGACAGACAGACAGACAGACAGACACACACTCATGCGCACATATGCTGTCCTTTGTTTTATGGGATATGAAATGTCCGCTTCATCAGATTTGCTTGTACTGCTATTTCTGGACCGCATTTACATCACCGTGTTACTGCAGCAACAGCTGGCAGTTGCTAGGATATGGGAGGGACAGGGGGCTGGATTTATGTGAGGGGTAATGAAAGGGGAAAAACAAGGCAGCGATGGAGAGCCAGTCTTTTATGTTAAATGAGGCGGGACATAACTGCTTAAAGGAAAAACTAATGGATGAAAATGTCCCGATTTGAGTTTGGAACTGGAGGGAACTAGAATATGGGTTAGTTTAAAAAAAAAAAAAAAGACGACTTTGTGTCACAAATGGATGCTAATGGTGTTAAATGGCTGGCTGACCATTACCGTGTTTTTTAATGTGTGCCTGAACACTGTGCTTTATACCTGAATATGACAATTTCTGTCATGAGAATGTGAGCTACATATTATCATTGTGAGTGTGACTCAGGGATGGCCATTGACCTCCTGGGGTGGGCAGTCATGTGACTATTTCATCCTCAGCCAGTTACCCATGGTGCAAAGCGCTTGTGTTTCCATTTGCCAGGTACCTGACCCCAAATCCAGTCCAGACTTCACCTATCCCTCACTCAAGGTCTGCCTTGTTTTCCCTATCTGTCTCCCCTTTGTTTTCTTTGGAAAGCATGTTTCCCCAAGTAAAGCCTCCTTCCTTCCTACAGGATATATTCACCATCTGTTCACAAGTTTTATAATAATTTGGTTCATAGGTAAGTGGTGCGCACGTACCCAGTTCACCTGTGTTGAGCTGCCAGTCCTCGTGTGAGTCTTCTTCTCTCTGAGGCCTAATCTGATCTCGATGCCCTGTCGCCATCCATCCTGAGTACTGGTTTTGCAGTATCGCTCATGATTAGTCTGAAACAGATTTTCCCCACTGGATCACTTGAATCCGTCTCCACCCTGATCCCCAAATGAAATCACTGCTCCTTTTTCCCGTCACCATGTCACTTTTTTCTGTTTTTAGGGATCCTCTCCCTCTGAGATGATATGATACGAGTTCAGGTACACAGTGTACAGTACTATAGAAAAACGATACAGTTAAACACAACGATTTAATACAATTCAATTACAATATGATTCAGTGATATAAGTCAGCTCTGACTAGTTACATTTTATGTCAATTTAAAATGACAGTGGAAGAGGAATTTAACGTAGTAGTTTCAAAACAAGCTACTGTTTTTATTTTACAAGGTGAAAACCATCTGAGATTCTATGCAACTGAAGCTGATTATAAGATCGTAACATGACAAATTATTGCAGTAATATGCAGTAATAGCGAAATGACAGGTGTATCGATTTGTGACAGATTTATTCTTTTTTGGCTGATTTCCTTCGAAATTTGAGCCGCGTTTGGCGGATTTTGGATCAATACCGCCGCGTCTAGTAGACACTCAGAGCAGATTTCGTATTCGAATCGGGTTTTTCGTTTCGCCTCTACTGGAAACGTGAACGTTAGTATTCCAGAGAGAGACGGAGCGTGACTAAGCTGCACAGTGAATAGGACCGAGGCACGTGTACCGTTGGCTGTGCTAGTGTGTGTACGGCATGACAACAGCATCCAGGGAAACACTGACGCAGCTTGATGTAAGCGATGTGTGCAGGAACATGACTGCCTTTCAGGATGCTTCAGGCGATACAAATGAAGTCCTTTCCCTCTCTCCACCCTTTCTTCTATAGAACAAGTGGCCCTGGTTTTTCCTGTCTAGTGTTTTTGTAATCTGGCCATGTTACTGCATCACTGAGGCAAAGAGGAATAACCAGCAACTCAGAGCTCTGCTGCAGAGAACTTGTGTCTTCTACATTTATGTAGGTATTTAATCCACCCGGCTCTGTCAGGACATTCCCACCTCCAAAATCCCAGGAATGCTCAGTCCGTCTAGCTGAAAGACAAGGTGGGCTCTGAAGTGTGTTGGGAAATCAATACAGGAATGGAAGCATATAACACAAGGGTATATGCCATTGAGCATTTAATAATAACAAAAATATGTGAGTGTGTTTTCTGCCCCTATAATGACTCTGGAAGCATTAGATAAGCACAGTAGAGAGTGAGGCAGGTACTTTGGTTGACCTGACTTTGTGCTGTAATTGCTGTGTACTGCTGACCGAGGGGGAGAACTGGACTGGATAATTGTGCTGAAATGTCGTTATGTGGGGTGACTGTGGCACAGGGGATGGGCTAGTTCTCAAAGCAATAGTTCCCACTCAAAGCAATAGTTCCCACTTCTTGGGTCATTCAGTGCACAAGAGATGGCGGAGTACATCTCCTCATCCGTTCAGCAAAAGGCTCAATCAGTCAGAAGTACGTGCTGGGGAGTATCATTTTCCAGATTGATTTTGTTTACCCTTTATTCCCGAGCGAATGCTTGCTTTGGAGAGCATGGGTGCAGCTGCAGGGGGCTGACGGCACGTGTCCTGACGTCCCGTGCCTGTCGAGGCTGACGGCTGTGTGACGTAAGCAGCTGTTCAGCTTACATAAATAATCATTTGCATACTGATTGAAAAGCTTGTGCTGCAATATACTAAAAAAATCTTGATTAATAACAGCAATACGGTTACACCAAATAAATCATGCCTTTAAGCCGGTATTCAAATTAAAGGTTTGTCCGCTGAGTCATGTAGGGTGTGTATTGTTCAAAAGGACAATAGCAGTCTTCCACCTGGGACTGGCTATGTGACGCACAGCCTGGGCCCCCAGTCGCGACTTAAATGCCGACACAGAGACGATTGTCTATGCTGCAGAAGAAATAAACCCTGGAGATGGACTGGTGGGATTTATCAGGATGTCCCTTCAGATGTGGAGCCATCAAGGAACTATTAGAAGATGAGGTCTGTAAGAGGAGCTGAGCTTTGCTAACTTTTAGCAAGTTTTTAATATGCCAGGAAACAGAGAAAAACTGTATTAAAGAGCACCCCTCCACGGTATTGAATACCTGTCACTTGCCACATGAATTTTTTGTTTCAGTGTTCCGCTTTTCTGTCCTTCTTCTGGGGTGTCCGGGATATTCCGGCGTTCAAAATAAATTTGCAATGGGAATTCATATTTGACCTTTGACCTGGCTGAGTATGGTGTGTTTGTATGTTAAGACGGACAGAGGAAGGGTAAATTAAGACAGAAGGCTAAATACAGCGAGAAAACTCACGCTCTCAACAGAGACGGTTCTGCATGTATGAACTACAGTGTAGTACATTAGGTTTGGATATATTATAGTTTTAAATGTAAGGAATGTCATAGCACTTACATCACAGTTGTCCTGACATGCCACTGTTGAGTAATGAAAAAAAAAAACCTTTATGGATGCCAGTGTGTGAGAGCTTATGAAAATGTAAGTGACTGAGGGCTGGTGAGGGTTTGGGGATGAATGCCAGCCAGTGTTTGCACCACAGGGGAAAAAGGGAGGTACAGAGGGAGTGAGAGAAGGAGAGAGAGCAGAGAGGGAGGGAGAGAGAGAGAGAGAGAGAGAGGCAATCAGGGTTATGTAACCCATGCTGCGTGCTTACATAATACCTTCATAAGCAGGCAGGCGGTGGAACAGATATAGATAGCCCAGTTTTTTACGAGAGCGAACCAGAACGCTCGTCCGTCTCCTAACTATACTTCCACAAGGGTCCAGAACATTCAGAGCGTTTCAAGTGTCCTTTGCCTGCGGGCTAGTGTTACGTCACGGGCGATTCCATTTCAGGGTCTGATGTTTCAGCAGTCTACGTCCAAATGCTCTGAGGTAATTAGAAAACATACTGGGGGGGGGGGGGGGTCGCGGGGTGGGGGGGGATGAGGGAGTGGAGGGGTGGAGTTAAAAATAGACATGGCTGTCAGTGATGGAGAAAAGTGCTTCCTTTAAACACTGCCCTCCTTTGCGGATGCACCCATTCTGACAAGTGTGGGCTCGTCGCGACTCTCACCCATGAAATTGCTTTCAGCCGTAATCCTCCCCGTTCGTCTTATGGAAATATTGCGGCACTTCCACATGCATTTATAAGACGTACTTCATTTCATCTTGTGAGAACGCGGGCGTGAGACGTCCTGTCAGTAGGAAGCCAGTACAAGAATTGCTTCGACTGGAGTTTTACTCCGTTGCAGGTTACGAGGAGGATCATGAGGACAGAGACTGAGAATGAGTCATCTCTCTCTCATTTCTCTCTTCCTGTATTCTTACTTTATTTCTGATACTTTTCCATCCATCTTTCAGAGTCTTCCATCCAAGGTTATGGGATGTTCTGGAGCCTATCCCTGGAAGCCCAGGGCATAAGCCAAGCATCCTGGATGCCATTGCGGACATGAGCACGCTGACACTACGGAGAATTTGGGATACCTATTCATCAAACTGCGGGCTTTTGTTGCTGCAGGATGGAAACAGAGTGCCCAGAGCCAATGCACACAACACCGGGAAGACATGCAAACTCCATGCACATGTATAAAATATTCTTCATATTTCATATCTAATTCCCCTCTTCAGCCTTTCCCACAATGCCTCCTACCTGTGTGTAAACCAGCCTCAAGTCCACATATGAATGGACTCAGCCTTGTCATACATTTGGGTGAGTCTTTACTTGGCCTTGACTTGGACTGCGACGCTCGTGACTCCCAGTCCATCCGAGTCCATAGCGTGTGTCTGCAGCCTGTATTCAGCTTTAGTCCCCCACCTGCCGATTTCTTGAATTAGCTTCAATGTTTTTGGAATGTTGTGCGCCCGCCCACTCATGTCCTCATCACGCCTGCCAAGTCAGCAATTATCCGCTTTGCGTACATAAACCATAAGGAGTTTATGTGCAAAACATCAGGGAAAAAGAGGCACCCTACAGGATGTAAATATTGCAAAGCATCGATAACTAAGGAGGCCGGCACGACTTCCAGCTTCTGTTAACATTTGGAAAGGAAGCATGAAGACGAGAGCAATGATTGGCCAAGTGTACAGCCAAAATGCGTTATACTGTACATATATCCCTTGCAAATTAATTAAAATAAACTGCATTTTTCACTTTTTCATTGATTATCATGGTTTTATGCACAAGAGCTTCCATTTTGCATTTATTTATTTTGTTGCGCAGGTGTATGTTGTACATGTAGATGGGAATGGATGTTTTGTCATTGTTTGTCAATCAGATGATTCAATAATTGCTTAGGCACAGTTGTTACATCGATCCAAGGTTGCATCAGCCTTATTTTGGTGAGGTTACTGTTTCAACTTCTCATTGGCGGTGATTCAGTCATTGTGCGAGACGGACATGAGTCCCAGAAAGCACACGAAGGTAATGATCCTACACGAACACACAGACAAGACCTAGACCTACAGGGACATCACAAGACCAGTAGATATCAGTGGGCCGGTTTCCATCCAAGAAATAAATATTTTAATGTTAAAAAGTGGACGATGGAAGCATTGTTTAATGCAAATTTTTTCCAAATGTCGCCACAAAGCTTTTGTGTTTAGTCTCAGCAGATAAAGTTTTTGTCGACACTTGACATTTAGCGAAAAATTACGGTGGAAACATTTTTTCATGAGAAAGAATGGCATTTATGCAAAAGTGACAGGGTTTTAATCAAGTGTCTTTCCTACATCAAACACAAACATGCACGCGATGTAAATATATAAATAAAATAAAGACAGCGGTGGACTGCTGTCTTGCTGACACCAAATGTTTCTCCCACTACTCTACACTCGGCGCAGGTTGTCAGTTTGTACAGAGCAATTGCTAGGCACTTTTGGGTCAGTGGCTGTCTATCACTGGCCCAATAAAAGGTCCTATGTGCTGGCATTTCAAATGTAGAACTGGACATCTGAAAATGTTTAAGCCAGAGGTTTGGTGTAAAGTGGTTCGCTACTACATCCTCCTAAAATGTAATTATTTTGTTTCGGCGGCATTTTCTTTGGATGATAACCACAAATACAGTTTTGAATAATTGAGCTAATAAAATTATTTAAAAATGCCCAATGCACATTAATTCCCCATACAGGCAGTGTCCAGGTTATGAATGAGATCCCTTCCCTAAGTCTGTCTTTAAGTTGAATTTGTAGGTAAGTCAGAAAAATAATAATACAGAACATAATACTAATAGTATCTACATACGTTACTGTACTGAAATTTCGCTTAAGTTTTTGACAAACATTTTTGTTTTGTCGCTTAGAATATACGCATCAAGTGGATGGAAACATAGTGTGGCAACCGTCAGGTGTATGTTCAAAAATGCCAAGGAGGTCTGTTATGTATTAATGTGAGTATATTGGTATAATTCATAATACCAATTAAAAAAAATAAATTCCACTACAATCGCAATTTGTTTCAATTAATTTGCCCAAGGAAGTAGTACTTCAGCTAAAGTTATCCAACTAGCAAGCCAACTTTATATAATAATTATTGTTTTTGTACTGAAGGTGGCACCCTGGGTCCAGAGTAACCTTAATGGTGCTTTGGCTCTGGTTAAGGTTAAAATAAAACCAACGATAGTAAATGCAAATAAAATAAAAATAAAATATCAATGACCGACACCCAAGACAATGTACCAAACTCCCAATGGTTCATTACTGCGCATTACTGTGCTGCCGTCGCTCGCTAACTCTCTCGTTTATCTGCTCCGTCTACTATGCTTCCTGTCAGTTGTTCTTGTGTAGCAGTCACCACTAACCAGGTACCCGGTAACTGAAAGATCCCAAACAAGACTTAGCTGTCTATTGATGTGCCTGATCTTAAATAGTTGGGGTTTAGGCCAAATTACACACAGCTGCACCTGTTGATTTACTAACCAATCGCGGGGGCAGTCCCCTGGCTACATTTATTCATCCCCGTGTCTGAAATCCTCATTCTTACACATCACAGACCTCCAGAGAGACACAGTCAGACAGTGTTCAGCTTCCCTAGACTAATATTTTTTAAAGGTCTTAGGGGAGACTGGGGACAATTGATGAACAGGGTTGGTTTAGACTTGGTGATATCTAACTTGTTATAATGTTATACCTCCCTGGGGGGCACGGGGGGGGGGGGGGGGGAGGGGAGCCAAGGCGGAAAATTGAACCCCGTTCAGAAGGTTGTTGGGAAAACGGGATAAGAACTGGCGATACCCACCTAAACGAAAAAAATACACAGTAAAAAAAGGTGTTAAT
>JAODKC010000095.1:8126038-8139790 GCA_026777985.1 Mormyrops attenuatus | reverse complement strand
CCCCCCCCCCCCCCCCCCCCCCCCCCCCCCCCCCCGCCCCCCGGGCCGGCCCCATGGCCCCAACCCGATCCACAGCTGTGGGGGCGAAATCCCACATGCAGCCCCGGAGGGGTTGGACCCCCCCCCCCCGCTTCCATTATTGTGAAATGTGGTGTAAACTGTAACAGTTCTGTCTTGTTTTCAGTAAAGAGAAATGGACTGTGTCTGCACATCTGCTTAAGAACCCATTATTTAAAAAAAATATATAATAGCATAACTTGATGCACATTAGATGAGTATGCGTGCAAAACCAATAAGATTGAGTAATCATATTGCGTAATACCTTTGAATCATTAATGCCATAAGTTATGTAAGAAAAAATAGGTTTAATTAGCTGGTAGCAAGTATGAATCATTGACTGTTGTGTTGCGGATTGTGACTCAGGGAAAAAAAACACTGCCAGGTATGACAAACGCCATTAGCTGGTGCAAAGCGCCACCTGCTGGTGGCATGTGACATTACATTTTTTTTCTGTCCGTTTGACAAAAGAGCTTGAGCGGAGAAATTTGCCGCTACGTTTACACTGTGTACATCAAAGAGACAAAAGAACAGCTTCATCAAAGGCACACAATGAAATACAATGGCATCGTTATTACGTATTTGGACAAAATAAACTAACAATATGATAAAAATAGTATTTTACACAAAGCGCACACTCATGTATTTAATTATAATAAATTGCAGCAATTTGAGCTTCCATCGTACAGGTCAGTTTAGACAGAATAAGCAACGATAAATGCAATTAGATTTGATAAAAATAGCTTTAGAATATTTTTAGCTTTAGTCAGAATTCTAAGGCATTATAGACTTTGATGAACAATTGATGCGGTCGTTGTGCAGGAATCCAGAGAGGAAGTGCCAGGACAATGCAGAAGGTGCTTCAGCCCTGGAGCCAGGGTGTATCTCCTGCGACCTTTTTGGAGCTGTTACTGTTCCTGGCTGTGACTGAGGGACCAAAGGCCTCTGCAGGTGACATTTACAGGGTCCTAAGCGTGAATAGCCTGATCCCTTCTGTCTGGTGACAGAATTCAATTGACTGAATTATATAAGGTCAACTTGTTGCAGAAGGTATGATATGTTACACTGAAACACATCTGTAAGCGTTCGGGATCATTTACATAATCACGCTTTGAAGCCATGCAGGGCTGCGTCCAGAATCCCTCTTTATGACACACCATCCACAAAAGTGAGAATGTAAGAGTTGAAGAACAGAGAAGGTAATTGTGTCTCTGTCCCATCGAGCTGAGTCCAGTACGGCCTGTGAGATGGAGCCGACTGGTATAGTTAATCATACCTGTCCAGGCAGGATTTATGAATCCATATGTAAGTGTATTTACACTATAAGTAAGTGTATTTACACTGTAAGTGTATTTATACTGTATGTAAGTGTATTTACACTGTATTTACACTGTAAGTGTATTTATACTGTATGTAAGTGTATTTACACTGTATTTACACTGTAAGTAAGTGTATTTATACTGTAAGTCAGTGTATTTACACTGTCGAGGTGTGATTGCAGTTCTATGAACAAGACAAAGAAGCTGAGGGGTTAAGGTGATAGACTGCTAATCCATTGTGCTCTGTACTGTATGGGTTTAAATCCCATCATTGCTGCTGTAAACCCTGAGCTTGCGTAGCTTTGTCAGTATAGCATCTGACTTCTGGGCTCTTTCTGTGACTCGGTAGGTTACGATACTGTGCTGGTTCGAATAATTTCTCAAAATGTACATTGCTTCGGATAAGAGTGTCTGCTAAAAGTTTTTGAATGAATGTATGTGGAATGGACTCTATCCTGTGTCAGTCTTTGTGGTGCCTTTGGTTGTGTATGTGTGTGCATGTAGTGTTGCTCCTTCCTTATGCGTGTTGCCCACTCGGTGCCAGAGTGCCCTCAGACATGCCTCTTCATGTGCAGTGCCAGGTGGTCTGAGCGGGAGAAGGCGCGCTGGCACAGTACGCACTCGTACGGTTTTTGGCCCGTGTGCTTGCGGTAGTGCCGTGTCAGCTCGTCCGAGCGGGCAAACTTCCAGCCGCAGCCCTCCCAGGTGCAGTGGTATGGCTTCTCCCCTGGTGGAGAAAAGCCAGGAGACAGACACAAGTGGAGCGCATCAGCAGGACATCGAGATGTACTGTTGCCGCCAACTTGCGGTGCGCTCCTGCGATTCTTTACATCGGGGATCCAGGAAGTGGTTCTGCATTTGCTTTCCTGGATAACTTAATTACACTGAATTTTGTAAATCGTGACAAAATAAATAAACAAAATATTTAATTAGCTAATTTTCTTAACATGAAACGATGCACAACAATTGCTACTGAGATTTAATGTAGGGCGCTGAAAGGGAAATGCAAGCAGGTTATATGTGAATTCACCGTGTTATCTTTCATTTAATGTTTAATCAGAGAGTCAAAACTGCGCATGGGTTCTTTTAGCCAGACTGCCAGGTAGCTAAGCTCACTGCATATCCTGTGCGTGACGAACCGTGTGATGATCACCCATGATCCCACACCCCAGCTATACCCTTCCTTCCTGTCCACGTCTTACCAGTGTGAGTGCGAAGGTGCGCTTTCAGGTGTGAACTCTTAGTATACGTCTTGTTGCAGCCCGGGTAATTGCAGCTATGTACAGCTGCCCTCTTCTTGACTGCCTTTCGGATGCGCTGCTCCTCCGGGCCTGCAGGGGGCTCCGAGCAGCTCTGGAGGAGTGTTTGTGCAGGAGGAAAAAGGCCGGTCGTGTGATAGTGGCTGTGAATACTTTGAGTGGAGTAACCTCTCAGCTGGGGATAGCCCGGGACATGCCTGTAGTGATGAGGGGGCGTCCGTGGTATTTCTGCATCGATAGCCGTCATTTGAAGGAGCTGCGAGTCAGTAAAGGACAAGGCGGGGGCAGGTTGGGAGTTACAAAATCCAAAGTCCCTTAATCTCCCTTTAGACAGGTTGATGGTTCCAGTTTCACTGTATTTATCTGGTTTAGTCCCAATAGAGAAAGGACTTTGGTCCAAAGGGGATTGCAGTGAATACTGCGCCTTTCCGTGTGCTTGGGCCCCATATCTTCTGCCATAGGGCTCTGGCAGAACAGAACTGAGCTGTTCTGCGGGTGAGAGCAGATCAGCCATAAAGCCGGCACTGTTTAAATGGTGCCTGTCTGCTGCATTCTGTTCTCTCAGACCTGCAACCTCTAGTTCACCCGTTTGGTACAGTCCACCCTGTTCTGGGGGCGCGGGCCGCTGGAAGCTGTAATCCGCAGGAGGGTTAAACTCAGGAGATGAGTCGCCCCAGCCAGACATGAGGAACTCCATGTCCCAGCAAGGCCCATTGTCTTCATCCTGTTGCTCTGCACTCAGGATTTGTGCAGGTGCCTGCTGGAGGCTGCTATTGATCTCAAAGGCTGGCTTTTTTTCCTGGAAGTCCGAATGGAGGGAGCCATCATCAAACACTGACACCTTGGAGGAGGAAGATACAGAGGGAAGGATTGAGAGCAGACTTAGCACGGAGGCATTAATATATATTGAAATATATTTAAAGGGTCAAATGCTGATATGATCCTAATTTAGTTGTAAGCCTAATTAAAGCAAAAACGATACCTAATGTACATCATAAAAATGATTTTTGACTAGTCATTTTTCTGGCAAATTTAACATATTTAATATTTAACACCGCTCAAACTAAAGACCATTCACCCTCAGATACACAAATGATATTAAATTGTGCACAAGTAGACAGTTACCGTCTGTCCGGGAAATAATTGTATTTTAATATATCAGCAAGCAGAAATACAAAAAGTTTATTAATTAGGTCCTCAGCTCACAACATCACATGCACATTTTACAGGAAAATTTCTAAAAAATTAGACATTCTTAAATGTACAGACAACCTATTTCTGCACAGGTGCTGGATTCAAAAAGGGTGGAAAAAAGGTATTCACAAATTCTGAGACACCCTTACATCTTCACATGAATGCAACATGACAGCATTGAGAGCACAGCACTTGGTGCAAGATTCCGAGCGTTACGTTTGCATTTATGCATAAATCCCTCAAAAAATATCCAAGCAAGCCTTGAAAACCTCCAAGAAACAGCTCCGGCCCAAATCAGTAGTACACCTGCCACTCTAAATTACAAATTTGCCCATTGGGATTTAACGACAAGCCTAAAAATATCCTGTCAATGTAGGAAAGACGAAAGGAGTCTAATGTTTCTGGAAAGTGTCCTACATCTCTGAGAGTTCAATAGCAAGTGTATGAAAAGTTGCTCTTATGATGCTCAATACATCAAGAGGACACAGCCTTTAGCATAAAATTGAAATTGAATTATATAAAATCAAAGAGAAATGTACAATAATATTGGTGCATTTTAAATACTGTTTGCCTTTTTTAGCTGCCAGCTGATAAACTAATTGAATGATGCTAATTCATCACAAGCTGTAAAAAAGGGGTCAGTATGAAAAATGGATGATAGGTGAAGATCTCCATCTTATCTATCCTGTAACCTGCCCTGAATGATCTGGTCTCGTGGTCCACTTTCACGGTTAGTAGGTACATTCTCATTTAAAAAAGTGTAGGAGGTAAAGCACATCAGACTCCTGGTGAGACTCATGAGACCAAGCCTTCGGTTGTTATATGCACAAATAACACCTATATAGCCTCTCCAATATCAAGCAAAAGCTCAAGAAGTGTGTGTGAGCTTCACGAAGAAGAGACACAGCTGGTGAACATCAACTGCTCACGTTTTCTGGCTTGTTAAGTAGCTCCGCATAAAATATCCACCTGTGGCCTGAGGACCTTGAGCTGGACGCAAAGGCGAAGACGACATTGGTGAAGATCTTGACAGTGCTCACAAATTTCATGGAAATAAAAAAGCAGAGCGAAGATCTTCATAATATGCCTGCTTTTAGAAGGAGGGTACAGAGTTCAGTACCATAAAATTATTACATGGATTACCGTTCCCAGTAAAGCTAAATGCCTCAGCCCATCTTCTAAGAACCTTATACTTTCTAAGTACTTGAAAACCTCACTGCATTCTCAGAAAAAAAGGGTAAAAGTTTGTACCTTTGCTTGTCACTGGGGCTGTACCCTTGTATTTGTACCTTTTAAGGTACAGAAATGGACTCAGAGAAACATCTCAAAGGTACAAACAGCATTAATGTACCATCAATGGTACAGAAATGTTCTTCAGAGTCCATTTCTGTACCTTAAAAGGTACAATTACCTACAGCTAAGGGTACAATTGGCAGACCCTTGAGGGTACAGCTCCAGTGACAAAGCTACAAATTTTTACCCTTTTTTCTGAAAGCGTGCGGTAAATGTATGTGCAGAATAGGATGTACACATCCCCATCTACATGGCAGCAAACGATTTAAAAGATGCCGTGAGATTAACTCTTGCATGTATTTGCTGTCTGCTTAACCTAAAAGTGGTTTGTCACAAAGAGGAGAATGCGATTAACAGGCACACTCACCTTCATGTCTTCAGACGAGCCAAAAAAGTTTGAGAATGAACTGAAGGAAGGAAGGGATGTCTGAGTAACAGCCATCGGCCTGCTGTATATTAGTGTAAACCAATCAAATACCTCAATAATCTGCAATACAAACGTCTCCCTAAAAACCTCAGTTTTTAAATAAATAATCCCAGGGATGATAGCAGTTGATATTTAAATAAATATAAACAGGAATTAGAATTAATTTCTATGTGTCTCCCCCATTCCCTCCCTTTATCTTAATTGTGAATTTTAAGATGGGCTCTGAACGTCCAGACCGTGCTGGGGGGCGGAGCTTCTGCCACTGCACAGTGCGTGATCATCTGCTGTCACCCGTCTGCTGTCCGAGCAGAAGTAGTCAGCCAACGATTCCTCTATCTTCTCTGTGGTAGCAGAGTCCTGCTCCTCTTCCTGCTCTATCTGATCTGGCTGACAGTCTGACCCGCACACCTCTTCAGAGCATGGCCCTATGCAAGTTTGCTCATTCACTTCAAGTACACCACGTCGTTTGAAATCAATATTTTTAGAAATGTGATATTAACAATAATGTAAAGTATAAAGTAATGTATTGCAGGGGCAGCTTTAAAGTGTCCTGGAATTGATTGTCTAACCAGCTTTAAGAGTCTGCATGGTTTGGTAGTGTGCGATTTCCATTTTAGCGCCAATAATATATCGTTTGGTGTTTTTAGCCAAAACTGTTATTTGGCTGAGGGTATGTATGATCAAAAGAATGTCAATTCAGTGGAGGTGGCTTTGGGGAAACATGGTTAATTTGGCAGGGACTTGATATAGCAAGTAAACAGCATTGACACTAGCTGGAAAGCTTGATTGGGCATTATCTATTACAGCACACTTTGTATTTATTGTAAAAAGGGACAGCAAGTGTGTGCATGTGTGTGTGTGTGTGTGTGTCTGTTTCCTTAAATGTATATATCACGGATCCATGTGCTGAAGGATATGAAATTAAAGCATATAATATAGTTACCCTTGAAATGTATCAATACTATTGGAACCTTCTTGAATTTACCTAAATAATATAAAAGTGTTTTTTCCAGTGATGTACTGTGCAAACACAAAGAGGGTAAAAACTTGAAATGTACTCATTCTCAATGAGCTGGGGTATAAAGACCATTCGATCAGCTTCGCCTTGGTGCGATTCCACGCCAGCATCCAGGTCTCCAGCACCCCGCTTCACTTGGGTCCCCGCTGTCGAGACGCATTTTCTCTCTGTGTTGCGCGCGGCTGTGCAGTGAGATGCGTTTCTGGTAGGACCCGTGCCTGGCTGATTATGGCAGGCCGGTGGTTATCAGCGCTTGGAGAGCAATGAGAGCAGCCCTGCCTGGGGTCTGATAACGGGAACCTGGATCCTGACATTCTCTGATGGCTCCCCCTGGCAGATAAAGGTGTCCACTTCCACTGCATGACTGCTCACAAACCGGCCTGTTGAAAAAGCACATCTTATTCAATTAATATCTAAGTAAATCCTATTAAGCAGTTTTTTATTTCTACAGTACACTGATTAATCTAGACTTACAGTTGCATGGTAAAAACCGTATATGGTAAATATTGTATTGACACCATGTAGTTCAGAATAGCTACCAAAGGCCCTGCTCCCCATAAATGCCTGCCTCATGTCCATGATTCTTGAAGCTGTAAGCATGATCCTGTTATGGAAAACATACCAATGGATAAATACTAGAGCCAAATGCCATAACTGGGTGCTTAACAGTCTTAGAATATCTCATAAAGATGAAAATACAGGGAATGTAGTTTTCAGACGATACATATCCACTAACTGTTTTTAATTCTGGGAACATTATTACGATTAAGGTATGGAAATATTCAAAGTGTCCAGTTTTCCTGATGTTCCCAGAACATTATCCTACTACTACAACTAAGACTAATAATATAAAAATGAATGAAAGGCATGATAAGGCAGCAGATAATGTTGTCACTTTACACACCAAAGGTCATGGATTCAGGGCTGGACGGCACATTCACAGTATACTTAGGCATATAGCAATTTTTGAAATAATATTTTATAATAAAACATTTTTTTTAACATAAGCTGCGTTAAAAAGATTTTCGGGTAATAATGCTATTGTGCTGAAATTGACAGAACCATTGTTAAAATGCAAAACCTGGAAATAACATTAATGTTACAGTAAGAATGTTCTCTGCCAACTTTGATAAGACCTTCACATAATATTGGCTAAAGTTCTGGGAATGTTCCCTGTTAGCTGGGATTCCACTCTTAAATTCTATGAATGGCAAAACCTTTCAGTGATACAGCTCGACTTTGTATTATTGGTCTAAACCAGATGATGTTAATTTACCAGTTTTCTGTCTGTGTCACGTGTTACAGCTAAATTAGAAAATTTCCGCTTAACAAAGACAGACATCCAGCCAAAATGCATTCCTGCATGTATGTTTTTATTTACCATGTATTGTTTTGTTTACCTCGCTAAGGAACATGCCTTAATTGTTCAGTTATTGCGTCGAAGTGTCGGAAGAAATAGTCATGGTACAAGTCAACATCCATTAAGACGGTGAAGGTACAGTATTATTACACACCTACAGTATATAGCTGTTATAATTTAATTAAGTTTTATTATTATTATTATTATAGTTCTTTATCTATAAATGTATTATTAATATAAAGGCAGCAGTCCGAGTTTAGTACAACGTTAAAATGTAGGCCTATATTGTTCGTTAAGCCTCGCGAGGCACGCCAGGTGCATGACGTATGCAGATTCCTGGAGGACACGCGGCTGCAGCGCTGCGGGGAGGAGCTGTGTGCGCGCACGCTGGCTGCAGGTCTCGCGGACGCTACCACGCACACGCGCACGTTCCCCACAAACCCATATCCCACTTTTGTGCAGGAGGCGCGTGGGGTTTCCGCCCACAGCCGGTTAGTGACTTGGTATCTTTAAACTGCCCTTAGTATATGATTGTGTGCATGTGATGGATAAGTGGGTAGAAGATGGATGGACAGATGGATGGATAGAAGAATTGTCTGTTTAATTAACTTCTGAACATTTCCTTTTGAACAAAGTCAGCCATCTCTTGAGAATGAATCTTAACATCAGAAAGTAGCACTTTTTAAATCTTCTTCTAAATATCTAATCGTCCTCCTTGTTCAAATGTCACATTCCAGTTCTTTAGTTTGTCTTGAATGTCTTGCATAGCATATATAGATTGCTGTAATCTGTCATCACCAGACTCCAAAACTAATCTGTTTTTTAAAAAAAAAAAAAAAAAAAAACCTGAGTGAAATTTATTTTTTATTAATTTTCCAGCGTAAATGTTCCGGCTGATGCTGATGTAGGATTCATGCAGTCTTCAAAGGGAAATCTTTCATTATTTGAAGAAATGTCATACGTGTAATTTGTAAGAGATGGGCTGTGTAAAGATCCTGTTTGCATATTAAAAAGGAGGGTGCATGTTATAAATGAGAGGGTGGGTGAACACAACCAAACACTGTAAGACCGGAACAAGTGCTGCTAGGAGGAGATCCGAACGATACACCAGTAACAAGTGTGAGTCAGCTTTGGAGCGAGCGCTCCAATGCATTACAGGAACTTAACGGAAGCTATTCAGATCAAAATAGCATTAGTGCTTGTCCCACGCTTGTTCCGCAGCAGATAAGATACACACATGCGTGTTAACATTCCCCTGCAGGAGGAGCTGTCACTGCAGGGCTCCTGGTTCGAGGCGACTGTGCAGGGGGTCCTGGGCTCTTCCAGTGAGGGGCTTGTGATGGCACAGTGTGTGTGGAGGATGGGACCCCAGGTCGCCAGCTACCGAGGTGGCAGCAAAAGCTACATCCTAATGGTGATCCAGTCTGACCCTGAGCACTACATGAGGAGGGGTGAGGAGCTGAGAGAGACCTTGACATTTTAGAAATAACCAAATTAGGGGTGTGAAACTCACTTCAGTGAATGGGCCACACTGGAACTTGTCCAAACTGTCGGCCACATAAAAATGTTTGCTAGATTAGTAAAACATTATTAACACCACGAGTGTCTGTTTTATTTGTTTTAATTTGTTAAACTGCTTTATCAGTTTTTGTTTCAGTAGTAGAGGTTTCTTTATTCCCTGCAGAGCTGTGTCAACTGAACAGCTCCATTGATCATAAGTCATGTACAATTAAATGAACAGACTGGATTGCTTTATGAAACTTCTGAACTTTATTTAAATAATCAGTGGTTTTCTCATATACACAACCAAACAGTTACAGAGAAGTTATACAGGTGATGCAAGATTAACCGTCTGCTCAAAGAAAAAAAATGGCTGTGATAGTTACAGTGAACCGAATTTATGGGGCATGAAGTGTCAAGCGCTCAATTTCGTGCTTAAAATACATGTGCTACAAAAGGCATTATTTAATGACGAAATGAAGTAATGCCTTGCTGTATTTTGTCCACAGAAAGAAAACCTCTTGTCTACAAAAGCATTTTGTCAACTAAAACTGTTCAGTCAGGAGCCCCTCCCTGCAGCTCAGCTTCTGCTGCTGTTCCTGGAGGCATAGCAAGACTAGCAGGGGCCTAACTCCCAGAATCCTCTGCTGGAGGTGGGGCCTAACTCCCAGAATCCTCCGCTGGAGGTGGGGCCTGACTCCCAGAATCCTCTGCTGGAGGTGAGACTTGCCAGTCCGGCTCATGTCGAGTCAGCAGTCAGTATTGGAACTCAGTGGTTGCGAGTCACATATCAAAGACAAAACACAGCACTGAAACGCATTAAAAACACAATCATGAATGACAGTGTTTGTATAATTTTAGTTGAGAAAGGGGTTAATTGATCATTCATTAATATGTATATTCTTTTTATGATATTAATTTACATTTTACGTGTTCGATGCTTTTATCCAAAACAACATACTTTTTTTTTGAGAACACAGGGTTATTCCATCGCCAGCAATTGAGGGAGGCTCAGCTCGGGGGTCAAAGGTGAAATCACTCTGCCAACCTCTGGATTTGAGCCACCCACAGCACCCTTACCCACTGGGCTACTCGCTGCCCCTGTTATGGCTTCCTTGTTGTACATTGGACAGCAGGAAGACGATATTAATTTGTAAAGGTTGCAGTATAGCACTGTCAGTAGATGTGCATTGTCACCTATGACCTTCTCTGCTGCAGGCCCTGCAGGAGATGTCCAGATTTCTGCAGGGTCCAGCTGCCCGTCTGTTGACTCTGACACAGCACGCCCTCACCCTTTGTCAGCTCCTGGAGAGCCAGTCGCAGGAGATCCTGTGGCACTGCACTGTCTAGCTTGCTCCTGTATCATGTCAGCTGATGGGTTTACGCTAAGGACCATGTGTGTGCTGCTGACATATTGATCTGTGGAAGGGTAATGCTGTTATACCCTTGAGTAAGCATAAATAGACTGTAAATGAAAAAAGGCTGTTTTCAGAGCGTGGATGTGAAGATATGTGTGGCCCTGGCTTCCCAGCTACAGTGGCTGCTGCTGGTGGAGTCCGTCTGAGGCGGACTGGGGCAACTGGTGCTGAGACTCGTGGACCTCCCTGGAGAGTCTGAGGTTCACCTGCAGGGCGTGTCCAGCTGTCTGGGGGGCCAGTGCCACTGCGCTGGCTGAGTTGAGGGAGGTGAGATGGAGAAGAGAGAGATGTCTTCAGAAAGGTGCATCTGTAGTTTTTATACCCAATCTCAGTCCATATCACTGTACAGTGCCTCGGTCTGTATAACTGTACAGTGCCTCTGACACAGTGTGTATAACTGCACAATGTCTTCTCTCAGTCTGTATAACTGTAAAGTGCCCCTGACTCATTGTATATAATTGCAGAGTGTCTCCTCTGTCTGTAGAACTGCATAGTGTCCATGCCTCAGTCTGCATAAGAATACAGTGTCCCTGCCTCAGTATAACTGTACAGTGTGCTGCTAGACTCTTTGAAGATCTTCTTTTAATGTTCTATGAGCGATAATGTTATAGTATGACGCTGTGTTTCTCTCTCTCCTGTCCTCAAGGTGATGCCGGTACAGTAGCGTGCTGGAGTGCCAGCTGGTGTTTGATTGGAGAGCAGAAGAGGTACCGCTGAATGGCACTACGGCACAGCTGCCCATGCCCATGCCGCTGATTTCACTGGTCCCTCATCATTCTCCCCCTGTTATGCATCTGTGCCCCCTCCTCCCGCCCGGGCTGGACACCCAGTGGGAGGAGGAGCTGCTGTGCCTCACGCAGCCCAGCGTGGCACTGCAGCCCAGTGAGGAGTCTTCACACACAGGGCTTCACTTGCACAGCTGCTGCGTTAGCATTACTCATATATAAAATGTTGATCTACTCACAAATGCACCTACTTAAACACATTTTACTAGAATAGAACAGATTATATAGGTGCCTGTATGGTGTATAACTGGATGTATAATATAATAATATACTGTGCAAAGACGTATTTGATTACACATTCAGATGATCAGAATGTTATCATCATGACAGAATGGTCATTACCGTGGTAACAGAGCTGAGCGCACCAGCTTCCTGTTTTGATGCTGTCACTACTGATGTTGTCTGTGGAGAGTCCTAACTGCACCGCCCGCCGCCCGCCCCAGACCCGTACCACCTGATGGCACATGGCAGGTACGGGTAGCTGCTCACTCCTCGACTTCCAGCTCCTGCCATTCCTCCACGTTTTATATTGTCCTGTTGGATTGCTGGGAACCCTCTTCTAACTGATGGGGGCTTGTCTGTGTCCAACAAAACTAGCGACCTGCATTTCCCAAACACTTCCAGAAGGCCTAGTAAGGAGTGTTGAAGATTAAGATTAACTTTATCCCATCCTCCGGTGCATACGGCAGTGTGAATGTACTGCACGAACGAAGATACATATAGAGCCAAATAGACAAGGTGCAAAAAGAGTATACATCATGCAAATTCAAAAAAGACACAGTACAGAAATAGAGTATCCTGAAAAAAGAATATTGTAGCGTTATGGAAGTAAATGTTTGCAGATAATACTAAAATTACTACTACTAATAATAAATTACCCCCCAGTCCTCCCCTGTAACAGGATGTGTTACTCGGCCGTGAGACTCATCTTACAAGTAAATATGCAGCTCAGAGCAGACGTGCAGCGCCAGTCACACATCTCACTGCGTATGTGCTCACTGACCGTGTCACATGGGCCCCCAGCTTCGTCGTCTTTTGATACGAATGAAGCTCATAGACCAGGATCGGAAGACCACAGGAAACCTGCGATCCCTGTCCTTATTTAACACGCTAAAAATGATCTTCCTCTGGGGGCAGAGGCGCTATGTAACAAACGCTGGTGAAAGTACAACCAGTGCTGTATTTTGTCGACTGAGCTTCAGATTGAGACGAGGCATATACAGAGAAAGTGCAAATGTGAAATATGGATGAGTCAAGAATAACGAACAAATATGAATGCAAATAAGAGAATAATGCCTCCTTCTAGTTTGTTTGATGAGTTTTAGGGAGAAATGCTGATGACTTGCACACCATAGACATTTAATATCGAATGGTGGCATAAGCTCATCATCTGACTTCCTTGGCTAATATGATTTGTTAATAAGTTTACTATATTTCTCCAACGGTGATCATCTTACCCCTGTAATCTCTCACTTTGGCAGCCTATAGATATTCTGACTTACCAGGGCACCTGCCTGACATGGCGACAGTGACCATAGACTGAGTTTGTCTTTATGGTTTTGCCTGATTGGGGTCTTGCCCCTCAGGATGTCACTGCCGGTGCTTTCGGATGCATAGATCCTGAAACAGGCCCTGTCTTCACCCCAACCCCAGCTCTGCATCTCTGGGGAGTCCCTGCACTGCGGCCCCAGGGACCAGTGGTATGGCCTGCTCAATGCCCTGAGACCCCAACCAGCTCTGGGAATGTCTTGCTTTGTGCTGCATTATGTAGGTATTTATTGAGCCAGATGGTGGACCAGAATCTCCTCGAAGCCGTCCGGAAGTCATTTTCC
The DNA here is from genome assembly GCA_026777985.1 of Mormyrops attenuatus. NCBI lineage: Eukaryota > Metazoa > Chordata > Actinopteri > Osteoglossiformes > Mormyridae > Mormyrops > Mormyrops attenuatus. The sequence goes on along the minus strand of JAODKC010000095.1, from coordinate 8,126,328 downwards.
ATGGCCTCACCAAACTCGTTCTACACCCGAGTTTTTGCTTCAGCGACCGCCGAAGCCGCACTCCGCTTGGCCCGCCAGTACCTGTCAGCTGCCTCTGGAGTCCCACAGGCCAAAACGGCCTGATAGGCCTCCTTCTTCGGCTTGACGGCATCCCTCACCACCGGTGTCCACCAGCGGCTTCGGGGATTGCCACCGCGACAGGCACCGACCACATTACGGCCACAGCTCCGGTCAGCCACCTCCACAATGGAGGCACGGAACATGGCCCATTCGGACTCAATGTCCCCCGC
>JAODKC010000095.1:8107224-8118871 GCA_026777985.1 Mormyrops attenuatus | reverse complement strand
GGAAGAAGTAGGATGGGCACCAGAATTAACCTTGGGGTTCATTCCCTAACCCTAAACCCCTACCCATATCCTAACCCAAACCCTAAATCTCCTTCCCTAACCCCGAACCCTAAATCTAACCCCTAATCCTACCTGTAGCCCTAAACCCTAACCCCAACTCCCAGCCCATGTATTTGTTAAATTTCACGACCAGCTCACTTAATTAACCAGTTAATAAACAACATGAGGAATTGATTCACCTGACAAGGTAGGCTAGTAATCATCTATATCTGGGTATACTGGGTGGTAACAGCAAATATTGTGGTGATTCCCCACAGGAGAGGTTTTGAAGTGACTAACACAGTTTGAAAATCATAGTTTTACTCCAACAAACAAAATTTTTGTGTCAGCCTAAGACTTCCACACAGTACTGTAGATCATTAGAGAGCCTAATAAATTGTCTATATTTATGGTAAACACTAAGAAAAAATGTATACACCAGTGAAGACCACAGTTTACAGTTTGGATTCCTTCTTAACTTGTGTTCGTATGAGAAATTAAACTGCTTCTGAATCAACATGTAGTGGATAGATCGGTTTCTATCAGTATTTAAAAAACAATTCAGAAAATGAAACTGCAGATTTAAAGGAAGGAAGTAGACTTCTCCTGTGTTGCAAGGGGGTTTAACTCAGTGTTAGAATGTGATCCAGTGGAGCTCAAGACGGCCCGGCACACTGACCTTACAGAATGTTGCTCTCTCAACTTTGCTGTGCGTTTACAGGGTTGAACCTCAGATTGCTATTTTGGGGTAAGTAGGTAGATCTTTGGGCTTTTCTATTCTCTTGATCTTAATTTAATCATTTGATACAAATTTAACCATTGGCATGACATAGACTGAACTGACAAAAGACATTAAAAAAACATGCTGTAGTTGAAATGAGACTAGGATGTAGCTGCAGGACTATGACACTCATTCTTTCCCTGCAGCTCCAGCCCTGATGTCTGACCCTGCGCCTGTCCTTCCGGCACCCCTGCTCACCCAGGAACACTCCCAGGATCGGGGCAATGTGGACTTGCTCTGTCGGGCCCCACCTGGCCACGGGGGGGTTATATTCCAGCTATACCAGGACAAGGTCTTGGTGGACACTGCGCCCTTCACACAAAAGATGCCAGAGGCACGTTTCACCCTGAAGATACACCTCGCGATGGAGAAACACTTCTGTTGCCTGTACCAGGACCAAGACAAAGTCTACAGCCAGTTTAGCCAATACATGAAACCAACAGGTGAGTAGAGCCAGCAGGCAGGAGCACCAGTGCTCTGTATGGACTTCTCCTGGAAAGCATGATCAGCAGACAGGGATAATGGGCAGTGAGTGATGTTAATGTGCCCTCAGGGTTCATTATAATCTGTGAGAAATGGAGATAACTGACACTGCAATGGATCCTAATTACAATTGATTCTACTGCTGCAGAATCTGGCTGTAAAGGGGTTACTGCATTCAAAGTTATGAAAGACGGGGATTTAAATGGTAGGGTGATTGCAGTTTGGGATCGAAATTCTTCCTATCGCTGTCTCACTGGGAGATGGAGATGCATTGACCTACTCATAAGTACACTTCAGTGTGCTGCATTAACATGACGTCCAGCTGAGGCTTCTAAATTCTACTCCATTGATCCATTTTTTTTTTTTTTGCAAATATTGTTTTTGATTCAACTCTTACTAGGACCTCAAAACAGGGGCATCCACTGGACAGGATGCCAGCAGTGCAAAGAGTGCTTCAAAAATAACTAACTAACCACATGTAATCTAGTTAAAGGCTGTGGTGATTAATTTATCTATAGTTGTTTATGTCATTATAATGAGTGGTTTTAATAATAGCTATGAAATCATTATTTAATAAAAGACAAAGCAAAGCAAACTTGCCTTTGGACATCGCAAATACACCTTTGGCCGCTGATTTGAGAAATACAAAGATTTGTCAAATCGCCGTCAGAGTACGACGGTACAAAGAAGTCGCCTGGCACAAAGCAGCCATTTCTGGTCAGAGTGTCGTTACTGAGGTTTCAGAGGGTTGACGGTTTGACAGGAAAAGGCAGGTAGCGTACGCACCATAGCACCCCACAGCCATGTACACACACCGAAACGCTGCCACACCCTTCCTTCAGCCTGGGCTGAAAAATGCTTTGACCCAGAAAACACTGAAGGTTGGTGTGAATTTGTAGCTAATGTTTTTGAATGAGTACCTTCATATCCTGTTTGCTTGGCTTAATGTGCCTAGTACACTTAACTTTGCAGACTACACCAAATCAGTTTCTGGTAGAAGTGTGTTCCGGAACACTTCACTTGATGGGGCACACATACTTAGTAATAACTCAGTTACTACTGAAGTACTAATCATGAACAAATTCTGAACAAATATAGTCACTACTTGAGATAAAAGATGCATCATGATTCATTATTAATATACAAACATGAGATCAGTATCTCGTATTATTTATTACTTGTTCCTTCATTAGTTCCTCAGTAGTTGCTTCAGTAGTTCACAAAGGTTTACAGAATTAACAGATATAGTAACAAATATAGTAAATGCTTGGGATAAAACATTTATTCATTAATGATGAATTAACATGAGATCAGTATGTAACTAAGACTTAGTTTGTGGTTAATTATTACATAAGTAATAGTATTTGTGACCCGTCAAGTAAAACGTTACTATGTGTTCCTTTAATTTATTGATTTGTGGTTTTCTTTGTCATGGTCTAGGACTTGCTCTGAAATGCAGATACTATTAGTGTGAGAGCAGAATAAATATTATTTTATATAAATATACCAGTTATCAGGACAGTAAAATAGCACTGGGCCCAGTTCTAAACAGGACTTATCCTTCAAAAAGTGTGAGAGGCCTGCCTTTGGAGTCCCACCAGTGATAAGTCATTGTCTAGGATGTGGAACACTGTTATCCAACAGTACTGAAGCATGGTAGAATGTCCTTTGTCATTATGCTATTCACAATTACACTGTACAATAATCAGTATACTTTACGTTAAACACAGTCAAATATCGTGTAATATTTTTCAGTATATGCAGTGGATTCAAACATCCATTCGTTCATATTCCATAATGCCTTACTCCAGGGGTGGCCAATCTTATCCTCAAAGGGCCAGTGTGTATGCAGGTTTTCGCTGCAAGTCCCTATTTAGGTCACTAATTAGAGGACTGATTGGCTGAAGAGTCCGCACACCTGGGTTTGAACAGCTGACCTAAAGGTTACCCCAAAAACCTGCATACACACCGGCCCGTTGCGGATAAGATTGGCCACCCCTGCCTTACTCAGTATCCAGAAACACAGTGAGCCTGGAGCCAGTGGGAAACACAGGGTACGAAGCAGGGGACACTCTTGGTATGATGCTGATTTAGAAAGAATTCACTGCTTTGTTTATTCCATTATATAAACAATTTAAACACTGACCACAGCTGAGGCCTGTATTCTATTCCCACTCTTCCATATTGACCACAGCTGAGGCCTATATTATTCTATTCCCACTCTTCCATATTGACCACAGCTGGGGCCTATATTATTCTATTCTAGAAACTTCACTGTATTACACCACACCTTTTCTAGGCACCCTGTCATGGATTGGATGGCACTGGCATTTTTAAAACTAGTGTGCAAAGCCTGGATTTTAAGGTGAACACATTATTATAAGATGGATTATAATAAGTGAACACAACAGTCAATGTTATTTAGTAGTGAAAATATGAGGGAAAAAGAAGAAACCAGAGAAGATGAAACAATGGAGAATCAGCCTTGATCCTGATTGTTGGGCATCATGAATGTTATGATGGTCTGATTTGGCCCTGGATGTAGTTTGGCCATTACTGTTGTCACGTGGCATGCCACAACATGGTCCTGGTTGATATTTTTATTTCTGATTATATCTCTGCTATGCTGGATAATTAGCAGCCCTCAGATTATTGATGCAGTGATGCTGCATGGTTCTCTTTGTCTCAGGGTTGTTGCCGGCACCAAGTCTGTCCTTGACCAGTCAGGACCCCATAGACGAGGCGGAAATTAGTTTGGAGTGCGTGGGGTCGCCTTCTTATCCCGGGGCCCTTTTCTCGCTCTTCTATCTGGGATCCTCGCATCCTGTGATCTCCCAGAAGGCCTCCAAGACCCGCCACAGTGCCCGCTTTTCCCCACCCAGTGGGCAGAACCAGTACCAATGTCAGTACAGCGTGCATCTGGGCCCTGACGTCAAAGAGTCTGAACGCAGTGCTCCCATAACTCTGCCTGGCATTACAGGTGTGTGCATGTGTGTGTGTGTGCGTGTGTGTATGTGTATTTCATATTTATCTTAAAAAGGTCTTCATGCTCTGGCCACGAGTATATGCGTACAAATGCGTACTTCTTTCCTTGTTATTATTACCTTTCAGAAACAAATTTAAATACTGCAGCTGTCTCGCCTCCTGCTCCCTCAGATGACAGAGGTAAAATATGTGCAATATACCAGCAGAAACAGATATACTCATAGCTGTTTACCGAAAGCTGTTGACTGTCACTCATCCTAACTGTGTATGTCTTACATTGATCCACTGAGTCACGGGGTACAACACATCTCACCTGTCGCACCACTGCAGGCGAGGTAGACTGGCCATTGATTGCAGGCTCTCTGTCTGCATCTATACTGTTCATGGCAGCACTGGGATGCCTGGGGTTTGCAGTGTATATGAAAGGTACCTCTGGGGGTCTTTTATCTTGTGTGATACCAAGCTATCTCTTTGTGCTAGTGGGAGTTTAGTTTTAGTTTAGTTAATTTAGCTTTAGTCATAGTCTTTTGACTATGTCTGTATGCCTGTCTTGACATTCTGGTTATGTTCCACTTGCAGTCAAAGCTTTGGCAGAGGAGAGGCGGAAAAGGTATGTTCTTATGCACAGACAAATCTCTTAAAGAATGCACACAGCATAAATGAGATATTTTTGTATTGTGTTCAGGGAGGAGGCCCTCTTCTGGCAACACATGCACGCCACGGACCACGTCGTTGGTACGGTATTCCCATGCTTAAGCTGATGACTTGTCCTCATATTGCAGTCATTGACGCAAGGCTTTTGAAGAGCTTTACTTTCGTTTACATTTGAAACAAAGCACGACAGCTCATACTTCTGTTTCCCGTAAAATAACAACATTGGAATAAACCAAAAGATAATTGCGAATAAGGGGTGTTCCACTGGTCTATACCATTACAGTGTTAAAATAACCATATAAAGAAGAGAGCAAAAAATGGATGCAGTTATTTACATTAAATACATTTTTAACATAAAACTTAAATATTCTGTCATTTTCCTATTCATGGCTGGTACAGTATCCACACAGAGGCAGCCATTATTTAAATGACATTCAGCTTAAGTTCTGACTTTTGTGTTCCCGCAGACCTTACCCTCAGACGTATCAGCATTGGCTCACAGGTAAAGCAGCTTAGAGTCGTGTCGCTCTTGTACTTCCAATGTGCAGCTTGAGCCGACAGAACGTTCCCTCCTGGCAACATGGCCTGGTCACCGTGTGTCTCACTCCGCGACTCACCGCTTTATGGAGCGATGCATCACCTTCTTCTAAAAGTGCCTGCAAGCAACCCATTGTGTTCCCCTTTGCCTGTATGGATTCCGCATCACCTTTTCAAACTATCAACACCCACAGGCTCAGATTCCTAGTGGACTGCTTGTGAAGATGCTTACTGTGGTTTGGATTATTTACCTTAGTAATTAACCAGATTAATTTAATTATTCCCCAGGCAACAAACTAATGACAGAGCTCTGTGTACTGCATTAACATGGGAGTTTCTCACTGTTAGCAAAAAAATGCTTTCAAAGACTATGTTAACTTATGATGTAAGGGGTGCATGACGCTGTGTATGTCCCCGAAAAGGGGGGCCAGGAGCCAATCCCAGGCAGCACAGGGCGCAAGACGGGGTAAACCCTGGACAGGGAGCCAGTTACATTAATTATTATTTTTATTTATGCAAAGCAAAAGTCAGCTATAGATGTTATTATTATTATTTAAAAAAATTACATCTGGGAGCTGTCGAAGTAAGAATGAAATGTAGTGTTTGGGCTGTTCCAAAATTAAATACTGTACTGAGTCCATTAACACAAAATATACAAAAGTCATAAGAGAAATTAATGGAATTTTGGTGGTAGGTGTCGACAGGGGTGTAGTTACAGATGAATGAATAGGGGGGGCTGAGTCTTTACTGGGGGGGATGGTAAACTATTCATAGATTTATACCAAGAAACATTTATTTCAGGGGGCTAAAAAAAAACCTAAAATAGGTCTAACGATGGCTCTTGGTGTCGATATGTTTATTGCTGTCTGCGGTAGTACACAGGTTTAGGATTGGGTAAATAATCGCGTGAATTAATATATTTTCATGAATCTGGCATTGTGCTGGAAAAACTGTTAATGTGTATCTGTTCATGTTCCATACCTGCTCAGAGACGTTCCCCACCGAGGGGTTGTGAAAATTCAATCCACAGCCTGGTCACAGCATATTAACTGCTGAGTTTGTGGGTGTGTATGCAGGACTGGACCCCAGGTGCGGATGACAGAGTGAGAGGAACCAGCAGGAGTCCCAGTACGTCACTCTCTGGGTCTCAGTACCCCTTCTCAACATTTAGGAAGCCGTCTTCACTCTGAACACAATATTGTCATTCATGACGCTAACACGCTTAGGGCCTATACATATATGCACACATATATATATATATATATATATATATACATACACACACACACACACACACATACAAATATACATATGTGTGTGTGTGTGTGTGTGACTATTGAGACTATTGGTCTCAATAAATCAATTCAAGTCAATTTAAGACTATTGGTCATCAGCTAGATCATGTTTAGGCTGTGAAAGAAAATACAAATAAGGCATATTGCAACTTTTTTTTTTTGGCCAAACATCTGAGTACTTTGTTATATTGCACAAAAGTCTAGTTCCACATTTATGATGTAAGTGAAGACGATTTCTGAACAGTGCTTTCAAAATCTTTTTACACAAACATGCTCTGTGGACATAGATTCCCAGATGGTGTCTATTAATGTTAATCTGTTTTAATGTCATTTTAATCTTTTTAAATATAATATTAAATTAATCTTGTTAATGTATCCTTCATAATGTGTTGAATTTTTTATGAATATGAAGTTTTTTAACTGTATCATGCATCTGTTAGGCTCTTATCCTGGTCAAGGTTACGGAATTTTATTGTATGGTATCATTTTATATCATAATTATAATATGTGAACGGTCCAGTTTGTGGTTTCATTAACATGTTTAGTTAGTGCAACGTGTCAGTAGAGGGCGCTTAAACCCAATGAAATAAACTAGTGTTTTTGTACCAAATATTTCGTTTGCAAGTAAGACATTATGACTCGAATATCATGTAGTATCGATATTGGTTTTATTGTTACGTGGTTTTTTGTGAACAATTTTTGTGCCAGTTTAATGCTAAATAAAGGTTTGTAACAAAACAAACTTAGTTTAACCAAGTTAGATGACAATCAGCACACGTATGATTATTGGGGAAAACAATGCACATTATCTGAAGGTGTTAGCAAGAGAACGTCTGACACGGTATGACCAAATTGATGAATGTCACCACTGAAGGGTTCAATGCTGATCTGTAGCATTAGATTAGCTGCTTTCTCTACCTTGAAGTTATGCGGTCATATGTCGCGTGAAAAGGTGAGAAAGTACTGATATGTGACGTCACTAGAGAAAACAAGATTCAAGATTCTTTAATTGTCACATACATAGTTATACATTTCACTAGTTATACACAGTGAAATGCATCCTGAACCACTCTTTTATAGACTGCAAATTTAATTAAACTCCAATTATGCTAAAGTTAAAGTGCAAAAAAAGCTAAAATGCAAGCAGAGGAAGTATATTCGAATTGAATGGTAACACAGACAAAAAAGTGACCAGTGTAACAGTGCAGGTATGGTGAGCGGTACAAGAACACAATGCACATCAGGGTCTGAGGTGCAGTGGCATGTCCAGGTTCAGAAACCTTATGGCCTGGGGGTAGAAACTCCTCCTAAGTCTCTCAGTCCTGGCCGTGATGTTCCCGAGTCTCTTTCCTGATTTCAGAAGCTGAAACAGGCTGTTGTTGGGGTGGGATGTGTCCTTCATGATCCTGAAGGTCCTGCTCCTACATCTCTTGATGTAAATGTCCTGAAGAGATGGAAGGGCCGACCTGCAGCAGCATTCTGCTGCACGGATCACCCTCTGGGGGGCTTTGCGATCCCGAACACAGCTATTCCCAAACCAGGAAGTAATGTTCAGAGTCAGGATGCTCTCCACAGCGCCTGAGTAGAAAGTCCGTAGGATCATTGGAGAGACCCTGAACTTCCTCAGCTGTCGCAGGTGGTACAGGCACTGCTTAGCCCTTTTGGACTGGACTTGGATGTGAACAGTCCACGTCAGGTCCTCAGAAATGTGGACACCCAGATATTTAAAACTCCTCACCCTCTCCACAGGAGATCCGTTGATGATGAGGGGCATGTAGGCCCTCTGCTGCCTCCTACTGAAGTCCACCACCAGCTCCTTTCTCTTAAAGTTGGTTGTGATTTTATCGTTAGTATTTCATGCTGAAATTGAGGACGTCGTAAGATACGTAACACAAATTTATTTATTTATCATATTCAAAATGAATGAATGAATGGATGGAGGGTGTGCTGCCTCACAGCAAGAAGGTCTTTGGTTTCATCCTGGGTCCTTTCTGTGTGGAGATCGCATGCTCTCCCCGTGTTTGTGTGGGTTTTCGCCGGGGGCTCCGGTTTCCTCCCACGGTCCAAAAGCATGCAGGTTAGGTTGATTTGTGTATCTAAATTGGCCCTGTAGTTGTGAGTGTGTGTGTGCCCTGCGGTGTGTTGGCGACTGCCCAGGGTTGGTTCCCGACTGCGCCCATTGTTCCCAGGATAGGCTCCGGTACCCCCCGCAACCCCAGTAGGGATTAAGCGGTTTCAGAGGATGGATGGACGTCTGCATGCATGGCCTTTTGACTATTAATTGTGTTGAAGACCAATAAACACAAAATCTGCAGATAAGAGTGTTTAACGTTTGTCAGTGCTTGTAACGGGATTAGATATGGCCGTAACTTAACCAGTTAGCAGTTTATGCACATATGTAATAGGAATTTCCCGTTGTAGTAATGAAGTGCCACAACACAGCTTGTGATAGCGCCACCATCAGGAAAACATCCCACGCTGTGGATGGTCTGTTTTTTAGCGGTTAGGAGCGAGTCTGTCATGGAAAGCCTGTAGGTCAGTGGTTGTCATTTATTTAGTGGTTTGCTCTAGTTTTTATTAATGTTATTAGTGTATAATTAGTTTACATTTAAAGGTTCGCTGTGGTGGGTACTTCCTTTTCTCACAGATGACATCAAAAGTTCTTCCCATTTTCCCATGACTGTATCATAAGCTTAAAATTATATATAACAAACGGTGTCGTGGCAATGTGGGAGTTAAAACCAAGCTTGCAGCTCTGTGTGTGGCGTTTGCACAATCTTCCCGTCACGCTGTTATTCTGGTTTTCTGTTACAGTTCAAAAACATGAGCTTATGATAATTAATGTATCTAAATTAAACATAGCATGTGAGTGTGTGCCTTGTGATAGACTGCTGTCGCCAGTCATACGCCCTGTACTTCCTGGGATAGGCTGCAGACTAACTGTGACCTTGTTTTAGTAAATTCGTAGATAACCGTTTAGAATAGTAAACGGATCATACATGCTAATACTGGTTCTGTAATTGACTACTCAAAGTTCAATATATTCTAACTGCAGCAAAACTCCTGTAACAAAATTCCTGGTTATTTTGGAAAGTAGTTTTAATTTAATCCTGACCTCATTAAATCCCATTTGTCTGAATAAATGCAGTGAAATCCAATTAATTGTGATTTGCTCAGTCCCTCAATTGTATCCTTAGGGTGAAAGCTGGCTTTATGGAATTGGCTGTGAGTGTCTGTGTGCCTGACATAGACCTTGGATTTAAAGTTTCTGTAGCCTTTTACTAGAAGACCAAAAATATTATGGTGTTTAGAAAGTTTGCAGAGGTGAAATTGATCATTTGTTGTATTCTAATACTGGGATTATATGTGTGCATAAGATTTAAGAGGTTTTAAAAGATGTTTCCCTGTGATGACACACCTAGAAATAGATGTTGGAAGGATTTTTACATTTTGTCTCCTCCCACTATATACACTGCCTGGCCAAAAAAACGTCGCACATTTTAATATTTCCCTGGACTGCCATTAGATTTGATATTCGTCTTAATTACTTGCTAATTTAAATTCAAACTGTGACTTTTATTTGGACAGGCAGTGTAAGCTAAAAGTGAACACAAAGGCTATACCTGTCACCTGACTATCTTTAAGTTTGGCAATGAAATCATGTGTGTCCTTTTAATAGTTCCCATGGTGTTGTAAAAAACAGTATATTGTGTAAATCAGTATATTGTGCAATCCGTTTTGTATCACTTCCACAATCCGATACAATAGGTCTCCCCTTAGGGATCCTGCCACAGACCATCAAGCTTTGGGATTTGTGAGGATCTTAGATAATAAGCGAAACTGTCTTGAACAGGGTATGACTGAATCAATGAAATATTTTTTCCCTTCCAAAGTAATCAATAAATCAATAGTTCTGAATAGTGTGTTTGTAGGACTCTACAGACATTTTTTTGCGTTTCTTCTTGTAATGGGTGTATTGATAGAATTTAATACTCTGTATTATTTAATTTCCTCATGCCTTCAAATATTTATTGTTGTTTATGCATTGTTATAATACCTGATACCTTGTCTGGTGGCTTGATTATATCCCTCTTTGACCTTAATTATTTAATTGCAGAGGTGGCAATTTCAGGTCCAGAAAGTAAAAATCCAAACCAGGATTTTGTTTCAACCAACCACTTGAGTACTATCTGACTGTGACTCTTTATGCTCAGCTGGTTGGTTGAAGCAAAATCCTGGTCTGGGTATTTACTTTCTGGACCTGAAATTGCCACCTCTGTTTAGTTGCCTTTTTCTGTGCTGGAATTAAACTTCATTTTTGTTTATATTGTCCCTTTAATGACTTAAATGTTCTGTTGTTGGTTTTTGATCAGGCTGGTATAAAACACAACAGGCACAATATTTCTAGACCCTATGGACCGACATTGCACTGAGCCACTGCACACTGCACCCTATCATCTGCATATAGTGTTACGTGTTTACAGTACTGCTAATTTTTAATCGTATATTGCTACGTGTTTCAACAATACCAATTTTAATCATATTATTGCACTAAGCACTTTAATTAATATCTCTTTATTTAAATTTTTATTCTGTTTAATATCATTGGTGGAGAATGCAAGCAGTTATATTGTATGAGTACAGTGACAATACAGATATTCTGTTCCATTATAACGCTAGTTCTAGCCTGTATGCTAACTTACATGCTACCCTACAACAGCATCCCTATGAATCTAACATCACCATCAAGTTCGCAGACAACATCACAGCAGTGGGTCAGATCAGTGGGGGTGAGGAGGCCTTACAGAGAGCAGGTTCGTCACCTGCCGGTGTTCATATATATATTCACTCATTATTTATCACTAAACAAAAT
>JAODKC010000095.1:8077058-8107124 GCA_026777985.1 Mormyrops attenuatus | reverse complement strand
AGGCCTTACAGAGAGCAGGTTCGTCACCTGCCGGTGTTCATATATATATTCACTCATTATTTATCACTAAACAAAATGCAGTTTGGCAGTAGGTATGCACTGTAACACTGTTTCTAGCACTTGCACACTATTTTGCACATTTTCGGGTTAGTTGCCAAACTGCATTTTGTTATCTGAGTATTTGTACTTTGTACAGTGACAAAAAGTTGAGTTTAATCTAAGCAAATCTAATCTAAACAGTATCCCTAGTTACCCAAAGTCAAACCTTAAAGCTCAATTCATGCGTCACTTTTCCACGTGCCCTTACGGTCCGAGCACAGAGGGAGTGACATACATTTTGTCAGCAGGGGTGTCCGGTGGTCTCTGCACGTGCAGCTCGGTTTTTGATTCTTATGAAGTTCATGTGATTGGTGCTATGCATGTACATGGAAATTGACTAGCTGTTTCCAGTAGATGGCAGCACTGACTTTCACAGAGCACTCTTCAACGATGAAAGGGTAGAAGAAGTCATTGTAGTTATAGACACTTTTGATGAGCAGCTGTGTAAGGGTGTGCAGAGGTGCCCACATATATGTAACATCTCACTGTAGGACGCATATTCCAGTGCACAAATTTGTGGAAAGAAATCACTCAGACATTAGGCTTTCGGACCAAGACAACAGCATCTACCCTCTGCTCGTCTGGTTGAATATCATTGCTGTAGCTGACTGTGACTGTCTGCGTACATGGACAAATGTAGTAAGGTATCCCCCTGTTTAATGGCCGCATTATGTTCTGTAAAATAGGACGTTAAACAATTTGGACGTTGATCAAATATTACCATGGTCACTTAGACAGTTTTTGTTTCTCGGCCCTGCCGTATGGATTATTAAAGCACAACATGAAAACATTTAGTACAGTACAGATGCACAATACAGTACTGTACAATAATTCTTCTTATCTTTTATAAAAAATGAAACACTTACTATGCATAGTAAACAAATGCATATCATGTGCAGTAGGATGTCAATTTTAAGAGGTTTCGTATTTAAAATTTTTTTTTATAAAATAAAACATTCTCCGTTTCATATAACAGTGAACACTTTACCTTTTTGTAACTTTTTAGTTTAAATATCACATTTTAAACACATAAAAACTATAGAAAATACAGTAATTTATACATAAATTAGCAATTAATATAAATTCTGTAATAAGTAAAATATGGTTAACTAGAGGTTATTATAGTACTGTAACATTATGCATCAGGCAGCGCTGTACAGTACAGTGTCTTCGCTGGCTGACAAAACTACCTACCGCCTGCCTGCGCATTTTAAAAAACTGCGGCCGCTATGTCCGGCATTAAAACATACATTTTATTTTTTTTGTTGTCATTTTTTAGTCCATGGTCATTAATGAGAATGGACGTTGATTGAATGGACGTTTAATGGGGGATACATGTATGTGCACAACAGTTTGTGCACACGTCAAGGTAACTCAAACCCTATCCCTAGTTTTAGGCTATATACTAATTCAAACCTTAACCTTAACAAAAAATGTAGCGCCAACTTCACCTGTAACCTTAGCTATAACCTTAATGCTAATCCTAACTTTAGCCCTTCCTCTGGACTAAATGTCTTTCTTCACACTTAATCTAACTGGAACCCCAATGCTAACCCTAGCTGTAATCCTGGCCCTAGCCTTAATGCCAACTCTATTCCTAACTCGAGCTCTACCCTACATGCAAACCCTACCCTTACCTCATCTCTTAATCCTAAACCTAATCCTAGAAATAACCCTTAATGCTAACCCTAATCCTAGCTGTAACCCTGATAACAACCCTAACCCTAGAGCCAGGGAAGAGCTAGGCTATAAATAAGATTAGGTTTAGGCTTATTATTAGGGTTACAGCTAATGGTTATGGATACTATTAGGCTTAGAGGTAGGATTGGGGTTACTACTAGAGTTACAGCTAGGGTTAGGCTTAGGCTAACAATTAATGCTACAGTTTGTATTAGCATTAGGATTGCTATTAGTTTTAAAACTGGGGTAAGGGATCCTGTTAGGGTTACAGCCTGGGTTTGGGTTAATTTCAGGTAACAGACCTGCCTGTAAGGATTTAAAACATGCTACTGGAATGAAATGGGTTTAATGGTGCACTGAGAGCATTTAGAGACTAAGAACATGTTATCTTTCCAGCATTCATATCCTTTGTACTTTGCGCACCAGCTGAAAACCCACAGCTATTATAACTGGCTGCTTTGTGCATCCAGGAGGATGTTAGAAGAGTTTCTCAGCTTACCAAGATCCTTTTCATTTTATATTACTCAAGGCTAGTAAATTAGCACCCGTTCTATTACAGTCCAAGATCAGATACAAGGAAAACAATCACGTCTGGTGTGCTTTTTATCTGAAATGCTTGAGTATTGGTGAAAAAGGCTACAGATCTCTTACCTCTGCACCCCCCAGTATGAAACCTGCTCACCACACCATGTCATGCTATACCAAAAAGCCCTGCACCCCATCCTCCACGGTCTGCCATTGTTTGAGCCCCACAAAGATGTTACACAAGTGTGCAGGGCCAGTCGCGGAGGGCTGGAGCTACTTTAATCCTCTTTATTCGAAGCACAAAAGACTCAGGGGCCTGCTTCACTTATTGGACCGTGCCAGTGAAACTGAATCATCCTTTGAGGTTGTTGATCACAAATGCAACACAGTCGGACAAACCTACATTTATTTTTTTACACAACAGTGTGTCCATTTTTATACTAATTCACGAACAGCTGAAAAAGGTGAATAATTTATAATGCCAGTTGGCTTGACCCCGATTGTAACCATGGGAATATATCATATGACCTAGGTTAGTAAAGTCAGCTGGTCATTTAATGTGGGACCAGATAATCTGCACCCATCCACCTCTCATACCCGCTTATCCTGTAGGAGGCAGTGGTGGGCCAGGAGCCTTTCTCAGCATGCACTGGGCACCAGGCAGGGGTACATCCTGGAATGATGCCATGCCATGACAGGGCACACATGCAGACACACATTATAAGGGTGTTTAGAGACACCGATTTGGTTCTCCCCCCATGTCACTGGACTGCAGGGGGAAAGCTGAATAGCCAAAGGAAACACAAACGATAAAAGCGACTCTGAAGAAGGTCACACACAGCAGAATTTGAACCCCCATCTAGAGGGGTCAATGCAAGGTGCTTCCCGCTGAGCTGCCCATCCAAATGAAATCTAAATGCCTGACAGTATGAGCACTCCGTTATCATTTCCAAGCGCACACACCAGCATCCCGATTCCAGCTGAAAAGCTTGGTGTTCCAGGGCTGAGATTTCGCTCCACATTCCTCCCTGGGCGTTTTCTCCACTGTTCTGGTTTGGCTCCGGATTGATTCGATTCCGAATCAAGGCTGAGCGAAAGCAATAGTGAAAACACAGCCATGAATAATTAACATTATTAAGTCTGCCGGTCATTATGAGGCACTCAACGGGAATAGAGCTTGAGGGAAAAACATTACATTAACGTATTTCAGTTGTGGATTGGTGTGATCAGACACAATAAGAGTTAACATTACCCTCGCTGCCTTATCCCTTTTTAATTTTTTGTTCAGTGGACAGTTTCACCTGCAGCACTCAAGGCAATAGCTTTCTCAACTCTTTCAGAGACCTTTAATTGGGCCTCAAAATTCTCTCCAGATTCTAAAGCGAATAATCAGTAAAACTGAATTCATGACGGCTAGTTTAGATATTTCTTTCTCCATATTCCATCATCCATTAGACAGCTGTTTAACTTGAACCTTCGTTTTTTTCTCCATTACTATGAATAATGAAAAATAAATAGCTGCTTATTAAGCTGAAGCAAAACTGTTCCCTGCTCCAAACTTCCTCCTGCCTGAGGGACTCTGATCTGTACCTAAAGGTAAAAGGACTTTGGTTTCCGAACATAAGAGAACGTCCATTATAAATCCAACCACCCATGGAATCCTGTCATGATTATATATAAAGTATGTATGTATGATCACTTACAAATGCAGAATAATTGACATCTGATTCATTTATTATGCACGGTCTTACAATTTTAACAAGCGTTACTCAGCGATATTCATTATAAATAAAGAAACCACAATACTAAATGAGATCAGAAGCAGAGCAATGTTATTCTGAAGCACTGATGAGAAGCATGAACCAGGATGATAATTATGAGCCCTACTGGAAATACCGAAATATATCCTGATTAAGAGATTGAAATGCACGGTAGAGGAAAATGGGTTTCCTCTGCATTATTAAATTCAAATTCCTGTATAACTCTTTAGTAAAACCTACTCTGACATGTGCGGCTATGCATACATTAAAGGGACTTGAACTGAAGGCTACACAGGCAGTTTAATGGGGGAATTGGACAGAATCAGGTCTCAGGCCAGACTGATATCCAGGGCTGTGAAACAGGATCAGAATTAAAAAACCTAAGACAATTCAAATCCATCTGCGAGCTCCGCCAAGCACCGCCCTGGATTCATTACGGAAACACTGCTATGGGTGGACACGCCGATTCAATTCTTCAAACTTTTCAAGTTTCCAAACCCAGACCTCCTCGCTGCACTCTCATGTTCCAACTCTTCCAAACGGCTATCTGGTTCCGGCATTCCAGCATCCCCGGTGGGGCGGGGTGAGAGGGTGCGGTGCCCACTAAACTGCAGATACGGGAAAAATAAACTGCAGTTGCTGTGAGGCTCCTCTAGGGCGGCACCACCTTCAGTTCCTCTCCGCCTCATTCCCATTCACTAGGCCTGACTCCCAGCGCTGCAGCAGTGGATGTTTCTGCCCTGCCGTCCTGGGGCTTTTGGACACCTGGGTGAATCAGCCAGGGCATGAAGAGAAAGATGACAGAGGACTCCATCTTTAATCCTAATGCACTGTACATTTTCATTTTAAATGTAAGGCATTCATTTAAATATAACAACAATATCGTTATCTTCTACAACCCCCTTTCCAAAAAAGTTGGGGCATGTTGAAAATGTGTAAAATGTCCCAACATTTTGAGCATACATTTCTCATATAATAATAAAATTTCTCACTTTCAACATCTGATATGTTGTTTTGTTAATTTTTCAATCAAAATATGGTTTTATATGCAAATCATTGCATTCTTTTTTATTTATACATTTTTTGGAAAAGGGGTGAGTAATATCAGTACAGTATCTTTGTGTATGGTCTTGAATTGCTGAATTAATACTACTTTTGTCTATAACACAGAAAAAACCTGTAATGGCAGTAGAGTTCAGGAAGTTACACAAGTCAGTCTGGGATAAACTCAGCCTGGACAATTATATCTTTATCTTTGATGTCATAAACAGTGCCATGTTTATTGAGGGAGGTGCTATTCATTAATGTTTATTGTGTTGACACTAAAGCAAAGCAGATTAGTATGAGGCACATGGAATTAGGCTATGGCCTACAGACGGCTGACTGCTGGAGTTGAGCCGATAACTGGTGACGGTGCTTTCTGATTGGCCGAGATCTAGGGGGCGCACCTGTTCCTCCAGCTGTGCCATTCTCTTCTCATCTTTCGGGGCCGGGGGCCACACCAGGTCAAGCTTCCTACTCAGTCGGGCTGCAGGCAGGACAGAGGGACAGCGAGACAGACGGGGAACAGACACAGAGAATCGTCAGCACAGTCATGCAGGGACGATGTGTGCCCTCATTGGGATGCCGTGTTTATGCTCTCAGCCAGCTGCGACGCAGACGGCACATCCCAGGGAAGTCACAAAACTGTAAGACGCCTACACCTACACCCATGGCAAATTAGGCCCTGGGGGGTCCCCTGAGCTTTTAAAATGCAGCATTAGCAGCCGCTTAGGCCCCCACATCTTACTGACGGTGTGACCCAGCTGCCTTTCTGTCACGCCTTTACCTCCGCGACATTCCCAAAGTCTCTTTACAGAAATTATCGGCAGCGCGATTGTCTGCTTACTTACAAGGGCCTTTGATGATGAAGTGCTGCAGGCGTGTGCATTGAGAAAGGATGTAATCAGGAGAGGGTAACTAACAAAAACAGGGTTACGCCTACCGAGAAAGGCCACAATGTGAGGGCAGGGTGTCAGCATAGCTTGCGTGAAAAGTTAGAATGAATGGAATGCGACCCAGAAACTGACCACTTCCCGTGTTAGTCACCTCCTTCTGTGGCAATGAAATTAAGACAAATATTTATATGCTGGAAAGGAAGGTGCACATATGTTCTCAGTCACCGTGAGAGCAATGTAACTTTATTGCCAGGGCCTGAGGACCGATGGGAATGACAGGGAGTGCAGAGTAGAGCGAAACAACCATGACCTACTCTGTGAAAAACAGGCAATGTCAAAACTGAGCAAGTAAATATTGTAAAAAAAAAAAAAAAAGGGAAAGAGAGAGAGATAGCAAGAGAGAGAGAGAGCGAGAGAGACAAAGAGACATACAGAGAGAGACATTGAGAGAGACATACAGAGAGAGAGAATGAGAAAGAAAGAGGGAGAGAGCAAGAGAGAGAGAGAGAAAGAGGGAGAGACAGAGAGAGAGAGAGAATTCACCTCTGCCAGCAGCATGTCACATGCTGAACATCAATTGGGGTACTTGAGAGTATGACATCATTGCTAATGAAAAAAAAGAGAGTTACCCAGAGCCAAATTAGGAATGATATCAGGGAGTGCTAGTTGGGCTGGAAATGGCAGCAGAATCATTTTAATTGTGGGGTGGGGAGGGGTGGGGGGTATGCATATGTACTAATAATAATCAGCACTTTATTAATTCCCGAGGCGAAACTGTCTTTACACCTCCCTCAACTCGATCTTTGCAGAGTAAGTTGGAGCTGGGGGTTAAGGGCCTTGTTCAAGGACCTGCAGACGTGCTGAGGCTGGGTTTGAACCAGCGACCTTGTGATTATAGGCACACAGGCTTAGCCCACTGAGCCACACGCTGCCACCATGATCACCTGGGGTTTCATCCAACTTCCTCACAGGGCCCAAAGACATTACAGCAGAACTTTCCAAAAATGTGGACAGTCTGGCAGGGAGCTGGGAGGGAGCAAAAATTTGGACCGGCTATGGGCCCCCGAGGACAGGATCAGGAAACACTGCGTTAGCGTCAGGTGACCTTGGGGCTCAAACCAGCAGTGCCGCATGTTTGTGTGCGTCTCAGAATTACCTTCAATGGACTTGCAATCTATCCAGGGTGTATCCTACTTTACATCCTGTATAAGAGTGCAAAGATTAAGAACAGCGCATGGTCAGATGAAATTACTGTACTTCAGCATCTATGTACTGTATGATCTCAAATGACAAAATGGTTGATATCACATGCTTCTGTTTACATTAGAGCAAGTTCAAATGCAGCCACTGAACTCTTATTCTGTTAATGGAAAATTATACAACCATCATAAATCCCAGACTTATGTTTGAACAACAGACCCGAAAATGGGGGCAAAGACTCACAGAACTCTGGGCAACCTCTGAGTCAACTGAATATGGAGTCATTGGCAGAAATATACTTAAACTGGTAGCTACATTACCAGTCACACAGCTCAGGTTCTTAAAGCTTTTCTGTTTATTTCATAAACTGCAGATTTTTTATTCTTATTAAACATTGAAAAGTCGAGTGAGCAACTATAAATGAAAATATAAGTCAAATAAAACAAGTTTCCTTTATGACATGGAAAGAGTATGTAACAGTGGATGTCTGACACCCTATTAACTGGTTGTGTGATTCTAGGCTGTCCTTTAACTTTAAATGCACTAGTTATCTGTTTCATCCCATGAAATGGAGCAGTAATTAATGTCCCTTGCAGAAAGAATGCCTCGAATTTTCTCTGCTGTTACAACTGCTAGAGGAGATTACTTTGATGCATCAAAGATATCACATCACATTTTCTTGCTAATAAAGGTACTCAAATGGTGAACACACTGTAAATTTATTTGTTAGCAAAGAATATTGAGTGTGTCTTTAGTAAATGTTAAGTGAGTAGCAGGCGAATGTAGAAAATCTGAGTGTGGGCAAAAACTTTTGACTGGTGGTGTATAATCAAATGATGAATTCCAGTGTCCCCCTGCTTTGTAACAAACTGGCCAACACCACAGCACTGAGGGACAGTTTATGGCCAGATGTTCCCTGCTAGTTTAACTGTTGGCTGTAGGATAGTTCTTTGCGTACAGTACTGTAGTTGCTGAGTGATGTCGATACACAAGCTAACTAGTAATTGAACCCAACATTAATATCTGGTATTTGTGGACTGGAGTGCGTCTGGGCGGGGGGGGGCGGGCGTTAGAAAAAGTTTGAGTTAGGACTGTCAGGGAGGGGCACCAGGCAGGTGGGCCTGCATCCCTACGGCGGATCTTTCAAACTTTTATATTAACATACGCATAAAAGGCACCACTAAAAGAACCATGCCAGTGACAGAAGGTAGAGGATTTTCCTTCCATTTCTGTCCAGTGCATGGTCAGCAAGCACTGCAGAACCCTGGTGACGTCGTGAACAGTGTGTCCTTACTGGCCCTGTCTTCTTCTTAATTTATTCAGGCCGGCTACGACCGGATAAAAACCACACCGGCTAATCTGCATTTCCACCAGCACCCTGCACGCCTTTGAACCTCTTCCACTCTAGTTCACCTAGATGGCACTGTACTATGACTTAAATTTGGACTGTCAGGGGATTGGGTATCCAGTTGACCTTGGACCCCAGAGGTTTGTTTTCTCCCTACTAGGGATTTTTTTTGGTTCCTCTCATCCATTGTCCTCTGGTTTGCTTGCTTTCATTCATTCATTCATTCATTCATATAATTATGGAATGCCACTCACCCTTTTCAAATGTCTTGGGGCTTCCTATATCGCACTGTTTCTGTACTGCATCGTCTTGCCTTTCACTACACTGCTGTTTGTCCTGCATCGCGTCTTCTGTCCCCCTTGTTCCCCTATGCACTTGTCCCTTTCCCTACAACTGTCGCACAAGAATTTCACTCTTCCTCAGAACACGTGACAATAAATCTTGAAATCTGAAAACTTGAGACCCGTACGAACCCCCACCCAGAAGTGAGGTCAGACTGCCTGAGTAGAATAATGAGACAGCACACACCTCTCTAAGTTTTATTAATCAGCCCCTCATGAATCTCTTGCTGGAAAACATTACTGTCCATGCTATTGTTAGAGGCCAGCAACTGGGGCAGACACACGTAAGTGTCACAGCGACATGGGTCGTTAACGGCAGGTGGAAAAAAAAGGCGGCGTCAAAACACGCCGGCCGTTGTGTGACCCGCTGACATCGGTCTTCAGCTGCCACGTTTAATTTGCAACTCAAGCAGTCATGGTCAGCCTGCCCATTTTGGCTGCAAAGTGAAATGTTTACCTTATACAGCAGGAGAGCTACACAAATTTCGCCTTGAAAATCCTGCCTGCAGATGGTGACTTTCAGTGACATTGCTGGGGGAATTACGGCTAGAACCAGAAGCTATGGTAGCTGGCGTCAGATAGTTTAGTGGAAAAACCGCACAGGATGTTCTGCTAAAAGGCCCCTGCGGTTGGGTCTAAAAAGTCCAGGGAAATTTTTGACTCTACAAAGATCGTGGATTCAAGGTGAAAAGCACAGCAGATGGCTAAAGAAGAAGCGATATACATAAACGAATACAGGGGAGTGTGTGTGTCACTGACCTGGCGGTGTGGAGGAGGGGGTCCTGGAGGTCAGGTCTGTAGAGGGGAGGCTGTAATGTGGAATTGAGCTGATGCGTGCCCCCGTGTTCGGCAGTCGCCCGCTTGCAGTTCCAGTAGTCTCCCCCCTGTACAAGCTTTTCCTCTGCCTCCGTAGTTCCCTCTCCCTTTCCCTCGTTTCCCGTATGTCTTGTTCCACCTTGGGTCTCAGGGACTTGGAGCAGCGTAGCTTAAAGAAGGGGTTCTCCTTGGGCAGGGCGGGTTCCCCCTGGTCATCTTCCTCTTCTCCCTCGTTGGCTGTGGTGGGGATTATGGCTACAGAGCCCGTGCTGTGGGGGGGCCGTGGGGGGCTCTCTAGACTGGCTGTGAAGCTCTGAGGTACAGAAACACTTTCCTGAATGATGACCTGTCCTTGAGACCCCTCAGAGAGCGTAGGGCCACATGGTACGGGAGGTTGACTCAGTTCCTTTGAGAGGTGCAATGTGCTCTGCAGATGCCCAGGGTCAGATCCTGCAGTAGAAGTGCTGTCTCTTTGGTCCGATGGCCTCTTTGACAGGGACGGCTTTGCCAGCTGGCTCTCCTGTAGAGCCTCGAACAACAGCTTCCTCTCCCGCAGTTGGCGCACGCTGCCCTTGTCGTAGAAGCCTGGCACTTTGCCCAACTGGACCAGAGCCTGCTCCCTCTCTGACTCCATCTTGATCTCCCACTGCATCTTCTTGCCGGCAAGCTGCCGGTCTTTCCCCTGCACTCTGCCCAACTTGGCGGGCAGCGGCTGGGACAGAATAGGCCGTCTCAAGGGAATATGCACAAATTCCTCAGTCTTGGAAAGGCCTCGGGCTTGCCGCAGACTCTGTTCCCGCTCTGCTGCCTGACGAATCTCCCTCTCAATAGGCGTTTCGCCTAGAAAAGCAGGAACCTCACCGATATCATCAGGGACTGGATGAAGCTGAATGGTGCTACCAGGTGAGAAGTCCACAGACACCCCGCTGTCACTCTGGTTATCATCCCCATTGTCCCCCTCCATCCTGACTGCTTTGTCACTGCTGTAGGCAGATCTTGCTCGCTGTCCCAACTTGTGCGTCGCTTTAGTTTCTCCCTTGCCTTTATTCCGCAGCTTCTCTATTCCTGCCTCGCCCACGTGAAACCCGGCCTCTTTCTCTTCCTTTCCTCTACCTGTTTGTCCACCTTCTTCCTCCCTCTCTCTCTCCCTCCACCACTCCGTCCCTCTCAACAGCTCCCTCACTACAACAGAAGCAGATCCATGGCAGCCAGGCTCCTGATTGGCAGACTCCTGGGCAACGGTAACTAAGGGTGGAGACCCTTTGAACACCTGTTGCGCTTCCTGCCTCTCTTTTGGTAGAGACAGGTGATGTAGCTCCCCCTGCTGGAAATCTTGTATTATTACACTGTTGAGGATCAGGGCTGCTTTGTGCTCAGGCTGTTGATTGGGGTTTATGACCTGGCCCATGGAGGAAATCCCTGAGATGGTGGGCCTTGGAGGTTTACTGTCAGCATTGTCCATGTTAACCCTCCTCTCTCGTGCTGCGTTAAAGTCATGGGGCTCTTTGTCCAAACTGCGGTCTGTCCCACATCCTCCCATTTTTTCTGTAAGACAAGAGACATTTGATTCTCCTGGTGACTCGATGTTATTCTGCACATCCGCACAACTGAGACGCTGAGCTTCTCCAGATTTGTTTAAAGGTACCACTTCATTTGAATTTTTGCATGAGTCTGCACCACCCAGACTGCTCACTTTCCCTGCTTCCCTGCTCCCATTATGCCAGCAGACGATGGTCCTCGATTCAATGTTCAGGTCTGTTCTTAACTGTGGAGATTCAACCTCTTGACTGTCACAAGTCAACTGACCTTCTGTGGCCAAAGAGATGGTTACCGCATCTGCTTCACTGACCTCTTCTTCAATACCCAGCCTCCTACCGTCCTCACTACAGCCCTCTGCTGGCTGGATTGAATCCAAACAGGTTATGAACAAATGACAACTTCTATCAATTTTCTCATCAATTAATGGATGGTGAGACTCAGTGATTGACCTTTTTGGTTCAGGTAAGTCAGCCCAAGTGTTGTTTACTTCTGCTCCAGAAGCTTCTCCTTGGAGGGGTGAGGTGCTTACCCCCTCTCCCTCTCTGTCCATGGTGTCATCCATCCACAGGCCTCAGATGCTGTCCTCCTGGGCTGGTTTTCCAAGTTTCAACTCTAGTGGGAGACCTGAAACTCGCTTCCATTAGCAAAGACTGCAGGTAAACTCTCATTCCATGGAACACCTCATGAAATTCAGTGTTCTTCAACTCTGAAGATCTGAAATAAGAGCAGACGGTGAAACACAGCTCCTAAAATAGCCATGCCGCCTTTTACAACTGCTACAAAAATACATCTGTTATCAGTTTTCTCATGAACTGTTGTGGTTTCTTAATAAATTGCAACAAGCTGCCTCACCAAAAATATGCGTTGTGAAAGGTACTTAAAGAGACAGTACACTATTCATGTTACTACATGATTTTTGGGTGCACTGGAGGCTTTGGTGTTAAAAGCTGGACATGTAGTATCTTACATCCACCATAAAAAAAGAAGCATGTCAGGTGATTCTTAGGGAATCTGCAGGAACAGTGCATGGATAGAGTGCAACATAACCTGAAAGCGTGTTCAGAAGCAGGATGCATGGCCTCTTGGGATGGTGTCCATCTATTCGGTCTAAGTGCATGTCTTTATGAACTCCACACCCACCCACACACACACACACACACACACACACACACAGGTTTGTAATTATATCTTTGTGGGGACTCTCCTTTCATTTCTATGAGGAAAACTCTAATCCCAATATGACAACCTTAACCCCTATGCAGCCCTGACCTTAACCATGAGTAAGCAAACAAAATACGAGACTTTTGGCATTTTTAGTTTTTGGATTGCATTCACAGATCTTTGTGGGGACCTGAAAAATGGTCCCTACAATGTCAAAATAACAGGTTTTTAATCACATTGTGGGGGACATTTGATATAAACCTAATCCACACACACACACAAACAGAGGAGGGGCAGCATTCACACCCCAAAGGTGTAATACTGTACCAACTGAGCCATGCAGTCACGCAGTTGGGCGAGTTGGAATCTGTAAATATCCTGCTGTGCGGACTGGCAACCCCTCCAGGGTCGCCCCCTGCCTTGTGACCTATGCCAGTGTTTCGCAACCCAGTCCTCAGGGAACCCCCCCCCCCCCAGACAGTCCACATTTTGGTTACCTCTCAGCTCCTGGTAGGGACTGTCTGACTGGGAGCTGGGAGGGAGCAAAAATGTGGACTGCTGTGGGTCCAAGGACCGGGTTGTGAAACGCTGCCCTTACGCAGCCTTGGATAAGCTCCCAACTCACTCTACAGATAAGTAGCCGGTGAATGGAAAGAAATAACTTTCTAAGCGCTAGAAAACATAGCTTAAATACCTGTTTGGCTTATTTTTTAACAATCCATTTCAAAAGAAAAAAAAATAGAGCGCATGATAGGTTCATAAAAGTTTTGTCAAATACTTGTGGTGGTGTAACTGTTGGAGTGGATCACAGGACTGTAAAGGCACACGGAAGCTGACTCACAGTCATGCGTCAGTGAGACACAAAAAAACTCACTTGCGTTCAGTGCAGTTTCCTGCTGAATCGGGGATAATGTCAAACCGGCTTAGCCCTTTGAGAAGCTTGGTGGAAAGTGGCCAATGTATATCTCACAGCTGACAGAACGAGGGCTGAGCTCTCAGCTGCGTCACGCCGCTCTGCTTCGACTTTCCCATGATCCTTCACTTATTTCTGTCTGGGCCGAGCAGCGCTGCATCTCCTCATTCCATAACCTTATACACGTGTCCACAAGCTTTACTGTCTGTTGCCTTCTCCCCTCGCTAAGATTCAGCCACTACACAGGATTAAAGTTGTTTTTAATCAATTCCAAACAAAGGCACATTGCTGAAAGCTGTTTAGTTTTCACACGCCATTTCCCGGGAAACAAAATGGGCTTTTTTAATATATCAGGCAGACTTCTCTTTGCTTTCAGTGTAGCCTGACGTCAGATGACTCCTCTGTCCACATGGGGTCACTCACCTGAGCACCATGCGCTACCTGTATCCTCACACCATCTTCATCACAGACATTAATAAGAAAATGACTAACGAAGATACACCAGGTGCATGCAAAAGGTATCTCGTGGGGTGGTGACTAGCTCAGCAGGTTAGACCTTGGTGTCTGACTGGAAGTTTGCTGGTTTGAATCCTGTCTTCAGCAGAACAATGACATTTCCATCGAGCCTTTCAGCAGGAGCCTTAGCCAAACTCCCCCTGCCCTAGGAGTGCTCTGGTTCCACACATCATTCTCACCTGTGGGGTGTTCACTTCTTTACCATAGTCAAGAGTCGGGTGGTAAAATTCCTTTGTGAAAGTATGATAAACCAACTGCTCGACACACCTTCAGTATCATTGCTGTGTCAGTGTGATGCAGGCAGACTTCAGCTAAATCCCAGTTAATTCAAATTAAAGCTTCTGAATAAACATTCGCTTTGAAACTTAATCCCTTAAGTGCCACACCCAGAAAAAGGAATTGGAAATATTTTTTTTTATCATTTCTGAGGTCTGTAGGCCAAGACAAACAAAAATCAATAGTTTTTTCAAACACTGAAAAATGCAGTTTATGTATTACAGAGGTATACAAACGATAGTCTACCATTTGGTGGAGCAGACACTTAAAGGGTTAACAGCTGATTGATGACCTCATAGCAGAAGTCTGACACAAGACTGCCTAGACAATAAAACAAAGATTTTATATATACAGTACTGCGCGAAAGTCTTCGGCAGTCAGAAGAAATGTTTAAAGCTATTCGTCTGGGTAGTAAGTGCACATTTGCTCAGAACAAAAAAAAAACAATTTAACATTAAACCATATGAAAATTAAGAGTAGCACAATAAAAACTACTAAAAAATTTCTTCTGTTCTGTAAAAAGTTACTTGTATCTAGTCGGATGGCTAGATGAACACCGCTTCAGTTCCCAGTCCTCTCCTCAGGGGCACCCCAGCCATTCCATGTGTTTGTTGAATTTCACCGCCAGCTCACTTAATTACTTAACTTAATTAGTTAAAAAAAAGTCAATGGGGTATTGATTAGCTATAGGAGGGGCGCCATACGTGGGTGTATTGAAAGGTTGCTGTAAATGGGGTGATTTCAGCAGAGGTTCTGAAACGGCTAAGCTAACACACTTTGACAGGCATAATAGCATAGTTTTACACCAATATAAAGTTAATTTAAACATCATTGTCTTTGGCTAGCTAAGACTTTTGCACAGTACTGTATATATGTGTATCCATTAACGT
Organism: Mormyrops attenuatus; assembly: GCA_026777985.1. Classification (NCBI taxonomy): domain Eukaryota; kingdom Metazoa; phylum Chordata; class Actinopteri; order Osteoglossiformes; family Mormyridae; genus Mormyrops; species Mormyrops attenuatus. Next base: position 8,092,123 of record JAODKC010000095.1, on the reverse strand, counting down.
AGGTTATTCACTAAATCGCAAAACAGATAAGAAATCAGAAACATTTTAGTCCTGCCTGATGATTTCTGAAACACATCAATCATTCACAGCCCTTGGACTTACTATTTCCTGGGTTTTATCACAGCGATAAGTCCAGCAAAATAGGATTTTCCACTGTCTGCTAAGCACAGGAAAGTGTGCATACTCCTTAATCGGATTATGATTCCTTCATTAGCAGTCATTGTAGTCACCTTCAATACCTCGAAAAGATCTATTAGTACCATAATCGGGAAAAGGGTTTCCGGTCCGCTGGGGAGAACCTCACTAGATTTCCGAACAGGATTTTCATCAGCGCGGTTCAGGCATTTAGATAATGATGGGTGACCTAATCCACAAGGATTTTGTTTTTCATTATAACAAGAGCAGCTACCCGCATTGTGCATATTGCGTCAGTTTTAACCCATCTGCAAGAACACGTCTGAGCACGTACAAGGGAGGCATCAAGGTGGTGATCATATGCCACCGTTTCGGTGCGGCGGAAACATTGAGAAGTCGATCAGCGGCCGCATCTGCGCTAATGAAATTTCTATTTCACTGCAGGAAAGGGGACAGAGTTTTAAATGAGACGTACCGGGTCTGTGTTTCTGCGACAGGTTATAAGACTGCAGATAATAAAAGGGGTCTGACCAGGGATACCATGTAAGGACGAGCTTAGGACAGTGTGGTAAATACTGTGCTTGTCAATTAGACCTCCACTTAAAGTCTCGGAAGGTTGACTGCATTCATTATCAGACAACTTGCATATCCTTCCCGCCGGCTAGATTTAACCAAGCACAAAGAACGAATATGGAGGCTTCTCCAAAGTAAAGCATTTTTAGACCGTGCGCAGATGTGTGGCCCTTGGGGGCCAGCGGGGGTCGATGTCCCGCCCAGCCCAGTTTTAGCATAAAAATACATTTCCTTGTTCATCCATCTTAAATACCTTATATAGCATTGAATCAATTGGGGTTAATTTGCGTTGTTACAGCTATTAATACTGAACAAAATCACAGGGAGAGGTCCATCAAAAGCAATGAAAGATGGATGCAGAGATATGAAAACGTTTTACATGCATCTTTAAACATGAAGTGCTTTGTTCATTAATTTCGATTTAGAATTTCCGTTAAAAAAAAATCAGCCCCCCTGCATTAAATATAATTACACCCACCTCAAAACGAAGTGTCGGCAGAACGTGCATCACTTAGCCTACCTTGCACGAATCTAGTCTGCAGAACTTACATAATGCAAAAAGAAAATCAAATCACTTTAAAAATAAGTTTTCTCAATATGCGTATTTCTTGATATTGCTGGTATGTCCATGCGATCCAGACAACTTCCTCCGCAAGGCAGAGTAGCGGCTGTAGTCATCCTGCATGGCGGCGGTAAGATACGGCCAACCTCACTATCTCCCTCCGGTTCGGCCTCTTGGCATTAAAAGCTTGGAGTAAAATCGGCATTGCATCCCTAAGCCATAGCAAGAATCCGCCTTTCCCTGCCAGCAAGCTAAGCACCAAGGTGTACATAAGACTTTAGACTCAGTCTGTTAGCGGGAAATGCCAACTCTCAACTTTATAAAATCCAGCACGCAGTATTTAACGTGTCGGCTGCATTACACCTGTGGCGTGTGTACGGTCCGTTGCAGCATGACTGTACAAAACCCTTATATCAGTGACAAACAAGGGAGAAACCCAGCCGTATCCCTAAATGCTCAAAATCCACTGGCTTCGGCAAAAGTTCCGAGCTTTTAAGTCAACGTGCAGTATTTGCGATTGTCCGCAAACAACGTGTCGAAAACAGACTCATAAAAGGGGAAAAAATCTCTGTAATATTCTCTCCTTTACATTGTTTATAAAGTTCTCCAACGATTGACAAACATTACACATATTGCCGATTAACATTCTCTCACTTTGCCACCAGAAATAACATTCTATACAACAGCACCCGCAAACCCCAATACGAGTTTATATACATTAAGGTTCACAGCAGAATCATAAAGGGAGAATCTGGCTGTTTAAAAAATGTATACGTTTCAAAAAGCTTTGGTGCGGTGTGAACTGAATTAAAATGACAAAACATCTGTATTATTAAAATTGCCTAGTGTAAAAGTATATTTTTTTAAAACACCGTAGAATAAAATGCTTTACAGCGATAGCGTGGTGTGGTTGGAAATCCGTAGGACGACAGAGTGGCGTGTGTAAAATAGACTGGAGTCAGTAGCAAACCATACCGCTGGACATATTTCGTTCATAAACAAGTCAGAGAGCCGCATCTGAAGTTGCGGCGCACAGCACACGGATCAACGATTTGTTAATATTTAAGACGGGGTCTTCTGGTCACATGACTGGGACTTCACGTTACTCGTCCAGTGGTTTAGCTGAGCGTTCCCTCCTCGTCCAGCTGAGAAGACACTGCACACAGCGCTGACATGACTGAGCAGTCAGTCACTTTTTTGAGGGGACTTGTGTTGGGCTGTGACACTGTCACCGGCTCCCGAAGCTTGAAGAAGCAGATGAAAGATTCCATCTAACAGCTTCCCCATCAGATGTGTGCGCGGAGCCCCATACTGCATTCAGAAGGGGTTGTCGGGTGACGGCAAAGGCACAAGGACTTTTGGAAACAGGCACAGTTGTGGGATCTTACACTGATGGTTCTGAAGCTGCCCCACCAGGCAGCATAGCTAATCTGAACACCAGTTGCTTCTCAGTGCTCCAGGTTGAGCAGGGTGTGTCTTCACATAACATGTCAGGGGTACGACCATCCAGGATCGCAAGTTCGTGGTCCAACGGCTCAGAGGAACTCCATTCGTAGGACGGTGGTGATGTTTTCTAGATGTTTAGGGAAACGAAGGGCATCAAGGGCAAAGGAGAAGGACAGAGGGAAGGAGGGGGTGGAGAGATGGACAGAGCGTGTTTGGGGCAGTGGACGAGCTCACATGACGGAACAGCACTGACAGGACTTGTGTTTTGGGGCGTCTGCTCCCTCGGCCCGGTTGGGCACGGCGTGCTCGGTCTCCGGGGGGGCTTTGGAGGCCGACAGCAGGGGCTGCTGCTCGCCAGGCGGCCTGGGAACCTGCTTCTTGGCATCACTGTCAGCGACGGCCAGCAGGGGCTGGATGTCTGGCTTTGCTTCGCCATCAAGGGGGATTTCCTGGAACTGCTCCGTCTTGGCTGCCAGAACTGCGGGCTCCTCCACCGCTTTGTCCACAGGCTCGGCCCAGTCTACGTTTGTATCTGGCGCGGGCCTAAGGGAGGACGGCTCTGTGGAGTTCATGGTGCACTGGGAAGGTTCGATGAAGTTCTCCGCGGATTCAGGTATGGCTTCCTGTTCCCCTCCAGCTCCTGAATCTGGTTCACTGACTTCGTCCAGCCCGGATTCAGGTGCCTTTTCAGAGTCTGAGGGAACGTCAGCAGCAGGTTCCGGATTGATTTCAGGTTCGATCTCGGATTCAGGCTGAAGCTCAGTTTCAGGCTGAAGCTCAGGCTCAGTGGGCTTTAGTTGGGGTGTTTTGGAAGTGGAGCTTCCTGGCGGCGCCGGGGGCTCTGCGGTCTTCCCTGAGGGCGGTTCGTTCTCCAGGTCGGCCTGCTCATCCCCGTCGTCCATGATGATGACACGTTCTGCTCGGATTATCTCCCCCATGTCCTCCCCATTCAGGCCCTGACCTGGCTCCGTCTCCGTATAGCCCAGGAACGTCATGGTGATGACACCCTCCTCCCCTTCAGTTCCCGGGAGCTCATTCTTGGGGGTGCCGTTGACTCTAGCAGTCTCCTCTGAAGGTGCCGGCTGGCTAGCGGCTCTATAAGCTACGTCTGATCCGTTCTCCTCCAACGGCACACTGCAGGCCTCCTCGCCGCCCTCCTCGCCACCCTCCTTCCTCCCATTGACGATGACTTTGGCCTCCACTGGAGCCCCCACACCCCCCAAAGCATTCAGGATCTGCCCAAGCTCCTCGGGGCTGGGCTGGCTCCCCGTGGCCCCCGCCGTTGTGTGCACACTCCTGCTTCCGTCATCAAACACCTTCTCCCCAGAGCATGCCACTTCCCCGGGGTCCACAGGGGCCACGGATTTGATGATAGTGGCCCCTGTCTTCAAATCCTTCTCCACCTGCACCTCCACAACTCCCAGGACTGTAGAAGGAAAGGATGAAAGGTGAGCAGCCAAAAAATTGGTTATGTATACCCTGAATCAGCTTTACTTTGCTATGTTCCAGATGTCAAACCATTTGCTGCCTTTTTAGTTTCTGATTAGGGAGTTGTTTTGTTCAAAAACCGAAAAACCAAAGAGCAAATTTTTGCACCTCACCCAGTCGATTTATTTTTGAGATGAGATCAATAACCTAAAGTCAGGCTTCCCCACCAAGTATTGGGAACCAAAAATCACTCAGTTCTCCTGTAATCTTTACATTTCCAAAACTCAACACATCCACAGAAATTCTCGAAAATTCACCCCGTGGATTGAGTGAGTTTTGCAAATTCGCTTTTCGATTCAGATTTGCGTCAATTTAATATTGCCATGGTGGAAATGGTCAATCTTTTGCACAGAAATGACAAATTCAGATTTAAAAGTCTTCGGCATGTGGGACATCTTACGAGTCACAAAAAGGCAGAAGCTTGTAAGGTCAACAACCCAGGGAGGAAGACACATCCTAAATAGAGCAGGGATTAAAAGTCTTTACGAGGGAGTATGGAGCAGGCAGGTGACATGGTTCATGGTGTGACGGGTCAGCGTCAGCTGCCATACACAGGGGAGGGAGGACAGCCTGAGCGGGGTGGGGGCTGTACCTGCTCGTTCGTCCTGTCCATTCTGCACAGCCGTTCTCTGCAAGCGGGGGGCAGGCGTGGGGGCCTGACGGGAGGCACCGTCTGAGGAACGAGAGAACAGAGCCGGTGAATCGTGCTGGCAGCAGAAGGGAGCGGAGGTGGAGGGCGGGAACAGCAAGCTCAGCCCACATGGGCCACCTTGACAGACGCTCGCGGCACATTTACACGTCAGACAAGCGGCTCGGGGAAGAGCTGCTGCTTCTGAAGCTCCGCCAGACCCACAGGACCCTGAACTGGGCGGCCTGAGCGTCTAACGCGAGTGGTTGCCGCCCCCCCCCCCCGCCGGCATCGGCACTCACTAGTGCCAGCGCAGCTTTTAAAGCTTGCTGACTGAGGGAGGGGGTGCTGGCAGGCCTGCGCTTTCTGCTGGCCTTCCCCCAGCAGGCCTTGCATGTGTGGGGTGGCGGGGAGGATTCTGGGTTGTAGATTAAACTGAGGAAACCTACCTTTTACTCCTCCTTCTGCTGTCTCAGCCTGCGGAAAAGAAAAACAGGTGGGGTCAACCGCCGACGCTCCGGTGGCAGGAAGTGACACGGGCACTGATCGGTATTTTACCATGGCAACAGCCAGAGGGTAGTAAACATGTTCAGATAGGAAATTGGCATTAAGATGACATTACACCTGTTTTATTGAAGTAACTTCGCCTTGCATAAATTCATATTTATATTAGGATGTACAGACCATTATTTTATATTTTAAGTAAAATGGCAAAAAGGATCCACAGAATGAAATTAATCAAGAAATAGTGCATAGCTAATTCTGACCACCAGAGGGCCCAAGTGGGCCATATCATTATGGTGGCTTACGTTCACTGTTGAACAGGCTTTTTTAAACAACATTCCAGTTTTCAGCTTTGTGGTAAATTTCAGCAAAAGGTGTACACTGGAGTCCTGGCTGAGGTTGGGCTTCTTTGTCACAAGCTAGTTATCAGTAATTTCCTATAAATCATGTGCAGTTAACCACAAAAAAAAAAATTCTAAAATCAAAATCTGACAAAACTGCTTCAGGACTGGGAGCTCTTCAACAATCACAATGTCCGCGCCGACGTTAAATACACTGCTGATGATGCAAGAGGTATGTGGGGGGGGGGGGGGGGGTTTGCTGCTTCTGAGGCCCCGAGCAAAAAGCCCCCCCCCCAGTGTTTTCAGCCAACCCCACCCAAATGTGTGGTTTGGGTGGTGGTGAACACCGCCCCTGCTGGTCGGTAGGTCACAAACGGTGACTCGGATGTGTGACTGTTTGTGGTTGGTGTTCACCCAGATAAACATTATCATCATATCTTAGGGTGTTTTCACATATAGTCCTTTTTAAGGAACTGAACTCGGACCTCTAGAAGTGGTCCCAAAAGTGGACCAACAGAAAGGGACTCCATTCTTTTTGTTCACAATGTGAGTTCATTTGAAAGGGGACTCCGATCTCTTTCTGGTTTACTTCAGCTCAGATGGGGCCTAAGTCCTTTTTCTGTTCACACCATTTTTTTTTGCTTGTTTATCGGGACTGTACCACGTGATCTGCCTACGGCAAAGCTAAAGGGTAAAAATTGTCGAAGCAAGCCAGGACCGCTTTGTGTTCATAATGCACAAGTTAAATGAACCGTGACATGGACTAAAAGTGAACCGGACTGAGTACCTCCCGATGTGGTCTCAGTTCGGTTCGTTTCAAAGGGGTCCGAGTTCGTTTGGCGTGTTCACATATATGCAAAAAATGCTAACTAATCGATCGGAGTTCGCTTTAAAGGATGAAACGGACCAAGTGTGAAAATACCCTTAGATGTACTGAATGTATTTTAGCCCCGAGAAGACAATCATCAGAGCCCACTGCATGTATTTTAGCCCCGAAAAGACAATCATCAGAGCCCACTGCATGTATTTCAGCCCCGAGAAGACAATCATCAGAGCCCACTGCGCACTGCCGACTCATTGGTAGCAGCTCGGTCAGGTTACGGCTCAATTAATTTCACTGTTAACATGATTGATGTCTATTAAAATATTCAATAGACACTGCAGTTGTCAGATAACCACACCTAAGTAAGCTCTTTTTATATAGGCAGGGAATACGCCCAGTTACAAAACAAGGATATCAGTGTCTACAGCTCAGAGCTGTCCTCAACTGGTGTGGGACAGGGTGGCTAGAGGAACTGATTTGGGATTGGGCGGGTGGCAGGGATTTTCCCGCTGCCTTTAAGCGGGAATCATTCGCCAGCAGAGGCAGGTTCTGACTGGATGCGTGTGAAGGGCGTCTCCCCGCACGGCCCGCTGACCTCGCTGCGGTGTTGTACGTCCCCGGCAGTTTGGTTTTCCTCGTTCTCGTGCAGATCCTTCAGGTTCCTCTCTTGCTCCACCAGAAGCTGGCTATCCACCTGCAGTCTGCACACGTGTGCACAAACACAGGAGGAAGGGAATGAGAGAGAGAGAGAGAGACTGGCTGTACACACTGTACAACAACCTGCAGTTGTAGGTGCTGTATATTGACAGTTGGAATCATACACTGGGATGTGTGCTGAGCTATATGACATGCTGATGGCCACACACACACACACACACACACACACACACACACACACACACAGACACAAGTTCTCCATGTATGAACACGTCTCAGCAATGGATTCCTCTCCGGTTAAAGCTGTTAGGGAATTTGGGTTCCCAAGCTTTTGAAGACTGCAGATTGGCTCCCGTTGTGCAAAAATTTCATAGACGTGGGAGGGTGGGGTGGGGAGGGGGTATTGCAGGCACTGCTGGTGCATCTGGAGACAGATTTTAAAACCTTAGCTGATTCTATGATTTCCAGATGCAGACATTAGTGTCAGTATATATGAATGCATGGATGAGTGGCATGAAAATACAGTTTATTTTTGGAAATTAACCAAGCCCACCTCAAACCTCCCAGAGGGATACTGAACCGGCCCACAGACTCGGGTTTGGGAACCTCCAAATTAGACACTTTTGACTGCGGGGGGGCTTGACTTACTGGTCAATGCGTGCCTCTATCTCCTGAGCTTGGGACCCCCAGAGAGGAGAGCGCAGCCCGGAGCCATCAGGGCTGGACGGACCTTCCATGAGCCACTGGTCTCTCAGGGATTTCCTCTGTGGACCACAGGAGGAGGAAGTAGTAACAGAGAGAACGTTCAGACAGAGAGGAATAGGTGATTTCACAATCTGGCAACCAGGAAGGGATTTTCTATTGTACCCTAGATCAAGTTACTGAATCAGTGCAGTGGGAGTGGGCTGGACCACACCACTGTAAGCCATGCTGGCTGGGAGCAGTCGTCTGTGTGACACTCCCTAAACTATGGTGGCAGCGTAATCCCGTCATACAGGGGGGGTCCTGGTGCCAGCAGGGAATGTCCCGTGTCTAAAATATGTCAGATGGACATGCACCCGCGCTCATCGCTCACAGACATGCTCTTGTGCTTCCTCCTTCGAGCGCTGAGGCAAAGCACCAGCAGGGGGAGCCCTTCTGCAGCGTTTCAGCCGTGGGCCGCCACCACCAGCCCCTTGCCACGGTTCTGCCAGGCTGCGCATACCGGGGTCAGATCACGGCGTGACGGCACGGCCCTCCCAGCATGCTCCACTCTTGCCCGGTCTTGCACTGCTTTGGAATGGCCATTCCAAAACAAAACAAGCCCTGGGCGTGTTAAGAGCCAGCAAACGTGATCCAAAACAAACAGCCCCTTTGGTCCGGGGCTTCTGCACACTGATCGCTAGCAGAGGCCAAGGGCATTGTGTTGTCAAACAAGGAAATCAGCTTTGAACGCTTCCTTCCTGGAACTGAGGGATCCTTGAGAACCTTATGCGCTTACCAAGATTGAGTGCAAACACCCTGCACCATAAATGACAGGGAATGGTGGCAAATGAGTAACACAAAACAAACAAACACAGAAAAAAACAAACATGAATCAAACAAATAATGTGAAACAAGCAAGCAAGCAAACAAGACGGTTTTCAGACATACTGTAGTGAGCACCAACACAAGATAGGCAGCAAAAATGTGTCACAGAAGGGGTTGGACCTTAGGTGAGGTGACCTGGTTCTGGATGAGGCTGCTTCACCGGAAGCAGGAAGTGAAAGTGGTGCAGGGACACGTCTCGGACTCCCGGAGGAGGCCCCAGCGACGGAGGGTTGCCTTTTTTTGTTATGCATTGGAGATATACAGGCAAGCACTCCCCAAACAGACTCGACGGCCCGGCAGCGCTCACTCGTCGGTGACGCCCTTGGCATGGAGGACGGAAGGGCAGCAGTGTTACCACACAACCGTGCGTGTGTGAGAGTGACCAGAAGGTTGTCGCTTCAAACCCCAGGGTCAGCAGAATGATGTCACCGTTGCACCTCTGAGGAAGGTCCTTAACCACCCCAAGGACTGACTCACCCTGCTTTCTCAGAAATGTACATGGCTTTGGATAAAGCCCCCGCTGAATAAATCAAACGTAAATGTGAGTTGGTGATGAATGTGTGCAGGCCCTGTACTTAAGAGCCCCCCATTTGAGGGGCAGCGGTGGAACGTGTATGACCGGGCATGTGAAGGAAAGGTTCCCCTCCCCCCGCGCTGACACCCAGGTCCCATTCCAGCGAGACCAAACGGGGGAAGGGTCGGCGCGAATAACGTGAGACGGCAAAGGACAGAGGAAGGGCACGGCTGTGAGAGAAAGTCACACAGAGAGGGAGGAAACAGATTGAAGGGCAGATCTGTGCGTCTGCGGCAAACTGTCTCACACACTCACTCTCTCTCTCACACACACACACACACACACACACACACACACACACACACACAGCTAAGGAATTCTCCTGGAACGGGCAATGGGGCGGCATACAGTAGGAAGGGGGAACGTCACCACAGCCGCTAAACAATAGAGGGACCAGCTCATTCAGCCCCACAAGTAAACAGACTAAAGGGGCTTCGCCCAAGGGCGGGCTGGTACTGTGAACCACCGGGGGGGGTTCATGTCGTGACTGGCCGTGTCCTCTCGCGGAGGGGGGGTGGGGTGGAGTGGAGGGTGAGACGAGGGCCTCCGACCTTGAGCTGCTGCAGCCTCAGCTTCTCATCCTCCATCTCCCGCCGCTTGCGCTCCTGCTCTTCCTGGAGGCGCCGCTTCTCCTGTAGGAGGAACACGCAGGCACACACACACACACATACACACATACACACACACACACACGCTATTAGGGATCAGCCAGGCAGCCTCACAACCTCCACCAGCCTGCACCTGAGCCCAGCGGACCCCGCCCAAGGTTGGTACAGGCTGTCCATCAGGTCTGCTTGGCCTACAGCCAGGGCGTTGGCTTCAATCCAGCTCAGTGCAGCCCTCAGGAACACCCCCCCCCCCCACCCCAGCCCCTCAGGGAGGCTTCCTGTCAGCAAAGATGATCCGATTCCCATTAAACGTGTCAAATTCCCCAATATCTCCTCCGGGTTCGGACACACAGGATGTCCGGCATGCTGGGTGAACACGCTCTCGCTGCAGTTGTCTGGAGGTGGGGGGGCGCACCGGTCATATGGAGGGTCACCGTGGTAATACATCCCCGCCTCTGCTCTTTTCGGTCACCGCCCCCACCCTGTTCTGCCTGGCCCGGTGCATCATGGGAACTCCCTGGAGAGCACCTCAGTTACTCATGGACGGTGGGCAGCGGGGGGTGGAGGTGTTTGGGCAGGCCAGTCCCTGCCCCTGGTGTTGGTTCACTCACTGAATTATTGAACACGCAGACGGCGTGTGGAAGGAGGTTCCCCTTACCAGCGTATGAGTGGCCATGTGTCACCACACAGATGCTCAGAGAGAAAACACCATCCAGCAACTGATATCATTTAGCTTTTCCCTTGGTCTAATGGCTGCGGCATGCCAGAGTCAGACCAGTGAGGCCAGGCTGCGTTCTAGACCAGCATCTGCCAGAACTACATCACTACGAAGGGAGGTTCTTGGGACCGCCACAGCCCCATGCTGGTTCCCCGTGACTCACCGCGATAGCCTGCACCCTCTGTTGGTACTTCTCAGCCTCGTCCATGTTGGATCTGTGAGACGATATGAAAAGAGAAGGATATTATTGCAGGCATTTTGGACCAAGATATTGACAGCAGCACCTCTGACAGGACAACTCAACTACTATGAAGTGCATGGGCTCCAGTAATGCACAGCGTAACGGCAAAATACTCTGCTGATATCACATGCACGAATGCGTTTTGGCAGAAAACTCAATACACTTAATGTGAACTTCACAGATCATTCCCCCATTGTGGAACGAGTGTATGGTATCTATAGAGACATTAATATTCCTACTTCTGTAGCTATGGGCAGCTTTTGGGGAAAACGCTTTGAGTCCCAAGAGGGACAGAGGAATATCTCCGCAAGTTTGGAACTTCCAACATCAGGAGAACAGCAGAACTATGAAAATACCAGCAGAGGACACGGAGCCGGACCTGTACCCTCACGCTAAGGGCACGGAGTCCAACGTGCACCAACGTGCTAAGGGCACGGAGCCGGACCTGTACTATCACGCTAAGGGCACGGAGTCCAACGTGCACCAACGCGCTAAGGGCACGGAGCCGGACCTGTACCCACGCGCTGTCTGCCTGTAACATCCTGAGGAGGAGCTTTGCGAGTGACCCAGCGCTCACATCGTGGCGTTGCCACCACACGACACCCAAGTCACCCTCATGGTGGCAGCCGGCGGGCTGCCTGCGGCCGTCAGATGAAGAGAGCAAGAGAGGAACAGAGATACTCCTCATGGAGGATACAGGCAAGAGAGGAACAGAGATACTCCTCATGGAGGATACAGGACCACAGCCGGAGGAAAAGCATCTGAGAAGCACTTGATGACATGAACTGCTGTGGCCCCAGCAAAAAAAAAAAAAAAAAAAAAGGATGGGAGCTGAGTGGAAAAGGTTGGTGTGTGCCTCTCAGCACTGGGGGGTAAGAGAAGGAGGGAGGGAAAGCACAAACTGAACCGGTTACCATGGCAATCTCCGGCGATCATTCGTGTTTCCAATTCCAGCTGCTTTTCACGAGTGGTGCTAAAACACGCCTCGAAATGCGACGCTTATGAGAGCTCTTTCTGGATTATCCCCGAGGACAGAAAAACAGCCCTCCCACACTTGTGTGTGTGTGTGGGGGGGGGGGCTAGAAAAGCTGGTTTCCCTCCTCGCTGCCTTGGGTTGGGAACACTGTAGCCTGCTGAGGAGGTCTGTTACTCAACCGCCTGGGGCCTCGAACGAGTGTTGACAGGCCCGGCTGTCGAACTGCACGAGTAGCTCCTACTGGCTCTGCTTGTGGGGTGAGTTTTCCCCACAGGAAGGGACAGCGGCTAAAACCACCAGAAGGGCAAACTTCTCTCTCACACACTCACCATGAGCACTCCAGACTGAGGGCCGGGTCAAGGTGACAAACATAAGACCGACTTCCAGCATTATAAAAGGCTTTCCCCTTCACAAATGGTTGGTTCATTCATTTCAAAAGACCAGGGTTACTTAAAGACGTGTGGAATAAAAGGAGTCTATTAAGCTAATTAGGGTTATGGTGGCTGTGTGGGCACCACTGCTGCCTCACACTCCAGGGCTGGGGGTTCGAAGCCCAGTGCCTGTGCCGTCTGCATGCATTCCCTCTGGGAATGCTGTTCTCCACAATGGCATAGGGTTTGGGGAACTGCTATCTTATAATCTCCCATCGTTTCTGTTTGTCCTGGAATGGGCGGCATCTTGTCTGGGATATCCCTGCCCAGTGCATTCTGGGATATGCTCCGGGTTAGCAGCATGATCCTGGTTAAGCGTTTAGGGAGGAGAGACGGATGAGTCCAAGTGCTCCCGTGGCAGATGAGCTTATGAGCTTCCTGTCCTGCAGGGTGTAGCTAAAGGAGAACAGGCACTGGCGTGAACAGGAGGGCCATGTGACTAGGGATGGGCCGATTCATATTTTTTCAGTTCCCATCCAATTGAGATACACAACTGCCAACACCGATACAAGAGCTGTTATTACTTTGATATTTTAATATAATATATATAACATACACGCACTTTATAATTAATATTTTTTAACTACCAAATACAGGTGAAAAAAAATGTATGCCAAAAAAAGCTTTAATTAGGCTACTAGAAACAGACATAATGCAGTGTTCCACTTCGGTTATACATCTTGTTTTAAGCGTTTTTGAGGAATTTCCAGTTCAATTTCAATATCTTCCTAGCGAGGTTACGCAACTGGCGAATGCTTGAAATGCCCCACAGTTCTTCTCGCACTGGCGTCCTGGCGTCCCGTACACTTAGTGGGATAGCAGCCCCTTGTGTATCACAAGCTGTAGCGAGTGTGCAAAGCTGCCCATGTTAGTGATGCATTGCTTTTTTCATATTATACGCGCTGTCTAGAAGTGCGTGCGCTTTGTTTAGTGGGATTTTCCACTAAACGCTGCTTTCATCTCTCTAAACCTTTTTTTTTTTATCTTTACCAAGATTGCATATCGCTGTGTTACTAGTTGCTGTTAAAAGCGTAAAATACTCCCAGATCGACACCCTCTTATGTGATGTTCTTATGCTCCTCATACTGCAAAGGGTATGCGCATGACGTCACCGCAGGCGGAAGTCACTGCGCTTTCACCAACTGAGTAGTAAGACTGAGGGGCAGCGTTAGCGTTCAGTTTGAATGCGGCAAAAAACACATCAAAAATAGGAAAGAGTTGTACAATCGATTGTACAAATAGATTTAACACGAAATAGGAGCTATCTTTTTAGAGACTGCCAAAAACGAAGTAAGTCAGTCCTCGAGGTGGATTGGTCACGTGAGTATGGCCGACACCCAACCCGTGAAATGGGTCTGGATCGGCGCCAATACCGATCCGAATATCAGATCAGTGCGTCCCTAGATGTGATCCCCAACAGCCCCAGATAGAGACCGTCTTCAGTGTACAGATTACGACGAGGGGATATGGACCAAATATCTCCTCTCGTATTTTTTGGCAGAACCCTCGGTTTTTTCTTTATATATATATATATATATATAATTATCTTTTTTATTAGTATTCAGCATAGGACAAGCATTTTCAAGACATATCTGCCAGATGTCAAATGCATCATTCATATTTGTCATTAGTCTTACCATAATACTTATCAAAAGTACAAGTATATAGAAAGAAGAACGAAAAGAGAAAACTATAGATAGGGAGTGAACAAATTTAAACGCGATCATTAATTTGTCAAGATAACATCGAGCCATAGTTAACCCATTTTTCCCCAGTGTGAAACAAATTGTTCTAGTTTATGATTAACAAATGTTGTCATCCTCTCCATTTTCTAAATGTCCATTGCAATTTAAAGTTGGTCTTTCCCGTAATAACTATTTCTTATAAGTGTTTTACCAGCCACCAACAGTATATTCATTAAATATTTATCTCCTTTAAACCATTTTTAAGGCCTAAATCCCACCCTCGTTATTATCTGTGAAGTGTGAAAGTCACATGTGAGATGTCACAAACTTATTGAAACAGTGCAGTCAAAATCAAATATAGGTTTTCCTTCCCTGTTTGAAAATACATTTCTATACTAAATAGTTGTGTATTTATTACAAACAGAAGACTGGAGATATAAATTACACCTATATCTATGTTGCATGGATCAAATGATACAGCTGTGACATAAAAGTGTTTCATTCCACTATGTCCACCAACAGACACTTTTCCCAGTTCATGACACAGCTCTCAAAACAGAAGGTGGATGTTTAGGGACTAAATTAATTAACTTATTTTGCTAAATAATCTAAGAACAGAAGACTGCAACCACTGAAAAGTGCACTTAGACAGATCCTCACTTTAAGTTATTAAATAAAATATAACAAATATTGCATTACGTATTTATCACTGCAGCCATCTGGCTATTTTGTATTATAAACAAAATGAACGAAGTAACAACGTTTCATCGCATTGCCCTCCAACAACTTCCCCTTGGGACACTACCTAAATGCTTTTGATTTTAGCTGTGAATTCTGGGATTTGGTGCAACGTCATGACCAAAGCTCTCACGTCGTTTACAACCAAGAAGCAATACTATGGGTCTATTAAAATTCTTTGCTCATACGATTTTAATGCACATTGAGTATATTGATATAAACGTTATCTCATCCTATATCTTGTTTGAAAACATATCGATATATTGCCCAGCCTTAATACAGATGTTTCCTCAGGGTGACTAGACTTGCCCCCCCAACATTTTTTAGCAGTAATCTCTAACCCCCTCTGTCCCCTGCAGAACCCCCCC
>JAODKC010000095.1:8045227-8076958 GCA_026777985.1 Mormyrops attenuatus | reverse complement strand
CCCCTGCAGAACCCCCCCCCCCCCCCAGGATTTGGACCCAACACTACCATTGAAGCTGTGGGTATGTACGGACCTTTCCAGATAATTCCGCACCCTAATTCCTTTCCCTTCATAGAACTGGCCAGCTCGACCTGGTGGGCTTAAACTCAGAACATCTTGTTCCCTGGTTAAGGTGGGACTGGCGCAGGCTGGAGTGAGACGCTCCCATTCCCTGGAGCTACCTGGGGGTGACACAGAGCCTGAGATCTAGCAACTGGAGCCCCTCAACTGAATGCACCAGCTTGTTAACTGCTGATCCCGCCTGACTGGTTCTGCTGCTGGTGTGAGATCAGAATCACGTCCACCCTACCCAGAATGCACTGCCAGGCCCACTTCCTCTGAACAACACGCCCTCCTTGTTCTACCTTACAGCCAATCAGCTCCGGTTTCATATATGACAACAAGCTGATGTAATATTTAAACTCCACTTAGCTGCACTGCCAGTTCTCTATATGATGACATGGGTTAAATATTTCAGACTGGATGGCGATTTATCTTTGAGTACTAGCCTTATACTGTTGGGAGAGTGTCCTTAAAGCAAGCCTAATTTCCCAGGAGACAAAAGCTTACAGTTCCCAGACGTATACTTCACATTGCTGCCCAGCTCTGCAACGAGACCACATTAACTGAATAAGGAAGGAGGTGCAGTTATATATGAATTTTACTTAACCCTTCGTAGCCCAAAGCCTGCAGTCCAGCGTGCTAGAATGTCTTCCATACATGGGCTAACAAACTGACTAAAACACTGTGGTTTTTCTTCTTTAATCAGTGCATGATGTCACTACTCACCCATTTAATTTGAAAACCACAATAGATTTCTGTTCTGTATTTAGGGGGTGAAAATCAGGTCGCAGGGGACAGCCGGATATCAGAGCCACAGGCACGGAGCGAGACGGAGACGGAGACCTTGTCACGTTGGACCCCGGCCAGCGTGGTCTGCGAGCGTTGTCATGGTGATGGGACAAGAGTAACCAACGATCACACCAGCAATGAGCAACCTGAGAATCGTAACGGCGCCCTTGAAAGAAGGTTCAGAGGAGGTGGTGGGGGGGGGAGGGGCACACCTGCACTCAGCTAACTGTGCTGCATGAAGGCGACATCCTGAGCAGGATGTAGAACATCTGGGGGTGACCATGCACGATAAGGTGGCTTGTTACCGCCTTGCCCGGCTGAGCCAACCTCGCTACCGGCATTTCCCGTCGCGAAATTAAAACAGACAGTGAACATGATCCAGGACTGCCAGGGCATCAGAATGAGAGCGCCACTAAACTGAGGACCCAAAACCAATCAGCAAGGGTCTATACAGGGGTGGGGCCACAGCTAATAGCTGATGATTGGCCCCAGGAGTGCCTCTTCTCTGTCACTCACCAATTCAAAACATATCACTGGCTAATGATAAGGTTGGCCATTCTGTATGAACTATGCCCCCTCCCTCACCCTAAAAACATTAGAATTGCCCCTACCAAATCAGTAAGGGGACAGCGATCATACAGTAAGCACTTAGAATGTCCAAAATGATTAGCTACCCGATGTATTTGAATATTTGTTAAATGTATTTAAAAAGGAATACATGAATGGGAGAATTTTTCTCCCCAAACTGATGGCGTGTTAACTGTATGTGCATGTAGGGGGGTGGGGTTCACACTGACTTGGGTTGCAGTGAAAGAATGTAGTTTGAATGTAGTTTGAGCACCCTCTGTCCTCGGTCTGAACCTGAAACTAAACGTTGCTCCGCTCAGCTAAACTTAGGCGAGAATCGATTTTCGGTGCCGTGCGGGAGCTTGGTCAGGCCCCTTGGTCATTAAACGCCAGCGTTCATCTCCCCATCAACACACAGAGGGCACCTCAATCTCAAACGCCTCGTACACGGAACACTCTGCTAATTTTCTGCCATCACGTTGTCCAGCATCCAGAATGTTCCTGCTCGATCTCTGCTTGATCGCTTGCTGTGTGCCTCTGCGAGGTTCTCCGCGTGCACATACACATGTGTTTTTTGGAAAGCAAGATATGTGTGGAATTTGAAAAATTCACGAGGCGCAGCTGGCGTGACCTTGGTGCGCAGTGAGGCTTTACGCAGGCTGGAGTGGCAACAGTGACATGCAATGAGGAGCAACAATAACGTGCAGTGAGACTGTCTGTGGGCTAGAGCGGAAACAGCGATGTGCAGTGAGGCTGTCTGTGGGCTGGAGCGGAAACAGCGATGTGCAGTGAGACTGTCTGTGGGCTGGAGCGGCAGCAACAATGTGCAGTGAGGCTGTCTGTGGGCTAGAGCGGAAACAGCGATGTGCAGTGAGGCTGTCTGTGGGCTGCAGAGGCAACAGCGATATGCAGTGAGACTGTCCGCGGGCTGGAGTGGCAACAGCGATGTGCAATGAAGCACTCCATGGGCTGCAGTGGCAACGATGTTTCAGCGCCGTCCAGGTTATTGATAAAAATACCATGAGCTGGGGGGCGAGGCAGGGCAAGGACTCAAAATACAGAGGAGTAGATACATATATATCCATAGATCCATACACAGGGCCTAGATACACCCACCCATTTGTAGATATACTGTCCATATCAGGTTTGTTTACTAAACACTGTCACACACAGGATGAGGGAGTGATTAAGATAGGCAGGAATGGAGAGACGCTGACAGAGAGCTGTAACGGAGTCAGAGCCCGTCGAGGAGTACGGAGCCCGTGTGTGGGGCAGGCCGCGGCGGCGGCGGCGGCGGCGGCGGCCCCCCCCCCCCCCCAGGTGGTGATGCTATCGAGCGGGCCTGCGATCAATGCTTCCTCTGTCAGGCCACTGCGCTCACGCACAATGGCGCTCCTGTTCAGGCAGGGAGGGGAACGGGAGCCCTATTTAGGCAGCATATCTGCCCTGCGGTGGCCCAGGGTCGGGGAGGGGGAGCACTCACACACGCCCCCGTTACCCTCATGTCTTTATTTGGTGGACGCCAGGTGTGGGGCTATCTCCCATCTCACCATTTCTGCCACGCAGCCTGGATACTTTAAATATATTTTTTTCGTTTCCAATACTTTAATCAGAAGGGAAACTCATGACTTAAAGTTTGCTTTAT
Organism: Mormyrops attenuatus; assembly: GCA_026777985.1. Lineage (NCBI taxonomy): Eukaryota > Metazoa > Chordata > Actinopteri > Osteoglossiformes > Mormyridae > Mormyrops > Mormyrops attenuatus. Next base: position 8,073,855 of record JAODKC010000095.1, on the reverse strand, counting down.
AGAGCTGGATGTTTCTAAATTCTGCTTACGCTGTTGACAGGCTCCTCCTAAGACCGACAAGTACTTTTTAAAAATGACTCAAAACAAAAGACCAATAAACAAACACCTGATGGTGTTTCAGTGGCTAAGAGTCTAGGTGGTGTGACGTGACGGCCGGGCGGCCTCCCCCCAACCCAATCATCAGGTTTCCGTGGCCAAGATTTGAACATGAGAATCCAACAAGATGCAGCCTTTGGGAATTTCCACGTGCTCAAAGATGGGGGAGAGATGCAGGAGCTTCTGGGGGGGCCCTAAACAATGGTTACGGGTGTGAAAGAAAAAATTCCTGCTTCCTTTTGGGTACGTGCTCAACCATGGGGGGAGGGGCATCCTCTAATGGCTTGGCCACACCCATCGTCTGACTTTTCACACCCGAATGATAACCCTATCATTTGGTTTCTGGGCCACTGGCATGCGGTGTGTAACATCCTATATGGAGTCTGTAACATCCTATTCTCTGGTGGGTGTCGTTCACAGCTTGGGTAATAGCTATTTTCCTGAAGTCCCACTTGCTTATAAAGCTACACCTGGAACCGACACAGGCCTCCGCCTCTCCCCGCGGGACCCGCCTTCGTACTGTGTAAACTGTACATAATTACCTCTGCCAGGATCCTCAGAGTACAGGTGCACCATCCTGTTACCCTGAATTATACAGTTACCCAATGAGTGGGGCAACAAGGCGATTATTGTCAGAGAGATTTACGACAGGGGTTTAGATTAAGGGAATTTTTCACAGGAAAACAGAGACAGCAAAAACAGGCAATTAGCCTTGTATGGTTGCATTTCCCACCTGTTTCGATTCCATCTCGCGCAATTCGTCAGCCTCAAAGTGCCTTGAAAAATGTGACGATGGCAGCCATTGGGTCGTCGAGGAGGAGACGACCGATGGAAACCGGATGGAATGTCACAGAGAAAGTCCACCGTCTGCCGGCCAGCCAGACCGGCACCGTCACAGGCTCCCTCTCCATCCTGCCTGAGAAACCTAACCCAAATTCCTATAATTAGGCTGGCCTCTTCCAGGACAGCTCCGACTCCTGCCTCCCGGACTGAAAAGGCCACCTCAGACTTCCCCGTGGAGCGTTTCTCTGCAAATGCCCCATCTCGGGTCCAGCCGACCCGTCATGGGTGTGTACGCACATGCGACACCGAGACGAGCCGTCAGCAGCAACGAGGGGCATCAGTAAGGCTACAGGGCAGGAAGGCTTCCGGAAGCCATTTATCCCACCCGCTGCCCAACACGATCGGAGGAGGTTCAGGCTCTGTGATATGCAGTCACGCACACAAACACATCTGCGCTGACTGTGTCTCTTTTGTAAAGGGATCTAAAGGAACCCTGAAGCGTTAAAAAAAAAAAAAAAAAAAAAATATTCATTAAAACAGCATTTAAGCTCTACAAAATAACAGCAGGCTCAGGTTTAAGAAAACTAAGCAAACAAATTGGTGTGTATTACTCAGACAGGGAACCACAGAGAAAGTGGTTTGCCTGCAGGTCACTGTGACCAATGGTGTCTCACCAGAAATACTCACGCACACACACACATACTCACACACACACACACGTTGGTATTCATATCTTTGTGGGGACCATTCATTAATTTCTTATTTTCTTAACCCCTACCTAGCCCTAACCTTTACCATAAGTAACCAAAGAAAATCTGAGACTTCATCCATCTTTTAATTTTATGATTGCAGTCACAGAGTTTTAGAAAACTTTTCCCCTTGTGGGGACTGAAAAGATGGTCAATAACAGGTTTTTAATCACATCGAGGGGGCATTTGGTCCCCACAGTGCGATGTATACATGACGCACATACACAAACAATGTTTCAGCATCACACACTCAGAGCTTTCCAGAACACATCTAAACCAGTGGTGTATCTAGCTTGCCCTGGCTATATGTGACAAAAAAAATGGTTAGTGTGGTTAATGTGTACCTATAAGCTGGTAATGGGGTAGCGGTGTTAGGGCTGCCAGAATGACATCATCTTAGAGGTATGTGCAGTTACCGCCGCTGTGTATGAGATGCTTCTGAAATATCCAAACACCGAAGATTACAGGGAGCCAAAATTATAGACCAGGGGGAAGCAGAGAAAAGTGTAACCGTCCCTCCCTCCCTCGCCCCCCCCCCCCCGCTCACATACAAAGACACATACACACACTTGGCAATTCAGACAGGAAAAGGAGAAGCAGCTTTAACAGGCAAAATGTTCATCGCGTGTCCCTGACACCTCACCCCTTATCTGGGTCTCTACGCCCATTCTCTCGCTCAACTCTGACCCCCGACCTTTCCGGCACACCCTCCCTAAACATGTCAGCCCGGGTTGTCCGCCCTCTCTGTGTCCATGGGAACCACACTCAAGCCCGAGCCATGTTTGTCTTTGCCAAACACGTACGATACGGCCAGGGCTGGTTCCGGGAGCCGCACGTACCACTCCCAAAGGTGACACAATGTCAGACCCCCCCCAAAATTGCGAAGATGCTCATTAGTTATGAGCGGAATGCCCTTAAACTGCTACTTCTGGGACTGAGACACGTCCCAAGGCGGCAGGTGGACGCTCCCAAATATGGCCCCACCTGGGACACCTGCTCCGACTAATCCTGACGAGACACGACTTGGGGGGGGGGGGGCACACAAGACACCTTCAGCAGGATACCAAGGTTACAGAGGCAAATAACTGCACTGAAAAATATGCATCCCCACATCACCAGGCCAACCACAGGCTCACTGTGTCACACAGCAGGAGGTAAACACGCTCGCACGAGTACTGGGGCGGACGCGAGTTCGTGACGACAGTTCAGGCTGTTGGGGAAATTTTTTTGTTGGTTTCTGAAGTCGGCAGGTCAGGCCAAGACAGATTCTGAGCTGGTCGGAAGAACAAGCCTGCAGAGTTACTCTTCTGGATGTACACAGACCAGACAGCCGCACACAGAGCGGGACAGTGACCAACATGCAGGGGGGGACACGCATGTGCTGCACGACGGATCACGCAGTGCATCCCAGAGCAGCCAAGGCGCAACCTCACATGCCGGACCACTGCAGACTCAGACAGCTTCTTCTTTGTGCAAAGCTTGCACACACATGTCTTGTCTGGCTTGTTTCCCACCCTGGGGGGGGCAGGGGGGTTGAAGAGGAATCTGATGGGGGGGGAGAGAAAACAAGCCTCTGACGGTGCCAATAAATGTCAAATTAATGACAGTGTGGACAAGCCTGTATACCTGGACAGAAGCACAGCGACCCATGATATACACAAAGTATATCAAAGTAAAACTACAAGCCACATCAGAGAAAAGCGTCAGGCAGACAAGGAAATAATAGAATTATTTATATATCCCCAGAATCCAATCACTGTCTTGGCACTGTATTGTGTATGTGCATTAATACTCATTATAATCACCTCACAAATTAAGTCGTTATCGGTGCGGGATGGTTGGCCATTAGTGTGTTGCGTGATTTTCTGTTCCTGCTCGCAGGCAACACCCTTGAATCTCGTTACATCTGAATTTGCTCATCCTGGGATTTTCCAAAGCACTTACTCAACTCAGATCATAGCGTCGGTACAAGGATATGCACCAACCTCGTCAATGGGTGGTGAAGATAATGGTCACAGCCATGGTGTAGAATTTTATATCAGTAATCTGAAGAGTAATAAATTATGGTTTGGGGGATTTATTAATAATCAGACAATGCTAATGTCTTTTCTTGTCAGGGTTTTATTTCCACGGGTCTGAGGTTACTCTTTAACTCCTTACATGTTGCGACTTTGAGAGGCGTCCGCCACCCTGCCCACTGCTGTGAGGAACAGATTATCCAGCAGAAGTCGCAGCTCACAGCATAAAGCTGTCACAGTACGTAAATCCACTACTGGATAAGATTCTAAATCACAACTGTTGAAAACACATCTGCCAAAGTGACATCACACTCAGATGTCGAACATAGTTCATCATCATCATCATCATCTCCATCCGTCGCCACCCACCGGGTGAGATGCCAGTCCGTCGCAGAGCACCATGCTGTCACTCTGACACATCCGATACACAGTCACCGTCATTCCAGTCACTTTGAAATATAATCCAGCACAGAAACACCACAGTGATTATAGAGTCTCAGGCTCACTGCCAGTGGCCTCTATTTTTAGGTTAATGGCATCAGTTATGTTCATTTAATATTATACACACATGTGCAATCATATGCAATACATTACAGAAGAACTGTAATTAATGGTCAAGCTTCTAGCCAAAAAAACAGATCATAAAAATTAGCAAAAAAATAAGAAAATGTGAATAATAAATTGATAATTAAATGACGGCACTAATTTAGGACCAAGATTCTTCACCAAAAGCCGAAATGACCATTCATCTCTAGTCTAGTGTCCTGACCTTTCTGTTAAACGCAATGTCTGGTTCAGTCTTCCTGGTCCATAAAAGTTGTGAACTACTGGATGTTCTGACATTAATGTCACTTCTAGACTAACATGGCTTGGTTCCATTATTACAAAATTCTGGGGCGGGAGGTACACTTGCTGTCGGAAAACATGGTGCCTCAGAAATGAGTAATGCATACCTTTTTAAACAAGTAAAAAGCCCTGGGGGGTTATCTTTCAGAGACAAGACACAGTTGGGCTAAAAGATGTGAAAAACACAAAACAAAAACTGTGACCAAATACATTCTTTTCCACAAGAAGACTGGGTTACTGGTTAGAGGCCAGACAACTGTGAGAGATAAGGAACAGGCGAAACACAGGTTTCGTGACAAATTGGGGACGCCAAAGACCCACTGCAGGAGCTGTTGGATCTTGAGGGATGTACACACTGCCACCATCTACTGCGAGGAGGAGGACGCGCATGCACCTCTGTACAGGAGCCTAGGGGGCACTGAGAGCACCTAGCAGGTAGCAGAGGGTCCGGACTGTAGGACACCAGGTTAAAAAGATATACATTCATTTGTATTGTAAAAAGAGCTTAGAGGATAAAATTAACATCTTTCCACGAATATCCACCCATTCCTCCAGGCTTCTTGTGAACAGGCCGTCATTTTCTGACCTGGCTGAAAGAGTCCCGCCCTGGGGTTGGAGGGGTCCTAACGATACGATCAGAACAATATGGCGGAAGACCCCCACTAAGGTCCGCTGCCGAACTGAACGTGACAGGAGGAGAGCGGTCCAAGCTGGGCGCGGCCTATGCGGCACGGCAGCCTGGGAGGAGAGGAGCATCATTCGAGCACCTCGGACGATCAAACGGGCAGAAAAAAAAAACAGCCGCTTGGGGAATTACACCACGTGATGAGCTCACGCTACCACACTAACCAGTTAGTATATTAACATTACTATTATTTCGTCCATCCATCTTCCATAACACCTCATCCTACATAGTGGTGGCGCATTATTACTAACATGGATGCACATAACTGTTACACAAATATGCATTCGCCGTTTGAAGCGATACGCCCGCGGCACCTTGTCATCGTGCCGTTATAAGAAACTACCACGCATATCATACGGCAAATGCATAATTGCACAAGTCATGTGCATCCCTGAGTATTATTACTAGCTTTGAATTATTACGTAAACAAAGCGATGTACAAGTGAAGCAGATAAACATACAGTTGTCTAGTCAGGTACATGTGCTGCTAAGCTGCACTTCCAATGAAAGACCAGAAACTAGTATCGCTGATACCGACAACCGGCTTAACCTCGGACCTACTCGCCAAGCGCAGATTAGCGGAATGACGTCACGGCCCTTTTATTGTGGAAAATGAAAGATCGATCTGCCGGCCTGATTTAATAATGAATTATAAACACGTGGCAGGTCAGTACTTTGAGACCTCTTATAAGTGCTGAATTAGCTGAGGAAATCCCTCATCCTCCACTACGGAAGATGGTTGATAGTACTATGCAATCCTCTCCATTATTTTAGTCATTATGTATTAAGCTTTGGTGCTGCCAACTCTGAATAATGGAGAAGTTTAAATATCGGCTGGCAATATCGGCCAAGTCTAATACATCAGACAAAATGTTGGCGGATACTGATGTTAACCTATATATTGTGCATTTCTACCAAAAACTGGTGCAAGATGGTGGAGGGGACGGGGAGCAATGAGCTATATGAACACTGATTAAAATCCCCAGAAAGACATGTCACCAAGCAGAGAATCTAGACAAAGTGCGACATACAACACTAAAGAGCATCCAATAGTGTCAAGTTAACTACTTCAATGCGGGAGGTCAACCATAGACTGTGAGCCAGTGACAGTCAGAGTTGGGTAGCAGGTTGGTTCTGCCGACGAACATTGAGGTGTTTCTGGAAGAGATCAGTCATGCACACTGGAGTAGGGAGAAACCATGCATAATATCACTATTGTTATTCCCATGTTGGCCTTTATAAGACGCGATGTTTTTTTTTTTCAAAATACATCTGAAAAAGTGGTGCCCTCTTATATTCGGGGTCTAGACAAAAAAGGGAATAGATGGCGCCAAATACGGTATTTTGCAACAAGTGTTTTAATTTACTGTAATGTAGCTGTAACATTTCTTGCGCGAGCCTGAGCGTCTGAAAGCGCGAGTGGCAGCCCTGGTAATGCGTGTGTTTAGCGCGTATGACTGAGTGTCGTGAAAATTGTTGGCTTCCCTGGCTGGCCTGCTGCTCGAGTTAAACCGATAGCGCCTGTCAATAAAGATAGTAACATTCATTTTAAAAGACCTATAATGGCATTTATTAAAATAGCTCAACCTTTCTCTGCAATACATCTGTTTACCCTCTACAGGAGGGTCTGCTGCATCGCAAGCATTCTGTGCCCTAAAGAGTTGTGGAGTTTGTAATATTCATAAGAAATGTACTACAGTATGTGCAATACTCTTATTGTAATCCAATTGCCTGCGGTTCTTATGAATTTCTGGTTATCTTATTATATGTTCTTGTCAAATTTAATTCTTTTTCTTTATAAAAGGTAAGATTTGGTGTCCCAAAAACTTTTCTAAAAATAGTTGCCAAAAAGTGGAGGGGCGTCTTATAATTGGACCAATATGGTAATATTAATAAAACAACTATTTTAGGTACCACAGGTCATATGGCTGAGGAAAACCCTAAACTAGGTGTGTTGTGACACTATTATAGTGAATAATAATTATTATTTACTATAACTACTTTAATAGATTCCAAACCAATGAAGCAGCATCCACTGCAGGCTCAGCAGGGTTGGGTACAGACCGGAACAGCCCAACATGCAGGTCTGATGCACCTCCAGGAGACTGGGGCTCCATTTCACAGCACAGAAGATAAATAATAGTGTGCAAATTGATTTTTTCACTCTGGCGGCTCCAACAGCTTCCGAATCAGTCAGGACGCAGTGGGGAAACGCAGGCAGCCGGCGCACAATCGAAGGGCGTCGTGTGCAGCAGCGTGAGCAGCTGTGGGCCCTGGGAAAGTCCACACCACAAATACCCAGATCCCACAACGAGAGGCGTCAGAGATCGGCACCACTGTCATCACAGTCCCCTTTCCCAGCAAAACGGCCCCTAAACGCTCTGTAAGGGAGCACCTTCTGTAACAGAGGAGAAGGCCAGAATCGCACAGGACAGCGCGCGGGGAAATGCGATACAGGGCTGAACAGGAGGCACGCGGTAGCAGTGAGGAATGTCTCTGTAGTACGTGAACTGCCTGGAGTCAACAGAGCCTCCCAGAGTTCAATCCAGACTGTCAAGTATGCAAGATGGATGGGGTCTGTGTCTGCATCTACTTACGGGGTGGGGGGGAGGGGGTTTCTGTCACTAATTAGTCCAGCTGTTAAACAATGCATTGCCAGGGACAGACAGGAGCACACCCATGTCATGATATCAACACGCCAATCTTGTCACTTCTAGATCAGACAAAATGTGTTTTTAAGTCCTTTAGGAGACTTAGGAGACCTTGGTAATGAGAAACTACTCCTCTGATTGAGCATAGATGGGGGCCTAAGGGCAGGTATACCCTAATATACTCATTAAACATGGAAGTAAGAGCTTAAGTTATGTCTGCTGATGTCAGCATGGTTTGACCCTTTGCTCAGTTCCAACCCCATGAGCACAAGTCCATCACCAAGTCAAAGCGAGAATTCACTCCACCTCCGCAGTCACCTTTATTCATTAACACGTCCGTCCAATACTTAACACATGTTGTCGTTTGATGATTAAAGTTCACCAAACAAGATGAGAAGCAGGCCACTCCGTCGAAAGCCAGCGTTGAGAAGGTAGAGAAAGCGCACCATGACAACGAAGTTTCAAGAGGTGCTCACAAGGTCTCTGCAGCTGCCTGCCCACTTGGACGAGATCTGGAACGGTCCCCAGGACCAAGCCTGTAAATTAATTACAACTTCCTACATTCAAGGACATGCAGTATCCATGGCTCTGAGCGGAAAGGAGGCTTCGTCCGCCGCCTTTTCCTTTCCATCTCACTAGCTTGTGTTTGCCTGCGTGAGAGCTCAGCAAGCCTCAGGCACACTGCTCCTACCCAGTGACTCACTCCCCCGCTTTCGGGTGTACATCCGTCACGATATCAAATGGCGTGTAGGGCACGAGACAACCTGGACGGGCTGCCACGCCATCAGCGGACAGGCATGCACACTCTCACCAGTCACCACACACACACTCCAGAGATGGAGGTGTGATTTGGGGAGGAACATTGTGAGCACATCTGAATATTGTGGGGGGACACACTCCCCCCCAATAATATATTATAATTATGGCCTTGCCTCCCTTAAATAGCAAGTAACCCTATAAGAAATATCCCTGAACGTTTAACAGTTACAGAACGTCACAGAACAGGGTACCTTTCACTGTCCTAAATTAACTTCCGGAAGAGAGAGGGCACCCCCAGGTGACCCATGGACCTCAAATAAAAGAACATCGGCACACAGCTATATAAACTTTAATGCCACATAAATGTAGCCATTTAAAAGCACATAAAATACACGCTTAAGTGCATGAATTTTATAAGGTTCTCTAGAAACCATAATGGCTATGCTGCACTTTTAAAAACATTTAAGTCCCTTTCCAACGTCAGCGTCGCAGAGAAGCGTGTGATTAACCTATTACTTACCGTATCATTAACTTCCAGTAAATATTTGCCAGTGCAGGTACGAGTTGTTGATTTTTTAAATCTAAACCTCCACGCCCTTGGCTTGCGCATAGGAAGCTACCCAGCGCGGCCAGCTATGGAAGTTGGGACAAAAACCTGCCAGGAGCAAGTCCGAATCCCAGGATAGCACTCTCTAAACTGCTCCATCTCCGTAGCCCTCCATGCAAATGTGAAAGTTTTGGGGGGGGGGAAGCGAACAAAACAATGATTCACTAGGTTTAGTCTGATTCCCGTGAAATGCCGCGAAGCAAAATATGTCCGGGACGAGAGCAGATGTTTGCAAGTCGCTGTATAGACACTGTTTACTATCATAACGGATGCGTTTAACCATAAACCACTTTATAAAAAAAAAAAAAAACAAGCGGACGTTAACTTTTGCTTGCACGACTCTGCGGTAAAGTAAAGTCTAAGCGTCAGCGGGATTGTTAAATTATTACTTTGTGTTCAGTTTGTACTGAGAGACGGTAAAGCCGCTGCCCATCCAGCGCGCGATTTGGCACGATCGCAAAACTAAGCCAGCTCGGGCACAAAAGTTAAAAAAAGGAACATGATCAAATAAAAGTTTACATTACAGAGCCTTCAAAATGCACTGCAGGACGGGCTGGGAATGCGCTTAAGTGTACTGGCAGGCTTACCTGGCTCCGGCTAGTTGCTCTTCTCAGGAAACGTAAATGTGAAGATAAAGCCCCCCCCCACAAAAAAAAACAATAAATTATCCGGAAATGGAGGGTATTAAACGCGTTCAGTCCGATCCACGTGTGCACTTCAAATTTAACTGTATTCCTCCCACTTTAAAAAAGGAGTAAAAACCCGAATGCAAACTAACAGAAACGCTCTGGCGTCGATTCCTGCGGCCAGTAGACCTGGTGTTTGTATTGATATGAAATGAAAGGAAAGTGAGCGGCCAGATCGCCCTTCCGAGAGCGCTTCACCCCTGCAGCCTCTTCTGCAGTCGCATCGCGGCCGAGCGGCTCTGCTCCCCGGCGCCAAGCGCTACCTGACTCGGGTTTCTGCAGCGCGGCCAGCCCACTTTTCACACAGCCAAACCTGGTAGCTGCCGATTAAACACCTCTCATTTCCTGTTGTTTTCACATCCCAGCTGAGGGCGGTGAGAAATGAGAAAAAAAAAAGAAGAAACATGAAAAATATCCTATTGCTGAAACACTTTCTACAAAAACTTGGCAGGTAAAGCGCATTATAAAAGAAAAGCGCGCCGTGAGGTTTGAAGAGCCTCATACAGATGTTTTTAATGTTATAGCCTTATAAATTATAATTTATACATTTTGTGCGCAACAGATCCAATGATGGGAGCACATCCTGTACAGGGTAAAGTGATGGATATAGGGCACCATGGATACATACCATACTGTTGGATAAGATCGTCACCGAAAGCTGACATTTGATTCCTTGCATGAATAGTTTAGATGTTTAATAGCCTTAGATTGAGTTTCGTTGACTGAAACGGGATCGTACACGCCACTTTAACTGTTCCCAGTCCCACTGATTTCAATTAATTGTTGAAAAGAAAATAAGCATAGCATTATAATCGTGTATACTTTAAACTGAGAAATAATTATACAAATCGAAAATGAAATCTAATAAACATATGAACATGTACTGACTGCTAAGGTATTTTAATGTAGGACTATGTATACACAACAAGCGATTAAAGACGCAGATTTGAACGGACAGTTTACTTGCCGCAGTATCTAATATCTCAACGAAATCCACGCTGCCTTATAGTTGTAATGGACCGACAGCTGAAGTGGACCATCAATAATAATAAATAATAACGCACTATGCAGGTACTACGAATTATTCTGCCTTAATTAAAATCGGGACCCTTCTGCAGATACCCCGAGCAGCCGAAAATGACGTTAAGGTAAGTGAACGTGTAGATGATTGTCAACATCATGATTTCATATAATGTGGCGATGCTGCTATGTTTGTTACAGCCAGGGAAAACATGAACATGATGATCCTTGTGCCTGTCAGACGGCTATACAGTACTGATGCGGATCGGGAGATCGTGGGGTGCCGGAAGTTTGCCCGTGCTTCCTTTGGGCACTGCATTGGTGTTATTAATACAGGAGAGGACCCCCTCTCAGTGTAAGATCGCCGGTTGTGTGATCACTCCAGCAGTATTGTAGTCGTAGCCAAAATGAGCTTCAGGAATCATTTTCTGTATTTTTGACCCAAACTAGATGGCGCTATTGGTTTCCTTGGGGGCATGCATTAAGCCCTTTTTTGAATAGAGAGCACCATCTAGTGTTGTCAGAAAATACAGCAAATGGTTCACGAAGCTTCATTTGACCATCACTATAGTACAGCACTCTTCCTTCCCAGTGTCAGATTTTCCTACCTTACCCAGAATTTATTTATATCTGTCGGTTTTGCTACACTATCAAACAGTAGTACCAGGGATGTAGCCTAATACTTTTAGCTTGGCTTAGTTAGTGAAATGTCGACCAGTAGTTAGCTCTACAAGTGCGATGGGCAAATGATACTTGGTAGCCCTTAAACCATAGGAAGAATATTGATATCAGTATTTAACCAGATTAAATATCAATAGGACACTTTACTGGCAATAAACCACAGACAGCATATTTGGTTATCCCAGATACACCCCTCAGAACATACTACCATCAGTATTTAACCTGTTTAGATACCCTAACCTTGTTTCGATTACACTTTAGAGCTTCAGTTATTGGAAGAACATACTTTTCTACTATATTAAATTATATATATAAAAATAATACTTGGTGGTCTACTTACTGCATTTTCACGGAGATACTTCAGACTAGTCTTTGAGAAGCACATGGTGGTAGCAAAAATTTATGGGCATGTAGCCATGAAAAATAAATTTGATAGGACATTGCGGTTTGGAAGGACATTTCGGTAGGTAGGATGAAATGATAGAACATTTGTGTTCCCCTTCCTGTCTTGCAAGCAGTGCTTGACAGTTTGACAGTACCGCAGCTCTCCCGGTGGGCTTCTGCGTGTGGGTGGTAGTGGGGTCCACGGTTCGAGTTTCCACGTGAGACGATACGGCATAAATGATAATAAAACCCTGGTCAGGCTGCTGCTCCCCTTTCTGAGCATTTGTTGCAACGTCTGTAAATAGCGACGAGATTTGGGACAAACACAGTAAAGTAGTTAGGATACTGTGGGCATAAAACTGTGAAAATAGGACACGTATGTCATCAGGGTCGACTCCCTCAGTGAACTGAGGTGAGTGGTCTGCAGGAATAGCGGGATCCTACATCGCGGGAGCGTGGTACCACTCAGGCCGTATCTTATGTCTGTTTCGGCATTAGGCCAATATCATGCCATTCTCCACGGCAACAGGAATGCACACTTAGCTTAGCTTGGTGTCCCCAGTCGATATTTTTAGTCAAATGGGTCAAAGTGCTACAGGTATCCATTTTTGTCAGCTTATCTTCTGATTCCAACATACCTCCTCCGTCCACCGAGGAACCTTCACGTCTGCCTGCCACGACAGGTCTCCATTGTTTGTGACACACACCCACACATTTGACTGAACCAGATGCAGTTAGACATCAGGAATGAAAGACCTTGGTGCAGAAATTCAGGGGAGGCTTTGTCCTGATGACCCTGAGCTACTGAATCCCCTTAATGTAATTTACACTAAGAGAAAAACAGCTTAATTTGAAAACGTGAGCAAGGGTGATGAAAATTGGCTTACAAAAATTAATTTCATTGTGCTTAAATACAGAACTGTAAATACAGAAAATTCCTCCCCTTGCTTGCTACAAGTGTCTGTCGACAAACCAGATGATCTGTAAGGATTTCCCTTATAGCCCCATATCCAGTCTGTGGCTTCCTTTGTATTGAGTGCTATCTTGAACTTACGTAAGATATACATGAACCTCAACAGTAAGATGCCCTGCATTTTCCATCAATGCGGCAATAGGACATACAGCTGGATGGCCAAAATCAGTAACTGGGCCTCTTTTTTTCTACAAGTACAAGTTGAGGTACATAGGAATTCCTTATTTTTGTATATGAGCAAGCTTGCTCTCCTTTGAGACACATGAGCACATGTACATGTACAGGTGAAAGTGAAGCTTGGGGTCTGAGTGCTCTGTTCTGTAACTAAACGGATGCATTATCTGTAATCGTTTCTGCAGTGACCCCAGGCCGCTCAACCAGTCGGTTCTACTTAGAGGAGTTTCTCTGTGGGTTCGGCACGGACGCATGTGGGATCCTGCAAAGGTGTGGAAGCCAGATTAAGGGAACTGTGACGGTCTGGAATTCCCCCCAGGTGCTCATCTGTCTTGTTCCCTGTGCCACCTGGGATAGGTTCCAGGCTGATTCTATACTGGATAAACAAAGTCAGTTTATCTTATTTTCAGTTGTTTCATTTTCTCTTGCCTATTAAACGCTCACAAACCCTGAAGCCCAGCCCCACGCTGAGCTGTAGCCTGCCTGCTACCCAACCTCCTTTTTGTTTTGTCTGTTTTGTTTGTACTTGAGTTTTGTTTTTGACTTTGGTTTTGTACTCTTGTTTTACATCGCCTCCATTAATTCCTTCCGTGTCACATGGTTGTGTTTCTCCATCATTCCCTGATTGTGTTAATGTGTCGTACAGTCGAGCATGTCTCCTGTTCATTGGATTGCAGTTTTAATGGTAAACAGCCCAATTGTAAAGCATCAAGCAAAGGGGTGCAAGAAACAACAGTGCAATCTGAGGGTGGCCATCATCCCCTCAGTCCAGCTAATAGTGTGGGCTCTGGCATCCGTGGGCATACATGGTTACCCGCATACAAGTAGGCATTCATCAATAATGAGCCACAGATGGGGTGCCTTAACCACATCATCAGACCCCATGTGGCCAGTCCCTTCCCCAGCTCCTGGTCAGCAGGGCATAATGGGTCCCGTTTGACAGATCATTCACCTGAGCATACGACTTATACCCCCATTGTGTGCCCACGTAATTCCCTCCTCTGTTTCGTCCAGCTGGGAAGCTGTGCTCCGAATTCAGATGAGCTGCTCTTGTTCTCTTTTCCTGACACACACCTCTCTCTCTCGCTCTATTTCTCTGTTATGCTCGCTGCTCTGCTCCATCTCCTAATTCCTCTCTTTCTCTCTCTCCTTCTCTCTCTCACCACCTCTTTTTGTGTGTGTCTCTCTCACTCTGTCTGTGCCTTCGCTGCATCTGTACCGAGAACCACTGAAGCCAGCAATTTCAGACTGTTTAATTAATTAGCCATAGGCAGCCATTTGAGCTGGCAAATTACGTGGGGTGGGGGGGTCGATACCGTATGAGACGCTGCCACTTGCTGGGGCCACAAGGAAGGGGGCGTCGGTAGAAGCCGCAGTCCGTGTCGCGCGTCTCCATCTGGAGGTCCTCTTCAGAGATCATCCAACGTGCGCAGAGAGTGGAGGGCAGGCGTTTTCGGCTCCGGGGAAGCGAGTGGCGGGGAGACCAGGGTTCTCAAGCCTCGACGTTCGATTCAGCATCACTTTTCTCCCACGGCAACGATGTCTGCATAGGAATCTAGCCCACGGCAACGAGGCGAGTGAGGTAGGGCTGCAGCTCAGTGTGATTCCCCCGTTTGCCTCTCACGTGAAGATTTGGCAGGTGTGTACAGCACGGCATCTCCACGGACGCAAATTGAGGTAATTTGTGTTGTTTTTTTTGACGGTGTTGGGCTGTGAAAAGCATCTGTGTAGCATAATGGGGGAAACGGCTGACTTCTGTCTCTGACCCACATTGCTGGATCAGAGCAGCTGAGAGTGTTTTACCGTGGTATTCCCCAAATGGCAAACGCAATTTCCCTCAAATCCTATTACCCTTTTCCCATGTCGGCAGTTGTATTTGGGACTGTGTTAGTAGGGGGACGGGATGTGTGAAAATGGGAATGCATTGTGCATGCATGTGTGTATGTTTGCGTTGCTGTGTGCACGCATGCATTTACTCACATAAACATAAACACACTCTGCATGGATGCTGAAGTACAGCTGAGGACTCCTCTGCGTAATCCCTTGTGTGAGGGTTACAGGTTTTGTAGAAGAGAAAGAGGGGGCTCACCGTGTGACTCGATAGATTATGGGTTTTGTGCCCATGTCCAGAAGGTTGTAGGTTCAAATCCCATGGTGGGCTGAGTAGATATATCATGCTGTGCCCTAGAACAAGGTTCTGTATCTCATTTGCCCCAGAGATGTTGGCTCATCATTCTCGCTAAGGACAAAAACATGAAATACACGCAAAAATGACTTTGGGTACAGGGCAGCTTTCAAAGAACTGATTTTCTGACTAGGAAGGTTGTCTTTTTTAAAGATAAACCTGACTTCAAATGCCTAAAATGAATACCTTGTACCTGACTTGGATTTCTTACGAAAATACCCAGCAGTATGCATTATTAAAGATCTACAATAAATAGTGTGGACAATCTGGGTTGTGTCTTTAAATATCAACACTATTAATGGTCTGCTGTTGAGACCCCTTGCTTACTGTGTCCTTGTAGTGGACATTTTGTCTTGCTGTCTACAGTCACAGTGGACAGTATTTGTTTTTTGGACATTGTGGAAACTTTGTGTTGGTATTTTTAATATGTCATGCTGGGGCCATTATCTAACTGGACAGTCTGTGTCTAAGGAAGGTCAGTTAGTGTGACCAAGGTGTGCAGTCTGTATGTAAGAAGGTATTGTCTAAGTCAAGGATGTTGAGATGTGGACACCGTGTCTTAGAGTGGACTGGCTGTGTGTGTTGAGGTGGACAGTCTGTATGTAAGAGGGTACTGTCTAGGTCAAGGATGTCGAGATGTGGACACTGTCTCAGAGTAGACAGGCTGTGTGTGTTAAGGTGGACAGTCTAGGTGCATGCTTAGTGCTAATACATTAGTGTGAAGCGATTAAAGCATATAATAATCTTCTAAGTATGTTACTTTTGATGGATTAGAGCTCCATTTAATGAAAGCTTCATATCCGTAGCTTTCAAATGATTCAGACATGACCGCCAGCCAGGGCTGTGAAGATGTTTGCGCGGGTCTGTGTTTTTAGCCCCTCCCCAGCTGCGGAGTGCCTTCCGCATCCTTCACAGAGCCTCCTTTCCTCTCCTCTGCAGTCAGAGGAGTGACTTAGATTTGGCTGGCACCCTGCCTCTCAGCGACCCAGGAGCCGCATCCCATTTCCATGTCAAATCTATTGTGGTGGAGCCAGCCACCCATGAGGTTTACATATATTACATTTATTAATTTAGCAGACACTTTTTATCCAAAGTGACATACATTTGAGAAAGCAGGTCCAGACAGTCCTTGGAACAATTGTGCTTAAGGGCCTCCAATAGTGAAACCACTCTGGCGACCCTGGGATTTGAACCAGCAACCTTCTGATCCCGCAGTCCTAAAGAGAATGATGAAACACCACAAACTTGGCCCATACCTTCTACACTGTTTATGGTTGCTGCTCTGTGCAGATTCCTTGGGGTGTGTCCACTGGGAAAGATCCACATGTAATACTTGAAAAGGTTTGCAGTGCCCTTAAAGCGGCGCTCCTGTTTGATGCGGCCAGCTCATTGAGCAGTGTGACAGGTACAGTTCGCTGCTTGCCAGGGCTGTCACCGGGCTGCTTTGTGCATACAGCTCCACGCCGTTCCCTCTGGCACCAGGAGCTGGGCCTCGCTTCCTGTTTACTGGTCTTTCTTGTTGTAAAATTAAATAAATAAACATGGGTAGTATTGACCGGGGTGCTTTCAAATGTGTCTGCCCAGGGGAGGGGTGGCGTTTGTCAGCTGCTGAGTGGGTGGATTTCTGGCTGATGGAGGGGGGGCATCCCATGAATGAGGTTTCACAAAGCAGCTGACTGAAGTTCCCCATCCGCCCCATTTAGACGCCCCCTATCCTACCACCTACGTCAATACGTGCTGGCCAGCCTTAATGACTGGAATGTGACCAAGGCAGAAGTTGGGGCATGCTGGTCTTGGTAGGGGGTCCTGCATGAATCAGAGCCCATAGGCAACATGGATCTGGAATAGTTACTATTACATTCAAGGGTTGTGGGTTTGATTCCCCTCCCTGGCTTTGTGTGCGGTGAGTTTGCATTTCCTTGGGGTAGTCCAATTTCGTCCCACTGTCGCTGTAGCCCTGTTGGAATTGTGTCTCTGAATTTCTGCACATGGGATTTTGCGAGTATGTGCCGCATGACGTACAGCATTCCCACTGCCGCATGCCCTGTGCTTCCTGGGACAGACTCCACACTGGCTGGGATCCTGCAGCAGGAAAGTGGACCAAGGGCAGAGGACACCATATCCAGTAATGAATCCTGAAATGACTTAGTTTTTCAGCCTAGTGCAGGCTCTGTAACAGAACAAGGGAAAGAAAAAAAACTGCAGAGATTGGAAAGGGACTTGCTAAAAGACCCCCCCCCCCCCCGGAGGGAGTGTATTTTAATTGCCTGCCACCCTCACTGCGGATAACAGAAGGCTGGTTGTTCTCACAAACAATATGGTGTGAATGCGATTAGCTCATTGTTTTGAACCCACACTGCATGTTACACTGGGGTAGCTGAGACCAACTGCCTGTCATCTTTTTGTCCACAACATCATTCCTCAACCGCTACCCTGAATGTTTACCCATGTTTTTGGTTTGCAGGGGCTCTGAAGGTGCAGAATACATATTTTAGAGCCTTGTCGTGACACGGAAAAAAAAAAAGATCTATCATGGAGGGACCTCCCTGGAAGTGAGATATGAACCGTTCTGGAAGGTCGACCGGTGTAACTGAAGCCTGCTGCTTCTGCATGTGCCTTCAGATGCAGCGAGAGAGAAAGGAGACGTCCAGCAGGAAGATGCCAGTGGTGAAGTCAGAGCTGAAGACTAGCAGGTCCATCGTGCCCTGCTTCCTGTGCGTGGAGGTGAGCAAGTCCAGGGCCGCAAACCGTGAGACCGCCGGTCACGGTACCTTCGACCCACTCGTGTTTCTCAGCAGCCTATCAGCACAACGCAGAGAGGCTGGTTTCTAAAGGAGCTCATTGCTGACTTTGCAGAGAGAGATTCTTGTTTAATCAGAAAATTCTTCAGTCACTTTAATCTTTGCATGTGGATTCCTGTTCCCCCCAAATCTTCTTCCATTTGGCATTTCTGTAACCCATAAAGACTCCAGACGTTGGGAATATCCTCTGAAACTGTCCTTAACTAGTCTACTAAATAAAGCCAGGCGTATAGAAGCCCACTCTATATTTAAAGACCATATTCCTGTGAGGCCAAGACCCCCAGGCGGCAAACTGAAAATTTGCTGAAGCTTTTAGACTGAAACCCCGTAAGACAGGGGTAGCCAATCTTATCCAGATAGGGCCGTTGGGTATGCGGGTTTTCACTGCAACTGCCTAATAAGATAACTAATTAAAGGACTGATTGACTGCAAAGTCTTCACACCTGGGTGTGAAGAGCTGACCTAAAGGTTATATTAAAGACTGGCCACGCCTGGCATGAGCTCTGTTCTGCGAGGGACCCACAAGACGATTGCTGACTCACTAAACGGCCAGAATCGGCTGCTCTGGGGTCTCCTCCCGAGCCTGATCACTGGAATCATGTTCTGAATTTGCAAGAAGCTGATTGGCCAGAAGCACTTGTAACTGTTCTGTATGAGTGTGTTCTTAATTAATGATCAACTCATGTTCTCTCGGACCTAGGAAACAGGTATAATTCATTAATGCTTACAAAACAAGGTTAGAGTCCCTGTTGCTTCCGCCTGGCAGATTACACACAGTGTCGCAGCGTTCACTGTTGTTATTTGAGTGCCGTCTGTTTGAAAGCGTATCGGTGGTCGTGTTGAGTGGTGACGCCAGTTATAATATAATCTGCCTGGTATTCTGAGGTAGCAGCTTCAGGGAGTGCTCTCAGAGGCTAATTAGCGTCCTGCTCTTCTAATTGGACAGCACACTGCTCTAAACAGTTTCAGTTCGGGATTTTGTGTGTGTTGCAAAAGGCCATCAATTTGTGATACAGCCGTTTTTCCTTCTATGAATTTCTACAGTATAGAACAGTTTATTCAAAAAGCACTGTTAATCTGGAGCCGCCAATCTTTGCGAGCCTTCAGTTACGCGAATCGTTCCCTCTATTCTTTTTTTATTATTGCATGTTCGTTTCGAGTTTGTTTCGATTTTGTAGCACACCGATCGCACGTGACATCGACATGTGTCAGGGAGCAGCACAGAAAACATAAGAAAAAGTAAAACAAAAATAAACTGGAGAATAAACAGAGATCTTCCTCGGAGGTGAGCAAGTGCACAAGCAGCTGCCTTATGAAAGTTGAGTTTCCGTATTTCCAACAGAAGCACAGAAGTTGCTGTCTTAACAGAAGTTTATTTTAAATGTTTGTTCAGGGACCCAGAGGTAGAATCACATGTACAATATGTTGCTAAATGTATGTGTCCATTTAACTTTCCCAATCCAGTCCTCGGGGACCAACAGTCGGTCAATGTTTTTGCTCCCTCTGAGCTCCCTGCCAGACAATCCACATTTGTGGTCCCTCTCAGCTCCCGGTAAAAACGTGGACTGTCTGTGGGTCCCAGAGGACCGGATTGGGAAACACTGCTCTAGGACATAGAGACAAGTGGAATGTGAAGGTTATCCATCCATCCATCCATCCATCTATCTTCTAGTTGTTTATCCAGTACAAGTCATGGGGAGGTTCTTAATAAATAGATAGATATACATTGTTGTTCTCAAGTTAAAAATATTAATACACAGTAGCAAGGTAGCAGGGAGGCCTGGTGGTTGTGGGCATGGATTGGTAACCTGGTTCGAGGGCCAGGGTGCCTCCTGTGGGAGTAGATAAATAGATAAAAGTGTAAGCAACTAAATATGAACGTGCTCTGAGGCTGTGGCCTGGGGTTTCATTGGTCACTTCAGTGGCAGCTGTCTGCCCTCACTGAGCGCATCAAACGATACGTGTGCCACATTCAGACAGGGACCAATCGCGCTAATTCACAGACTGAAACATTTCATTGAAGCGCCCATCCTCTACCTCAGCACCGCCCCTGGATTCCCGCTCAGCCAATCACAGAGTAAGATGCGCTCGGCGTACTAAATGAACGACACTGAGCCCCGGCATCAATGTGCTTTACTGCCACATTGCCGGGCTGGTTGAGTTGACCGACCCCTCCCACCCCCTAGCTTAGGTGTCACGAAGTGACATGGGAAAGGGGCATGTAAGCGTGCATGGTCACCGGACACACAGATCACCGTGACAGCTTTAATAGGCTGTTTTGTGGCAGCCTGAGCTCTTTTAGAGCTAGTGCACTCGTGCACTCGTGGGAGGTTCTCGGCGTATTCAACCTCCATGGGCTAAATTTAGCAACGTGTGGGCTTCGATTCCCTCCTACAGGAGCGTGCTCACGCTTCCCTGCTGTAGCCTGGGCTGTGCTTTTCGCCCCTGTTTCTCCCGGAGAGGTTATATAAGACAGGACAGGGAGATCGCCAACACGTGTGCACTTTAGCCGTCTGAAGGTTAGCCTGACGGACATGGCCCTCGCTAATGGATTTTTACGGTTATGAACTGGATACCAAAGCCTTAGAGACCGCCGTTGGGATGGCAACCCAGCTCGTTTCCTGTTGGAAATCGGCCGGTGACATACAGTACCGACATGTTTCAGCAGGGCGCGCTGTTCCCTCAGAGGTAAAGGGTTTCACATTCAACGCACTACTGGAATTGAAATGGCGAAAATGTCATACAGAATGCGTTTTTGCAAAGAGTGGAATATTAAGTCAGAATTAGACCACAGAAAAAGCATCTATGGGGAAACTCCATAGTAATAACATGCAGTCTTACTGCTTAGCGCTCTTAGCCTTAGCAACGTGCTAAGGCTGTATGTAGAACGCACACCTGTAGACTGTGAGCCTCCTGTTCCACTTCTGCAGGAGTCTATGAATAGCTTCTTGTGCAGCCGCGGCGGCCCGGGAAGGCTCCTGATTGCTTTATCACACCTGTTGGAGGAGAGCCATGAAAGTGACAGGTTCAGCACACTGACGCACTGCTGCGCTCAGCAGATGCCTCACAGCATTTAGTTAAATGAGTGCCACAGCGGCCATTGAAGTTCACATCTATCCTCAAGATCCTTCCAGAACGGGTAATTAGGACGAGGCGGAGAATGGGAGGCCTTTTTAAAGAGGGGCTACCGTGCAGGTGACCCTACTCTGCTCACCTCTCTGGCCTTGGATTAGCTGTGTTATGCAGTGCTGCATGACTAAACTGTGCACACATCAATACAGTGTGAAGCCTTATGTCTTTCATACGCAGAACATCTGTTCCCAGCGATGTCACTGCAGACACTCAACAGCCCGATTTGCTCTTTCGCACGCCTGTGTCACGTCCCCCTCATACCCGCCTGTAAAAATCCCCCCCCTTCATTTCCACCCGGCTGACAATTGTGCAGAAGCCTGGCATCTCCTTCGCAAAAGGGACACACATCGTCAGTCGATCACTGTTCTGTGCACCTGTCCATTTTTCCAGGCTTATTCATGCTTGTAATTGTTGTAAAACCAAACATTTTTTTCCTTCCTCAGCTGTACCAAAGCACATGTTTTCCAGGAAAGATTTGGCAACGATTCCGAGGCAAAATGCTTCCTTCTCGCATTAAACGTCGTGCTGTCACTATGGCCAGTTAGCGATTTGCAACGTCTTCATCATCCGCGTCACCCTCGCTGAGGTTTGGCTGCCATGTGATGTCTGCCAAGAGAGCAGCGATCGACATGGTGTTTGTGTGAATGGAGATCTGGAGGGCTGCACACAACCGAGGTGTGGTGCTGAGATATAGGAGCGCAGGACTCAGCTCTCAGAGAGAGAGAGAGAGTGAGAGAGACAGAGAGAGAACAAAGCAAGAGTGGAACTGAAGTATTTATGAAAGACAAAAAGATTTTTGAATGCTAATAATGCTCATTAATTCTTCAAAGGAATGAAAGTAACCAGTAAGGAGTGATTTTGAAAGGTAATGTTTTATATTAGGGATTTTTAGGGATCTTTGCCTTGGGCCCTGTGATACCTGGGATAGGCTCCTGACTCTGCTCAGGATGAGTGGTTTGATGGATGGATGGATGTTTTTGGGCAGTGGGTCACCATTCAGCCCCGACTTTAAAAATGTACCTTTTTCATCTTCATAAAAAACTCACATGCTCTTTTAGAATGCTTGATGATGTGTAAAGTTACACTTTATGCACGTCACTCGTCATTACTCTCTTGCTGGTATCTTTCCATCCACCTCTGTCCATCCCCCTCATTCCGTTCTTCGTCCCGCTTCTAGGTTCCGCCACCCCCGCAATATTCACAACCGCCACTAGGTGTCAGGCTCTCGCATTCCTGGCCCTCCCTATCCCTGCTTCAACCTCCCATTTGTTTTCCTGCAAAACAGCATTTTCCCGTTCATCCCTTGGATATCCTCCCCCCCCATCCTTTTTCATTCCTTCCCTGCAGTTGTTGTTGTTATTTTGCGCTCTGGTGAGTCTTCACATTATCCAATGCCAGGAAACACAGCAGGTAAATTGCTTCGAAATGGAAGTTGGAGTCGCACAGGGAAGGACGACACTAATTTTTCGACCCATGATCTCTTTCCTCTCCGTTGAGTGGAATGGTGCTGTTACTGGTGAGGTCTGTCTTTCTCCTGACCAGTACGCCACAGTGAGGGCACCTCTGACATATAGCATAGCGCAGAGTAGGGTAGGACAACATGGGTCCCCCATGGCCAGACTCTGCTGTCGTGCCACACCCACGTCTGGCCCCCTCCTGGCGTCCCAACAGCCCTGAATGGAAGGCAAGAAAAGCACCTGCAGGAGCCGCCAGCTGGTGGACTGCTGAGGAGATGTTATAAATAGCTTGGCTGTCTGAGGCTTCCTTGGATCTCTGCTGTCCCCTATATCCCAATGGCAACATTATGCTTGCAGGCTTCCAGGTTCTTCTGTGGCATCCTCTCACATGAAGCTGCGTTGCCCAGGTCTCTCACTACCCCCCCCCCCCCCCCGGGAAAATGGTAGTCAAATTTTGTGATGCCTGTGTGACTGTAACGAGGACCTGAAATCACCCATCAGGATTCCACCCATATCTGTCGATGTCAACGTGGCGTGGATGTATTTAATGCGAAATGGATGTTCACTGTCCATGTGGAGACAGTCGGCCAGCGTAGAATGGGAATTTGATGGCCAACCGCAGACCGAGAGAGGAGTGACTTCTGTTAAGCAGAAGAGAGTCGGCTGTCTGTGCTAAATAATGTGCTAGCTTCTCTTCTTTATTCCCCACTTTTTCAGTCCCTCCTTATTGTTAAAGAGCAAGCCGACTGGGTCACGAGCGAAAGTGCTGAAAGAGACTGAGGAGAATAAGAAGCAGGTGATAGGGCTGTGGCAAAGAGAAAGACATTTTCAGAGGCCAACGCCACTTTTACTGATGATGTACATTATCTCTCTCATTCATTCTGCATTATAATTCATCTCAAAGGTACATTGTATTGAACTTTGGTCTGCATTGTCTTCCTCAATGCAAAATATTTGCACGTCTTGCAATCACGCACATTCTTCTGCAACTGGTTTATGAATTCTGTTAGTCGTTTAGGTCGTGTTCTGCATATTCTGTTGGTTGCCTGTAGCATTCATCCCCTGACAAAGTTCCAGAAGGTTCTCGTGGTTCTAGTTTGGAGGAATTAAATGTTAAACCAGGATTTTAGATGTCCTAACATGGCCTTCACCAAGAGAATACACACACTAGACAAGTCGAAATGCCCTCTGAAATCTATGCCCATATAATCCTGTTTGTTGGTCAGTAATTTATCGCTCTCTAACATGCGCACTGGTATTCCCTGAAGCGATTGACGCAGGGCATGTGTGTCAATTACGCCAATCAGTACCCACTGCCTTGACCTTGTCAGAGGAAATGATTCCCTGACTGTATGAGATTGTTAAAACTGCAGCGTTGTGCAGTATCTATGCCCGGCTCTCTGCGCCCTCTTTGTGAATTCTAGTCAGCTACCGTCTCCCAAATTCAGATTGCCCCTGTGGTTCTTCAGATTACACCATTTGTGCATCTTTAACAGTACTTTTGATCTGCACTTAATTTTCTCTCCAGCCCAAGCTAAAACAGGTCCATCCTGCCTCACCAAAATCTGGACTGGCCACAATCTGCCCCCCCCACTAGGACTGCGCTGCCGTGAACTTAAATGGTACCCTCACATGGGGTGGAGGTAACATCGTTTAGTAAAAAACAGCTGAAAGTGTTTTAGGAGTGTGTATCAGATATTTCCTGTTTTTAATGAATTTTCTAGTGTTGATCAGCTAGTAGAGGAGTGTAGGGCAACTGTGAAATGGAAATCTGCTCGGCACTGCTACATGAGAACACATAACCACGACAAAACAGTTCATGGCAAAGGCTTACGTTACTAACTCATTACCGTAGTAGGTATGAGGAGCAGTGAAGAGTTCAGAATTGCAGTAATAGGTATATGATGATATTTTCTTATTTTGGGCTATTTATTGTCTGCATTACTGTTCCTGTTGTCATTACTGCCCAATGCCTTTACCCAACGTTATTTTTTGGCAATGTACCGTCTGCCGGAGACATGTGAGTGAGCATCTCTTCGTACTGAACGTTTAATGCAATAAAGTTGAACTTTGGTAAGGCATTACAGTAGAGGGCACTGGTGATGGGAAGGGGTTACATTATTAGATGCAAGATAACGGATTACAGTGACTGTGATGCAGTAATCACGTCACGGTGATGGATTACACTAATAGGGTTATGGTTAACCATTACAGTATTAGGTCCATAGTAAGGAATTACTGTAATAGGTCTATAGGAAGAGATCACAATAATAGGTTTAGGGTAGAGAATTACAATAATAGGTATATTCTATTAAAGTAATAGCTTTATAGTTAGGGGCTATAGTAATAGGTCTATGGTAAAGTACTAAAGTAGTAGGTCCATAGTAAGAAATTTCATTAAGCATTAGGCTGAACTCCAGGTCCACTGGGAACATTTGCACTTTAATTAAACTTTAATGGTCTCCCAGTCTCATTGCACTCTTATTACTGTGCTATAGGACAGCGGGGGCCAAATGCGCTACTGCTGTCACCTTGCTTAAATATGCTGGATCAGAACCCCAGCCCCAATGCAGTCCGAAACACTCGGCACCTGTGCGGCTCTCTGTCTGCAGATGTTGTCTCATATACACAGCTGGACTGATCGCGAGGCCTGGTAATCCCATCTCACACGAGGGAGGAGGTAGAAAATGACTCATGGTGGCTTATCAGTATGACAGCCCCTCCCGGCCAGGCCAGCACGCGTATCTCCAGCTCTGCTGCCCCCCCGGCCCATACTTCCCACAGTCTGCCATCACTGGCTAATCAGATTGGATTTGCACGGTCCACTTAGGAAACACTGACTGAAGTGAGTTATGACAGGGTCAGCAGCAATGACGACTCGTGCTTCTCTGCCCGCCCCCCCAGCACTCAGCTGGGCTGGACGTGGACTGGAGGTGCTCCCTCCCTCCGTAATGTTGTTCTGAAAAAGGGGGCCCATGCTGGCTGGGAAAAGCTCCACCCCACCCTTATGACTCTGTGGTGGAAAGATAAATTATGAATATATTTCCAAAATCTTGTTTATTTCTTATGAGCTTTTCATTTTGAAATTTTAAGTTTGATTAAAATTGTCCTCAGTTTGAAAGCACATTTATATAAGCAATCCTGGGAACAGCCAACTGGGGTCCTAATTTAAATAATTAGCTTGAAATAAAGATCCTCTTTTTGGGTCTCCCAGATGATTGTGCCACAGAATGACAGCCAACTCAAAATGCACTGGATGAGCCGAAGGGACTGAGGAGACTTGATGCCCGGAGCCACGGCTAGATACATCTCCCTGTGCTTAGGGCCATCCAATGTAAGCTGGTCCTGTGATACTGTGCTGAGCTCAGAGCTCACTGCAGGAGGCCTACAGCAGGGTTTCCCAAATGGGTCCTCTGGGACCCCCTAGACAGTCCACGTTTTTGCTTCCTTCCAGCTCCTGGTGGACTGCCTGGGTTGGGAAACACTGGCCTAGAGCACGGAGCAGGAGTCACCCTGGATGGGATGTCAGTCCTTCACAGGATACACGCTCACAATTCTGAGAACGCAGAGACGCCAGTCTCTCTAAGCCAATCGCGAAGACAGAATGGGCATAGAAATGATCACAGTATGATTATGGACATGGTGTGTGACTGTGGACACAAGCGAGGGTGTGTGCTGAAGGACCGTGGACATTAGCAAGAGAGGTCGATGGCGGTAAGATGTGGAACAGTATATATATGCCGTATATATGTGTGCACGGTAGATTCTCATCCCAGCATGGGGAGTAGAACTGGTCGCTCATTTAGGCCTGAGAGGTGGTTTTCAGGCCATGAAGAAAAAGCTCAGCAGGGGGAAAAGCCCAGAGAGAGACCATCTGAGAGTTTTTCTATTGCTGGAGGATGCGTGTCTTTATTATGCATATTTTTGTCGTCTGTCTTAAACTCGATTCTAGTCTGTGTCTATATTCTTGAGGGGTTTTGCTGACAAGCTTCATTTTAATGAAAAGTAATGTTTAGCGTTTGATAGCTCTGCTCAGCTAGCGAGAGACACCCTGAGAACTTAGAGGAATGTTTCAGTAAGATCTCCAGGGCGACGTCGGAATGCAAATTCAACCTAAGCATTTTTAGAATGTGGTAGAACATCACCCGAAAGAGAAGAATTCTTTTTTGGAACGGTGAAACGTGTCGTCATTGTGTTTTGTTAGCTTGATGTTTTTTCGTGAGATGGAATTTTGCAGGTTCTTTATGGGATATTTTATAGCAAATGACATAATAACCTCATGCCACAAACTGGGGTACGATGATAGAAAAAGGTCAATGAAAATTCCGTTTAAAAAAACTTACATTTTAAAAAGACTATAACGAGAAATGTGTTGGTGCTCATCTCCAAATGCACCCCTCGCCATGACAACCACATTTAACAAAACACGTTGTTTCCTCAAGGGCTGGGCAAAGAGAATGGGGGTGTGGGGCATGCATTTGTGGAACAGCGTGTGCTATAGACAGCTAATATGTGCACTAGGCATCGAGCCCAGTCGGGGAAATGGAAACACACTAAGCTAAAAGTAAATGACATCTTAACTTCAATGAGCCTGAAAGCAGAGGCTCATAGCTGTCGGTGGGAGATGTGCACGGCAGGGGGGCGGCCTTGGCAAGATGCTAACGTTGGACAAGCCCTGAGGTCTCATGGAGTGGCTAGTGGTGCGAGAACCCCCCCCCCCACGGGGACTACCTGCCATGGCAGACGGATGGAGATAGCAAAAGGGGGGGGGGGATGCAGAAGAGTTAAATGTGGGATGATGGGACCCTCCCTTTCAACATGCTGCTCTCGTTCACGCACACACAAGTGCGCACACGCTGCTCACTGCTTCACACACACACTCACGCACACTCTCCTCTCAATTATTCAGCCAAAGATCTTCAGCGGTCTGATACACATACACCAACACACTCGCACATGTACAAAATCCCCGTGCCTCACTCCCCCACTCGTGCGCTCTCTCTCTCTTTCTCTCTCTCTCTCTCTCGTTCTCTCTGCCTCTCTTTCCCTCCATCTCCCCCTCACTCTCTGCCATCTCATTTCTTTGTTTTCCTTCTTGCCGTGTGGCAGAATCTTCATACATTTTTCTGCTTTTTTGTTGCCTGCTGCATTTGTTTTTGTTTCGTTCCTCCACCTTCAGACACCGGAGGATTCTTCATCCCCTCCGATCCCCGTTTCCCCTCCATCTTCTTCCGCCGGTGTCTGTGTCTCCCCTTTTTTTCTTCAATTTTGCCTTCCGTGCCCGGAATTCCACTCTGGCTTCTCCCATGCTTCCCGGCTCCCCGTGCGAGGACACACCTCAGACACTCGGCTGAACCTGAGACCATGTTCTACTTCCAGCTGGTGATCATGGCCGGCACCGTGCTCCTGGCGTACTACTTCGAGTACACGGACACCTTCCCCGTGCACGTCCAGGGCTTCTTCTGCTACGACCGGACACTCTCCAAGCCCTACCCAGGGCCTGAGGACAGCAGCAAGGTGCCCCCGGTGCTGGTGTACTCCCTGGTCACCGCCATCCCAACCGTCACGGTAGGACGGCCACCGCCGACTTCCTCCAAACGTTGTGCAAGGATGGAGTGAGAGAGAGAGGTGGCGAGCAGGCATGCGAGCACGTGCACGTCATGTTTGTGAGCGTGTGCACTTGTATGGATTCACCAGCGTGTTTCGGCATGCGTGGAGAGAGAGGAGCACAAGACAGTTAGAGATGAAGCTTCTCATCATTTCGTCCAGACTCTTATGGTCCGACAAGCGAGTCGGTGTCCGCTATTCCTCAATTTACCCTTCTTGCTGGGGTGGGGGGGAGCATCAGGGGAACAGATTGACAGAAAGGCTAGTCTCTAATATGCACAGAAGGGGCATCAAGTCTGGAGACTTAGCGGATAAGCCAGGGAGAGTGGTGGGT
>JAODKC010000095.1:8001144-8013157 GCA_026777985.1 Mormyrops attenuatus | reverse complement strand
CTGCCTGACCCCCCCCCCCCCTTTGTGGCCCTCTGCCTCCATAGCAGCTGCAGGCGATTGAGCAGGTGTGTGAGGGGGGTTGGGGGTGGGGGCGAGGCAGGGGTGGCAGCAGTGTATGTAGGCAGCTGACAGGTGCCCTGTGGCCCGCGGAAGGCAGACAGTGTGAACGTGAGGCGCCTGATCCATCTGGGGCACTTGTCCTCCACTGGGAGAGGCGGCAGAGAGACGGCGACTCCCCGGAAAGTTCCCCGCATATCTCAGCTTCCCAGATGACGACCTCATCAGGCAAAATCTTCAACACGCCAATTTGATTTCCTTTATGAAATTTAATTTTATTTCATTTACTCCTTTTGACGTGTCCATATCCCTGTGTAGTGGTCTGTTTTGGCAGGATGGACTACTATCTAACTATTATTTTGTATTATTAACTATTATTAAGTATTTTGTATTTTTATTATTGGTGTTGTATATACTTGACTGATAAGCATAATCATTCAAATGTTCAACTAAGATTATGACAGTGGGTTCCCACCACTTACTGGTGAAAGGTTACAGGTGAAAGGTTTTCTTCCTTAATAACCACTGCGCCACCTACTGGATGGAGGTTTGCTTTTTGAATGACTGTCACGCCTTCTGTCAAACTGTGGTCCCCGGCGCTTGGTGCAACGCACATATAGTGTCAGCCCTCTGTCTGCCTGTTCCTCCACTTTGGCAAGGTAGAGGGGCATACACTGCTCTCCAGGGGCGGGGTACCTGTCGAGGCCCTGAGAGCCACCACAGGGAGTACTGCTCGATAAAAACATCTCCTCAGCCTCGCACCAAACAAACGAAATGAAAAAACCGGAACATGCTTCTCCCGGTATACCAAGGGACTGCTTGTCCTCCTTTGAAATATATTTGAATTGTTGGTCTGTTCAGTGAATTCCTCATTTTTTTTTTCTCCAAAATGGCCATATTGGCTGCCTTTTCAGATTCATGCTTGTTTTACCTGCTGATGGGCTGCAGGAGGTGGGTGAGGAACAATCCAGTTGTTCTGCACTATGTTTTTTATGATGCCTGAGGAGATGGCCTGCCATGGTATGGATCATAAGGCTGAGGCAAATGTGGTTGGTCAGCTGGACCTATAATGGGGGCTCTGGACACTCCCTCATGGTTCTTGCCTGTGACAGATGGCAGTATGAAGGCTTGGCATGGTTTGGTGTTTGGTATGTTAGATAACTGCAGTTAAAAAACTGTAAATGGAGAATGAGATGTAGGGACGTACACAGACACAATCTAGAGTGGCAACGGTGACCATGAATCTAGCTGAGTGTAAGGCCACAGGTCGCTGTCAAGTGATATACTCCAATCTGGGGTCTTCAATGTTTATTAATTTCCATCCATCTTTTATTGCAACAAATACCGCACAGGGTCACAGGGGAATTGGACATTATGGCCGAAGTGGAGGGCACAAGGCAGGGAACACACACACACACACACACACACCATGTACAATTTAAAGTCACCACCTCACCTAACCACATTTGGGCAGCAGGAGGAATCGAAAAATACCTGGAAAAGCCCATAGAAGGACAGGAGTAATGCATAAACACACAAAGGAGGGGCAAATCCGAAGCCGTAACTCTGGAGGTATGAGGCAACAGTGCTTTAAGTTGCAACATTATTTACGTTTGCAGTGCTGAAACACAGTTCACCACTCCAACTAATTATATCAAACTGAACTGTAAAACAAACTGCCTCTGTATTGACTCATGGACTTATGGTAGATCTCTGTCACTTCCCATAAATTAGCATTTTAAAACAGCAGAGTGCAGTTTCATCCTGCGCAAAACAATCCAGTCTTTATGTAATATGTAACCAAAATTAAGCAATCCAGAGAGCGTGCCCAAAAAGCAGTGTCACATGGCTACTCGATGCCATGCGTCGCAAGGAATGCTGGGAATTCTGCATGTTTCTCAGTAGTGCCTTCTGCCACGGCAAATCTGCTTTATGTTGAATTTCCGGATTAACTGTGTAATGGTGCCATCAGCGATTTGGCAGAAGGTTCGATTTCATCTGTGATCAGACTGGT
Organism: Mormyrops attenuatus; assembly: GCA_026777985.1. Classification (NCBI taxonomy): domain Eukaryota; kingdom Metazoa; phylum Chordata; class Actinopteri; order Osteoglossiformes; family Mormyridae; genus Mormyrops; species Mormyrops attenuatus. The sequence continues at coordinate 8,011,086 of JAODKC010000095.1, read as the reverse complement.
TTCTACATAGAAGATGAGATAACACTGTTAAAACTATATACTATTTATCACAGACCCGTGTCTCCCAGATATAAAATACTCAGACTCCGGAAAGCGAGGAATCCATTAAGGAATATCAAATGTCCGACATAAAATGTAAGTAGTAAAGTCACAAATAATAAACCGCTGGTCTGCCCTGTACTCAGCTGGCATCCGGTTGATTTTGCCCCCTTTGTGCATCCTGGACAGGGCAGACTAACTAATCTGGGGGTCCTGACATCAGCATGGACACTCAGGTGTTGCTGAATTAACTGGCCATTCCATTTTTCACAATGCAGGGAGGGGCCCTGATATATCCCGGGGGCTATAGGGTGTAGCCTGTGCTTTGACCTGTTCCTGTTCCTGGGACAAGGTGAGACTTATCATGATGCTGATGGATGGGTGGATGGATGGTTGGGTGGATGGGTGGAAGGATGGATGGGTGGATGATGGATGGATAAATGTACCTCTGGCTTTTAAACTATGCAAGGTGGGAAGCGGATGGAATGAAATGGAAGAACAAACTGCAGCTCCTGGCTGTTGTCAGTCCTGAGTTGTAGAAAGGTCGTAATGTCTTGACCTTATGACCCGGACTGCTTCAGGGAGAACCCGACTGTTTATTTGGAGTTAGGAGACTTATTTAACAGGCGGAACAAAATCACAGCCCCGACCAGCATGCCCTTTTCAATAGGTACCGTGCACTTCACGGGGATCCCTGCCGGTGGCGTGTGCCTTTGGCTGAACCTGTGCGTGTTGATATGGTTTGTATTGCGCAGGAAGCCGGGCCACACGTCTTATACTCACACTGTCTTTTCAAAGGCTCTTTGCATCAGTCAGATGGATGGTCGGCCACAGATACGCCCAGCAATCAGTTAATGAAGTGATTGATTGACTGATCCATCGATCGTGCCTTGCGATGGTAAAGCAGATGGGTGGTATGAGCAGCACACAGCACACCCAGACAGCCCCCCCCCCCCCCGCCCGACGTAACCCACCCTGCAAATTCAGCACCGCGATCCACGTCTCCAGCTGGTAGGAAAGTTGTGCGGGCTTCTCTTACGCGTGGGAGGGAAGAGGCTCCCCTTGTTTTGTTCTCAATTTGCCACCAAGGAGGGTAGCTGTTAGCATGCTGGGTGTGGGGCTTGGAGCCCCCCCCCCCCCAACGTGCATGTATGTCCGGCCTAAACTGCCATGTTGCCTCCACCCCCCATTTGTAACATAATGTAAGGCAGAGTGAATGTCTGCAGTGCTAAATAAATAATATATGCAAATATTTGTTTTTTCTCTGCAGTCCCTTGATTACCATGAGAAGTCAATCAGTGACAGTTACACAGCCGTTAGGAGCGTGCGGGTGTGTGGGGGTATGTGTGTGTATGATGGGGGGGTGGAAGCGAGCGAACGAGGGAGATTTCCTGATAAACAGAGAACGAACAAAGGCAAAGGGATCCATCCCATAAACCAACCATAGGACACTGCACTCTGCAGGGCCCTGAATGATCGCATTACTGTGATGAACTGCATCGATCCAGCACGCTTAATTTCTGACTGTAATCTTTACTTATTGAAGAGTGGGCCTCCCACGGCTCTGGGTGGGGGGAGGGAGGATGAATCAACACAGAGTCCGGGGCAGGCAGCCAAAGCCCCCGTTTCGCCTCGCCGTTTTCATGGGGTAACCGAACAGGAACGGGCTACTGTTACAAGGGACTGTCGAGGAAACCAGAGACTGACTGGCAGATGACCTGAGACTGATCTGGGAACAGCCAACCTCAGCAGCCAGCACTTGGGATAACCTTTGGAGTGACCCTCAACAAAGAAAATCGTTTATCATTTAGACTAAGAATATATGCTTGACTTAAAACATATGTCAGTAATGCTTTAAATGCATGGAAACTATTGTTTATACATTTAATTTACAAGGATATTTGGGTTGAATGAGCGAGCTGGTCTATGCACTGTTTTTTAAGAAATGCACACAGTATATGCAGCGTGTTGTCTGTACGATTCCCGGCAGAAGTCAATGGTTTTTCAGTATGAGTCATATCATCCACACTGTGCAAAGGTTCTCAGTTTTATTTTCATGTGCTGCCAGAAGAAAATTTTGGACAGTGCCCCCCCCCACCGTCTTGCCAGGCCAGCTGGTGCGATTAAGCCACCAGCTACGATTTCCCATCCGCCAGTTAAATCTGTTTCAGAACTGAGAGTAGGACAAGGTGTCAAGGTTAATTCTGTAGTGGTTCGAACTGCCACTGAATAATTGTTTGACATAGACTCAGTTGCCGCTTTATTAGGTACACCTAGCTGGTTCCAGGTAGGTCCCAAGTTTGCCTCCAGAACTGTTTCAAGGCTTCAAGTTGTGTGGACTGTGATGCCATTCATCCACTGTTGTACCAAGCCTGTTGTTTTTTTTGCACTTATGGACTTTGTTAGACTGGCCATTCTCCTCTGGCCTCTGAAATTATCTTGGTGTTTTGACAAGCCAATCTGCCACCCAAGGGATGTTTTTTCTTCATCACACCATCCTGGACACTGTAGCGAACGAAATTCCCAGGAGGGTGACCGTCTCTGAGATGCTGGAAACGCCACATATTGCGCAACCAGTCACACCACGCTCAAAATCGCTTTGACCATCTCAGACGTCCTAATGTGACCGAACCTAATAATCTGGCCATTGGGTGTATGGGTACCGCGAGGTACATCGCTATTAAATTTAATAGCATGTTGTAAAGCTTCTGATGCGTACCTAAAATGCAACAATTAACGATTGTGGGGAAGGGTGAGGGGTCATGGGGGTCCGGTGGTTCAGTCATAAATAACACTCTGTATGTGTGTAATTTTAGTCTTCCGCCTTGCAGAGGAGCGAAAAGAAGCCGTTCGGTGCCAAGCCCTCGTGACTACCTGAGGTGCCTTCGACAAACTTGCCCGATTTCTCTGGTTTAAAGCGAAGTTGCATCATTCGTAACCAAAGTCTAATGATACCCGGTTGGTACCAAAATAAGCTCGGGCAGAACTGAGGTCCAGGGCACATTCGAACCTGCAGGGGGAAAAAACGGCCCATCAGTCAAAAAGAAAAACAAACACTTAAAAAAGCCAGCATGGAATATTGAGAATAAAATGGCTGGCTGTCAAAACATGGTTCAAGAGTGAATTCATAATGAATAAATAAAAATATTTTTAAATTAAAAAAAATCTTCTCTGTAATGAAGGGGAGCCTTGAATAAATACATGTAAGCTCAATTTGCAAATAAATATACGAAATGACAGCATATTCTTAGATGAGCTGCGCGGTTTTTGTGTTACAGCAGAAGCCTTTTCATCCCCCGTTGGTCAGGAAGTCCTTTGTACGGCTCAGGTAGCGTGAAAACTGAACGTGATCTCACTTTGTCCGTTAAACGACGCCCCCCAGGCCCATCGCATTTTCATTGGCGTGCCCTTTAAAGAAGCCCGAGCTCGATGTTTCCCACACCCCCCGATTTGCAAGGATAACAGTCTAAGGGTGTGTAAGACGCGGGGCCCGAGCGTCACACATGACGGGTGAGCCGACAACAGAAACATGTCCATTATTCTGTTAGCATTATTGATGCTATTCACCTGCTAATTATAAAAAATGCTATTTTTTTTTTGTTTGCAATTGAACTCGCTCTAGGGACTTTGGATTCTAGAATCCTGAAAAGTAGAACTTCCTTAAACATTAATGGAATTAGACAAACGATATTTAGGTAATGAGTAATGAGTACGGAGGAAGAATGTAAGAGAAGGATAAAAAAACAATTTAAGAATAATTCCAAAATACTTAAGAGTCATTTAAGACAAGGTCTTGAAGGGCTAAAAATTCTACATCCTGAGCAAAGGAGTAGCTAAATCCTATGATATATATGTGTAAGCAGGGGTGCGGTAAGGCAGGGTAAAGTTAGGGCGATTCCAAGGGCCCCTGAGTGACAGGGGGCCCAGACACTTTGGAACATAACTGGATTGGTCTGGACTGGGGGAGCCCAATGTGATATGCCCCATTAGGGCCCAAAATGTCTAGCAACATGCCTGTGTGTAAGTGTGCATAGTTTAAATTGAAATATAGTTTATATGTCTATTACACCTGAAAAGAGGACCGTTTAGTTCACTTAATTCCCCATAACATGTTCATTTACTAGAGTAATTAAAACTTATTCAAAGATTATTGCTTTATAGTGTAGGAGCCAGACAACAATGTTATGAGCTATAGCAGAGGGTGTTAGACATTTATACCAATTAAGCTGATTGATCTGTGTGCTACATACAGTAGCGTTTCTGTGAAGGCAGACTGCCCTGTCATTATTTCTGGGCTTGACATTGTTATCCCCTTTACAGATCACACAGGAAAAAATGCATTAATGATTTCAAATGACCTTTCTTCAAACTGGCATCTTCTGGGTTTATCTTCTCTGCAGTCATAAAAGGGCCTAATACGCATATGCTCTCCCTCTAATCATTTTTGTCTTTATAAGTTTCTGTCTGAATTTGTTACATTTTCAACCAAATTGCAATAACGTATGTAAGTATACAAACCAAGACGGAAATCTGAAACCACTTCAGTTTGTTAGCATTTTTATATAACTATAGATTTTGGTATTTAGTCTGGTTATGACTGTATTCCTGCCACCCCCAAACCATCACTCTGTAAACAGATGGGTGGGATCCACAATTTTAAATGCTCCATTAGAACACTGTTTACAAACTACACGCATATAATAAACTGCCATGGGCAGTGAAACACTGGGACAAAGGAACAGCCGGCATTACAGCGAAAGGCTACGGTAATCATAACTATATCCAGAGAAGCCGTGACATTAACGCCCTCCTATCCAATCAAGAACGTCTTATTAATTATTCGGGTGAAAAGGTGCTTATGGGTAGTGTAGTGTCCACAAGCTGCAGACATTTTCACAGTTTTTTTTTCAGTGTGTGCCTTTCCAAAGATTTTAAACACTGACCTTAATTGTAGCTATTGAAATTCAAAGACACGGTTGAGACATATTACATCAGCAAACCAATGCCAAATAATAGTAATGGCATATTTATCACAATTAGCCAAAACACATTGTTATGCAAAAAAATCAATCAAAAGTAAAGTTGTGGTGAAAGTTGATTGCATGTTGTCTTCTTTGTTTAATTTTTTTTGTTAACTAGGTAGGTCGCATAAATGAAATGGCTAAGAAGGTATTTACAGTAAACCAGCTAAGTTTGATTTTCATGACGAAAACTGCGGCATGACATCACACAGCCGGCTTTTTGAACAGGGTGGATTCATAACACACAATCAGATAATAAATGAATGATTTTTTTTTGTTCATTGTAAAATAGTTCCAGTCTTCGCTATAGGAACATACAAGATTCTCCATGACACTAATAACCAGACACACAAAGTAATCTAAATCCATAACATGTACCGCGCTCTTCTAGACTGAGCCTCAAACTATCTCCAAGTCAGTGCAGCATTTTAGCATTTTAGCTAAGCACGCACGTTGGCTGTGTATGGGAGTGTCAGCAGAACTGTATGATGAAATCTCCATCTCCTCCTTCCAGTAATTTAATGTCCAAGTCGGCTTTCTGGATCCTCTCGGATGCTCTGTGTGTGTCTTGTTGCACTATAGTCTGCTTTCTGTTTGGAAACTGAACATACATAACCAGTCATGTGCCGGTGGCTACGTCACTCTGTCAAGGTATCAGATTTAAATCACTCACATGCCATAATCTGAGCATGTCTGCCATCATGATTGTCACGCAATATTAACGAATTAATGGGATCTTGTGTTTTATCAGTGGACATTAAAGGGATTTTCTATTGCAGCCACCCACAATGATAATAAACAAAGATTATAATAATTAAATTTAGTAGTTATCCCTCGTTAGTTCTTCTTTGGCTATTCTGTTGCCTAATCAAAATGTAGACAAAGTATATTGGACTGGGTTAGTCCCTTTGTGTGGATCTACTTTAAAATGCTTAGGGTGACAAGCTGAAGTATTACAAGAGATGAGGAAAGGATTAGGGATTGAGGGAGCCCCCATCCCATTCAGCACGCCTGTTTAAAATGGCTACGCCGCGATATCCCGTGAGATTGGATTAGCCAGACAGCTCAGCTCGCTCGGATATCCATCCACAGCCCGTCAGCCTGCAGCCTTCCCTCACGTTTCCCCCTTTCTGGAATCTCGAGAGCTTGCTTGCCGTGTTCTTCGGAGCTAAAACAGTTCAGGCAAGATTCAAACCAGCTAGAATTAGTCAGCAAGCTCCCATACAGAGGAAATATAGTTACATGTAGAAGTACAGTCTCATCACGCGGCCATTCTGATTTTTCATTTAGTTGTTAACATTCTTACTATGCAATACTACACTAATGCAAGAGTGACATAAAAATTACCATAGGTAATTACAAAGTATATGAATTGGCATGATCTGAATTATAATACTTTTTTCAACAAGTGATTACGTATCATCCTTTTACACGTGTGTAGAAGTCTTTCATAGGATAAAGTTTTAAGCGTGATTATGGTATACCAGTGATTTTCAAATAAAACGGAATGTACGTTATTTAAAGTCACATTTAAATTGTGAAACATAGTATTCAATCACACACACACGTATACTCCTTTTTTTCAAAGCCCAAAAATGTAATATTACGTCATCTTTGTTATTTTTGTAGGCCAAGTAAAACATGATAAACAGTACCAGTACTTTTCACTTCATTACTCTCATCATTATTTCAGAAAAAGCGCACGTACTTGTACAGCCGCCTTTATTCTAGGAGGAAAGCCCACATGTCTCATAAACTCCATCTCTCATTTATTAGGTAATTTCACATAATACTGGGGAAATAAGGGAGTTTAAAAATTTCATTGCTTTTCGACCTGAAAGGGGAAAAAATGGTTGGAACTGAACAGTACCTGGAAATGAGTAAAAGTTCATTTATGTGGACTAGGGTCATGTTTGGGGCAAGTGACACAAAGGAAGGGTCTCTTAGCAACCGAACCGCATTGTAATTAGCGTCCCCAGAGTATTTACAACATGACTGGAAATAATTTGCTTGTAACTTTTAAACTTTCTTATTATTTTTATATTAATATTTTTACTTAATTGATTAATATATAGTTTGTCTCAACCACTGGACAGTTAACACGGTCCAACCTGATAGTACAATCAGGCATATATTCCAACCCAATAACAGTACTGCGTACAAAGCATACTATAGTATTAACGCGTGATAATTGTATTAATAGTCATAATAATGCTTTTTCATTTGTGAAACACCCCTCCCCCATGTCTCTCTCCCTCTCCGAGTAGCTAAACGACGCTAAATCGACTGCACCGCGCCCCTCTTGCAGACGCTCTATTCTCCACAATAGAAAGGCTCGTAAGAAAGGCTTCGCGATGGAGCGGCTGTGTGTGTGGAGGGATGGAGGCATGAAACCGGAGGGAGACGGGGATCGGCGAGGGGTAAGTGCGGTTCACAAACAGAAGATGCCACTTGGACGTTTTCTCTTCTTTTTTTTCCTCCAGAAAAGAAGGAGCGGTTGAAGAAGGGAGGGGAGGGGGGACAGAAATTAGGAGCGAGGGGAGGGGGCGTTTCCCTGTGATATTATTATATTTTTTTCCAATACACGGTCAGAATTGTGTCACTGACTTGTGTGTGTGTGAAAGAAGACAATGGCAGATATTCAGACAACGGGTGAGTTAAAAAAAAATCATTGTTTGGATGCGTAAGATACACATTATATATTTATATATACATCACGACTTGTGCAAGCCATACGTATTCGCTGTTTGGTGCGTTTAACATAAAACAAAATTAAATGGCAACACTGACAGATTGGATAACGTTGCTTTGTTTGATCTTAACAATTTAAAGGTTTTTAAAGGCGGATCACTGCTAGAATTGGTCCTTTGGTTAGTAGCAATTTAGTTTTTTAACGTAGCGCTGGAAATCTTCTCAGGGATATTTGCAGTGCATTTTTTTGTGACAGCTGGTTTAACTAAAGACAGGAGACAGCTTTAGGCTGAGTGAGAAGTGAAATGTTTTCTGCGATATTACGGAGGGGGCGACTCTCTTTGCCGTTCACTGTGGCTCCAGTTTTTACTGGATTAGCCCACAATTCAACAGATAGCATCGCCGTCGTATTCCCCTTCTGCTCCGCTGCAAGTAACCACAGCTCAGAGAAGGAAGTTAAGATTTCTCCATATATGTAGTTTGTCATTTTGAAGCATATATACATAATAAATAGGCTATCTGAAACAAAGAAAAACGTATTTTAATATACCCGTATCATTCGTCTATATGTGTAAATATATGAATGAAAATGGCTGTGTAATATTAAAATATAAAAATAAATATTATGATATTAAACTTAAACTTTTGCATCGCAAATCTGTCTGACTGCCGATTCTCAGTCATGCGGCTTCCCGTCATCCGCTTTCGTAAGACTACTGATGGTCACTCAATCATCATGATCACTTCAGCGACTCCACCTGCTTCTATGAAGATCAGGGCGACATCGCTGAACACGCATGTACACGAGCGCGCGCACGCCTCAAGATATTAAAGCTAAATTGGCCTCTTGAACTTTCTCCTCTCTCCAGTGACAGTAGACGGCTTAAAAAGCATTAGTTTTTTGGCTCTCGTCCAGTGATGAAGTGGAACATTCCCTTTTGGAGATCTTCCTCCGTCTGGTTTCAGTACGCCAGTCAGTAGGATTCTGAACTGCGATGCAAACCGATTCAGCGCCAACGAAGTTGTCTACTTAAAATAATCAGTACTTGCTTTATTGTGATTGTGTGACACTTAGAGATTCTTTCAAGGGGCACAATTGAAATCTATACAGCATTTTCAGTAGTGCAAGTAGGGACTGCATCCTGACCAATAAAGGAAAATGTATCTTGTCTAATCTTCCAATTCAGGCATTGTGCCACAGTGTATAAACACATTACACATAATCCAGCATTCAGAATAATGCCGGTTTCTTGGCTATTTTAAGTTATATTTGTTTCCCATGCTGTTAGAACCCTTAAGTGGAGTTTAGGGGAGTTCGTTGTTTCCTTGTTGGCTTATCAAGGCCAGGCAATGATTTCTGTGTTGCGTCCCAGCCGAGAAAGGGGATCAGTTGAGGAAGACTTCAAAATGAACTTGTACTTTGTAAAATGCCTTCGTCGGATGGCTGTAGCCACTGTGGAGTACCTAGGTGTGACTGTTTGATCTACTGCAGGACTGAGTTGTGGGATCAAGTTTCTGACGTGAAAAAGAAACGTGACAAACTGACTTTTGACAGAGATTAATGTCACATTTTCACATGTAAGGTGCTGTGGATAATCACTTCGGAGTTATTCCAGTTTTTGCAATAAAATTTTTTACATTCAAATACCTTATGAATGACAAAAAGAATAAAAGAATTGTGACACATTGTTGTTTTTTAACATATCTTACTAATTAAAAATGCATTAACTAAATTAAAATAGTATTCCAGTTCAATAGTAAATGTAATGGAACATTGTAATATTTCTGAAATGTATTACCATCCATAATACCATGTATCTTTTTCAGTACTTTCTTTTTTATATAACATTTTCTTGGCACAGATCAATAACACTACAAGATAATTACATCTTTTTTTTAAATTATCATCATTATCATTATATCTTGTTACGTGTCACTCAGTCAAAATGTCTTGGTACAAGATGTAGCTCCAAAAAAACCCAAGAATCGAGGAAATAAATTCATTTTGAAGAAAATTATATCTAGAAGTGGTGAGACTGTTTCCGGAATGTTCTTCTCCTGTCTAAAGGAGGATAGGGCCGGTGTGATGTGTAACAGGTCAGTGACGGGGGAGCATGTCAAGTTTTCATGATATGAAGAAGTCTTGAATTCAAGAAAACTTGCAATGATATCTTGATGTTTAGTCATTCAG
>JAODKC010000095.1:7950159-7969052 GCA_026777985.1 Mormyrops attenuatus | reverse complement strand
TGAAAAAGGCAAATGGTACTTGGCGGTTTGTACAAGATCTGAGGGGTGTCAATGCAGCCATACACCCCAGGGCTCCTTGTTCCCAATCCGATCACGATTCTGGCTTCCATACCAGCAGAAGCCAAATGGTTTTCTGTCATTGACTAGGCTAATGCATTCTTTTCTATCCCAGTAGATCCTGATTCCCAGTACTGGTTCGCCTTCACCTTTCAGGGGAAACGGTGGACCTGGACAGTGATGCCCTAGGGCTACACAGAGTCACCTAGTGCGTATGGGCAAGAGCTGGCAAAAAAAAAACTTGGAGGGGTTCACTGCACCTGGGGGCGGCACACTGGTGCAGTATGTGGATGATTTGTTGCTTTGCTCTCACACTCGTGAATCCTGTAAACAGGACACCAGAGCTCTGTTAGACTTCCTGGCAAAAAATGGGCACAAAGCCTCCAAAGAAAAGCTGCGGCTGGTGTCACAAAGGGTTAAATACCTTGGACATGAATTGACAAGCGAGGGAAGGTCATTAGGACCAGACCGGGTGACCTCCATAAAGGAGATGCCCAAACCAGAGACTAAACGGCTTTCAGTCATAGGCATGATTGGCTATTGCAGGCCTTGGATTCAGGACTATGCAGAGAGGTCACAACCCTTGGTTGATTTGACGCTTGGGCTAGGATTGACAGACAGACTGACGTGGACGCCTGAAGCTGAAAATGCTCTGACTGATTTAAAACAGGCATTAATGTCAGCCCCAGCTTTGGGGATGCCTGACTATAGAAAGTGCGGATCTAGTGCAATTGCATCCACTGAAACTTCGAGTTCCCCATGCGGTGCACGCAAGCCTGACACAGGCCAGGACATCTCACTTGATGCCTGTGCGATCAATGCATTATCAGAATGTGTTGCTAATACTGACAAATGTGACTGTGGAAAGGTGCTCTGCTTTAAATCCAGGGACCCTCCTTCCCATGGGGGAGGACAGGGAACCGCATGATTGTTTACAGGTAATTGACATCCCATTGGAAGGAGGCACCATCCTGTTTATCGATGGGAGCTCTTTGAGGCTGGAGGATGGACCCCCGGCAACCTCCTATGCCGTGGTGCTGCAAGGGGGATCACTCGTGGATGGAGGGCAGTTGCCCAGACAGTGGTCCGCACAGGCGGCTGAGCTGTTTGCCCTCCGACAATCCTGCAAGCTGGCTGAAGGACAGAAAGTCACTATCTACACAGACTCAAGATATGCTTTTGGAGTGTGTCATGATCACGGTGCATTGTGGAAGAAGAGAGGTTTCCGCACCAAGCAATGGGAAACCCATTCAGCATCATCAGTTAGTGGAACAATTGCTGGACGCTCTCATGTTACCCGAACAGGTGGCGATAGTGAAGTGCCAGGCCCACACAAAGCGGACTGATGAAATCAGTCAGGGGAATGACCTCGGAGACCAGTGGGCTAAAAGATTAGCTAAAGACGCCACTGGGTTTGGGGATAAGGTTTTCCTGGCAAAGAATGTTGATAAACCATGCCCTGAAAATCACCTTGTTTTGATTCAAACAGGTGCAACGGAGGCCGAGCTCCGCGGATGGAAAAGGAACGGAGCACGGTGTGATGGGGAAGGCGTGTGGCGGCATTCTGGGACTAACCGACCTTATCTCCTTAGGTCTGCGTATCCAGGGATGGCTAAAGCCATTCATGGCCTGGATCATGTGTCCCGTGATGGGATGGTGTCAGCTGTGACTCGGGTGTGGCATGCCCCTGGGTTTGCCACAGCCGCTGCAAATTCTGCGGGAAGTGTATGGTGTGCATGAAATTCAATGTGGGAACGGGCACTCCAACCGACCCTGCAGTAACCCCGAGTCTCCAAAGCCCATCCGATCACCTGCAGATGGACTTCATTGAGCCAACGCCATGCAAGGGATATAAGTATTGTTTGGTGGTTGTAGGTCTGTTTTCCAGATGGGGGGAGGCATTCCCTGGTCGCCGCCCTGATGCACTGAGTGTGGCTAAATGTCTGCTAGACGAGGTGATTCATCGATGGGGCATTCCATCTAAAATCACCACAGACAATGGTCCTGCGTTTGTCGCAGAGGCCCTGGCTAAATTGTCACATTGAATGCATATTGATTTGAAGCATTATTGCGCCTGTCACCCCTCGAGTGGAGGGATGGTGGAGAGGGCAAATCAAACACTGAAACTGAAATTGGCCAAAATTTCAGAGACAACAGGCCTGCCCTGGGTTGATGCCCTGCCCCTGGCTTTGTCATTCATGGGGAGACTGGTCTGTTTGAGTACCAACAATCGGTTCTCCTCACTAGTTCCTGGATTATCCGGGGTTTTCAAACCGTTAGTGCTCGTAGTTTTGCTGCTAATTATATTGCTGTCTAGGTCTTGTTGTAGTGCTCTGTCTTCACAGGCAAAGTCTGTTATGTTCCTGCGGGCTTCCCTGCTGCTCACATGGAAGAGCCTTTCCTCCCTGCCTGGCTCTTCGACACGCAGCCCCCAGTTGTCATCAATGTGACGAGCAACGCCAGTTCCGGTGGTGACACATGCTCCATCCAACTGCCACCGGCCCGCCTCGTCAAGTCGCGCTTCCTTCCGGAGGACTACTACGCAGTGGACTCTGATTATTTGTGAACATCGCGGGTTTTGCGTGTTCAAAAGGGGGGAGTGTGGATGTAGAATTGGACATTGGTAGGCCCGGGAGGGGAGGCATATTGGGTCTGTCCTGTTTTAGGCCTTAGGCAAGAAGTGATTGTTTTGAGTACTGTGTGACCTCGCTTTGTGATAGCTGCCTGCGGTTAATTCCGCAGACCCTGAAGAGAGCTCGGACCTTGGAGACACAGACAGCGGAGCAAGGGGGGGGGAGTAACCACCCACAGGAAGAGATTCGAAGCTGCCCCAACTGGTTTACAAAGAGTTATAGCTTTATAAAATAGTTGCAGTAGATAATATACAGTATATTACGCGGTAGTGCAAATGTAATTGTTACGTTAATCATACTAATCATATGTTAACCATGTATTCACATAAGTAATCATACTAGTCATATGTTAACCTTGTATTTGCAGCGATTCGATGACAATACGTTAATGTGTTAATCATTAATCAATGGAACACCCAAACATCAACAACGATTCAGTGTCGTATAAGCGATATCTATATGCATATCTCAAAATGGAGTCTAGAAGTCGAGACATATGTCGGTAAATTGAGCAAGATGGGTGGATTTTACCTTTCTACCAAGGTGAACCAATAGAGCAGGAGAATTTTGTTTTTGCTATACGTTTGAGCTTGGGTTGTTGATGTTTGGTGACCAATCAGGATCTGGAACGCCCCTTAGAGGGATGGCGGGTTATGGTTTATTAACTGGTTACTCTTTGTGCTCAGGGGGGCTTGGTACCAAGTGCCAGAGTGTGATGAGAGCGCTTTGCTGAATTGCTCAAATAAAAAGAGATTCCTTTACTCACCAACTGAGAGGTCGGGACTTTTATTCTAAGTGACTCTCTGAGTTATATTCTTAAATATAACTTCTGGAAATTCTGTCTTCATGGGGCCCATAGTTTTCAGGGGCCCCAGGCAGCTGCCTACACTTGCCTTATGGTAAGACCACTCCTGGCCCTAGGAGAGTGCATGGTTTGAGTGGTGGTAATGAAATGAAATCAACCCCTACTGCTTATACCTGAATTATACCAGGATTTATGTTGCTGATATTCTCCCTTATTAACTAAGAGCAGTGGACTGAAAATGCAAATATAAACCTTAAAGTCATACAGGTTTATGCAACATATTAGAAAATAGTGTAATTTAAGCTTTTGTACCTAACAAAGACTAAATATGCTGCGGGCATAGAAGATTATATTTCACAAAATGGGCGGCGCTTCTCTAATAGTACATTTTTTTGCTTGCAGGTTTTAAACATACAGAATGAATTATGGCTGGATGTATTTAGGAATGAGCCCATCAACGCACATATGTCATGAGTAAAGCTCTTTGACTTATCATTTCTTTCAAATATGCAATACGCAAGAGCTATACTGATGTAAAATATCTCATAAATCTCGTGATTGCTTTTCCGGTGACATTAGCATGTGCTTTTTAGCTATTCTCATATTTTTAAGGCTTTCGGTCTAATACTCTGCTTACACTTTTTAATTCATAGCGAAGCATGTGGCTGTAGCTCATATTTTCATAAAACATATTATTTCACTGGACCGTGGGTTTGAGCAAAAATCCTCAATCCATGGCTGCTATATTTGAAACTGACTGTGTGTGTGGTGTGTGCATTCCAGTTCCCAGGTGGTGATTTAATTTGGTATGTAAAAGTGAACAAAAGAAAAAAAACACATGGACTCTTAGCAAAGGACCCCCCTTTAGCAAGTGGTTCATAATCTATTTCTTTAGAGCTTCTCCTTCAAATCCCTACTGATGATCGTGAATCTTAATAGCGCATTCAAAGTCATTCATTATTATTGACAGTTGTGCAAAATGTATCTTTTTATTCATCTTCTGCTGCTTTTGTCTCCAGTTCAGTCTCTGCAGTCTTCTGATCCCCGCAGCTTCACGTCTGGCAGGCGATTGATGGCAGCTGCCGCTCGTTCCTCACATCCATATCCCCGCTGGCGCCGCCTTCTTGTCACACTGCCAATCGACTGACACCATATAGAAAGAATTAATACTGATTGGAGGAGTGATTTGCCACTCACCAGCCATCAGCCAGTAGCTCACAAGCACCTGACACTCTGGGTTCTGCGTGCAGTGTATAAAAACCTTTGAACTTCCTATCTTCTACTGATGTAGTGAAATTATTTTATTCCACCACTAGGGGGCTTCTGGTCAGAATCGGAACATTGTTTTAATCACAGCTGACATAGTGTTTAAACCTAAGTGATGGACTGAGCTTTATAAGTGAACAATCAGAAGTAGCTTGCAAAACTACCCTCTTACATTCAGTTAAAACCATTTAGGCTCAGTGTCATCAAGTGCCATCAAACTGGCTTACATAGAACTGCAGAACAAATCTGTTTCATATAATAAGGGGCAATGTAGGAACTCTCAGTGGTGAGTTAGAACACAATGTGTACCTGCGCTGCTCAGATGGTATTTGGTTCCTCATCCAGTCTTGGGGGAGACTGAACTGGGAGTGAGCAGGACCTTCTTGAGGAGGGATTCCTGGCAGCAGATGGGAGACTGAAGTTATAATTTGCAATTATATTTATATTATTTATATTATTAATTATATTATTTGAAAAAATGAGTATACATACACAGATATTAATTCATTAAACAATTAAGGGAGATCTGAGAACAGTGGAAGTGGTTTGAGATGGTGAGGAGAGCCATGTGACATGGTGAAGATGGCACTGGGGTGAAGATGAACGAGCAGGCTGATCAGCTGCTTATGTCCTGTGCCGTGGGGGCCCATATCACCCCCTATATCTTTCCTGTTCCACCTTACAAGGTGGTGATCAGTTGGAGCATTAAGGACCTAGAAATACACCAGGTTGACCAACCTTTGCAGAATGGAATATTCTGTAGGAAGAGAATGTCAGAAAGGAGTGGATGAAATGTCACGGATTTAATGGTTCCGGAGGTGATGATTGCAGTAACAGGGGTAGAATTAAAGGTAGAGGAGACGGCTGACAGTGGAGACGGCTCTCGGGGTGCAAGGGACGGACCTTGGTGTTATTTCGGTTAGGCATTACTTTATTTGTGCTACAGCGTGAAGGTTATGGAGGACATTAAAACTGGAAGGAGAAACAAACCCTTAAGATTATTTGTGTCAACACATTGCTACCGGATGAGACTCAGAAGAGATTTGCAGACTGAATCATCCACTGAAAAGAGACGTAGCGTATGTTATCCTCACTTCGCATTTCTCTCCCTTGTCTTTGCAGCGACACATAGACAGAAAACATAAGAACACGCTGACAGGACTCCTTGATGACGTCAGTTCACCTAAACTCAGTACTGTCTGATTGCCATCTCTGTTACGATGCCGGACTACATGTCTGTACACTTATGATTTTATAGTGTGGTGCACTAATTTTTATTTATTCACACAGTGAATAATATGTATGAACACATGTACGTCGACCTGGGCTTTCAGGCGGATGTGAATTTCTAGATATTAAAATATTCGAACTGAGATGTATGCTTAAATAGCCCTTTTATAACAAAGTAATATGTATTCATTAGAGGATTTACTGTTTGTGTAGTAGTGTATTAGAATACAGTATATATGTTTGAACAAGAATGCTTAACGTAACATCCCTTATGTTATGCTTACTTTTACGTATTACATTATTTTTGCAGTCCATTCAACCAGCGACTGAACTGTAATGTACTGAAAATGTCGAGCGCATTTAGTTTTCTATAGACGTATACGTTAAAGACGTCCCCATTTTCTGTACGCTTTGGTGATTGTGTAAATGTAATAACAAAGTGTAAACATAATAATGACAGTTGTTAAGCATGTTGAGATTCATCTCTATCTGGAAAAACTGAGACGGCCGGAGCTTAATACCATGTGGGTGACATCACCGAAACACCGAGACATCGTCCTGATTGGACGGGGGCCCCAGCCAATGGCGACACGCTGCGGACACGCACAGATGGGAAGAGTTTAAAAAAGATTGAGTAAAGTTCTGCTGAACCGGTCCAGTCTTTCTCCAGGGAGAGCAGAAAAGAAAGAAAAAAGGCGAGGAGGGGAGAAAAATCTTTCTCATCACTATACTTTCCACCGATGGCCATATGACTTCCCCATGAACTGCACGTATCTCGAAGCGGAGATATATATTATGTAGCATTATTTAATATTATAATTGACACGTTAAATCGACTGTGACCTTAGGAGACGATGGCGACCCATTTCAGCAAGGGACCGACTTTCGGACTGTCAGCTGAAGTGAAGAATAAGGTACTATTTTGTGCAATATCAGTCCATTTAAATCAGTAAGGTGTACTGACGTAGCGGTAGAAGTCGGTGTGTTCTGTTTTAATGATACTTTCGATTATTATTTTTCAGTATTTTTGGTGCAGTATAAATAGCTGGCAACGTGCAGGCAGCGCGTAGCGGCCGCCTATTACATGTCATTTTATGTATATGTTCGGTCGAGGTTTACGTGAGCATAATTGCACATACACGTGCGTGTATTTATATAACCACTCTTATGATGGAGCCTGTGGCGTTTCGTTTTTCATTTCCTTTGTCTCTCATTTTATAGGTAATGTATAGCTGAGGTAACACTGGACTGCACAGTACCATACGTGGCTTTGTTGCCAGGCGCATTGATTGTCAACACTGCATAAGAATTGTACTCATCTTACAGCAGCTGATCTTGGTCCGGATTGTGGGGGGGGCAATCCCATATAGCATAGGGCACAGGGCTGGGGGAGACTCTGTAAAGGATGCTGCCCAACAAGTTAGGGAACTGTAAAGCCCATAGGTGGGATTCGAACCCTTGAACAACAGTGCTACCCACTGAAAAATGACAGTGACTTGCATAAGTTGTCAGTCTGTCAAGGACCAGTCTCTGATGATACACTGTCCAGTCAGGAAATCACTTTCTGGTTTTATTCAGCATGGGACACAGCGGCACTCTCTTTAGTTTTCAGCAATGAAAGAGGAGCAGCCTCACAGAAGTGCCGCTCAGAAGGTCTCAGCACGCCAGTCTGCCAGACTCTTGGGATTGCGGTTGAATTAGCACAAACTTTGACTCTAGAGTCTTCTGCAAAAAACAAGAAGCCTTCAAGCACATGAAGTACAAATACGTACTATAAATATGCCTGACGAAATCAGGCACAGGTGGTGCGTTTATTTGCTAGGTGACCAATCACACAGGTAAATATTATACTTCTCGGTAGGACAGCGCAGACTGTGGCCAGGGGGACCTCGTTCCTTTCCAAAGCACATAAATACTCTGCAGAAAGCAGAAAGAAAAACTTTCTTTAAAGTGTCTACAGCGTTGACTTCTGCAGGCCCAGAAATCCAGAACAGCGCAGCTGGGAATGGAACATTTTTGGTATTCATGTTCTGTGATTACGTCATTAGATTTATTTGCCATTTATTCAGCTGTGGCCATGACAGTGTTTATTCTCTACTGTATTTACATGTTTGGCCATGCATTCCTCAGGACCCTCTCAGCGGAGGGAATGTATCACAGACAGACAGGTATCTCAGCCTCCTCTCCCTTCTTTACGGACTCCTTTTATGGACTTACTCTGTTCATTCCAGGATTTTCAATTAAATGTAGTGATGTAGAGAAGATATCATTGGCATTGCTTGTATGTAGCTGAAATGATACTGCTAGTTCTTTAAGAATTTTCTAGGCTTTTTTTCCTTAATTATATTGCTTTATCTTGAATTTAGTCCAGTCCAGAAATCTTTTCTGGCTCACTGACTACGTAAATGAGATTCTGATCTAATTCTTAGTGGCAAGACCAAAACAAAAATAATTTTTTTTGGCAGAATCCATCAGCTTGTTGGCCTTCCTTCAGCATTGGGCTGTTCGGTTTGCCAGCGTACAGTGCATGACGGTAGTGCCCTTGCCAAAGGGCAGACCCCGAAAGGAGCCAGGAACGTGGGAAGGAGACCAGCGGCATGGCGGGCCGGGTCGTTTCTGCCCTGTTTGTTGTGTTGGCCCAAACGGCGATGAAATACCTGTTTGAGTAGCTCCCCTCATTCTGTATCAGGGAAAACTGGAATTCTGAACTGGACAAGAGGGTGAGCGAAAGATATCCCACTGTCGTGGAATTCAAAATATGGCGGCTGCCTTCTTACAAACACGGAAACACAACAGAACAGGGAATCGGTCTGACTCCAGCAAAAAACATTAGTTGTTGACAGTGAAATTATACAATAGTAATGAATTTTACTGTGCATTTACAACTCATATCAGGGTCCTGCAAGGCTATGGATAAAATATCGCTGATCGCTTTCTTAAAAAAACGTGATAATTATTAGCGGTACTTTGGACTGATTGATGAATCATAGAGGCATAAAATCTGCATTCCACTTGTTAATCTGGAACAGGATTACAGGAATATGTAATGACATAACAGTTGTTTTTGTAAAATATAGATTAGGCAGTTTAATTCTGCCATTTTTTATTATGTATCGCATTTGCATGCAACAGGACCCTGAGCAGATTGAACTTCTGCTGGTCTTCCTGAAAGAGAGCCCCACACTGAAGCAAAGCTTCACAGTTCCACCGGTGATGGCCATGTGGTTTAGAGTGACAGATTTTAAATGGATATTCAAACATTCCAAGAGTTGGGACTCCCAGATATCATGGATGTGTTCCAACCTGGAGGAGAGTTAATGAATCGGTATAGTACAAAACCACAGTAATGTATCCAGCCTGCTTGACTTCTACATGTGACCTGTTATCTTCTAATCCCAGCTGGCCCAGAAGTACGACTCACAGAAGGAGGAAGAGCTACGCATTTGGATGCAGGAAGTTACCGGCCGCGGGATCCCAGAAAATTTCATGGAGGGACTGAAGGACGGGGTCATCCTGTGCGAGTGAGTGGATGCTGGACAGGAGGAAGTCATCATGAGCTCATCAGAGCCTTTGGTTTGGGATGCAGAATCACCCAGAACTCCATATAATTCCATGAGGATTCCACATATTATTGTGGGAATTTCATGGGATAAATGGAAATCGGTGATGATCTCAACAAACTGAAGGCTGAATTATCTGTTCTTTGGATACACTTCTGTTTAGCGACTTACCCAGTTTTGTTGTATGTGGTCTTATCACATATTAGCGGTGTGTTTAAATTATTATGATATATTTCAGTGTTAGATACGCATTGCTGCGTATGATAGGTTTGTGTTTTACACTGTGACTATGACAGACGGTCACTGGCCCCAGAAACTGAAGCGATTCCCTTTCTGCCTCTGATATCTCTGGCTTCCAAGTACCCAAGAGTGTTTCTATTTATTTTTTATTTATTTTATTTATATCTAATAATAATACTAATAATTGGCCCTTATGAAGTATTTTTCTTGTGTTGTTCTGTTGTCTGCTAAGGCTGATCAACAAGCTGCATCCTGGCTCTGTGAAAAAGATCAGCTCCTCCTCACAGAACTGGCACCAGGTAGCTGCCCAGTGTGGATGTGGAAGTGCGGCGAGAGGCCCTCCGCTCCGGGCCGCGCCGAGAAGCTCACCGTTGCCGTTTTACCGTTGGTCCATAAAGGCTTCCCTCGGACCTGCAGCTGAAGTCATACCTCTTGGCTTGGAAGATGCATATATTTACATTCCCTGTCACAATCAGATTGTTAAATTGAGTCCTTCCTGGTGTGTGTGTGTATATATTGGCTTCCTCTGAAAAATGACTGGCTGTCCTTGGCAATTTGGGGGAAAATAAAACTCCCCCCCCCCCATTTTATTACTCAAATAAGTATGTAAACTGAAGGAATGGATTAATTCCCAGGAACTCTCTGCTGAGGAGTGAGCAGTCCGTGGCTTTGAGCTACTACACAAATGCACACATCTGGAGTTTTCTGTACCCGCACATGCATTGCTATAAATATTATATATAAAATTATATTTTGCACAATGTAGGGAGATGTTTATCTTGGGTGGCAACTAGGAGACAGAGTCTCTAGGTCAGGTCTATAGTACTGTGTTTTATGTCACTTTACAGTAGAAATATTTATGTTGATTTCTAGATTACATATTTGAATTATGAGTTGTTCTACATGATTAATATAGATATGTTCCCCAATGCACTGTACAAAAGTCTTAGGCAATGGCTAGAACTCAATGAGGTGTTGACTAGTACTCAAGGCAAATAATACAAATACAAATAATACAAATAATACATGGGTGTATTGGACAGTTGCCGCAAATACAGGGTTGATCTTTAGGGGAGGTTTTGCAAATGACTAAGCTAAGACTTTGACAGACATGATGTCATAGTTTTACGCCAACATCATTTAACTTCCTTCACGTTGCCTAAGACTTTTGCACAGCATTACATATTTTACTGATTTATCACTTTGTATCATTTTTCTGCTTCATATTTACTATTGAGCTGGAGAACATTGGCAATTTCGTCAGAGCCATCACAGACTATGGCCTGAAGCCACATGACATCTTTGAAGCCAATGACTTGTTTGAGAACGTCAACCACACTCAGGTCCAGAGCACACTGATCGCCCTGGCTGGACTGGTGAGTGCAGCATTTATGAAAATGAAACAATGAATGTCACTCTTTATCTGGAGCACACCATCACATCGCCAACGTGTTTACCTTGCTGTAGGAGTTTGTCCCTGAACTTCTACAGTCCATAGCCAAAATTCCTCACTTTCATTTCTAGGCAAAGACTAAAGGATACCACACCAAGCAGGACATGGGCGTGAAGTATGCTGAGAAACAGCACCGACGCTTCAGCCCCCAGAAGCTGAAAGACGGACGCAACGTCATCGGGCTACAGGTGACGCAGCCTTATCATAAACCATTAAATTACTATATTTAAGCATTTCATAATAATTTTGCTAACTGTATATTTTTTGTTACGCTCAATCCTAAAGCTACCTGTACGGCAATATGCCTCCTCATTGGAAATATTTGCTCCTTATACCAGCAAATACTATGCCGTTTCAGATTTTGGAAAAACCTGGTTTCCTTCATTTGATGAAAAAAGCAGTAACCCAGTACCAGGTTCCAGGGAGAGCATACTTTTCCAGAAATGAAATCCCAAAAATGTAAATGAAGCTGAGAGCTGGTGTGGAGATAAACTGAATGAGGGCAAATGGTTTGGCATAACAGCAGATGTGTGGAGCTGCAATAGTGGTGGAGAATCCTTCATAAGCTTCACTGCTTATTGCATATCATCTGACTGGCAAATGAAATCTTGCTGCCTTAAAAATGTTTTTTACACAATGACCACACAGCAGTCAGACACAGCAGACAGTACTGCTGAGATGGTAGACAGAAAAGAAGATGAGAGAAACAGGGTATCGCTGATCTCTCCTGATAACGGCATCAGCATGAGAAAAGCCTTTGAAAATTTCTCCTGTTTGGTTTCCTTGTTTTAGCCACAATTTAAACTTGGCAATCTTCAAAATCTTCAAGACACAAAGGGTGGAATCTTATGTCTGTGCGTGCCGACGCAAGCATTTTCAAAGAGCTGGAAGAAGAAAAGGGAATTACAAAAAACAAGCAGAGTTGAACATCCCTTAGCATTCATTGATCCAAAATATGGTCACCAGTTGGGGATCGACATTTGAAATGGGCTCTGTATTGAGGATTTGCAGAAGAATGCAGTGCATGGCATCTCGTGCCTAAAGACAAAGGAATTAGTACCCTTAAATCCCTAAATAAACGTCTCCACGATTATACTGTCACTTCAAAGTCCTGGCCTCTGAGACATTAATGTCACTGTCTTCCGTTAAGCCAGTGCTTGGACACATCAACAATGAAGTACTCAGTCCTGGTGCAAATGACAGCCTGCTCACCAAACAAATGAAGGAAAGGGTTAAACAAGACCTGTTAGAGGGAAGATGGATGGAAGAAATGAAAAAGACTTTGAACATCTCTTCTTTTGTGGATCCATGTTTTAAAGGGAACTTTACTGAGAATTACGATTAGACAGTGAATGCATGCATGCAGAAGGTAGCACCACTGGTACCAGTGAAGAACTCCAAACATACAGTAGAACATTCTACAGCAAGAGCCACAGTTGATAATGAGAAGCAGCGCTGCTTCCAGCACTAGATTAAGGGTACAGGTCTATCTGGACTGTTGCAGTGAATGACCAGTGCAAGGCAGGTAGGAACATCATCAGAAAATCCATCAACAAATCAGTGATTCTGGAATGAAACAGCACTTATTCCAGTCTGCAATTAGTGCTGATGCTGATTGACCGGCTTGGTGGATAACGCATGAGGTTGGGATGCCACTTCTTTGCGAGAAAGTTTATATGCATCTCTGCCACATGCGTGGCCTCTGAAAGGGGACTCAGGACTATGGCCATATTCTGTCCAGGAAGAGATCAAGACTGAGCACAGAAAATGTGAACGTGCTGACGTTTCTTCATCATAACTTGGACTATACTAAATTAAAACATGCAGATATTG
Organism: Mormyrops attenuatus; assembly: GCA_026777985.1. Taxonomy (NCBI): domain Eukaryota; kingdom Metazoa; phylum Chordata; class Actinopteri; order Osteoglossiformes; family Mormyridae; genus Mormyrops; species Mormyrops attenuatus. The sequence goes on along the minus strand of JAODKC010000095.1, from coordinate 7,955,975 downwards.
TAAATGGTTTGATGATATCGATGTTAATTTAGAAGAGGAGGGTCCAGATGCTGGATTTTATTTTTACAAATAATAATTGGATTTTTTTAAAGACAGGTGAAGTCAATCATAGTTTCAAATAGGCATAATTTCTACAGGACCAACAAAAAAAAATAACAATAACACACACTATATGGACAAAAGTATCGGGACACGTGGCCATTACACCTGCAGGAACTTTTATGACATCACATTTCAAATCCATAGGCATCAGTTCCCCCATTTGCAGCTGTAACAGCTGCCACTATTCTGGAAAGGATTTCCACAAGATTTTGAAGCGTGTCTGTGGGAATTTTTGCCCATTCATCCAGAAGAGCATTTGTGAGGTCAGGCACTGATGTTGGATGTGAAGGCCTGGCTCATAATCTCCATTCTAGTTCATCCCAAAGGTGTTTGATGGGGTTGAGGTCAGGGCTCTTTGAGAGCCAGTCAAGTTCTTCCACACCAAACTCACCCAACCATGTCTTTATGGACCTTGCTTGGTGCACTGGGGCACAGTCATGCTGGAACTGAGAAGGGCCTTCCCCAAACTGTTCCCCGAAACTTGGAAGCATAGAGTTATGTAAAATGTCTTGGTATGCTGAAGCATTTAAAGTTTCCTTTACTGGAACTAAGGGACCTAGCCCAACCTAAAACAACCCCATACCATTATCCCTCCTCCCCCAAACTTTACAGGTGACACAATGCAGTCAGGCAGGTAACTTTCTCCTGGCATCTGCCAAACCCAGACTCATCCATCATACTGCCACACAGAGAAGCGTGATTCGTCACTCCACAGAACTCGTTTCCACTGCTCCAGAGTTCAGTGGCGGTGTACTGTACATCACTCCATCTGACGCTTGGCATTGTGCTTGGTGATGTGAGGCTTGCATGCAGCTGCTCGGCCATAGAAGCCCATTCCATGAAGGTCCCAGCGCACAGTTTATGTGCTGGAGTTAATGCCTGAGGAAATTTGGAACCCTGTAGTCATTGAGTCAATAGAGTTGGTGACTTTTACATACTATGCGTCACAGCACTCAGCAACCCCACTGTTACTTTACACAGTATTCCACTTTGTGGCTGAATTTCTGTTGTTCCTTAAATGCTTCCACATTGCACTAATACCACTTACAGCTGACCGTGGAATACCTAACAGTGTGCATGCAGTACAGTTGATAAAATTGTTTCAGTTTTTTTTCCTTTGTAGTGCTATATTTTGAAACCAAAAATAAAGATAATCCTGAAATTGTGGTTATTTTACAATTAATTGTGCCACCCGTAATAGGGGATGGACAAAATACAATATGAAAAGGGACTTTGAAGTAAATAAATTACAAGTAGGTCGAAAGTCAATTATAAGTTATCAGCTGTAAAAGAGGACTGACAATCAGCACCCCGGGGCAGGTAACAGCCCACATACATGGTATAAGAAGCAGAAAACCGGAACCCCTGAGCAAAGGGGAAAGTAACATGACCACCTTTCACTCTTTCTCCTCCAGTGGGGTATTGGAATCGTCCAATACCCCACTACACACACCTGTATGATGGCATTCCAAGAAGGAATGACGTTATTTTGAAGGCAAACGGTGGCCCTACAGCCGATTAGATCCTCAATATTGATATATTGCTGGGTGTTTATTTTGTCCACTCCCTGTATGTCCATAAATGTTTCATCAACCTAATATTTGAACCAGAAAAGGAATACAAAACCTGGAACATATAAACATGCTTAAAGTCAGGAGTTTTTAGCCAATATCCAAAGTTTCTGCTCAAGCAAGCTTGTCTATTTCATAATGTTTTATTTCAGATGGGGACTAACAAGTTTGCCAGCCAGAAAGGGATGACATCATACGGCACGAGGCGTCACCTCTACGACCCCAAGGCCGGCATGGAGAAGCCAGTGGACCAGTCCACCATCAGTCTGCAGATGGGCACCAATAAGGGAGCCAGTCAGGTGAGAATGGGAGCTCATTGGAAAAGGACTAGTGCCTGTACCTGTTAGGTCCTTATCTTTGTCTTTAAAAACGTTAAATTTTTCACTTAAAAGCTAGATTTCATTCACTTTCACTGGTTAGCAATTAAGAGTTAAGTTAATTCTGTTAAGTTTTCATGTTTTCTGTTATGTTGGTTATTATAATGTTTAACACCCTTGGTTCTCAGTAACATGCTTTCACTCTGCATCCATCCATCCATCCGTCAACTGTTTATCCGCTAAACGGTCATGGGGCGGGGTATGCACCTGCCTTGTGGCCTATGCCACCTGGGAGGCTGAACATCCTAGATCAGGGGTGTCAAACTCCAGTCCTGGGGGGCCAGAGCCATACATATTTTTGGGTTTCCCCTCATCTAACACACCTGGTTCAACTCCTTGCACCTCCTTGTGCTAATTACCACACAGCTCTTGAGCTGAATCATTTGTGGTGGAAAAGGGAAAGAACTAAGCTACACTGGGCTCCGGCCCCCCAGGATTGGAGTTTGACACCCCTGCCCTATATTAAATTCCAGGGACTCATACTAATACCATTTAGTGTAACTGCATAGGTTGGTGGTCTAGTGGTTAGGACACTTGCCTCTGGACCAAGTAGTGCTGTAGGTCTCGAGACCAATTTTTTTTGTGGTCTCGGTCTTATCTTGGTCTCAGACATAGTGGTCTCAATGGGATGGGGAAAAAAAAAAGAGAAAACAGTGCATCCTCACAGAACAGTATCATTATTTATTATGAGCCTCAATTCAAATGCAACCAGTCAGATGCATTTATTTAAAAAACATTACATTGTATACATTTTCTCAACAGACACTGCCAGCACTTCACAGTCCACACACATCATACACATCGCATCATAGCGAAGTCGGCAAAGAAATGTCCAAAAACGTCCACGAAGTCGGCAGTAATTAACTTTGGCTTTACAGAGCAATTACGAGTAATGACACTTTACAGCAATGCCTTTTTTCTCTACAGTTGATCTGAGTAATGTGATGTTGATTCTAGCCCTAGTGTTTTCGGTCTTGGTCTTGCCTTAGTGTGTCTTGGTCTTGGTACCCTCAAGTCTCGGCAGTGTCTTGGTCTTGATATCCTCCGGTCTCGGCAATGTCTTGGTCTCGGTTTAGGCGGTCTTGACTAGACCCACCTCTGGCACTACCATCATTGGGTCCTTGAGCAAGACCCTTAAACCCAACTTGCTCCAGGGGGACAGTCCCTGAATTCAGAAAAAATGTAAGTCGGTCTGGATAAGAGCGTCCGCTAAATGCATATCTTTGGAAAAAGAGAATTGCGTACAGAGCAATTTTGGGAATTCCACCCGCAGCCCTAGAAGTACGAGCCAATAGGTCTATTCTCTCTGTCACCATGGCATCAACTATCCTACCACATACCTTAATTTCAGTGTTTGGTTGCAGCGAGGCCAACAAACCATAAATAATTTATGTCTGGAAACTCTCTGCCCCTTCCCCAGGCCGGCATGACCGCACCTGGCACAAAGCGGCAGATCATCGACAAGAAGATGGATCTCGAGTCATGTGACACCGCCACCATCTCCCTGCAGATGGGAACCAACAAAGTGGCCTCCCAGACAGGCATGACCGTGTATGGCCTGCCCCGGCAGGTCTACGACCGAAAGTACTGCGTCTCTCCAGACAGCTACATCAACAATGGAGAAGGTGGGGAGATCTATGGTCATGACGGCTACGACAACTACTAGGAGCCACAAACAGGCGTCATCATCGTTCCTGCCCGTGTCGGTTGAGGCTAAATGCTAAATTCTTAGGTATTTATAAATCCTTTTCTCCAGTTTGTTTCACTGCTGTTATTTTAAGCTTCTTGGTTGTCATGAGGAGCTTGCATTTGAACTCCTACGCTTAGCTCATCTTATGTTGGCTCCCGCAGCCTGCTTTTGTCAATATACCATTTCCCCGTTTTTACAACCACCCGCCACAAGGGCACTTTTTGTTTCCATATTACCCCTTTTATTTAAAGCCTTGGCTTTGTTTCTATTTATTATTACTGGTTTTGTTGAATTTCCCTACCAAAGATGCCCATCCATTCCCATCGAATGTGAAAAACACAGAAAGACTTAGACAGCTGCCAGATTCCAGCACTGAATAGCAGCCCATCTGGTCCTGCCTGTGAATCCAGCCCCCAGTCCCAGCCCCAGCCCCAGCCCCGAGCCCCCTCTTTCGGCCACGGCACACAAAGGAATGAGCAGCTGGAGGGGATAGCCGCAGACACTGAGATCAGGAGGCACGTACCGCAAAAGAAATTCTAATGCTAACATTCTGGGGTCGGGTGGGGGGGCAAAAAGGACCCCAGACACTGTCTACCTGCTTGGAGGATGAACGATCATAAACCATAAGAGGAGCCCATTGTTACTAACGTCCATGCTTTTAGACCTGCTTAAAAGCTTTTTGTTCTCGGTCACAGAAGGATGTACTTTTTGCTCAACATTTCAAAACAAAACTGTTAATTAGCAAGAAGTATTACCAGACCGACTTACTACCCTCACTAATGGCGCGCGCGCACACACACACACGCTATAATTTCCTTTGTTTTAAACTCATTTTTTCAGACGTGCTTAGAATGAGGTGTGACGGTGTATCTGCAGATCACTGTGTTAGCCTGCCATCTAGTGTTTTGCAAACATTACTCAATTGTCACTACAATTTTTGTGCTGAAAGGAAATCAATAATTCCTTGCAACTGCTGCACAATATACCATCAGATGTTAAAACTGATATCTTGCCTCAGCTGTTATTTAAATATACAGTAGCTGTAAAAATGTTGATTGATATAGTACAAAGCTAAATGAGAGGGTCTTGCATGTTTGACACCTAATTTATACAGTACACAAAAAATCATTTAAAGTGTCTTGCATTGATTAACCAGAGACGATAAACATTTACCAAATTAACTTTTTATACCTCAAGTCTATATTTTAGGTGGATTTAGGTTTGGTCACCAAGCATGAGAGATGTTTTTATATCGCAAGAAGGGGACACTTATCACACCTTTCTTTAGGAGTGCAATGTATAATCAATGCATAGGGACACAATTTCAAACGTGAGTCTAACAAAAGAATATGTATTATAAATTACAGGAGAACTATTAATGCACTTTTCATAATTATAGGTTAATTGATGGGGACAAGTTCTGTATTTTAAGTGTGCTGTAGAAGGAAGACAGGATTTTCCATCGCTTGTCAGAGCAGCTCTGGTCTCAGGGCCAAAAGTGGCCCATCTGTGAGCTTCCCGAAGGACTGCTGTTCAAGAGCGAGTCTGCCTAGCCTGCAGCTGGACAGTGCTCTCTGAACTGTTCTGATGCACGTCGTCTTAACCGTAGAGGGAGAGAGAAAGTGCTTTGTAATGTGTGCTGCAGTCAGCTTTGTAGTTTAAAACTGAAATAGGAGAAGACATTTGTCAGGAAGACCAAGAGCTACAATGCAGAAAACTGTAATAGCCTCAGTACCCAAATGTTTCAAGTTCTATACTTCATGAGAACTTCAAATTGTAACTTGTTAATAAACACAGTATGAAGCAATTTCCCCCCATTTCTTCTTTACGAATGTAAGCAATTACTGTCTGACCATTTTCCTCACTGCACAGCAACATGACAAACTTGTGGCAAGAGAGACCAGCAACTATCTGAAGTAACAGGCATCCAAAGGAAAAACCAGGACTGGTTGGGGTATGAGATGAAACGCATCAGGGGAGGTGGGGGGGGGGGGGGGGGGGGTCAAGTAAAAAAAAAAGGTGTCAAAAACAGGGTTATGTCCGAAAGTATGCGCACAAATTTTTTTAAAAAAAAAA
>JAODKC010000095.1:7869258-7915989 GCA_026777985.1 Mormyrops attenuatus | reverse complement strand
CATACGAGTAATTTGAGTTACGAGCTCCGTCACGGAACGAATTAAACTCGTAAGTCAAGGTACCACTGTATTTAAATATACATAGAAAAAATATGCCATGCAAATCACTGGCACTGCAAATCCCAGATTGTACAGCGATAGCTGGCGCCTTGGCACGTCAATCAAGTAGGGCTGCACGATATAACATCGCGATATACTCGCGGTTATATGGTGCATGTGAAACATTTGTCCGGATACCAGATGTTCGGTACGGACGTTGACCCCTACAATTTGGTAAACAGAGAGTAGCGCGCTTATAATATTAGTAATCTGTATAAATCGGCATATCCCTGTGTTTAATAAAGAAGTGGGACTTTAAACTGCAAAAAGTATCGCCCAAACACCGGCGACTTTCTTACCTTGTTTATCCAGGATAGCTCCCCTTACAAAAGATGTTGTGACTGCTGAGCTATCTCTTTCTTCACCACCACTTCAGTGCTTATAAATCGCTTCCATGATATACCAAAAACAGTGGTATGTAGCGTTCTCCGCTAACCGAATTTAATAAGCATAATGACACGCTGAATTTATACAGATAACTAAGTCATGGGCGTCACAATACGCATCTCATCAATGTGACCCAAACACTGCTTTTATAGATGAAGGCAAAACATTAATGCCACCGATGTGTGTGTTTTTCTTAATGTCATCTCTCATTTGTTTGTTTAATCTATAAACTCGGCTTGTTCTGAATTGTAAGATGTCTTGGGGGTTAAGGGTATCAACCATATTTCTGTATTCATAATTTGTCATAATACATCTGATTAAACATAGTCAATTTAAGACTTTTTCAATAAATATTGACCTGGTTTGGCCCTCAAATTCAACCCAATTTTAATTTTGCCTCCCTCTGTGATTGAGTTTGACACCCCCGATGATGTCAGTAAAACAAGGTAGCACATCATAACATTTCCAAACCCAGCAGTGTGTGGCACTCAGTGGGCTAAGAATCTATGCCTGTGATTAGAATGTCTGCTTTTCATTTATAGAGTAAGATTAGGGCAGACTTGCCATAATTACACGTAATACAGTGTGGAACTTTAAAAATATCAGATATAAATATGATGAAAATGTGAGACTTTGTGGTCAAGAGTTAATGAATAACCAAAATGAGCCTAGTGCGCATTGTCTGAAGGTCAAACACCCCTGTTTACATTCTGCTGATAAAACATTATAAAATTTGATATTGACTTGTGCACCTTTGGTATCTGCCTGCAATAACCGTCCCTATCATTGTCTCACTGGCTTCTGTGTCCCTTTTCTCCTTCTGTTTTAGGAATAATAGACACCAAAAATGTGCTGCTCTGATTTTCTTAGAGTCATCATGGTCGCCTTCAACGGCATCATTTTCGTAAGTTGGCCTATTCTTTCCTTCCCTAGTACTCTTTTCTCCCCTTCTTATAAATATTATGCAGAAATATTTTACTAAAAGAAGGGTGCAAGTTTAGTACATACTGGCATGTGACATCTCATCTGCTTTACAACTGAACTAAGCCGGTTGAGACAAACATTACATCACAGGATTACCTCTGATTTACAAAGGTGTCATGCTTTCACTCCTTTGGGGTCTTGTGACTTTTATTTGGATAGATTCTGATAAGTTTCAGTTATACTAAAATATAATCCATCCATCCATCCATCCATCCATCTTATAAGCACTCATCCTGGTCAGGGTCACAGAGGGCCTTAAGCTGAACCCATACAGCACAGGGCACATGGTTGGGGTACACCTTGGATGAGAAGAGAGTTATTGCCCTACACCTAACCTCCGGCAGTACTAGAGTAACTATGGCAGCCTGGCTAAAAGAGAGACCTGGAAGGAAGCACAGACATGAGGGTTTCCAGAAGTAAAAGTAATTTTTTCTCTTGAGTTTGTGTGCACTTTTGGCATTGAGGTAATCTGTTTTAAAATATCATGGGAATGAGTGAATTAAACATGGCCTGAATTAATAAAATGTAGTTAAGATTTAATATGTCGAGGGAACAAATTAGTACAACGTGGCCACGATATATATAACTTTTATCGTTATGGCATGAACAGGCTCCCACAACAAAAATGATATTTGACCTTGCAAGTAATGTTTAATAAGGTTATAAAATTTGGCTGACAAATACAAAAAAAAATTTCAAATGTTTATAGCAGCGATTCTCAGTTGGCAGGGGCCGCCATCTTGGGCGTGGGAATCTGGGTGGAGGTGGACAGCGGTTCCCTGCTGAAGATCCTAGAGCAGGTAGAAGATATGCCAGTGGAGCTCAACCAGATCTTTTATGTGGGCTACCTGCTGATCGCGGTGGGGAGCGTGCTGGTGCTCCTTGGGTTCCTGGGCTGCTGTGGGGCCATCAAGAAGAGTCCGTGCATGCTGCTGACGGTGAGCTATCTCCTCAGTCTCGCACTCCACCAGCAAGGCCCATCACTTCCCATTCAGTCCAGCATGGCTTACTCTGCTGGATTCACAATTTCCTTGTGTTGCTATATTTTCCCAAGGCATTTTGTATTGGCAAAAATCGCCTGCTATTTTCATCACACTTTGCTTTCTAAAACTATCTCTCTTCTTTAGTTCTTCGTCATCGTGCTCTTGGTCTTCATAGCTGAAGTGTCTGGGGCGATCGTGATCCTGGTTTTCAAACCTCTGGTGGGTAACGTTACAGGCTGAGTCGCCACTGACAGCAGGACTTCCTGACGTGTCTAGTGACCGAAATGGCTGAACTCTCTATTGTTGTGCTACAGGTTGATACATTCGTCGAAAAAATAGGCGAAAAAGCGGTCCAAAACATCAAAACAGATTACGGGAAAAATCCAGACCTCACTGAACTTTGGAATGCTACCATGGACGGGGTATGGTGTCAGAAGAGATGTGTGGATTAAACCATCCTAAACATTATAAACACAACAGAATGTCTCTTGCAACCTGCATTCATCTATATGAGCGGATAGGTTAGAGATAAAAAGAATGAAACGATTATTCGTGATTTATTACTGTTCATTATTCAAAGTGAGTATATCTGTGTCATTAGAATTTAAAGATATAAGTGAAGGAGCAGGGAGATAACCAAATGAAAACAAAGGGAGTGACAGGAAATGGATATTTCTGGATGGAGTGAAGTGTAAAGTACTTCTGGCTTCAGACAAGGATCATTTGCTTAGTTTAGTCTTTTGCTTTCTGTTTATTTATCGTTTGATGTGTTTTAGCAACTGTCTCAGCCTTTCTAAACATGCATATTGTCTAATATATTCTTCCCTGTCTCCTGTAGCTGAACTGCTGTGGATTTTATAACTACACAGATTTCACAGACTCTCCTTTTTACAATAATAATGGACGCACCTACCCTCAAATGTGCTGCAACAAGAGGCCCTGTAACCAGCCAACCGCCAACACCTCGGTACTGGTGAAACCAGCGGCTTCCATTATCTTGTTTTCCCATTTTTCTTTCCTTCCTGTGGTATCGTTTGGTTATTGCCCACTTCGTTTGCGTAGCTGCGACGATGTGCGTTTGTATATTTTTTGTGTGTATGCTTGTGGTTTTGTTCATACCTGACTATTTTCATCGTCTGCTCTTTATGTTTCTTTCCATGGGTAAACCCTTGACAATCTCCCCCTTGTTCCAACAATGTTCTTCCTTTACAGCAAGTGAATGGCTGCTATTTCGAGCTGGTGAATTTAATAGAGAATAATGCAGTTATCGTGGGAGCAGTGGCCCTAGGAATTGCTGCACTGGAGGTACGGATATCTGCCCGGCTCCACTGCACCCATGAAATACCCGCATAGCCATTCATTATATTTGACTAGCACTAGCATTGACAGAAGACACAACATCAGTAGGGATGCTTTTATGCATGGGCTGAGGAGGAGGGGCAGGGATGCCGACTTTGGTCAGCTGGCTGGCGTGAGATTTTCAATTCGAGGCAAGTCTGAACTGGCATTTATATGCATGTAACAGTTTTATTACCTTGTAAATGGTCTATAGTGTCTGCAAACTACCCCTTTATGAAGCTAATTTTAGGTTAATAATGGTATAATATAGATTTGCTGTAAGATTCCTTGCGTGAGCATGAGAGTCAGAAAGGGTGAGAGTCAGAAAGCGTGAGAGTCAGAAAGCGTGAGAGTCGGCAGTCCTGCCAGGGGCCTCCGCTAAAAAGGGCCTCAGCTAACTTTGTTGAGTTATATTATTTTTTAGACAACTTTTATTGTAGCCTTGCCCCCCACCGCCAACTACACCATGGCAGATAATAGCAGGGGGCTCTGGCCATGTTAGTGTGTCTCTGAGCATCAGCCAAAGAAGAGGGGCAGGACCGTGGACGCTGCTGATTTCGGGTGATATCTGCGCTGGTCCACACACGCTTACACCGTCAGTCTGCTGCCTTTTCAGATTGCTGCAATGGTGGTTTCCATGCAACTGTACCGGAAGAGCTTGCATGAGCACTGAGACGACGGAGCAGATCAGTCTACAGTTTTTGTCTATCTACCCATCTGTGTCTTTGTACATTAAATCAGTTTTCATATTTTCCACGTACAGAATCACAATACATTGTGCAGAATTACACTTTAATATACAGCCATGTTACGTTGAGTTTTAAACTGGAAACATATGCCTGCTAATTTTAAGAGCAAATATTACATTATTTAAGAATTCAAATGTATTTTTTTATGTATAGAGTTTTTAACTTAGATATTATGTTTTCAATTCCACAGGAAAATACTATGTGCAATTTTATCTTTGAAGTTTTAGGTTTAAGCTGCAAATATAAATTGAAATTTACAACAGAAATTATAAAATGGGAAAATATTTCAAGCAACACACGGCACATGGCTGTGAAGCAGCCTGGACAGGATGCCGATTCATCACGGGGTACAAATACAAACTCACAAACACACTGTTCTTAATTAACTGCAAAACATTCCACAGTTTTAATAAATAAACTTCTAACATGTGATGACTACAGAGATTTGTTCTAGTATGATTCCATTAGCGCAATCGGTTGCAACTGTTTTCTTTTCCTTTGATGGGACATTGATCTATACATAATATTTGGATATTTAACTTGTGGAACAGCTTTGGTCTAATGAGGCATTTTAGATCCACGGGCATCAAAGTCACTGTTTTCACAAAGTCACAGTCGCTACTAGCAGGCAGCAGCTGTTACATCAGCATGAAAGGCAGCAAACGGCGCTAATGGAACAAGCTTCATTTAAAGTGATACATGCTTACAGACCTGAACAAAAGAAAGAAATTTCAAAGAGAGTCAAATTACCAACAAAAACTAAGAAAAAATTAGTCGGGGGGGGGGGATCCATGGACAAAATGAGGTTAATCAGACTGCTTGGAATGTAACAGAAGTAAATGGAAACAGCGAGAAGATTAGGGAGCAGTTCACTCCAAAATAAAAAAAAAGCATTTTTTAAATATGCTGCAGTGCTATTTATCCCCCTGGGGGACCGGAGCACTGCATATTTTTCGGTTTCCCCTCATTTAACACACCTGATTCAACTCCTTGTGCTAATTACCACACAGCTCTTGAACTGAATCGTTTGTGGTGGAACTGGGAAAGAACTAAGCTACACAGGGCTCCGGCCCCCCAGGACTGCAGTGTGACACCCCTGGTCTAAACTGTTGTGGTGAGAGTTGCCTAATTTTGAATCATGTTTTTTATCTTTTATTATGAATTCACGTGTTAGTCAGGCCTATTCGCTGTAAACGCTGAGCAGGGGGACGAAACGTACAGTATTCCTACTGAGGATTATAGTCCTATATGAGACAGACTCATTTTATGATATGGATCAGTAATTTTTTTAGTTATGTTTAGTTGTGATACTGTACCCTAAACCGTGTTAGTCTTATTTTAAGTGATGAAATCTTTATTGCTTTAAAATTATTTAAAAATCTTCCTTAGATTGCATCCTTTCACAATCTGACTATCGCATATCTGCCCATCACGATTGTCATGATGTACATTGATCTCCCCCACTGCCGCGGCACATTCAGATGCCAGACTCTTTTGACGGCACTGTCTATCAGTGATGTGTATGAATTATGCTGGTATCAATCCGTACATAGCAGAGAAATGATTCCCTTACATTGCCTCGCCCATCTCCAGCTGAGGGAAGAACTGTGAAGACTCTGCTAAGCAACACATTCAGCTACAGTGTTGGTTGAACCAGTCCTGTACTTCACTGTACCCTCTGGTGATACGCGAATTGGAATCGCACACGTTATACAACCACTGTAATGCTTTATGGTCCATCTCTAAAACAGAGTGTCACCCTAAAAGATAATAGCGAAACTGCTAGGCACTCCTTCTCCACAGTGGAGTACCTGGTCTCCCGTGGTGACAACTTCCTGCTAATCAAGGCTACCGGTCTCCACTCACCTCCCCCCTCCCCCCTTCCTCTCCCCGCAGTAAGACAGCTCCCAAACCCACTCCTGATCTATTGATCTGTAAGGTGAATGGGCACTGGAAACCCACACAGATCCTCACTGGGGTCCCCTGAAGCTCAGTTACAACCCTCAGTCCATTGTACCTCTGCTTGTTCCACCCTACTAAACTCAGGAAAGATGTCACGTTCCTCTTATTGGAAGGGACTGGAAAGGACTGGATTGCTTCCAACTTCCCCACCTGTGGTCGAATAACCCCACCTGCAGAAAATGCACACCTGGAGGTTGATGGTGAGGCCAGCAGACTGGGTCCACTGCAGCATCTGCTGGATCTGAGGTAAATGATCCTACCAGGATTCACTAAAATTGACCACACTGTCCAGGTTTGCTGCTGCAATCACCTTATCCATTAGCTTCTGGAATGTTGCTGGTGTCCCTGGAGGCCAAACGGCATGACGGTAAACTGATATAATCCAAAAGGTGTTCCGAAAGCCGCCAACTCCTTTGTCCCTGGACCCAGTGGCACCTGCTGTTACATTGATCCAGGGGTGATATGTATTTGGCTTTGCCTATCCTCTCAGTGAGATCATTAATGTAGGGCATTGGGAAAAGGTCCAAACAGGAGATGGCATCGATCAGCCTAAAGTCAATGCAGAAATAAACGGAGCCATCCTCATCCTTTTGGTACTAGCACAACTGGACTGCACCGCTTGCTGGTTCCGGCTCAATCACCTTCATTTCCTCCATCACCTCTAATTCCTCCTTCAGGGCTGGCAGCAGTCATGCTGGTATCCTGTAAACTTTCTGCCACACAGAAGCGTCTTCTTTCAAATGAATCTTGAGTCTGATCAAGGGAGTGTAGCTCTTCTCCAGGAAGAGCTCTGGGTCAAGGGACTTCCTTAACTTCTGCTGTTCGGCTTGTGACAGATGTGATAGGTCCACTGGCTGAAACTGCACTTTTATGGGGGATAACTGCTCTGGGACATCCTCTTACTCTCCTAAAGCCAGTTGCTGTTGCACTAGCTCTGGACATTGCTTGTATTCTCTTAAGAGGTTGACATAGGACTTCTAGTGATTTTTACTTCTCTCAGACATGTACAGTCCATATGACACTGGCCCCGCTGGCTTTGTGATCTTATATGGGTCATGCCATTTCACCAGCAGTTTCCGGCCCTAGGTGGGTAACAGTCAGGGCTGGCCCTGGGTGGATCGACACTTGAGATTCTGCTGCAGTAGAAAACGAATTTTGCCTATTAATTTATATTAAAATCATTTCAGTAGCACAGCATATCAGGCTGCTAACTAACTAGCTCACATCCGTTTTGCAAGAAAAGTAGTGAAATATTATAACTGTAATGTCACAGAATGCAACCAGAGGTATTCAGATTGTTTTTTCACTCACTTTTTTTGCCCCCTAATCAAATGGGGCCTCCTAGGCGATCACCTATCTTGCCTTTTGGCGGGGGGGTGGCCCTGGTAACAGCGGTAGTGGCCCTGGCTTTGTTGTCATACTAGACTTTCTGATTCTGATGGGCCTTCTTAATGTTCATGGGCCAGGGCAGTCATCTCCTCCATCTTCTCCCTCATCTTTACTACATATGCCACCACATTTTCTCCAGCTGGCTTTGCAATGGCTTTATGATCCTGGGTTTCGGCATTTGGATGAAACATATGCGAATGGCCCTAGTGATCATCGGACGCATTGGCTACTGTGTTCCCTGAACGAGAACCGCTGTCACATTTTCTCGGTAAGAGAGTTCAGTCACAGGAGAATGAAAGTAGACAGTCACATGACCACTCTGTACTCTGTACTGTGCCTGCGGGAGATTGTTCTGCCTTTGGCACATTTAGAGAGGTGTGTGCATTCCAGGGGCGTCGGAAATAGGGGGAACGCATCCACCCCAATATCGGCAGAACCCCACCCCCTTCCTTCCCAGTTAATAAATAAATACATTATGAATCCGTGCATTACTGAAGCCAATTCGCTGCGCATTCAGAGCACAAGGACGAAACCTAACGAAGACTGTAGTCATGCATCAGACAAAATAATTTTATCGTATGGATCAGTTATTTCCAAGATATGCTGCAGTGCTATTTATCCAGGTTTCCGAACTTCTTCTGGAATTAACCCTAATGTTACAACCCTCTGGTCTAGGTCAGGGGTGAACAGGATGTATGAGAGAGGTAAGCAAAACCAGTTTCCCCAGTGTCCTCTAGGTTGAGCCACGACCCAAACAAACACACACCAAGACTAAAATAGATCACATAGACTGTTATCCCAGCGAAGACTGTGATATCAGTCACTAAGGAAGGGAGGCTAAGACGGTGCCTAAGGAATGAGCAAAACAAAACTAGCGCTAATTCCCTATATGCACCCCCTCGCCCCCCAAAGGCTAAGCTAACCCTCCAAAACATACAGGGACTGGCACTCACCTTCTAACCTGGTCTGCGTAACAGAGACTTCCTACAGGTCGTATGTATGAATGCGCATATCTTGCCTTTCCTCCACAGCCTTAGGGATTAATAAATCATTAATAAAACTGCAGAGAATGATATCTGGCTAATGACAGTGGATATTTTACTAGGTTAAACATGTAGTTACAAAAGAAAGCAGAGGATGTAAGGATGACAGCATGGGAAAGCCAGTCGGCTCCGAGCGTATGGCTGAGTCATCAATTTGCTGGAAGCCCCGCCCATCTCATCAAAACAATCCCACCAAATTGGTCCAAGTTCCGGGTTCCTCCTCGCAACAAGGAACACACAGCTGAAGGGAAAACCCTGACAGCACTACAACACCAAACATGCCTCCCCCTTATCTACGTTCTGGAATTTAACACCTAGCACAAAAACTGTGTGCCGGAAGCTTCACAGAATGGGCTTCCATGGCTGAGCAGCTGCATGCAAGCCTCATATCACCAAGCGCAATGCCAAGCATCAGATGGAGTGGTGTAGAGCACACCGCCACTGGACTCTGGAGCAGTGGAAACATGTTCTGTGGAGTGATGAATCAGGCTTCTCTGTGTGGCAGTCTGATGGATGAGTCTGGGTTTGGCGGACGCCAGGAGAACGTTACCTGCCTGACTGCATTGTGCCAACTGTACAGTTTGGTGGAGGAGGGATAATGGTATGGGGTTGTTTATCAGGAGCTGGGATAGGCCCCTTAGTTCCAGTGAAGGGAACTCTTAATGCTTCAGCCTACCAAGACATTTTGAACAATTCTATGCATCCAACTTCGTGGGAACAGTTTGGGGAAGGCCCTTTTCTGTTCCAGCATGACTGTGCCCCAGTGCACAAAGCAAGGCCCATTAACACATGGTTGGGTGAATCTGGTGAGAAAGAACTTAACTGGCCCCCTGACCTCAACCCCTAAAAACACCTTTGGGATGAACTAGAATGGAGATTATGAGCCAGGCCTTCATGTGCAACATCAGTGACTGACCTCAGAAATTCTCTTCTGGATAAATGGGCAAAAACTCCCACAGACACGCTCCAAAATTTTGTGGAAAGCCCGGATTTAGAATGGGATGTCATAAAAGTTCCTATAGGTGTAATGACCATGTGTCCCAATACTCTTGTACATATAGTACACTTAGCTGTGAATAGGACACATTCGGCACAGGGACGGCTGCTGAGTCAGCCGCTTTACTGGCATCATTTGTCAGATCATGGCCATAATTTTCAGCCCAGGGATAAATTCAGAAATCAAAGGACTCGCACACAATAGAAAAGAAAATCATTGCTAATGTCCTGGAATACTGTCTGCATCACTCCCTGCTGTTACAAATGAAACCATTAACTGCTTATAGGTATGATGATGAACAGCTTAATTACTATTATAGTTATAGTTCGGCTCTGCTGTTGGATTTTTCACTATTCAGCATCTAGTTTGTGATGGAAAACTGGGATGTTTTTAATCTTGTTTCCTCAAGCATAAATGTTCACATTATAACCACTGTAAGGCTATGGACTTAACGGTGATAGGATATCTGTTTACAGAATGATATGAATGGTTTCAGTAGGTGAATTTCCTGATGTTCTAGGCTGAACAGACAATTTGAGATGCAACCAAGGAGACCATGATGAAAGCCTAGATGGGCCCAACAGCAGTCGGTCTGATTTTCGGATCATTGTCCTGGTCAAAGGATCCATGAATTTATCAACTAGTCATGGAGCAGGAATGAAGCACAGTCTCCAAACATAAGGGCACGTCTTACGGCTATCGCTTCACTTTAACGGGATTGGTATCTTTGTCTGAGAATTCTGCCAAAATAGCTATGGGTTATTGAAGTTTCACACTTAGAAATTTGGACATTTGCAGAAGCACATCAGATTCAGACCTATATGAAACAGAGGCATTGACACTGGGGATGCAATACAGGGGTGTAGCGAAAGGACAGGCAGGGTAGGCAATGGCCTGGGGCCCCGAGCTGAGAGGGGGCCCCCGAGGGTGGCTGACTACATAATACACTTCAATGACAAATCTGCTTTATTTGGGTATTTGTGTTTCTCACAGAAGTGAAAATAAAGGTATTGTGTTATTTAAATTTTCTTTGTTGATATTATTAATTTAGACTTCATGCTAAAATGCCTGTAATAAATTGTACAGTGTCAAGGGAGGGAGTTGGAGAACCAAATGGAATTTTCTTATTACTTTTTTTTGCCTAGGTCCCCCAGAATCCCTAGAATCGCCTTTGATGCCTGAAACTCAGTCATTGCACACAATCCCTTTCACACTGCGGTTAGCGTGCCTGGAGCAAGGGAAAGACAGCGCCCCCTGGAGCTCGTGAAAATGATGATACTTTTGTTTTCCCGTCCTCAGGGTTCCCAGGTTTTATTCATTCTTTTAACGTGCGGGGTTTTCTGTTTGGGATGCTGCAGTGTGAATCCCCCCACGGCAATCCCGTACAGATAAAAGCATGCTTTAAGAAAAGACACCCAAGAACATAGATCAGCAGCCTGAAACCAGAACGTTCCACAGTCTTTACCGTTAGACCCCGAGGCTGTTTCAGATTTTAAGAACATTTTAGCGATTTTCCCGCACTGTTTCCCAGAGCTATTTTACAAAACGAATCCATGAGATTACGGAGCAAAGCGTCACCACTGGGGCAACAACTACTGGCATCTGTGCAATCTAGCGTAAGATTATAAAAGTTCGGTATGCCGCGGTTACTTCTCGCTGCGGACCTGTCACATGCTTTACAGCATTTTAATATATGCTCCCCTGTGGAGAAGAAGCAAGAGCGTAGATTTGGGTATGAACGGTAGGGATATGTCCCTGGTAGATGCTTTTATTTAGAATAGATTACTGTAATGCACTCCTGTCTACAGCGGGTCCAGAAAGCCGCTGCCAGAGTGTTGACACGCAGCAGTCGCAGGGATCACATAACGCGTAGCACCGGCATCATGTTGCTTTTATGACTGATTGATCTTTTGATAATTTTTAAATGTTTACATGCTCTCTTTTCTGTGCTACCTCTGTCCCTACCGTCCATACCCAAACCCACACCCCTGGGGCATTATATTTGTAATACTGGCGTCTATATTGTGATTCAACCTATTACTGTTTTTCTGTTTACGTCGAATTGATTCAGGAAAAAAAAAATCTTTTTCAAATTGCGTGTCATCTTCAGACATTCACAGCAATCATTACGTATTTTCCATGCCCTCCCGTCCATTTTCGGTTCCACATAGTCCTGCCTTATATTCCCCAGTAGGTACAGGAGTTCATCACTTTAAAATACAGTGTAAGTGAAAGCAACCGCTCAAATGGCACCAAACACTAAACTATAACAGATAATACGGTGCTGCGAAGCACCAGTGCTGTCACATGAACGCCAACAGCGCCCTCTAGCGAAATGAAACTCCTGTATATGAAGCAGGCCTACGCGGCAAAAATAAAGCCTAAATAGGCCTATTAGAACGATTGTAGACAAACTGGTGTGTGAAAAGCCATGTTGTCTTTAATATGTGTCGTATGATTATGCCTCTTAATGATTTAAGTAATTTTGAGCGTTAATATAATATAATGTAATATTGTAGCCCTGGAGGTACCTACGGGAATTCTGGATCGGTGCCAATCGTACACATTGTAAATATATCTATGTAATTATCATGTATAACGTTAATATTGTGCCGTACGTAACGTCATGTGTAGTGTTAATGTTAGCTGTTGTACATAGCGGAGTGTGTGCGCCCACCGTGTGCAATATGATCATAAGTAATCAGCACGGCAATGTGTGTATGTGTGTTGTTAAGGAATGACATACGTTACTAAACACCATTTTTAGGTTTTCCCGTACGTAAGTGTAGCTTGTGAATGATCTGCACACCGCGTCTAACACCAGGCGTCACAATAGAAAGTAATATAATGAGCTTCTTCAGTTTATCTTGTGTAATTCTACATCTTCCGTGCGGTAAGCTGCGGGTTTAAAATCAGGACTGCTGAAACATATAGACCTATTGTATTTTGTAAAAATTTAACAAGAGAACAGTGCTGGGGCGGGGTATAACACCGGCGCCTGGATCACAAAGCTAGATTTTTGGGTTAGCAGGGGGTCCGGGCTAAACGCAAGTAGACGATGATAATCTTTTTAAACTCGGGTAATTTAAATCCAAAAAGTTATCTATAGCTATCCAACAAATCTCATTTTGTGAAACAGCCGCTTGGACGATGGATTGGAGATGGTTAGGTTAGATGGTCCAGTCGTTTTAAGTTTATTTTCAAGCAGTCTGTCTTGCTGTCACAAACCACATGTATCTAGATAATTACAAGCATTAGTGTATATTTATTTAATTTACAGGCACGTGCTAGTGATTAAGAGACAATGAACGCGCGAGAGAGTAGGTAAAGGCTGGGGGACCGAAAACCTTATCAGCAGCTGCCATTAATTAAACGTGAATATTCCCCAGCCTTTGATCCGCATGATCAAACATTTTATATGACAGGGAACTGTAATTGAGTTACAGGGAAATTTAACTCTTACCGATAGTCATTTAGTGTCAATTAAATAAATAATAATGCTCCCTTTAAGATATGTTAAGCGTTTGTTAGTCTACTCAAAGGGGAATGCATGTTCATAATTACTACTGTAAAAGATCAATTGGCGTTGATCGTTAACGCTTTAGCGTTAACTAGCTGGCCGCACAGGCTTTGTATCAGGTACCGACATTTAGTCTGAGTGACTGCTCCCATACCCACCTTTTGCAGCGTGTTAATTCCGTGTCGCAGCCTTTCCTCATTTTGCCTCAGTGAGTCACATACCACATTTACAGCGCCCTCTTTTCTTCTTACCACAAATACCGCACTTTATACTAAGATCATGACAAAGGATCAGACATGGCGGTTTGTGTGCATTTCGTGTATAGATATGTGCCTGTGTTTGCAAATAGTTCTTCGACTATTTGTTCAGAGAGCACATGACCAATGACCTGATAATTATCTGCACAAGACAAATGTGATAACGAACGTAAATACTGTGTTGCTATGTGCAAGTTAAGGTGCACGCAGTGTCTTGTATCAGAATTTTGTATGTATGTTTATATATTAAATATATATATTATGTCTATACTAACCGTATATAAACAATTTCTTGTTGCCCGGAAAAATTGTGTTATCTGTTTTCAGTTATACTTTCCGTCCTGAGATATTGTGCGTTTAGGTTGCAGTTTAACATGCCCTCAGCTTGTGCTCCAGACGTCGTGTTTGAGTTGAGGAGTGGCAGGTCTTTATATGTGTGTGTGGCTGTAGCCCAGTGACCCTGCAGCAGTGTGTGGAGCAGTGTGTGGAGGAGTGTGTGCAGAGACTGTCCACCTCTTTCTCCACCACTGCTTCTCCGAGAACCCAGACAACGGGGCAGCCACGGTAAGAGCCCCCCACCCCACTGTCTGAACATATGCCCATTTTCCCCGTCGGGTGCCTCAGGTGAACCTGAAGACCAACTTGGAGGTGAAATTTTGGCTGGGATACTGCCCTGCACTTGGAGGGAGATCTTTTGCCTTCTTGGAGAGAGTTCTCATAAATGATTTGTTTGAGGCACCAAAGAGAATGGATACACGTGACAGATTCCCAGAATAGGAGGAAGAAACAGGGGCTCAAAAAACTGGGGGGAGTGGAATTAACCAAAAAAGCCATTTTACCTATAGTACGGGTGGGGTGGGGTGGGGTGGGGGGAGGAACAGCCAAGAAAAACAAGACAGGAGTTGGGACACAAGGACTGGGCATGTGGTCTGGTCTGGCAGGGCCCCAGGGGTGAGCAGAAGACTTTTATATTTTTGGAAACTGGCTTGAGGCAAAGAGGCTCGTCACATGACTTCTCCCAATCCGGCAGGGTCATGTTTACCTCTCATCTTGTTTTGACTCTTCTGTCTTATTACAGGTTCAGCTGCTTTTTAGATGCATTTTGAAAAATGTGCGAATAGTAGTGTTCTATTTTTTTAGGACGGTGATTCTGTGACTGAAATTTACTGTTCAGTTTAGAGAGAGTAAATAAATTATCCAAAATCAGTAGATTGGCTACCATGGATTAATGGCACCATGCAAAGGATCACAGCAACTCCTGCTCATGGCATGCATTGCCAGGACGGGACAGTAGATGAGAAAATGGAAAAATCCAAACCAGGTTTTTGTTTCAGCCAACCAGTTCTATATAGAATACTCAACTGGCTGGTTGAAACAAAATCTTGGTCTGGATTTTTACTTTCTGGACCTGCCAATGTCAAACGGGACACATGTGACATCACAGACAGAAGGAGGAGCCTGGTAGCAAAAAAAATACTGAACAAACAGCAGCAGAATGGGGAGCGATTGAATGGAGCTCAGTGATCTGCTGTAATTAGGAATATGCTGCAAATACAGGCCTTCTGAGCCACATAACCTAGTCTACTCAGTCTCATTCTTCAATGCACTAGAAAAAATAGCTAATTTCCTTTCTGGGCCCGGGAACATTGCCACAGCAGAGAGACTGGGGAAGCTGGTTTGGACCCAGTTCTCACTAGTGAGCGTGACTTCTCCAGCCTGCTCACCCTAAACGTCCTGTAGACCCAACTCTTGAGTGCACTGGACTCATACAGGCCTACAGGTTCACAGCACGAAGACGTTCAAGGGGAAACAGGCTATTAAAACAATATAAGAGTAATTGCTGTTTTATTTGAGCACACTTTTTATTTCTTAAAGGCGCCCTGCTTGGGAAACTTCTGTCATTACCCAGAGGGTAAGCTGAATGACGTGTACATCCTTATGGTAGCGAGGTAGATCTCTCACCTCAAGGGCCATGGATTTGATTCCTCCCTCCATCTCAGGGTATGTAGGGTTTGTGTTAAAACAATACAAAACTGACTGAGTATTTTGTGTTTTGTTAAATGTTTTTGTGCATGAGGGGGACTCTAGTGGAGGCAGAGCACCCCCTGCAGGGCACTCTGAGAAGTACAGCTCCCTCGTCCTTCTACCGTTGTTCCAAAACACCCGTTTAGAGTATTCTGTCAGGAAACACAGCATCAGATATCACAGCAAAATACATATATACTGCCATAACTATTAATAAGGCAGCATTATTAGAAACAGAATCAGCTTCTGCTTCATTTAGCTCTTCAGTATTTTTTCAGTATATATCTTAGTTGCCCCTCTTGCAGGTTTTCCTGTTCTCGCCCCTCCATCTCCCGCCATTTCTACCCGCCTCTCCCACCTGCTGCACAGTGGACGCCAGCTCTGTGCTCCAGCTGTGTCTGAGGAACCTGGGGCAGAGTCGGTTGACGGAGGTCCGCTTTAAGAACGCGTAAGAAAGCTGGGAGTTGAGTCATACCTGGAGCCCCCCCCCCGCTCCCCCCACTCAACCGCGGGCCGGTTCATCTGTCGTGCAATGCCGGCGGCTGGCAGGTCGTGTGCCCACAGCAGGGGTGCAAAGCTACCGTCCTCCAAGGTCATGCTCCTGCGGGCTCCCAAATTAATTTCCATTAGCATCGTGGCTATTGTCTAGTGGCGGACATTGAGCTGCCTGAAGGCGGCGATGTAAGTCATGAGACGTGCCACCATACACTGATATTTACTGTAAAACTCTGGGGTCAGTAGCATGGAGACTCAAATTTAAGAGTCATGTTTAAGTACCAGTAAATCACATAGACACTGAACATATGCTGGCTTAGTGGGTTGCACCGTTGTCTTGCACTTCCAGGGTTGTGGGTTCCATTCCCAGTGCCATGTGCATGGAGTTTGCATTATCTCTCCATGTCATCAGCCTAAAACATGCGGTTTAGTGAGTGTGTGTGACTGGATCTAGTGATGGCACTGTCAGGTCTGCTTTGACATTCTTACCCAAAACAAATTCTATGAAGGGCAATAATGGTTCAATCATTTATCCATGGGGGTGGTGTCTTGCTCAGTGGGTTAGGGGGCTGTGCCTATGCTCAGAAGGTCATTGGTTCAAATCCCAGTTGGCTGACTGATTTTACTGTGTGTCTGACCCCCAATTGCTCCAGGGACTGTCTGACCCCACTTTCTCGAAAAAGGTTCTTTGGGTAAAAGCATCTGCTAAGTCAGTCAAATGTGTAGTTAACTTTGCTGCTTGACTTGCAGAACTGAGCCTGGGCACCAGTGACGATAAGGACCAAGCAGAAATGAGAGGCCGGGGCAGCGAATAGAATCCCTAACTGATACTCCGTGGTGACAGGTGGTCGTGTAACTGAACGGGGACTTGGGACCTTTGAGGTTCAGGTGTAGGGAGGGAGGGACGCTGGCACCACAGCGCTCCGCGGCTCCCGCCGCTGCATACATATACATACATCATCTCGGTGGTTGCGGTTAATATGCCACTGCTTGAATGGATGAAAGGAGCGATAGCCACCCGCTATTTGGGTCAGTCTTAATAGGAGCATCTGTGGAGGGGCTGGCTGTTTATCTGGGCCCCCATTAATTACAGCGTATCTCGCATGCATAAAGTCTCTCCATTTACAGGGGGAGACTGAACGGATCTAATGACACTATGAAGATGATCAGAGCCGCGCTAATCTCCAGGTCCTGCGCGCGCCGACACCTTTATCCTGCACAGATGAATGCATTAGGAGATTTGCATGCCTTGCTGCGAAACCCATTAAGCTCCCAATTACTCTGATTGACCGGCATGATTGCCGTCCCACCTGCGGCTGCTTGGTCCATATATAAACAAAGCAGGAGCCCCCTCTATATCTGTCACACCACACAGAGCTTGAGAGGCAGACATCGGCTATACCGGGAGAGCCGCGTCCTGCAGTGTAATCATTGTGATTATCACATCGCCGTCTCCAAAGTTGATTACCCTGTTAACCTGTGCTAGATGTTTCACTGGACCAGGTCTTAGTTCTGGGTGCTGGTGGAGATGCATTGTTGTCTGGGCAGCTTGGCCCACACCTACCTGTATGTTACCATAACATTATAACTTTAGAATCTGACAGACCCTCTCTACAAGGCAGACTTAGGCCCAGCTAACAGGGAACGTTCCCAGAACTTCGGTCAACTTCATGTGAAGGTCTTCTCGAAGCTGGCAGAGAACATTCTTACTTTAGCATTAATGTTATTTCCAGGTTTTACATTTTAAGAAAGGTCAGCATGATAACATTATTACCTGAACATCCTTTTAACACAATTAATGTTGAAAAACAGTTTTATAGTAAAATATTATTGTATAAAAGGGTGCACACCCTCAAAGTAACAATATGGAAGTCAGTCAGTCCAAGCGACACAGCTGCAGGGATCATGCCCCTGTGCAATTCCAAGTGCACCGTTAGTGATTGGGTTCCGGACCCAGATCTGCTTCAGGTCCCCACCCCCAAGGAGCACTGCACCATGTTCAGAATTCACCCTGCTCTCTTCAGGCTAAAGGCACAGGAGTGGCTGCCGTGGATCCTGCGTGGGACGCAGTCAAAGCTACGACCTGCAGGGTCATCAGCACTCAGGGTGGATGTCTGTGTTGGGCAGAGTTAGGCTCCGCCAGCAGCCTCTCTCCAGCCACAGACACAGACTGCAGACCTTCCCCTGCCTGATACAGGCTGCATCTTTCCCTCCTTTTCACACACAGACCACGGTTTTTTCAGCTCCACAGTCACACAGTCCATCTGCATCACGTCTTACATCTGCCTACTCCGTACTGCACAGGGCATAAAAATGATGAAGGGAAAAACAGAAAGACTAGCTAAATCATAATCATATTTACATCTGCTGCAGTATTTGCTGCTAATTGAAGTGTCTGTTAATAAATGTAAGGCCAGAATATTCAGAAATTTGAAAAATTCTATGCAATGTTTAAAAACGAAAAAGAATTTAACATGCAGATATAAGGTATAATGTATTATAGTTCTAGGTATTACAGATTTTTGGTAACTCTATACATTAACTGTACCTTCATAATGCATTCATAGAACATTCATAAGCAGCATGTAAGTATACCTTAAGATCCTAACATACCTTAAAAGCTTTAATATATATTCATGTAATGAATGCTCTATGGATGCATTATGATGCTGCAATGAATGTCTTTATAATGCATTATAAAGTCATTATGAAAGTGTAGTTAATGTAAATCTTGACCATTTCTTTTTTCAGAAATATGTTCAATGTTAAATGTCTTCTGAAATAAAAAATGAAATATTTGCATGGAAATACAACACGGTGTTTTATACATTTTTATATTTCAGATGCCAGATACCATGAGTCCCAATACTCAGGAAAAGGTTAGTTACTATTGCCAGGCAGATTTTACGGTCATGTCTTGGTTGTATCTGTACTGGGATGGTTGGCACCCTGAGTACTTTATAGTCCTGTGATGTCACAGACAGCAGCATTTTATTGGGCAAGAACTTTCACTGTGTTTGATCAGCAGGTGAGAAAAGCAACAGCAAGGTGTGTGGGGAGAGGGTTAGTCTCCAGGTAACTCTGACAACCAATGGGAAACAGTAATACTGATCATGTGACCCACTGACTTTTTTTCAGCTTTTGGAAGTGGGAGGATTTTTTTGAAAGCAATGTTTGCATATTGTTTTATAGGTGGGAACGAACAATAAAAGGGTTAATGCAATTTAACAATAACTATATGCTTCGTTAGCTTATAAAAATACTCTATTAAATAAAAATACTAATTTGTTTAAAAGTTCAAAGGTGTTGCACGGCAGAAGTGTTTATGTAAATCCCTCGCTCCCTCAACAGCCTGTATAAACAGCACACAGCCCATCAAGCATAAAGCCGTCAGCCAGTGCAAACATTTAATTACTCATAGTTCATCTGCGTCCCAGTGGACCTTGAGTACTGATGAGCCCAGGTCCGTCGCTCTCACATCTGTGCCTCTGCTAACATGATTTATCCAGGGAAGCTCTCAGGAGTAAGAGGGAGCCTGCGCAGGTGCCGCACGCATACGCACACAGGGACAGATGTGTATAAAGCAACAGCAAGCTTCCAGCTGTTTTGCCTGCAGATGGTACACGTAGGCTGTGGTCAATTACACCAGTTTACACATTACATGTCAAGAGGCATAAACTTTCCAGCTAGGGGGGTTTCTAATGGGGGAATTATTTAAATACCATGTGGGCCTGCAAGGAGATGTTTAGCTTGTATGTGTATGACTGTATGCTAGATTGGCCTTTGGTTTTGTGGTTTTTGATATAACCTCCAAAGCATTACTGGTTACTATTTGCTTGGATGATTAACTGGATTTGTTGATATTATGTTGTTTGTTGATTTATTGTGTCTCTTTCATATGAAAATCATTTATAGTCAGCAATAACAAATAATGAAAAATATGCTTTGACTAGTTCTCTTCAAGTGAATCTAACACATACGAAAAAATGCATGATGCTGTCAAAGACACAATGTTATTTTTGTTGTGTCCCAGTCTATAGACATACACACACGTATGCAGATGTAACATTTTTAGAAGTTTTCAAATGAACATCGTGGTATGGAGCGTTTAATATAACATATATGTTTATATTATGTATGTTTTAGTACTTTAGTATTAGTTCAGTTGCCATCATTTTATCTCTAACAATTAATCCAGTATTTATCACAATGAGCTAGGATTCTGGAAGGTTGTGGGTTCAACTCCCGTAGCTGGCCGAGTAGTCACATCGCCACTGGGTCATTGATCAAGGCCTTAACCCCAGCTGCTCCAGGAACTCTGACTGACCCGCCCCTCTGACCTCATGCATTTCTCACTTACGCATCACTTTTGACAAAAGTATCTGCTGAGTAAAAGTATCAAAAATGTAAAATCCTCCAAGCACTTGTCCAGGTCAGGGTCACGGTGGGGGGGGGCATGAGCCTATTCCAGGCAGTTAAGAGCACAAGGTTGAGGGACACAGGGGGCAGTGTGTGGCTCAGTGGGTCAGCCCTCTGTACTTGTAATCAGAAGGTCGTCAGATTGAATTCTTTTGTCAGCAGAATAGTTACATGTCTGTTGGGCCCTCGAGCAGGGCCCTTAACCCCCCCCCCAAAAAAAAATGACACAAGAAGCATAGGTGGGATTCAAACCAGCAACCTGGAGATATAAGCTACTGTCTCGCCTAGTATTTTCATTAACAACGTCCTTTTGGCCACAGAAATGTCAGTGACTGGATGTTTTCTTGTTCGTCACGCCGCTCTCTGTAAACTCTAGACACCGTAGTGTGTGAAAATCCCAGGATGGTGTCTGTTTCCAAGATGCTGGAACCCCCACGTCTGGCACCAACAATCACACCACGTTCAGAAGATCAAACATCGTAGTCAAATAATTTCCTGAAGCAATAAACTGGCCGCTAATATAATGCAGAAATGTGTCCTGCTCTGTAAGATACACAGCCTACCAGAAAAAGCGGCAGACAGAACTTAGAAACAGAGCCTAATACTTAATTCAAATAAAAGTGATTAAAGTACAGGCTAAATTTATCATGAAGAAATGAAGTTTAATTATGAAGCTGATTAAAACCCCACCAGATGAATTAACACTTCCTAATGAAAGATATAACAGCCCCTGTATAGATTTAATCCGCTCTTCACTGTGCTGATATCTCACTTCTGCCGGTGAATTCATATGGACCTCACTTACAGAAAGGACCACAATCTTTTGTTGTACGGTCTGTATTTATGGCCCATTTTCATTGACCCCTTAGGCTGTCTGAGAATCATACAGAATAAAATAATGATACTCAATTCATCCATCAAGGGGGAGTGGGTAGTTTTCACATATTGCTCTCCATAAGACACACATGCTTGGGTGAGAGAGAGGCTTTAGGTCAGAGCACATAGCCAGGATCCAGCGCCCTGGAACAGTGGGGGTTAGGGGCTTTGCCCAAGGGCCCAAAGGTGGCGCCACACTGCCGACCACAGGACTTGAACTACTGACCTTCCGAGCAGCGGAGCAGAGCTCTAACCCACAGAGCCGCGCACCGCCCCAGCATAAGCATAAGTTCTTGACACGGTGCCAGTTCATTGTAACTCACTCACACGGACGCGTAAATTTGCCTGAAGTGCACGTTTTGGAAGGAAACCAGAGCATCCAGGCGACAACAATAATCACCAAAGGGGAGAGCATGAAGAGGAGCGCATGCAGCGTGGGGTCCAGGTTCAAAGACACACCCGAAAGATGTCGAGCATCAGCAGTGCCAGCCTGTTGAGGTGTCACCCTCAAACTAACTCTCAGTCTCTCTAACATTCATTGAGTTTCTCTCTTTTGCAAGAAAATGAGTAAAACATCTCATTCTTTTTAAACAGTTGTGTTACACTAAAAACCAAAAGTGAACGGTCAGGCTGCAAGAACTTTGATTGCATTTCTGACTGACATGCTGTGTTATCGCTCACATCTAATTATGTATTTAACTTTAATACATCCGCATGGGAATGTGATACTTCGCAGAGTCGTAATTTAATAAAATTCAGACCAGGTGCCCTTGAAATGAAATGACAAAAAGATAAAGGAACTAGTAAGGCCCAAAAGTAGCGTAAGTGTAAAGAAATATGGCTTGATACCTATATCTTATGTGATCAGCTGTAGTAGAGATGTAAGAAAGAGGTATATGTCTTCAACGCTTAAGACATCAAGTTTGATTTAAGCAATCAAACTAAAGTATTCTTCTTAGTTGCTTAGTTACAAGTGTTATATATGTTTTTCTAATGAAGGATTTAAGTAGTCTTGGGCAATTAGGCTGAGGTCTTGGAGAGCTGTCAAATCAATCCCTGGCTCTAGTTACTGGTTCATTATTGGTATTATGGGAACTAGAGGTGTCCTTCAAAACGCACCATTAAATTTGGTATTTCCTGGACAGGGAGAAGCTGCAGTTTGTACTTTCATTTTAAAAGGTGACAAAGATAAAAAGGTAGCAAGCGAGGGCACTCCTGCTGGGAACCGCGACCGGGCACCCCCCGGAATTCCCTGGGAAGCGGCGTGAATGAGGTGGCTTATCTCGGTGCAGGATGTGTGACTGAGCCGGGGACCGCGGTGCCCTCGTCAGCAGCGGCAGCCCACGGTTCGCAGGTGTCCTGTGAAAGGCAGCGGGAGAAACTCACACAGAGGTGGTGCTGACAGCTGCCTAGGGCCAGGTGTGGGGACATATACCCTGACCCTGGGAAAGTGACACAGGCACAGGTAGGGACCTGCTGGAGATGTTGAGGTTAAGGGCTAATTAGCACCACTCTCACAATGGGAAATCGCGTAGGCGGCTGATGAACCATGGAGGTTAAAGGAAAATGCATGCGGCCATGTCAAATGTTTGCTATTGTCATCTAAATAGGACTTCATTGTAATTATTTTTGCATATTATCGCTTACCTGCTTAGAAGCATGATGACTTGTAACTGGAGATGTTCTTTATTAAATGTAATATTTTAAAACTGAAGCCAAATTATTATTAAATGTAATGCGTCATTTTAAATTTTAAGGCCTAAAGAAAAGCATTCGGCAGTTACAAGGAAGGAGTAATACAACGGCTGACAAATAGTGATCGGGTAAAACCAACAGGATAGTACAAAAGTCGCACGTTGTTTTATAACGACACTAATCAGCGTGTTTCATTTTGTTGTTCTATTTTCGTACGGGCTCTGTCCGACTGCGTACATCTTTGATCTGGGCACAATACACATCAGGGTGTTGTCGACAGTACCGTATCTGCGTTAAGGCTTGTCACCAGTCTTCTAAAATTCACCTGTCATAAACGTGCCCCTTTAATGCTGATTTTTCCCCAGGTGCGAGGTGTGTCCGGCTGTTGGTATGGGAATATTGGCACCCTCGCTTACGGGGACCATCCAGTTACTGTCGATGTCTGGTATAAAAGGAGTCCAGGTAAAACAGCTTCCCGTACTACCGACAGCAAGGTCACCGCACGGAACCTTGGACCGCAAAATAATTTTGTAATTAAGTTCTATAAAATAAGAAAATCAAGCTGTTATCCTCGGAAGAGTTACAGTCAGCTGTATACCGAATACTGTATACTAAAAAAGGTAGCATAGTACTTACTAGGGTTTATATTTTTCTGATTTGCAAAATGATCTCGGTTCATTTTTATTTTTTAATAACGCTGAGTGCCGTTATCCATGGATTTCCGCAAAACGCAATCGAGAACTTCATAAATAAAGCAAAAGACTTGGAAGCGTCCGGCAGCGAAGCAGACGAGCCCTTTCGGGGGATAGTTAAGGTTGTCAAAATTAGCCCCCATTTTCTTCGGCCGGCCAGCCTATTCGGGGCGGCCACCATCAGACGGGGCCCTAATCCGAGAAGTCCCTTACCGGCCTTTTTGGCTCTGGGGCGCCCCGGTCCCGTTCCTTCCGGAAAGGGGACTCAGCTTTCGGCACTGCCTAAGCGCCATGGGGACAGCATCGACGTGGAGAGTAAAAGAAGACAGGGACTGATGATGTGGCAAAGAGCGATGGAGAAAAGCAGCCAAGGAAAGGATGGGCTGGCATTGCCGGTTAACCTGAAGGACATCTCCAAACAAAACTGCGCCGCTGTTCCTTTTCTCCAGGTAAACAGATTCAGTATTATTATGTTAATTATTATTGATCAACGCTATAAAGTGTACAAGATGGAAGATTATAAATATGGATTTGGTGTTATTATTTATATAGTTGCTGTTGTTGCTTTGCGGCTGTTCTCGATTTAATTAACCAAAAAGGGTTTAATTAAGTTGGGATAATTAACGTGACATTTTTCTTCTGCACAGCGGGTGACAGAGGCAGGTTGTGAGACTTTGACAGTGCACAATAAATTGTGCTTTGGCCAGTGCAGCTCGTTGTATATTCCGCCTGGCGGGGAGTCCGCTGGAGCTGCGCCCGGCGGAAATCAGCGCGCCTCTCCATGCTCCCGGTGCTCCCCTTCGCGCTCCCGCTACGTGACGGTGCCGCTGCGTTGCCGAGGAACGACGCGGGAGCGCGAGAGGCGCGTGATGATCGTGGAGGAGTGCACGTGCGAAACAGGTCTGGAGGAAGGTCCCGCAGAGGGGATGGCGGTCCCATACCCGAAACACTGACATTTCTGAATGAAAAAGGATTTCTGTTACTAATGGTGGCTTACAAAAAATTGGACCCACTCCCAGTGCAGACACCTGATAAACCTGTATTATCAGTAAGAAATGTAAATGCCAGAAGACATGGAAGCAAAATGCTACCACTTAAATGTTCGCAGACACGTGACCCAAAATATTTGGCTCATTAGATTCTTCGTTAAACTCTGATAACAAGTGGCCTGGCCCATACTGTAAATGTAGTGTCATCCAAATTGGATGGTATGTTGTACAATGTCCAATGTGGAGATAATTAAAAGCTGTCTTTCTGTCATTAACAAAAAGGCACACCGCAACCTGCAAGCACTGCCCAGAACAGCTGCAGTACTTTATCTCTTGCTGAATCTAATATTTTCCATCTTATATTGATGCACCGCTGTCATTGTTGTCAGACAATGTAAGTAATTGCGAATTATATATCTGACTCAAAATTGGCCTCTTCCTGTTGGCCCTTTTTTGACAAAGGCAGATGTGGCTGTACATTGGAGCAATAAAATATCCTTGTCCAAGAGAATGCTTTTGTTCTCATTTCAACAAGAGAGAAAACAGCCTGCAGAAGCCACGGTGGACAATGCAAAGTCATTGAGACCTATAGTATCCATATTACCGCAGGAAAGCCAGTTGGCAGGCCAGAACAAATACTGTTTTCTTACGAAAAAGATAAAGGTCATCAGAAGAAAAACAACTATAACTGTCCAACTATGAGTCATTTGGGAGCTGCCAAGATGCTGGCTACTACTACACTGCATAATCATCTTTTTTTTGTAGGGATTCTCCTGGCTGTGGAAGTTGGAGGTGAGTATGTTTCCTAGATAAATTGCTGCCCTAATGCGGACGCAGATTACAGTTGCCATTAGCTAGCCGCTAATGCTACCGGCTTGGCAGCGCTTCCTGCGACGCCCACTCCATCTGGCTGTCAGTGCGGGCCGCAGTTTTCTAGCTAACTATGAAACGCATGAGTCATTGCAGGTAGAACGTAACCTCTTGAAAACATGTGCAGATTAAGATATGCGGCAATATATAAACCCATACACCAATGTAACCCTTCATGCAGAGGTGCAAAAGACTCAATTACCGAAATATACACTGCACGTTTTACAGTTCACGTTGCATATGCGCAGGCCAAGCACCTGAATATAATTACTAGACCTCCTTCACTGCACCCAGCCGAAGCCTGGCATCTGTTGTGACATGACTGCAGTGCAGTCAAAGCTAAATATGAAGCTAATGCGTCTAGCTACTGACAAATGAATGTGTTTAGCAGTTTCGCACTTGTCTAGTATTGTACACACCTAATAAGTGCCACCTGTTAGTCTGGCTATGTGCCAGGGGTAACTCGCATGCATTTTCCGCTATGCCATGTGCCTGAGCTTTCAACAAAGGACACAGGTAGAATTTCCTGAACAGATCCCTGCTGGACAGTACATTGAACTACTGGCACTGTACAGCAAAAGCTGAATAAAATACATTTTTGGCACATTTTAATAAATCCCTCCCTTACAGAAAAATATCCAGGATTAATGGTCCAGGTGCTTTATTGAAAATATGTTTCCCCTTAGCGTTGAGTATTACCAGAAAAAAAAACCGACCACAGGAGCCCTCCGCACACTGGAAAAAAGCAGGACATTTCCTACATACCATTAACCATGTCCTCTAATGGCTCTTCATACATCATTATTACCATAACACAAAGTAATAAATGTAATAAAGTTATAACTACAGATGGCTACAGAACACATTTCCCATATATGTACTGGATAAGAGGTTATGGGTTTATGGAAAAAAATACGGATTATATATAACATGCATTAACATTTAATGAAAGTGTAATTTTATGTCGTAAGTGTAAAGGTTTTACACCGTTATCCAAATGTTCCTACATCACACCTGTATATAAACTTTGCTGGGATAATAAAAACCGAGTCTCGTTTCTTGAATCACGAAATGTTACTATAGACACAATCAAATATTTTAATTCTCCAGCGCATCGTTGCTCTTATCTTACAAATCCTAGCTGGCTGCTGTTCACGACCCCGCCCCGCATTTTCCGTCCGGCGGAACTGCTGCTTCACAAACCACCACAGCACATTGGTGTTTTAGCTTTATAAACATATGATTTATTAATTTCCTGGCAGTTAAAAATAGAGAATATTACTTGTCCCATATGTCGCTGTCCCTTAATGAGGAAAGGTCCTTAACATGGCTTGGCGCCTAGTCAAAAGCATGGTGCCTAAATTCGCGTAGGACTCAGTTTTACGTTAAAGCCTCCAACCATGTTTATGCATTAAAGCCTATATTGGATGTCAAATCGCAGATCTCAGATGAACGCAATTACGATCTTTTTGTTTTAATTCCGGTCTGGAGAGAAAGATGCTTTTTGATTATACTGTTGCTGCTGTAATTAGCGGAAACATTTCCATCACACCTGCAGGCCGGATTCAAACACAATCAGGCACACCTGCTTCACTGAAAGCGATACCGGTAACCCCTCAGGGTTTGTCCTTACTTACCTGGCCGTCCAAGAGCAGAGTGCACTTATAACTTGACTAATTAGACAACTCATTGATTTAATTAGGTAATGATTGGCTCAGGCCGGATGTAGTCGGAGCTTTTCCAGATTTTTTTAAAAACATATGCCGTCTACTAGTCCGCCGATAAAACGCTCGCACGCGTTTATAATTTCTGTTATCATTACACTATAGTGTTTGGAAATTAACCGTTTATTGTTATAATTTTGGGCCGAGCCGAGGCCGTCCGGGCACGCGATGAGCGCGCGCGGCGTCACGCGCTGCCGCAATGCTAAAACAGCCAGAGCCACGAGGACGGCTGCTGGATATAAACACTAACTCCCAATCCCGTTAAAAGGGCACCAAGCCCAAAAAATATAATGTTAAAGCGACGGACGCGATTTCTAATTCCCATTTCTGAAAAGGGGCCTTTATTTTTTTTCTTTCCCATTTTAACACCCCCCCCCCCCTCGTGTTTTCTCAGCTCTTCTTTTATTCTGTATTTCTTTGCACAAGAGAGTGACGAAACAGACGAGGGCAGACTTGAGCATGGCTCTCAGCAAGGCAGATGTCACCCCTTTTGTGTGGCGGAGCCGGTTGGGGCTCTCCAGCGTCATTAAAGACACACTTTTCCCATGGCGGGGGGGAGGCAGCGCATGGGGCTCCGTTTGGCCGAGACGCAGCGCAGAGCCAAGCTGCAGGCTTCGGGGATCAAATCACCGTCATTCACTGGCAAATAGGCTCGTTAGCAGCTGAAATAGAGGTGGAGGCGAGCAAGCAGGCCTCACGCCTTTTCGGAAAGATGGAGAACATATGGGCATAATTTAAGACGAACAAATCAAAAATCAAAACACTTCTGTAGCCACTGACCTGCATGCTGGATCCTGTTTAATGTAACTCGCAGCATGTCATGTCTTCCTTACCACCAGGACTGCTGGGAAATCACTGAAGCTCTCATACACAACAGTCAAACAGTTGAGTGCCGTGTAAATTCTATCCAGAGCAGTATGTTTGCTGTTGGTGTGACGCATTTACAGCTCAATTAATAATCAATAATAATAATTTAATTTGATGACCCCGTGGGGGGAGGGTGGGGGGGAACAGTGTGCAAAGTGATGAAGGTGGCCAGAGTAGGAGAGGGACCTTCCGCCTCAGGCTCTCAGGCTGAAATGCCAGCGTGAGGTCGGGGGCTGCAGCGTAGTGATAGGACACCTTTCACGGGCGGCGCGTCGGCACACAGGGCCAGCTGGTGACCGTTGGCATCGGTCCTCCTGGAGAAGCCAGGGCCCGAGGCTCCGGCAGCCCCCGCGCCAGCATTGGGGAATAGAGATAGGTAGGGGTGGGGGAACCGCTGTAGTGCCGGGCTCACTAATGAGCACACCCAGAGACGCAGGCCGGCACGCCTGTTCACTCAGCCGTTCTGTTCATTTATTTATTTATTTGACGGAAATTTGTGAGGGGGGGGGTACACAGCATATTAGTACAATTTGTAATGTTTTACCTTCCAGGGTGTGCAGGGTGAATGACGATGATTGTCATGATAATTACGCTGGTTTTAATTGTTGTAATTACAATAATCACGGGCGATGACAGCAACAATGCAATTATTGTGCTTGGGGGGGGGGACAATGGCGCTGGGGGTAACGGGTCCCCCTGAATGAGCGGTGATTAGCGCAAGCGCGGAGCCAGCGGGGATCTTGGCGCTGGCCTTGCGTCTGTCGCATGCGTCTGCTGCGGCTCCGCGCGCCTTAGCGACCCACGCTCCGCCCCATCCGCCCACCCCTCCCCCCCCACGTCCGGCAGCTCTCCCGCCTCCTCCCATGTCCTCCCCCCCCACTCGAGCCCCAGCTGTGGGGACGCAGAACAGCAGTGGGAATGCTACCCACTGAGCTGATGGGCAATCCTTCAACAACTTACACTGCCCAAAAGTGACATTTTTACCAGAACAAAGACTCTGATTCTTAGCATGAGCAGGATAGGAAGGCAAGAAATAGATACTGTCTTCTTGTATTTTGTATGCTTTAAGTATGGTGATTAGCATCACTGTTAGGCCATCTCGGCAATCGAAGAAATAGATTAAATTGCATCATGTTATTCAAGAAAGATGGTTAGAGCACATCACTTTTATGGGCAAGATTCAAAAGAACTAGGCCATAAGGTCTTCCCAGAATTCCTGTTAATGTGCTACATGTCATACAGCAGGTTAGGAATATAGATTCATAACTTAAAGGGCTTGAAATAAAATGTAAATCAACAGAACCCTTAAGAAGAATGAACAAGAATGCGATTTCTTGCCTTGCTTGTGTGAGACACAAAGATAATTGTTCTGTTCTATTCTATTGAGACATTACTGTAGCAGTGATGGGTTTCGTATTATTTGTCAAGTCTAGTCATGTTTTTAATTGCACTGACTAATATAATATTACATAATTCCCACAGAGAATTATCATGCCTTTGGAATGGGGTCACTCACTTTATTGTACTGTTTGGTTACAGAAACCATTATGCGTTTATCATAAACCGTGACTCAGTTTTAATAATTAAGAGCATTTTACATTAAGCCACTTCATTGGAATCCAACTTTGGTGTCGCATGTAAAGTTGCGCGTGTTGCTCCTAGGATGTTTTCCAGTTGTCATATTCTTCCTGCGGTGCAGGTTGACTGTCTGAATGTCAAAACTGTGGGGTATGAGTGCTTACATGTGTACTCTGTGGAGGCCTGCAGTCTTGGGCTTTTCCTGTCCTACATTTCAGGATATTTCCAAGATAATTTCCATGTCATTCCTAACCTTTATAGATACATACTTATCGGAAAAAGATTGTGACATTTACAAGTTAAAATTTTCAGGGGAAATACTGAAGATGAGTTGCATCATTTTTACCCCCCGTTTCAAGTTCAAACAATGCATTTACAGCTCCTGATGGAATTAAATGTGCTGATGTTTAATGAATGCTGCGGCACAGTGATAAGCTGTAGTTCCCTATATTTGCAATAAAATGTCAGAGCCAGGACTACATTTCCCATCAGGCTCTTCTTCCAGCTTTAAAATCCCTGTGTGCTTTCTTATGTGTATTAATGTGGACATTTTTAAGCATAATCTCAAGCAATGTTAGATTGTTCACTAGAATAAAGGAAGCTGTAGCTTGATGGGATTATTCGGTGGTGTCGATTAAATGTCTGCTGCTGCATTACAGTTGAATTAACAGCTGATTACATGATGAAATAACTTGTTTGAAGGATGGGTTTTCTATGGGATTGTTGTTGGTGGTCAACCTCATAGATGCAGGCGGGCTGCTGGACATGGTTAAGGGTGGGGCCGGCAAGCTGTTCAGCAGCTTTAAGGACAACCTCAAGGACACTCTGAAGGACACTTCAACAAAAGTTATGCACCAAGTTGCAACGTAAGTCCTCATTGATGTCTTCTCCATTTTGTTTCTTTTTTTCTCTCCAAGGCTCCTGGAATGATCCCGGGGCATCTTAACATGGATTGTGGTCTTAAAGGATCTGGTCCTCCCAAGTGGTTTTTTTTTCCCAACTTAAAATTTAGGTTGATGTTTGAATTTCTGTGGATATTTTCCTTAAAATAGGATTTCTTTGTGGTCAAGAATAATTATTATTGCAGTATTTGTTTGTCTGTCTGTTTATTGTGGGAACTGAATAGAACATAACAGGGCAAATTGATTCCAATAATTTGTATTCGCCTGGTAATCTTGGACCTAAGCATGAAAAAGTTTGATGCGGCGATTGTGGAAGTCTAATTATCATATAAAATACTTGCAGAAAATTTTCCCAGGAACTGGTACATGTTATATGCAACTTTTCAAAGGGGAAGCAGATTCTGGTGATTATAAGGGAGGGAGATCAGATCAGAGCAGAGCAGAGCAGAGCATTCTCACAGCAGTGAGCTAAGCTCCTCTAGCTCTGGCTTCTGGCTGTGTCATGGCCTCCCCTGGGGCAGAAACTCCAACAATCCCACACAATAAAAAACGAAAGTCACAGCCAAGGAAACTCGTGGCAAACTCACCTAACTTGATTTTTTTTAAATCCTCTTTTCAGCACTCCAGAATACAAAAAAGGGGCTATATTTACATAGATGAGGTAGTGTGAGCCTTGGTCACGAGACGTGCCACCAACGTTGCTGTCAGTAATTAATTTTTTAAAAAGCTACCTGTAGCACCACAGAATATCAGATGGCAATCCCATAGTTCATCACTTGTACAAAGAACATTGTAAAATCAAGCTGTGTCACCACCTTTTCCAAATGTACTTTTGTTCCACAAACACAGGCCTTGACTGGGCACCTGACATATCAGGCATTTTCGCAGTGCCTGGGAAATGGGTTTTTGGGTCAGCAAGAAGTTATTGTGGCACTCCCCTTGCCCCCCCCACCTCGGCAAAATTTTATGTGGGGACCCCCCCATCAGAAACATTTGTCATGCGTATATATGTCTGATTCCCAAATCCCAGTCCAGCCGTGGCAATTTTGCGAAAGGCGTTCCTTAAATGTGGCAATACTGCATGATGCTCAACAGTGTTATTCTTTCAGGCTAATAATTTATATTGGGAATCTGAGTAATGCAAGAAATAAGTATTAACAGCATGTGAGTCACTGGAATCTCTGAATAGAATTCTTGGCGGATATGTTTGGGCAAAGACCAACGTGAGGGTCAGGCCCACCCCACATGAGTGCCTCCGTCCTACACGTATCCTTTCGGCTTACATCCAAAACTGGAAGTGTAGGAGAAAGTAGTATGTGGTAAGGACCTAGTCCAGTTCAGAGAGCACATAGGTTCCATACAGTCTTCACCTACCAGTAGATTCACCTCAATGAAATTTCCAACCTCAGGCTTCAACACCTGAAAGAAAACCAGATACGATCAGATACAGTCCTAGTAATTGATGAGTTTTTCCGCATTTTTGAATGATTTTTTTTTTTGTAAGTTTATCGTTACGTTCTGATTTCATTTGTGGTATTGTCGAATACTTCCAAATGTAATCAGACATGAATTCTTCCAGATGCAACTAGACCAAATACTTGCCCGCACAGGTTCATATGTATGTGTACGACAGAAAAACACCAGATAATGCCTGAGGACTTGTCTGGACCTGCATGCCGGCATGCATGACACAGACTTGCTTAAAATCTAGTCTCTGATGAAACTGTGAGCTTTTAGCTCTCATGTACTGTAATTCCACAGCAGTCCATCCCAACAAAAATTTACTTAACATGTTCATTTGTTTAAATAATCCATTTCTATTTCAGTTACGCAAAAGGAGAACTGGACATTTCCTACGTCACCTCACGTATTATAGGTGAGTGTGTCCTGACTTTTCTGCAACAGAGTGGCGGCTCATTACTATAGAAGTCCCAAGTGTAAACATCAGCACAGAGGCGCCCTTTGTGGAACTGTTCTAAAGCACTGGTATACTGATCTGTGATCATGTACGGCAGTCCCTGGGTTAAGGACGCCCGACTACAAACGGACATCCGTCCGTCCGTCCATCCATCCGATTTCTGTAACCGCTCATCCTATTCAGGCAAATGGACTTCCATAAAGCCTATTACATTAAAAATTCGAGTTGAATACAATGATTCGTAATAACGAACGCACACACTGCTCTGGGAAGCCTGTGAAAATATGGTGCGGCTTCAGCATTTTGTCGGCTTGAGGTTCAGTACCATAACGTCTGTGGTTACTTTTACTATGACTGTACTATAATTATTTTTGTTGTCATTACTGTTATGTACTGTTATTATTTTTCCAGCCTACCTACAAATTGAACTAAAAGTCAGACTTTAATACTCATTCATAACCTGGGGACTGCCTGTAATCCTTTTAATCTTCTTATGAGTGTCTGTTTGCTCCTAGTAGCCTCTCTTTATTGTTGTTTCCCTGGCAGTGATGTCATATCCCGCCGAGGCCATGGAGGTTGGCTACAGGAACCATATCGAGGATGTACGTTCATTCCTCGACTCTAGGCATATGGACCACTACACAGTCTTCAACCTGTCTCCGAGAAGTTACCGAGGAGCCAGGTTTTCAAACCGGGTGAGGACAACTCGCAGTCTGAATCACTGTTAGAGATCTAGATGTGGTACGTGTGTGTGTGTGTGCGCTTTGCAAAGGCGTTTCTTTGCGGTTCCTTAAGGATGTTCTGAATGTGATTACCATTTCCTAAAACATCGACGGGCCTTGCTTTTGTCGAATCCCGTTAATTCTGTGACCAGGTTTTATCAACTGACGCAATTTTCGAAAGAACATTCTTATCAATGCATCTTCGTAGCTTTCGAAATGCGTAGTGGAGTCTCTACGATTTTTTTGTTTCACTCGTAAGAAGTCCTCAGCATATGCTAGATAGAGAAATGGATAGAGATATCTCTATCTATCTCTATTTATAGATTTTATTACAACTAACCTATATGCCTTTCAAACTGAGGAAGAAGGTCTCTTGAAAAATATGGAAATTTGGTAATTTGATTTTTGACCCTGGTTATCTCAAAACAAATTAATTAAAACAAATATGTTTCACAGTTTGTGCCATTCTTAATATCTCAGTAACTGGGGTTCAGTGTATAATTGAATGTGGTGTTGGTGAGCTTCTAAATTATGTCAGACACGATGCCCCTTTGAGTCACATATAAGTGGATATCTTTCCGTGAAGTCATTCTTCTGAAGCTCCGGGTGTTGTTTTTTTTTTTTTAACCCCATTGGTAGTATGTTCTTCCTTTGACTGTGGTTGCATGTTCTGATGTTAGATCTACAAATGTTTCACAAAAACACCTTGAGGGTTTGGGTGTCGGAAGTTAATTTCAACCTCTTTCTGCCTCAGGCCAATATCATAAATCCCCACCACCAGCTTCTGTCATAAGTCAGAGCCATTTATTCCACTCAAAGGTGTGTGACTCAATGTGTTAGGACTCTGTGCTTGTGACCGGAAGGTTGCTAGGTCAAATCCTAAGTCTGGCAGAGTAATTTCACCATTGGGCTCTTCAGCAGGGCCCTTAATCCCAATTGCTCCAGGGACCGTCTCAGTTATGTCGCTTTAGATAAAAGCATCTGTTTAAATATAAAAAAGTGCCTTAAAGGGAAGGTATCCCCATATGACTGATTTTTCTGAATCTCGTTTGTTTGTTTTGTTTGGTAAATAGCCCGGTTTTTCCTTTGTAAAGATGGACCGTTTGTTTGATCCTACTCTATAGGATAGTATTTGTTAATGGTTCCTCCAGTAATATCATAAGGGTTTCTGTCCTTGGAAAAAGTTTCTCATGTACTGAACCTCCCTGGATTCTTTGTGAAAGGGGTGGACTGCTGGTGTGCGGTGGCTTGGCATTATGAAATCCTGCCGTTTATGATGCATTATTTTCCATTGCTGTCTTGCCCTGATTACTGGAACGGGTAAGTCGTCTTTTATCGTCAATGGAAAAATGAGTTGCTTTCAGCAATCAGAGATACAGAACTTGTTCTCTTGGGGAAGCTCATCCCTTTTTATAGTGTGCAGTCTATTTTTGACTGATGAAGTCATGTCAATGGCAGCCAAGATGATATTTTTCTGTAACAGAATTGATATTAGTCAACAGGTTGACTAAAAGCCTAGCGTTGGTCCCTTTTTTGTTCACTACCCTGGATTTTTACATATCCAACAAAAGAAGATCTCTTGAGGAAACTCATAAAAAAAGATTATTGGCTTCTGAAAGATCGCACAGTACGAGGTCTCAAATCTTATCAGCCTTTCAGAATGATAGAACGATCAGACTGGCTATTTCCTCTTCAGGGATGTTTTTGGGAACTTCCGTTTAATTTTAAATAGCCAGGACCACTTTCTTTCTGCTGAAATTAATTTGCTTTTCACCGTTCTTCATAATCCTGAGCAGTTTTATTAAATACATTCGGGGAAACGGTCACACCCGCGTGGATTTCGTTGCATCATTCTCCGGTGACATTGTAAAATGGCTGCTTTCGTGCATGACTGCCGGTACGGATTGGGTATCACCCCAAAGTGTTTTATCGGTGCGCTACTCCCATCTCCCTCCCATACCTCAGGTGTCTGAGTGCAACTGGCCGGCCAGACACGCCCCGAGTCTCCACAACCTCTTTGCCGTCTGCAAGAACATGCACCACTGGCTGCGGCAGAACCCCAAAAACGTCTGTGTCATCACCTGCACGGTAACCCACCCAAGTTGTCATTGGTGTCATGTGCGGAGTCCTTTTGTTTGTGTCAGGGTGTGCACCATCCTTTGTCACATTTAACTTTCCAGTCTATGGTTGGAAGCTATGTAAGATCTGCTTCTTTTCTAGGTTGCAGTTAAATGCAGTAATATATCAACACTTCATGACTATTTCCTGTTTTTTTTAAATCTGGTTTTGTGTTTGTGTTACTGTTGCCCATTTATCAGGAAGGAAGAGCGCCCCCTGGTGTTCTGGTCTGTGCCATGTTCTGCTTCTGTCATCTCTTCAACAATCCCATACCTGCAGTGCAGCTGTTTGGTGCCAAGAAACCTGGAGCTGGCCTCTGGCCCTCACACAAACGGTAGGTGCAGATATGTTAACCTGTCAGCTCTGCAGAACTACGCATAGCTAGATATGCTAAAAAAAATTAATGGTCTTATAGCTTTCTGGAAATTTCTCCAAAAAAAATTCTGGTAATTTGTGCCATTTAGCATGACGTTTTGATAGGATATTGAAACAATTAAGAAGGACCAGGATGATCTTCATAATGGTAGTAATGGTAGTATAGGTCCTACGAGTTCTAACGTGCTTGAAGTTATACCTCAAGTCTGGGCCCCCTGGCTCTCCAGGTACGTTGGCTATGTGTGCAGCATGGTGTCGGAGAAACCGAAACTGCCCCACTGCAAGCCCTTGGTCATCAAAGCCGTCACCATGGCCCCCGTGCCCTGCTTCAACAAGCAGCGCACAGGCTGCCGTCCCTTCTGCGACGTCCTCGTCGGTGACACCAAGATCTTCTCTACTGCGCAAGACTATGAGAGGATGAGGTGTGCGGCACCCTGTACCCTGGCAAACTACAAACCCCTGCGGTCTGTTACAGGGAATCTAAAATGAGAGAAGCCATTTTAGGTAGTCATATCCTGCGTGCCATTATTGTTCTTAGCTGCCTTCCCGTAGTTGTGGTGTTCCGGGCCGTAACAACATTGGCTATTGGTAAAACGATGACATCATCCCCCATTTACATGCTGCTGGCTTGCAGGGATGCTAACCCGTTGGCGTGCTAGCGTGCTACGGGGTTGCCAACTTTGGTCCGTTGGCCGGTGTGAGATTTTCTATTTGAGACAAGTCTGCACACACATTTATGTATATGTTACAATTTTATTGCCTTAGTAAATAGTCTTTTCGGGGTTTGCAACTAGCCAAACGATTCTGATGTGGCTAATTTTAGGTTTGTAATGGCCCATAAGATTTCTTGCGTGACAGTGTCATGTCAGATGCGTAAGAGTTGGCGATGCTGGTAGTAAGTAGCAGCCTGGCTGCTGAAGTGACGGCCTTTAATTTTTTGCTGTCTCTTCCACCAGAGAGAACCGGGTGCAAGAGGGGAAAGTGGTCTTCCCCCTGGGTGTGAATGTCCATGGAGATGTGGTGGTCTCTGTGTTTCATATGAGGTCTACCATCGGAGACAGGCTCCAGGGCACGGTAGGCTTTAGTCTTAACATCTGTCAGCACAGTTTGTCACTGTCACGGCTGTTATATTTAATATTGCAGATTATATCAATACAATCTGAGATTATTATGTATATTGACAATAATAAACACTATAATGATATTTTCCCAAAAATAATTCCAATGTATGTGGTATTGACACAATTTTATTATTGTTGTTTAGGTGACCAACACTCAGATATTTCAGATACAGTTCCACACTGGGTTCATCTCTCCAAGCATGACAGTCTTGAAGTTTACAAAGTAAGTCATTTTTCCAAAAGTCGCTT
The DNA here is from genome assembly GCA_026777985.1 of Mormyrops attenuatus. Classification (NCBI taxonomy): domain Eukaryota; kingdom Metazoa; phylum Chordata; class Actinopteri; order Osteoglossiformes; family Mormyridae; genus Mormyrops; species Mormyrops attenuatus. The sequence goes on along the minus strand of JAODKC010000095.1, from coordinate 7,878,646 downwards.
CACCTGTGCGTCTTCAGCTGGACCTAAACGGTTCCCTCAGTGCTTTGTGTTAATCCACTGACAGTCATTTTATTTTGATTGGTCTATGTCCTGTTTGTCAAACACAAGCCTTGAGTGAATGAGAGAACCTCTATAAAGGGTCAGCAGTATTTTTGCTTATTTTCTTGTGGTGACTTGGCCTACGGACGCTATAGTCTTTAAGCAAATGGGTGTCTGATCAAAGCTCTGGCATTTGGAATGTTAAGAAAACTTCTACTGTTACGGTTTTAGGAAGTGTCCGGTCTCTGTGGTTAAAATCCTCATCTGTTTAAATGAAATGTAAAACAATACTGTATTGGCTTTTATAGCATCTTTTGGGCAGCTCAGTATGTGTTGACGGTGAAGTTGCAGGTGTGGGGTTAATCAGTCTGTGTGTCTCTGTAGGCCGGAACTAGACGCCTGCGATTCGCCTGAGAAATACCCCCAGCTGTTCCACGTGGTGCTGGACATCGAAGTGGAGAGCACGGACAAACAGGTGGACCTCACCCCACCTTGGGAGCAGTTCCCCAGCAAGGACCTGAGTCCCAACATCCTCTTCTCCTGCTATCAGGAGCACCAGGATGCCCTGGCCATCGCAGGTGGGAGAGTCTTCCTCATGTCACAATAAGCTGTCATTTAATTTTTCACCTAATAATTTGCACAAGGGTGTAAGTTAATTGAAACAAGCTGTCGTGTCTAGATGCGACTGACCACAGTTAAGAAAGACATCACAGTCAAATTAATTCATTCTTATCACCTTGGCTCCGGATTTAGGACCTGGTGGATTGATAAAAAATTATATGGGAATAACCCAGGATGGGGCGCCAATCCATCGCCGGGCACACACACCATTAATGTCTATGGGTAATTTGGCAACTCTAATTAACCTTAGCGTGTTTTTGGACTGTGGGCGGAAATCGGAGAACCGGAAACCCAACAACAACACAGGGAGGTACCCGAACCCAGAGCATTCACTTGAAACATACGGGGATGGCTGAAGCAGTCATACCACTCAGCCCACTAACCCCACCTGAGCAGGCCTGCCAGTCTGTGGGCACAGGGCCTGCTCTGTCCATCCACTCAGCATATTCTCTTCCCTGTTGGCTGTGAAGACCAGCAGGTCCCAGGTCACTGCATGCAAGTTTGTGTGACAACTTTCGTTTCAATTAATTTGCACAAGGGTGTATATGATACATTGTTATATATGCATGCAGGCAGTAAAAATGACTGCTTGACACCCATTACTGTAGGAGTAAACTCTAAACTCTAAGCAACTCAGTGACTCAGGCTGAGCAAAGCAGAATTAGGAATTACCCCCCTAGTGGGATGGGAGGACCAGGGTAATGTGCTGGGTCTGGAAACTCTGGGTTGTGTTTGTTATGGGGTGAAGCAGGGGGTGAGAGTAAGACAGAAAACAAACAAAAAAAAACAAGTACAACAGGGGATACTTCCCAGGAGACCCTAAATAGGTGTGAATGTCACGTGACACAATGGCGGCGACGGCCTTATTCAGGTTGGTCATCCTTTGGAGAGTCTGCAGAAGAGAGAAGGCTGATCGATTTTGGGAAGGCAGTGCAGTTGTTGATTTTTTCGTTTACCCGGTATAGTGTGTGCATTCCTTTCGGCTTCACCGCATACGGCCGCGCTCCGGCAGTAGCCGCTGTCCCTGTCTGTGGTGCTGAATGGGCCAGGTGGCTCATTTGCCGTTCCCATGGCGATTGACAATGACCGTCCCCCCACCCATACACACACACACACATCCCACCTTCATCCAGTCAATGTCCACAGAATGTTTGCCATAAATTGTAAAGTGCTATTAAATATAGACTACCTGTGCGTTTCCCGGGCAGTGATGGCTTACATGACCTATATAACAGACATTGTAATCCCACTCATCTTAACAACATTCAGAATTTGATAATGGATAGTTTTGTATCGGATGACTCCTTGGACATTGTTAATGGCTAATTACAAGAATTGCAAAAAGAAGACTAGAAAGAGTGATACCGGACAGGGGTAAGAATCTGCAGCACAGAACCGGCTTTTCTAAAACAATAGGTGTGTTGACCTAAAAAAAAATGAGTATCTTTGTTTGGTTGTTTGCAATCGATCGGCGTATGATTGGATGAGCTCAGTGGATGATTGGCTGATTTTAATCTTCTGTTACATTTGTAGCTGATAGCTTTTAGAAGGACAGTGTGCTAAATAACAAAGGGCAGTCTGGAGGCTCGGTGGGGGGGTGCCGTCACCTCCCACCTCCACGGCTGGCAGCACCAGTCCCACCCCTGCACCGCGTGGGGGGAATTTGCACATAATCTGTGTTTGTGTGGGTTTTCTGTCACAGTACAAATATATGTTTAGTTTGTGTGTCTCTAAACTGCCCTTTGCTACTGTGTGTACCTTCCGAGGGATGGCATGGTCTCCTGTCCGGGAGGTCCTCCTGTCTTGTGCCCTGTGCTGCCCGGTATAGGCTTCAGAACCCCCCCCCCAATTTAGTGAGTGGATGGATGGGTTGGTTGGATGGATGTGTTCTCCTTATTCTAGAATGCAATTGCAAAAGTTGACCCAGTGGCCCCCTGTATTCAAATCAGAACATTCCAAAGATGCAGAACCTTCTATGACTTGTGCTAGGATTTATAGTTTTTGTTTAGTGTTTTACTGTATTGTTACTGTCTTGTCTCTTCATACAGCAAGTATATCGGGTACATGAGTATGTCCCCTATTCACAGTCTGGAACTTGGCATCCATGCTTCTCTCTGCATGTTATTCTGAGTATAATTGTGCATGTGACAGATAGTTGAAACTCAAAACAGACACTCTATTTATTCCAGTACTGTTGAAGTGTTTTTTTTTTTTTTTTTTTGCCCCTCTTGTGTCTCAGGAAGGGGAAAGGCCTGTGCGGGTCCAGACAGCCACGCGGAGCCAGCCAGCGCAGAGAGCGAGCCCTCTGACGACGAGATGTTGACCCTGGCTGGCCAGAAGGCTAACGCTGGCGAGAAGTCTGACTCCCAGGCTGCAAGCAAGGGCAAGGAGCCAGAGGTCCCTCCCCCTGAGGCCCCTCCCCCAGTGCAGGAAGTAGACCTTCTGGGTCTCGACGATGGTTCCGGGGATCAGGCCTTCGCCTCCTCCCAGCCTCCAAAGCAGCCCCCGACAAACACCGACCTCCTGGGTGACCTCTTTGGGGCTGACTCTGGGTCCACAGAGTCCACCCCCCAAAAGACAGTGCCCCCTGCCTCCCCCAGTGTCTCCCCGTGTCCCAACCAAGGTGGGTTCCACGAGAGTGTGTTTGCCACTGCTTCCATAACGGGGCACACTTTGACGACATGGTGGTTTTGGAGTTAATGTCGTCTCTCCATAACTGTCAGGTTCTGCTCAACAGGTTTCGATCCGTTTGGGTCTGGCACGGCTGTGCAGGAATCAAAGGGGTCATTCCTGGACCCAGGTAATGTCGTCCTTTGCTTCCATGTTTCCTATATCGCCTACTGTGCAGGATATGATTACGGGTAGAGGATGTGCATTGACCGGCACTCTGCCAGTACGTCATCTCGCCTTCGCCGGCAGTTTTGCAGATAGCCGTTTGTGGTTCGCACTGGGTGTTTATGCAGCATGAAGTGCGTGCTCTGTTTGTAAATGCATATAGCTTTTCCTATGAAGTGTGCTAGCGAGCCGCGGTCTGTCCTCGCAGGCCGGACGTCGCCAGCGCCCCCCACCACCCCAACCGTCAACGTCCAACAGCAGAACCTGATGGGCGGGTGGGAGTGGAATAAGCCAGCCACTGCAGGTGCGGTGCCAGCAGTTCTAAGCTAATTCTGTTCTGCAAGTGGTAGCGGAAACTCAGCAAACTCAGCAGCTCCCTCTAATGGTACATTTGTAATCACATGAAGAGTCTGACCGCAGTTGTGCACCAATTTGTCGATTTTTTTAATCCTGTTTTATATTCCAGTTCTTGTCACTTTAATACTTTTATCAAGTTAGTAATATAGAATTAATCAAAATCAATGGAAACTTGTTTTAAATTTCTTAAACCCCTCATTTGTACAGCTGAATCTTTTTCTATTTGCATTCTGTTGCAGTCCTTTAACCCCCAAACCAGCCTCAGAGTGTATCGCTCATACCATTTCTCGGAGTGGGGATTAAAGGGTCTTGCGTCAGCAAGAGGGCTATGAAGTCTCTCGCCATCCATCCCGATGTCTTGTTTTCCTTTTTTATTGGTGCAGGAGGTTTTGGGATGGGAAGCAAATCAGCCAGCACCAGCCCCACAGGCTCGGTCCATAGCACGCCCACTCATCAGCCGAAACCCAATACTTTGGACCCCTTTGCTGATCTGGGAGCACTGGGAGGTGAGTTTTGGGACTCCGGTCAGCTTCCTTGTCTGCAGGTAGCTTCATATTGACTCCAGCTAGAGAGAATCTCTCTTTTCACTATAGGATTTTAAAGTTAGTCGTACATCTGCCCTTCAACTTTCTACTGCTTCAAAGCAAGAACCAATCAGATTGTAGAGGAGGTGGGTCCAAGCAACTAGAGGAGGCAGGATGAACCAATCAGATGTCTGGGTCCCACCTCCTCTAGTTGCTTGGACCTACCTCCTCTCCAATCTGATTGGTTCTCTCTCTGAACATTTTTGCGTAAGTAAAACTCCCAAGAGCGAGGGACTCCAGTTAATCAAAGGTCTCACTGACATTACAAATGATTTAGAAAGGCAAGTTCACCTAGTTGAATGTCTGATTGCTGGGTGAAACTGCAGTGTGTGGGGGAATCCTGCACAATTCTGCCCGCACATATAGTGTGGCTGGCATACAAACTTTTTTTTTTTCCTGCACCACCCTACCACGTTTTACCTTTACTCGCTAAGAAAATGCCTGTAGACATTTTCATGTTTTTTTGTTTCTCTCAGGGGGGTCTGGGTTTTCCAGTAAGCCCACCACCCCTACCACTTCCGCGGGTGCCTTCCCACCCATGGCATCCCCGCAGCGGCCCCCTTCCCAGTCTGCAGCGGGCGGCGGCGGTTGGCAGCCCTCCCGGCAGCCAGGGGGCGCCTCACAGTGGCAGCCGCAGTCTTCCCCGCAGCACCGGCCCAACTACAATATCAGCTTCTCCACTCCAGCCGGCGCCCCTAGTGGTAACGGGAGGCAGGCCCCAAGCTTTGGTAAAGCCACACCCCTATGACATTATAGCTTTCCCCAACCGTCATTTGTTATGTAGATCTACATTATAAGTTTAATGGCTTTTATTGCCTGCCACTTCAGTCTAAAGCACTGACTTATGAAAGGATGTAAGTTTTTTTTTTTTTTTTTTTTTAACACTGAGGAGGCGGCAGGACTGTACATATACTGTATATCACTGCAATTATAACAGTTTTTTTTAGGGGACCGTATCATAAGTGCGGGGAAACATTTTGAGCTCAGTGTGCTGTAAGTCAGAACAATAGATTTTACTGAAGTTACTTTGTATCATTGGCAGTGTCTATTACAGACAGAGCTGGAAAGTACAAATCCAGTCTGAGGTTTTGTTTCAACCAACTAGTTGAGTACTCTGTGACTGTGACTCTTTATGCTCAACTGGTTGGTTGAAACAAAACCTCAGACTGGATTTGTACTTTCTGGACCTGAATTTTCCACCTCTGTCAATAATGGATTACTTTTGTGAGTAACTTCCCCAACACTGATCGTTGGTAGCTACAATCAGCTAACATCAAGATAACAAGTGTGAAAACATGGGCTGGCATTTGTTTTTGGTTTTGCGTTGTAGGCATGGGCGCACTGCTCTATAGTATTCTGATACTGCATTACCACCACCAGCCAGAGGGCTAAAGTAATCCTACTTCCAGCACTAGTGGGCAGTATTAGTTTTTTTCTTTTAATTTCTCTTTACTGCTGATTGTCAGTTTGAGGTGTCACCCCCAGACAGTTAAAAGATTTAGGGCAGCTGACATGGACTGTATTTTCTCAATTTTGTACAGGGGTCAAACCAAAAATGGCAGAGGCAGACTTTGGGGACCTGCTTTCCGGACAAGGCTTTTCTGGAAACAAGGAGAAGAAGGGTCCGAAGACGATCGCAGAGATGAGGAAGGAGGAGATGGCCAAGGAGATGGACCCGGAAAAGCTCAAGGTTTGAGTCTGAGACGTGATTACCGTACACCGTAAATGGGATGAGTAATGCAAATCCTTTACACATCAGTGTTGTATAAGGTTTCAAATTTTTTGTAATTTTCAGAGTTGGAAACTTTCCATGGGAATTAGTGGGAATAAACTGCTAAATAAATTTGCAAAATTGCAGGTTAGCCTACAACAGGGAACTGAAATTTTACAAAAAACATCTTGACGCCGCTAATAGTGATATTATTGTGCAACCAGGTGCTTGTGAGTAATGATGTGAGCGTAAAAACGTGCCAAAATAAGCATCTGCGTCTGCCAAACATAAGTCTATTTCCATGTTGTATTACTCATATAGTTTGCTTTCTGTGCCGTATCTGAGTTCCACGGGGTTCAATATTTCCAAAATTCCCCAGCTTAACTCCCCATGGAAGGTTTCTGGAAAGTTTTCGGAAATTTTCCGCCCCTTTACAACCCTAGTGGTGTATCTGGTCGAGTAGGATTTCAGACACTAATGAGTAGCTTAGGAAGGTCGTATGAGGATGTTCTAAAGGTATTACGACGCTCTGCGTCTTAACAGATTCTGGACTGGATCGAGGGGAAGGAGAGGAATATCCGGGCTCTTCTATCTACCATGCACACGGTGTTGTGGGAGGGCGAGACCCGCTGGAAGCCCGTAGGCATGGCCGACCTGGTTACGCCTGATCAGGTCAAGAAGGTCTACCGCAAGGCAGTGCTGGTGGTCCATCCAGACAAAGTGAGGCTCATGCTTATTGTATTGTTAGCAGACCTTGATAAGATTGCACCATTCACCATACAGAACCATCTTGAATGAAGATTCCAGTGGTTTTGTTTGGTCTTGCACCCTCCTTGTAAGTGTAAGTGAGAAGGATAATTTTTGGGCCCAACTAATATTTTTGTCTCCTGTGTTAAGGAGCTAAAAACTGATACCTGAAAATATTCACAAATATGATATTATATATTGGCAAAACAAGCAGACACCAGTAGTGTTTTAGTTAAATGACACTTTACCAACAGATTTGTCTATATCATTTTCTCAAACTCAAAAAGCAGAAACTTGCAAGAAGTTCTCAGCATATTTAGTGATGAATTATTAATGTTCCTAAGGACACTGGTGCTTTATCTGTGCATTTTCCAATTGGTTCAATCTGCAAGACTTTATTCCTCCTTTGTTTCACTTGCACAAGTGAAGCACTGGAATTGTAAAAATTACACAAATTAGCGTTTGCATTTTTACTTAGAAGTTTGATTCATTCTGCTTTTTTTCCTGCATTTGTAGGTTGAAATAACTTTTTTTATTGTTCTCTTGTGTTTGAAGGCTACGGGCCAGCCATACGAACAGTATGCCAAGATGATCTTCATGGAACTGAACGATGCCTGGTCAGAGTTCGAGAGTCAAGGGCAAAAGGCGCTATATTGAAATTCGGCTTTCAAATTTCCCTTGTGATGTGATCCCTGATTTTTGGTGTTTTTTCCCCTCTCTGTCACATGGGTTTTGTTGTCGCACATAGAGCTTAGCGTACAGATGCAGTCTCAGGAAACATGAGGCTCCCCCATTCACCTGGTGTCCACAACCCATCATGACACTGAAATGGCAGTGCAAATAGTCTTCATCCAGATCATAAAGGAAGCCTGGTCTTTATTTCCCCCAATGATGAGAGGCACAACGATGACATGTCACACAGATTTAAAAAGGTTCAATATATAAAAGTGCTCTATGGTCTGAAAATATATCATGTAATTAACCTTCAGGAGTTTGGTTAAAAAAAATACTCTCTTAACACAGGTGTCTGAGGTAACTGGCTAAAACTACAGCGCAGAACTGACTGCTTAATGCTGTGATGGGAGTCTTTCTAAAAGCTTGGGTTCAAGACAACAAGACTGTACCGTCTGAGTTCACATACTGCATGCAGTATGTGGTGTGTCTTTCCTAGTTTATGGGTATTGCAGTGTACGGTGACGAATTCAGTTTCTTTAAAACCTTCCCGGTAGCATCATGAAGCCAAGAAAATTTTAATGCTAGCAGTTTCAGATCCTTTGTGGAGGCGATGTTAATTCCTTTAAAGAACGGGAGATTACATTAGCATTACGTCTAGATGACACATTTGGCCTGTGTTCATTTGTATATATGTCTTTTTCTGTTTCTTCATCATGCAAACTAATTGCTAATTACCATCCGTTCGCCTCCTTGGAGCAATTCGTTTAACTGCATTCATTTACACGACGGCACAGAGACTGCGTTTCGAAGTGTCCGGATAGCACAGTTGATGAGATTCAAAGGAAAGGTGTGAATATTTCACAGCAGTATTTTTGTATGTTTAGTGTGTAGACATGCATATTTTAATATGCAGGAAATAACTGTTTACAAAAGGTTTCTTTTAAAATTAATATTTATCATAATTATTTTGTTCTTTTTTGAGTTACATGTACAGTTTCTTTTTCATGTGTTTTTTTCAATCTAAATTATCCTCCTGTTTTTCTATGGGAGAAGACAGAAGGTTAGTTGTTCCTGCAAAGCCTTAATTCATTCATCAAATGACCTGGTCCAGTTAGGTAAGTGACATTACGCGAGACATTATTTGCTTCACTCATTAGCCTGGGTAGCGCCTTAACATATTCCCAAGAAACTAAATTATGCAATCTGTTTTTCTACTAAACTAATAATTTAATCAGATACTAGTCCTGATGTTTGGACTAAAACACAGTAACAGGATGTAATTCCTCCAAAAAACACACACGTCCCAGTACTTGTCTCCTGGTAAGGTTTGGTCTTTTCTAACGGAAACTGGGCCCCAACTCTAACACTCATTTTTATTTTAAAACGTTTTTTTAAGCAACTTCTCCTTAAAACTGTTTTAACAATATATTTATTATAGTCATTGCTGTAATTTTACTTTCTGTCGTATAATTTGTGGTATGTTTGTGTTTAATGTGTTCGGTGACGATGCATATTTAGGTGAACTGAACATGATTGGATGCAGGTCATATGACACAGATCTGCATTGCAAAGATGGCTCCCTCTTCCTGATGTACGCTGTAACACAAATCCCCGGGTTTATCATTGCTGTCTGTAGCCATGGAACAGGCGAAGCCCAGCATACATCTTCTGTCTGTGCGACCAGTTGGGGGAGAAGGTGTAAGTGCTAGAACAACAAAAATTCACAGTTCTTCAGTAACCAGAAGCGTGTGTGTGTGTGTGTGTGTGTGTGTGTGTGTGTGTGTGTGTGTGTGTGTGTGTGTGTGTGTGTGTGTGTGTG
>JAODKC010000095.1:7819993-7847136 GCA_026777985.1 Mormyrops attenuatus | reverse complement strand
AATTCTCACCACCTGTGCCGGCTTCTCTCTCATGCATTCGGGGCCCCAGCATTTGTAAAGGCGTGTTTTTTGTGGGCTGTGGCAGCGCCGGTGAGAGGGGCAGGTGCAGGGATGCAGACGAACCCTGGGGCGTCCTGCTAAGAGGCTGCTGCCTGACGGGACACATCAGTGTGTGTGTATGTGTGTGTGTGTGTGTGTGTGAGGCACACCAAAGACGGGTTTTGTGTTCTGTAAGCAGTCAAGCTTGCGCTTAAATTTTTTTGTGTTACTCAGCATCGCAGCTTAAGACAGTTTAGCATTAGCTACATTCATAAAACCTTTCTAAAACATATACACTATATTAAGTATTCATTTAATTTAAATCATTCAATCTTTAATAATTGAATAATTATGACTCATTATTTTGAATTGTAATTATTATTAGGTATTACTACATAAACGCCTATTAACCATACGAAATTAAAAAGTCTGAAATATGTTAGGCACGTCTTCCGTCAAGAAACACTGGGCATTTTTTGAATGGATGGTATTTTTTTATGCACGGACGGCATCAGTAATGTTTTGGAGCAGGAGGGTTAAATCGTTCGTTTGTCGCTTGACCTTTGTGATTTAAACCTGCCAGTTTCTACTGTGCGTTATAATTAAATTCCTGTTGCAGGCAGACTGATTAAAATTCTTATTTTAAATTACCTCCACTTTCCCCTCAGAGCTGAATGTTTTGTGCTGTCTCATAGCGTACTCTTCTACAATAACGGGAATTCTGCTGAGCATTGCATTTTGGTGAACGGGAGCACGTAGACGTAGCATTTTGCTGGTTTAAAGCTGAATCACACTCAGTTTTATGCACATGACATGTTGCTGCATCCTGCAAGCTTCTCTGAGGTCATGCCCGAGTGTATGGGGACGAGTCGGCGTCTCGCAGAATCTGAGCGAGTCGCTGCGGTCTCTTTTACGTCAGGGACCGATATGGCCGCCTCTCATCGCTATCAGCACAGGCACAATGCTGCACGGATAAGTCAGTAAGACGTCCTGTCCCCCCACACGTGGATCTGGGGGGTGCACAGACAGCCCGGGTCCTGGCCCCCGGGGGACCCCTGCCTGGCGAGCCGGTGGTGCTGGGCGGTCCACTCAGCAGCGCCCCACTAATCCCGGGCCACTCCCGGCATCTGGAGCCATGGCACGGTCTAAAGCCCGGGGCCCCCCGTGGAGCTGGGGCCACCCCACACACAGCTATCTAGGGCAGCAGAAGGCTGGGCACGGGGTAAACAGGGAGAGCGAGGCTGCCCGTTGTTGGCACCGGGGCCCGAGCTGGGGGGTGGCACAGAGTACGGGGCGGGTGTCAGGGAGGTTTGGGGGGGGGCTGCCATTGGCATCGGGACCTTAGCATGGGAATAGTATTCTGCTACCCACTGAATATTCTGTTGGCCAACTTGCTGTGAATAGCTTTGGGAGAGAGAGAGGAAGAGAGAGAGAAAGACACACACACAGAGATGGAGGGAGGGAGAGATGGAGGGAGGGAGAGATGTAGGGAGGGAGAGGGTCTTTCTCTGTTTTTTATTTGTGATGGCCTGATGTGTTTTGGTATAATCACAGTGAAGTTGTAAATATAAGGCAGATTTCTCTCTGGCAGACGGCTGTATGGACTCCCCGTTTGCAGGCCCCCCCCAACATACACACACACACACACACACACAAGTTTGTCATTATATCTTTGTGGGGACTTTCCATTCATTTCCATCTGGAAAACTCTAATACCAACATGGAGACCTTAACCCTACCTACCACTAACCTTAACCATAAGTAACCAAACTAAATATTTGTTAACTATATATTTATTTATGTTGTTCGTTTAATAATAATAATAATATATCTGCCATTTTTACTTTTTTGATTGACATGTAAAATGGTCCCCACAAAGTCAAAATAACAGGTTTTTGTCACATTGTGGGGGACATTTGGTTCCCTCAATGTAATAAAAGCATAATCCACACACACACACACACACACACACTCTTAAACAGGGACACATATATCCGGCCCTCATGTACGCCCCCTTTTACATGCGCCTCTCCCTCACATAGATCCCCCCGCCACCACCCACACACACACACACAGACACACACACACACACACACACACACACACACACACACACACACACATACACCCTTGGTCTTCTCTCTCAGCACAGATGCCCGGGTTGCCCTGCAACAGCTGTCTCACCATGTGCTGCTACCAAGTGTTGCTGCGGAGAGGGAAGGGGAGCATGGCGGGGGCTAAGGGGGGAGGGGGGGCAGCTCATGAATATTCATATACTGTGGTGCCGCTCAGCCAAACAGAGTGCGGGCCTGCGAGGGATCACCTCCTTCACGAGGAGGATAGAGGAGAGGCAGATAGAGGATGAGCTTCGGAAAGTGAACCTGCTACCCCAACAGGAAGCAGGGGGGCAGGGAGCGTGCGAGAGCTGCACACCTCCAAATATCCTCTGTCCTGTCAAATCCCCCAAACCCAGGTCATCCAATCCCTAACACAGATTCGAACAGTAGTGTGCAGATTCAGACTGATGGGTGCATTGTAAAGACCCAGAGAATAAAGCGGCATCGGAGAAGCACTGGAACTGATCAGGTATAAGAGAACCTGTCAGGGATGGGCCGTATCCGCCGGAAAGGCCTCGTATACGAAGCCTAAGCTGCCGGGATAATAACTCTCATTCCGCTGCGGGAGACGGGTCACACATAAAGGATGGAAGCCGAATCCTGCGCTTCCAGTCGCTAGAAACTGAGCAGACTCTATCCCCAGTATCTCTGAGGTGCGTCCCGGGAACTATATACGCAAAACGAAAAGCAGAGAGACGCTCAGAACAACCGCAGCATACTGAGTGAGAATCAGGCAGGAGTTTGGCCCCAGAAAAACCAGGGGCAATAGGACTTCATTTGGCACAAACCGCAGGAAAGTAAAATATCTTCCTCTTTATTTGGGTGGGGGGGGGATGCAGGACGGTACTGTTGCCGTGTCCCATACTGAGACCGGCTCTGCTCGCTGACCCGGTTCTCTCCGGGCCTCTGAACAAGGGCCTGCTGGTGCTACTTTGTTCATTCGGTGAAAATACCGTCAGAACTAAACCCTGGCAACAAATATGAAGAAAACAAAAATGGAGGGGGGTGGGGGGGGCGAATTAGAAAAAAAAATCTAATTCACAGTTGGGAATGAAACACTGGAACACTGCACACAATACAAATATTTAGGACCCAAATAAGCTCAGCAGGGAACTTCAGTTTGGAAGTGAACAAAAACAGAGTGGGAGGCAAGGGAGGCAGAGTGGCACAACAAAGGGCCCTCCGATCGAAGTTCGCCTGAAAGTAATTAAGTGCCCGCCCGCCTGCCTGCCCGCCTGGTCACATCGCACCACCCGCACACTCGCCCGCTTGGCCATGCTGCACTGCACCACCCGCACGCTTGCCCCCCTGCCCAGTCACACTGCACCACCTGCGCGCAAGCCTGGCCGGCCACACTGCACCGCACCATCCGCAAGCTCGCCTCCAAGCCACACTGCACCACACGTTCGCTTGCCCACCCAACCACGCTGCACCACACCACCTGCACGTTTGCCCGCCCGGCCACACTGCACCACACGATCCGCACGTTCGCCTGCCCGCGCAACCACACTGCGCCAAACCACCTGCACGCTCGCCCGCCCGGCCACACTGCACCACACGATCCACACGTTCGCCTGCCCGCGCAACCACACTGCGCCAAACCACCTGCACGCTCGCCCGCCCGGCCACACTGCACCACATGATCCGCACGTTCGCCTGCCCGCGCAACCACACTGCGCCAAACCACCTGCACGCTCGCCCGCCCAACCACACTGCACCACACGATCCGCACGCTTGCCTGCCTGACCATGCTGCATTACACCACCTGCGCACTTGCCCGCCCGGCCACACTGCACCACAACACCTACATGCTTGCCCACCTGACCATGCTGCACCGCACTGCCCACACACTTTTCCACCTGGCTGCGCTTCACTACCCACACGCTCGCTCACCTGACCACACTGCACCGCACCACCTGCACACTCGGCCACCTGGCCATGCTGCACTGTGCCAACTGCATGTTCACCCACCTGACCACACTGCACCACACCACCTGCATGCTCAGCCACCTGGCCATGCTGCACCATGACGCCGGCCACCCGCCTGGCCATGCCGCACCACACCACCCACTTGCACGTTCACCTGAATGCACCTTGACCCCCCGCACTTTCGGCCGCCCGCCCACCTGCCTACCTGGCCATGCTGCCCCCACCACCCGCTTGCACGCTCACCTGGCCGCCCCACACCACCCGCATTCTCACCTGCCTGGCCACCTGCACTTTTGCCTGCGCTCAGCAGTTAGTGGGTGCTGCTTCTCCTACCCGGGATCTGAAGCATCGCGGTGCATTTCCATTGAACGGAACACATTTGTTTGTGGAAATAGCAGCCGCTTCCCAGATCACCGCACATATTAGTCATTGCATCTCCACTAATCGGGTTCCCGAAAAAAATCTGCATTTAAAACTTTAAATATGTTTGAATGATCATCCTGGCTTAGTTTTTTGGGTGACCATTTTTTGGGTGATTTTAAGAATATTATGAATACTCCATAAATAATATTGATAAAAATGTACAATGTACAATAACTAACTAAAATATAATTTCAATGAAAAATTATAATTTAAAGTTATTATCAGAATATTTGAAACTACGCCACGTGCAAATGTACAAATGTACCTATTTTGAAATTTGAATAGCCAAATAACACTTTAATTTTCGAGTGAAACGTCCGCCGACAGAAATGAGTCAAAAATCGCGAGCCTTAAAGCAGACTTCAGCTACACAGCCTTTCAGCCTCTGACTTCACACTCAAAATCAGAGTCCATCGCAATCAGCGAAGACAGCAGCTTGTCACACCGCTGTGAGTCAATTTAATCATTGATAATTTAATTCAATATAATCCCTAGTTTGTCTTGCAATGACACTTGGGGGGCGGGGGGGGGGGGGGTATTATAAATAGCATACAGTTTATGTGGCTTGTTCAGCTGAACATTTAATGTTGGAGTACAGTCACAATTATTATATATACATATTATGCACATTATATAATATGTAATACATTTTACTTATCTAATATATCACATGACAGCCTAAAACTGAATAAGTTCTCATTTAATGAATTCAGATGATGAATTCCATTATGTTCCCGATCTCTCAAAAATCCAAACGTACCTACATCTAATCTCTAGAGCTATATCTCGTGCATTACTTGAATGTGTACTTATCTGTACCCTGCGTAACTGCACCAAAAGCGCTACCAGCTTAATGAATTATATATGAATGTTTAAATTTTATGTTACATTTGCATTCACTCTATGCTAACAGCACCTGAAAGACCTGTGTAAGCTATTCTTATAGAATCAGTTCTTGAATAGACAGGAGAGTCAACGGGCCGGACAGAGACATCCTAACAATGAGGGATGATTGAAATAAAGTTAGCTCACCACAGAGAAAATTAATCAGACAGACGTCATTGAAGAGGCATTAAGTACATTTCCACGAAGGAGATTAAACGAAGCCAGTAAGCAGAAGTCCAGACTACAGAACTAAATCTTATTGCTAGAGGTTAATGCAGCACTCTCTAAATATGGTACTGTTCAAATTTTAGTCAAGATATTTTTCTAATGAGGATCTGAGGTCATTTTACATACATAATTGCAGATTTACAGCAGCAGCTGGCTAGAACAGATGCGCTACAACTCACACTGTCACATGCCGATTTTATGATTATGTACGTCGGCGGCTCCTGCCCGGAAATCAGGAAAAAACTTCCAAGTTATAAACAATATCCTTCGTTTTTGTCAATCCTAGGATTTGAGATGCTAGGTTGATGCTGACTGATGGTTATTATATATTATTAAGTCTTATTTAGTGTTTAATATGCGCCCACTGCATTAAAACATTTTAATCACTTACAACATAATGGAAGACCGAAGTAAAACCAAAGCGTATAAAAATTTCCACATCACTAGTGGCCTCGGGGTCTCTGGGCCCTTCTGCTGCCCACAACCCACACAGCTTGACCCTGTTTATCACGTGAGGTAGTCAGACTAACCAGGGCCAGCTGAGCTTTACCGCTGGAGGTATGTGCCGGCGACGCCCTTTGCGTTCAGGCAGTGCAGCTAAACAAAATAACCACGTGTAGCCACCATCCTCCACACGAAGAATCTTTCGAAGTAAGGGGCACAACTCTGGGCTTGCAGCAAAACCGACTGACCAGCCAGAAATACGGAACTAACAGAAGGTTTAAGAGTTTGAGGGCCCTTCTCTATAAAATCTCATAGCAAAACAAGTGAATCACGCCCCGAGCGATTCTTTAAGACCTCGGAAAGAAAACTATGGATGCCATAAAGACTGAAGAGTATTTTAAAAAATTGTTTACAAGGCTTGACCTACAACGGTCGGAGAGATTGTGAACAAATGCAGGAAACTGAATTCAATGTTGTTCATGGCAGAAATCAGCATCCGGTCCGATCCAATTACTCTAAAGGGAAGGTGTAAAATCCTCTAGGAGGTCACAACCAATTCTGGCAATCTATGCATCTACAGATGCAATAAAATTCCTGACCCGGAGCCAGACGCAGGGTGACTTTCTCTCGCCGATGTTGAGAAAGCATTAAGTCACTCATGAATAATGCTTCTGCGGCAGGTAGGTGTCTGGCGCGGCACAGTCAAAACCACAGTCTGCAGTGCCGTCTCCTGCCCCAGCACATTGACACTGCATCTATCAGGTTTCACTGGATTCCTGCTATGTTAGCTGACATTTGTGAAACCAAACAAAAGAAAACAGCAGCCACAACAGATGTTTTCTTAGGGCAGTCTCTGCACTGTCAGGTGAAGCTTCTGCATGCATTTTTCGTCTGTCACTGAACTGAATGTTCACTGAACTGAATGGGTAGTATGGATTCGAAGGGACATCATGAGTTAGCAGCTTGCAGAGAACTTTCAAAGGGACCAGGGGTGAAAACAGGTATTGCTAACCATCCGCTAGCTTGGACCGCATCTCTGGGAAGGTTTAAGGACTAATGACATCCATCTACCATCCATGTATCCACCAGTAATAACTAGAAAGGCACGATGCAGTCCAAAGAGGACTATTTTTACCATAAAGAGTGTGGTGAGATAAGTGAGGCCCTACTAGAGACATGGCTCATTGATCAACGTCAAAGCATGAACGATGTCCAGCTTTCAGACGCGGTACTGACCAATAGAACCTGTCTGAACCTGTCAGAATTGACAGGATTCACAATAAAAGCTGCATGTTTGCTTAAATCTCAAACACTTTACAGTTGAATAGCGATCACTCAAACAGCCATCGCGGGCAAGTAAAAACTGGGGTGCTGATAAAATTGAGGGCAGGATTTCTCTTTTCAGCACATATCCTGTCGAGTTTTCCGTGAGACTGATGAGAGGCGTCAGGTGCCAGACATGCTTCTGGTTAAAAAGTCTCAATTTTCAGATTTGTTTTCCTTAATTGGTAGTTTCAGCTCCCCCGTGACACGTAGCTACTCTTCCTCGATTCTTCCTGTGCAACCAGCCTGGGGAATGATGGGAAATCATGGGACAGAGTGACTATGATAACGAGCCAAGAAAACAAGTCGAGCCACATCGGGCTGGTGCATTGTTTCTCAGCATTCTCATGTCTCTGCTCAGTCAGCCCGCATCGGATTCTCAAGTCCTCCTACGACCTTTAAGATGGCACAGTACTGTCTCCAGGCAACAACCGGCCTATAAGCATCGGCAAGAGCTTGTCGACTTTCCCAGGCACGGTTCACATAATGGGGACTTGCTCCAACACTGCCAGTCACCCCAGTGCTGAGGCATGCCAGGGTCGTCAGCGGGAAGGTGTGGCAACCTGACATGTGCTACATCTTCATGTTGGTGCAAGTTGGCATCGGGTGAGTCGGCTGTCAGATAAGGCAAGTGTTAGAGAAGGGGATGTTCCCAGAAGCAATAGCTAGTCCTTTGCCTGCACTTGTCTCAGAGAGAAGAGGCCTCACTCGATTTAATTGGTAAACTCTATCAACGCATTGAAAATGTCCTGCCCTGGTGACTCAAGCTCTTTAATTGGCGTGCATAAAGCGTCTCGCCTCTGTGTCACGGTCCCTCGGGCCACGCCTCTCGGCACTCCGGAATTCAGACTAGCCGGATTCGTGTTAGCATGCCCTTCCCTGTTCGCGCCAGGCGCGACTACACGCTGACGTAAGCTCGACCCCGCGCTTGCTGGCACGCGGAGCCCCCGTTAGGGCCGCTGCCAGAGACGCGGGACATCCCTGGGCCACCGGTGTGCCCTTGTATCTGGGAGCAGAGCAGGCCTCCGCCCTCTCCCAGAGAGAGGCTCGGGGGCAACAGGCCAGAGAGGGCCCCCACCTCCCCCCACCCCTACCCATGGTGAGCTCGGGTCTGGACCGGCGTTCGACTCGAGTTGAGCGGACCCGTGCCACATCAAAGCAGAGCCCTCCACGGCCCCCTCCCGTGCACAGCGTCCGCCCTGACCCCGAGCCTCGGCAAGTCTTGGACGGGGAGCAGGGGGGCAGCATGGATCTGGAATAGCCCCCACGCTTGGCTGACGCAAGGGCGGCAACAGGAGCGGCGGGCAAGGCCAGATCTCTGGGCCCTCGGTCGCAGGAAGCCCTGCAAATCGTACATGAAAACAAATGGCGGAGCTGATTAATAGATATAAATAGCAAGGAGAAGGACAGGAGGCCCAGTCAGTCGCTGGACTGGGAAAGATGGTTTGACATGAAAATATGACGGAGTGTCCAAATCCGGCCTGGTGCAGGCGTCTGCGTAGCCTGCACGAGACAAGGCCGGGCGAGGGATTAATGATGTTCAATTGGAAAGGACGTGTAAGGCTGGAGAGAGCGAGGTGAGGTCACCAATACCAGTCCATGTGATCAGGTGATAAGGTCACCGATGCTTTGTGGTCGCGGCGGTAAACGGAGCTCGAGTCATTTGTGATATTTGCGGTAAGGTCACCAGTTGGCAAAGCGTACGCAACAGAGGATACTTTTGTAACTCGCCAAGGGGAGGCATTCGGTGTAACAGTGACTTTGTGAGCTGGTCTTTTGGTGGCTCGCAGGATGATTCCTGCCGCAGCACATGTAAACAATGACGAAAAACTGTGTGCAAGACAAAGAGAAGAGTAATGGGCAAATCTGAGAAATATTTAAGGACAGCGTCCGTATGTGTGACAATACTATCTACATGGATGGAAGTAATATAGGAAAAATAAATGATAGCGAGCAGGATAAGGGGTTTTCATTTAAAATATCCTATTTTAATCGTGTACTTTCAGGAAATAAAATTGCTCATCCAGTACAATGAGGTTTAAAGAGTGTATACAGAAAAAGCCTACATGAATGTATGCTGAAGTTGTTTTTTCCAACAATATTGTGCCTGTACTCTGGGGTGCCGCAAACAGAAGGGCTTTCAGAACAATAACTAAAAATGTGTCCTGAGAAGAGGCCGGGTCACAAAACACATTCTGTTGAATATATAATGCTTACATTAGTGTGAAAGGCAGGCTGAGATCAAGGCAGCTTTGATCACATTACTGTATTTCATAAGGCTGATGCTCCCAGGAAATACGAGAGGTGGACGGAAGAAATTAAGGGTGGGGGGGGGGAGTTTTGTAAGAAAGGAGGAGCGTAATATCTGGGGAAAAGGTCTTTAAAGGAGGCAAGAAGTGGGTCAACAGTAAGTGAGTAAAAGGGTGGATGGAGTGGAGCAGGGAGAGGAGAATAAGAGGGAAAGAGGGCAGATGAGGGTGAAAAAGAAGAGCAGAGAGGGTGAGGAGGACAGCAGATCAGAGGGAGCCTCCAGTGAGTCTTACACTCCCTTTTAAGAAGCGCCAGGAAAACAGATTATGAGTCCCCATTTCTCCTGGGGGAGGGCAAGCTTGTGCTTCCTACAACCCCCCCCCCCCCCCCCCCACTGTAAAACCTGCGTGTATCCCTGGATAATATCAGAGCAGGGGCTAACGTGGCTGAGACCACCACACAGACATGTTTGAGATAAGGTGTGCAAAAACAGGGTTCATGCAATACGCGATACATGCAGGTTTGTGTGTGTGTGTGTGTGTGTGTGTGTGTGTGCGCACATGTTACTGAACATGCTTCCAGTACTAGAGGGGACACATGTGATTTGTATGTCTCAATCCATGACCATTTACCTGTTCCTGAGTAACAGCATCGCTGAATATTTGCGCAGAAATTGTCTATGGCCCCTAGACCGATGCCCCACCCACCCCCCAACATCACAGAGCCCTCACTGAGTTTATTCGGTGGCACCTCCCTCCTCTAACATGTCTCACAGCTCAGTGGGGCACGCACAAAATCGTGCACACGCAACATCACACACACGGCACACTGCCATTGAGAGACGACTGCACAGCCGCACACACGCTGTACGGTGTGCCCACTTTCCAGGGGCGCCACCCGCGGCGGGGAATGGGTGTATTGGTTGGTGTGGCTCTGTGGCTTAGGGGTGTCATCTGATTCTGGTTCACTGACTCCCCCATCTCACGCATCCATCGCAAAGATGATTTTCCTCTCTTATCTCTTGGCTGACAGGGAGTTTTTTTGTTCAATCATCCAGCTAAGCTTTTGTGTTCAGCTGATTGAGCCTCTGAATCACCTCCATCTCTCTCTAAACACACCTGGCCAGCCGTGGTAAACACCGTTGGCCGTCTGCGCCTAGAATCACAGAGAACTTTTGGCGTCGATTAAATAATTAACAGTAATCTGCAGGCATCTGCTTTTGATCACGCCCAGATGCTGCGGGAGGTCTGGTCTTCTTGAATTCATCTGTATCGCTGCCATTTGAAAGCATTCATTCTTTCGCATTTGTTGCTCAAGATGTGTCTTCCTAGCATAAGACACGTTCATTCCTCTTCAGATTTCAGTCCTATGCTCTTAACCACTATGCCACCTGCTGGTCCTTCTCTTTAAGCCCTAAATGGGACCATATGATGAGTCTGTTTGGTTCTTCTTAATACTTGGCTCCACTCTGGATCACCTGTAGTGGTGACACAGCACCGGGCCCACGTTGCGGCCTATGAGAGGCTGGCAGCTCTGCTCCGGAGCTAACCTTAAGCCCAGTGTTTCAGGCAGACCAGAGGCAAATGAAGTGCTGTTAGCACAGCCTGAGAGGAATCTCCCGGGCCGGCACGCTGGCTACCGCATCCTCACTATGATGTTGCCAAGAGGTGGTTCGTCTCACCCATTGCTTGCTCTTTGCTGCCCCATGCCGTAAGCTGCAAAGGACACTGGGAGAGAGGGACAAAGAAGATAGCAGCCAGCCAAAGATCTGCAAAGGGGAAAAGCCGTGAATTCGCAAAGCTGGTGATGTAGCCGTGAGGTTCTCACTGGATGAGTGCGGGAGGGGTAGGGGTGATGGAGCCGGAACACCTGCCACCCCAGCACCAGCCCCCAAAACGTCCACCCAAAATGTGTCAGAAGTCTCGTATTCTGATATAAATTCTATTACGATTTACTCAGTTGCTCATAAAGTACCATCAGGATTGAAAATATTTTATTTGAATTCTGTGTAAATTCACCAGACCTACACCAGCCCACTTGTGCTGTGTAGAATTTCTAGCCCCTAATTCCATGCCGGCTCTCCTCTCTGTAAACTCCGATACACGCAAGTCTGCTTGTCAACTTTTGCTAAGAAAAATCAGGACATTGTGAGTTGTTACAAAACAGTGTCGTATTGCAGCATGCAAGAAACCGCTACATTAATCCAAATAATATATAAAGTAATTATATATCAATATTTTCATATGAAAAAACTATATATATTTTCTTATCCCACATGAGATTAACAGCCCCCCCACATTTGCTGCATTTCCAGTGCCTTTTTCTGTCAATGGTTTATTCCTCCCTTACACCAAAAATATAACTTAAATATCATTTTTTACTACAACACCATTTAAACTTACAATGTAGAAGGTAAATACAGACTTGGATGATTATTCCTCTCTTGTTCTTCTTAAAGAAGCATTACCTAGAATTTAAAAATGTATTTAAATACATGTGTGGAAAAATGTATTTATATATTTTAGCATCTGCTTATATTACAGCTATATTTCACATATGAACATTCAGTAAATCAGCTGGCATTTTAAATCGAACTGGATGAAGCACAAAAGCGAAATAATATAATACATTTTAAATAAATATAAATGTACGTGGGAGGGGGGCTATATATACATTACATTGTGGGGTCCATGTTATTTTGGCCCATTTTTTCGGTCTCCTCAAGGGGAAACTCAATTTTACAACTAAAAACTAAAAATGCCAAAAGTCTTGTATTTTGTTTGGTTACTCATGGTTAAGGTTAGGGCTGAGGGGGGGTTAAGGTTGTCATTGCTGGGATCAGGGTTATGCCCATAGAAACTAATGGAGGGTCCCCACAAAGACATGAATACAGGCCTGTGTGTGTGTGTGTGTGTAGGTCCCCACAAATATCTGTGAATGCAATCAAATAATATTTTGTTTGGTTACTTATGGTTAAGGGATTTAGGTCGTCATTGTTGGGATTAGTGTTTTCCCCATAGAAATGAATGGGGAGTCCCCACAAAGATATAATTACAAACCTGTGTGTGTGTGTTAATATACATATATAGTACTGTGCAAAAGACTTAGGCAGTTGAAGAAAATAATGTTTAAATGATCATCGTATTGGTGCAAAACTGTGATATTATCTCTGTCAAAGTGTGTTGGCTTTGCCGTTTCAAAACCTCTCTTAATGTCACCCCAGTATTTACAGCAACCGTCCAATACACCCATGCACGTTCGACCACTACCCCACCTCGTACGGCTAACCAATACCTCATTGAGTTATTTAACAAATTAATTAAATTAATTACGTGAGCTGGTGGTGAAATTTAACAAACACGTGGAATGGCTGGGGTGCCCCTGAGGAGAGGACTGGGAACTGAAGCGGTGTTCATCTAGCCATCCGACTAGATACCAGTAACTTTTTGGAGAACAGAAGAGATTCTTGTTTGTGTTTTTATGGCGTTACTCTTAATTTGCATCAGTTGTAACGCTATACCGCGATTTCATTCTATGCAAATATACACTTACTACGCAGATAAATAGCCCTTTTCTTTGACTGCCTAAGAGTTTTGCATAGTACTCTGTGTGTGTGTGTGTATATATATATACATATATAAATATGCATTATATATGTATGTATAATTATACATATAAAATAGCTAGGCATTCAGTGAAGGGCATTTTTTAAGCGGGACAATCTTTGCAGTTAACAGCAGCAGTGCCGAATGATCGTAAAGCACGCCACCCTCCACTGCGTTTTACGCGGGTTCGATGGGCATATAAAACAGGGCCGTAAAACAGCGTGGTGTCAATGGGAGCGCTGCCGCGGAAAGGGCTCTGCAGCGAGACGCCCTGGGCCCCAGCGCTCATTAGCCACACACACCTTCTCATTCACACTAGCTCTTGTAACTTTCTTCCTACGTGCTATGGCCCAGTTTCTGTCGAAGTGCGTTACTGGGGTGTGTAACTTTCTGAGAACGCATGCGACCATTATTTCACAAAATATACTGGCCTAGAAGTTTTTTTTTAAATATTTATTATTGTTATCATTTTCATTGTTGTTGTTGTTATTAATAATGTGCTGCGAGGAACTGAAATTAGCCTACATGCACGGCAGTAATGGGAACCTCTTTGAATTCACAAGTCTAAGATACTCTACAAATTCCGTGGGGACTCCAGCAAAGGCCTGTGAGTTTAGCTGTTTATTTTATGGCATTTGCACATTTAAACTGTTTATTTTTACCTTTTAATGTGGAAAAAGCCGTGAAGGAAATCCAAATTGAAAAGGTGTTCTGTTGCGATCCTGACTGAATTGATTAGCCTCTTACTTCTGGAAGCGTTTCTTAACCACAGGGACACCCTTACGCCGGGACCTTTACCGCAGCTTTTGGTCAATTTAATGTCACTTTTGTTTTCTGTCATTTTATCCCGTGGCACTGGACTAACAATGCCAGAAAATAGGCTAAAAAACAACTTAACTTAAGCGTAACTTCCTTTAAGTATAAAGAGAAGTCAAACACACGTGTACCAGTGCTTACCTGGCAGTTGTTACACCAAAATTATAAAATCCGTATGCTACAGATTCACAAAATCTTGTATTAATTAAAATATGTCTATAAACACAGACACAGACACACACACACACACATATATATATATATATATATATGGGAAATAGGCCAGATGCCAGTTATATAGCTTGTATTTTCAGAAAACAGGACCTATGAATGAGAAGACATCACCCAGAAATTACTGAGGCATTTTAAAGTGACCTAACACTACAGATGGTGTATTTGGTGCAGGATAAATTGATCCAGGCTTTGAAATGTACTCCATAAGCATACAGGTAATAATAATGTCACGGTGGCATTGGATTACACTATGAGCAATAAAATATTTAAATATCTCCCATAATGACATCATGCATGCATGTAACCATGTTTTAAAATAATTGAAATACATGTGTTGTCAACAGTGTAAAGACAGACCTATAACCAGGAACCAAAAATAAAATATGTGCGTTTATTAAATGCTGTTATTGTTGAAGAAAGTATTTTATTAAAATATAGTATGAATACTACAAAAAAAGTCTACGTATAGTGCCGTGATTAACTCTACTTAATGATGATTTTTAAAAAAATAGGAAAGACATGAATAAAAATCTACACATGTATTTTTATTATTATTTGCAGTTCGGCCTTCTCTGGTACACGGGAGGATTTAATTTGTGTAAGACAGAATTTCGATTTGCATCATAAAGCGCAAATACTGGACGGAAAGTTGCACGTTATCTGAAAGCACAGAACACCGACAAAGGCTGAAGATATTTAACAAACTTTGTTTTATTAATTAAACTGGTTGGACAACTTCAGACTCGGATTAAACACAGTTCTGCCTCTTGAATAGATTTTTGCAGTAACTTTTGTTGTTGAACCATGGGACACATTGTCTAGGAGTCTATAGTTTTGTTTGAAACTTGTAATCATTGCGCGCTGCATTGTTCTTTATGGACGAATTCTTACATTCCAGAAATGTATTACACATATAATTCCGTATAGATTATTCAGATTATATTTATTAAATGCCCCTTTTTCATTTGCATTTCAAATTCAGTTATCATTTTTATTGCTTGATAAATCGATAATGGCGCGCGCATAATAATAATATCCTATTTTCACATTCTTTAAAACAGTGGCTCAATCAGTTGAGCGACTTCTTTTATCATAAAATGAGCGAAAATATTATCAGATATAAATAAGGTAATCTTAATCAAACCCTGTTTACGTTTTAATTTCCTTTTTCATCAAAAATTGTGCAAGTCACACAATCGAATTCGATTAAATTACAGTGGTTGTTGGGAGTTCAAATGGAGTTTAATATAATTCGCAGGTCCCTGAAATTCCCATAGTCGTGGACTTACTGTTCTAGGCGTTGACACTTCTGACTTTACCAGCAGCAACTCGCGCGCACGCGTGGATTTAAATTTCTGACTCATGACAGCGCTGACAAAACCTGAGAATAATTTCTGAATGCTTTACTATTTTAACTTAAATAAAGTGACACTATGTCTCATATTCCCAATACTAATAAAACATTTCAATCAGAATGTATCCCTAAATTTAGCTCCAATTTTGAAAAAAAAAAAACAATTTAAATTATGTTCTACATATTGCTGTGCGAAGAAAAATGATCATATTAAGGCCTGCATAACCTGTATTTTAACATTAGTTAAAACTGCCAAATCAATCAGTTATCATCAATAAATCATATTAATAAATATGAAACCTGTCGTAGAAATACATAATGCTTCTGTATAAGACAAAATACACATTTCCATGAATTATATGAACATTTTTGAGCAAAATCACAATACTCACACGCGACAGATATCTATTGAAAAGGTTTTTCGATATGCAAAAGGTTGAATTTTAAAATTAAAATTAATTGTTCATAATAATAATTGATTTGGTTGATTTTTATTTTTTGCTTTTATTATTACTATATACCGTACTTGAATAAAAAGACGCTTCTTTGCCGTTATATAGCCTACAGCACGTGCACCCCAGTCTTGGTTATAAAGATGTCATATAAGAAAAAAAAATTTCACGTGCATTTGTATTAATTTAAATTGAATTAAAAATACCGCGTAATGTTAAGGACATTTTATGCATGTATTGAGAAAGGTTATTATAGAATTTAAAATTGCATAAGTAATTTAAATAGACCTCAAGATATACATCAACACAGACGCAAAAGTAATTTCTGGAAATCATTCGTTTACATATAAATGTAGCTCTTTAAATATAATCTAAAACAAATTAATTGAACATTGCATGCATGTTAATTAAAGATACTGTGAAAATTTTCGTTTATTTACTTAGTTCTATAGATTAAATACATCTATAAAAGTGCAATTCACGTCCAAGTTGACACATGAACAAGAAAGTTTTTAATACGAGTAGTAAAATTTCGTTAAATGTCTTCACTGTCGGTGACAGTCTCATCACGCTGCTATGTTCAAAATTTAGAATCATCCGTGATATTTTCACCGTAACACCCTCACTCTCGTTACCACTTCCTAACTTTTATTTAACTTCATGGAAATTCACCACGCTCGTGACCCTGCTTCACAGGTTATTTCAAATAACGTTTGATTCCCAATTTCGTTTCGTTTAATTCAGTTTAAGTATTGGCAAAGATACCTGTTGGTCTGTTAGTATTTTCACAATACCTCCATTAGGATGGAAAATGTCGTCTCTTATAAAACACTTCTTGCGTGACCTCTTAATGGACCTGTTCATAGAAAATAAGAGATATAGAATAACTCAGAAAAACAGGGAATAGAAAACAAAAATGTAAACTTCATCCATTCAGGTCAGCATAACAACAGGACACCACATCCTGAGCTGCAGGGCTATCTGTCTTTTTTGAGGGGGGGGGGGTGTAGTTCTGATGAAAGTGAACAAACAAACAGACACGTTTAGCTTGCAGTTTTAAACATAATGCGACAAGAATGTCTCAGTGCAAGAACAACTATAAAACTTTATGCCTCATAATTTATGTAAATATTAGAATGACAACAAAACTCGCATTTTCATGACATTATAATGTAGGGGGGAGAAGCACAATATTCAAGCTCACAACGTAAATTAATAAACAGTAAAAATATGATGGAATTACTATTATACTGAGAATATTTTAATTTCATCGATCATTTTGGGCTACAGCGTCTCATCAGCAGTTGATTTTTATTTGTTTATATATGTGTATATATATATATGTGTGTGTGTGTGTGTGTGTGTGTGTGTGTGTGTGTAGTCACACACACATATAAGAAGCGTTGGGAAGAAGTCAGAGCGGAACATTTCGAACCGATCACCAATTTATATTGCGACATATCTATGATTTGCAGGTAGGAAGTGACGATTGAGTTTCCGCAAACGAGGTAAAAAGAAATGGTTTGTAATTAAATTCACATTAAAATAATTAAAAATCACCATGATGTAGCAGATACTACCATTGGTATTAATATTATTAATCATAATTATTGTTGCCAATAATTATTATTTAACCATAGCACAACAATGGTCCAATTGTAGAAAGCCTAACGGGATGGGGTCAATGCACGTACGTGCATCATTGATAAAACACGTGTTCTCATACCAGTACAAATCATCGCGCGATCTACAAGAACGAAAATACTAACGTAGGCGCACAAGTATTTACATCGTTACATAAACAGACGTTATATATAAATGTTTCAGTCCCATGTCTAGAACTTTGCTGCATTATTTATATTTGCGGAATGTACACATAGGAAATTACATAATCCTGTAATATCCAGGTCATACCAAATTTGCACTCTTAAGATCTGTTGCGTAATTCCCCCACGAAAATAGCGGGACGGGTATTTGTGTTTAATATGTTTTAATGAGGCTTAATGTCATTGTTCTTTAATATAATTAGTGGCGAAAAGGTTTGCTCAGTTCCCTGCTGAAAAATTACACCGTTTTAATTAATCCCAGAATAGCCGGCCCTGTCTGTTACTTGTCAAAGCTACGTTAAACTTTGTGGGCTAAAACTTTTGTAATCTCAAACAGCATACTGCAAATGCGCGTTTCACACAATTTAATACTATTATACAGCTTAACTATTCATACTGAATGCGTGCGTTGGTAAGAATAAAAAAAAAGCACGAAGCTAAATATTTCTCACACAAGTTTCTTCGCTTGAGCAATATTTGATGTCTTATGGACAGTGGTGCTCTTTCATATGGCAAGTTTTGCTTTAAATGTATGTCCCCACGTATGTCGCTCCCTCTCTCTCTCTCCACCTCCCGCCTCTCCTCCATCCTGCAGCCGATACACTGTTGCCTGTGAGCGGTAATCCCCGCCGCTCACGACTTACCCAGAGCCCGTATAATTCTGCTAAACCCCCAGCTGCCGCCCTGGCCACTCGCTGAACACGACAGACTGCGAAGCGCTCTCCGTATTAATAATTCAGCCTCTCCGATTCTCCGACCGTTATCAGCTCCGCACGCTTCGGGCCAACGGCACTCCTTCCCGTTTATTCAAGACTCATTACTAAAATCTATATTAACTACACGTTGAATATACATCCATATACTAACATTCTTACAGATTAATATTATTTGACCGTTTTTTTTAAGTCGTTAACTTGCGTGCCTCAGTCTGAAGCACACACTCTGATTGATGCTCAGGATTGTTTTAGTCATTGAAAGACCAAGTCGTGAGCGTTTTTTCCTTCGCCTTATCTAAGCCTGGAAGAGGAGGTGGAGAGGAATCGAAGGGGATCCCACTTTTTTGATACAGGAGGAGTGGAGGGGGATAGAAGAAAGTGAGAGAGGGAGAGGGGGAGGGAGAGAGAGGGGGTGCTCTAGTCTTAAATTCTAAAAAAGAGCAACAGCTGAATTGAAGGCATATATACATACAGAACAACTTACTGTCAGTCTATTTCACTGAACCCTTTCCCTGATTTGACACTTTTTTTCTGCGGTTGCTGTTGACGGATCGCGGACACCGTGCACGGATTCGCCCGAAACCCGCTGATCGGCGCCGGATTCGGCTGACGGAGAGAGCAGACGGACAGTAATAGCGGATCTCCCGGAGTTCTCAAGCCGAGGCTACGCTGTACTGGAAAATCCTTCACGCTGGAAGTGAGCAGGAAGATCCCGAATGAGGCAGAAATCGGGGGGCTTGGATAATCCGTCCGCTTCCCTCGCACCGATGAGAAGAGTTACTTTTAAAAGAATGTTTGCCGGGCCACACGCCGTCTTGTTTTAGCGTTTCTTTTTCGCTTCCGGTATCGCAGAAGAAGCCCAGCCGCACTCTCTCGCTCGCTCTCTCACTCAGACTTTTTTTTTTGGAAGCCGAACTTTTTAAAGGAAAATGGGTCTTTGAGACTGTTTGGCAAAATTCCCTGCACCATAATGGTACGTGCTGTGTAAATCAATAATTTGCTCTTTTTATACTTTTGAAAGGCTGTAAACAAGTCATTTTCTGTTTAATAAGAAAGCAAAACACAAAGAGGAACGTTGCCGGGCAGTGCCTTTTAATGCCAAGATCATTTACAAGTTTTGCACTAAGTTTGACGTTTCCGACGGAATATAGCGCCGTCGCAAACGGGCACGACAATGTCGCGTTAGCACGTGCTATACAGATTTACATCATGCATGTTTCTCGAGATGTTTTGTACAGAAATGTATTGATTATTCCCGCGTGTGTGTTTGTGTATAGTGTATAGTTGCGCCTGCGTGTATCTGTCGTCTTGTGCATAAAAACGTCAAATGGTATACTCTGTTTGAATTATGCAGAAGTAGCCTAGTGTAACTGTGAGTAAAAACGTTTAATTTAAGCGACGGTGCATTTTCCAGCAGTACTGTCAAAATCGCCCTTCACTCCGTGTCGATCCCTGCCCCTCAGGAAAGCTCTTTTCTAAACAGGCAAAGTACTTTCTTGTTTCCAGTTGCTCGTGTCAGACCCCTTTTTTATAAACGGAGCACGAAGTAGCGCGTTACCCGCCATTCTTTGATTGTTATTTTTGTTCACATGTGCGCCATTGAATGTTTACACCCCGTAATCTAAAGCACCCAGCGTCCGACACTCAAGCACAGAATTCATTTGACTCTATAAAAAAAGGTTATGCTTAAGCCAATAAGCGCAAACTCCATAAACATTCCTAATTTCTCATCAGTATTAATAATGAGCATTTATTAAATGATTTTAAACAAATAACGATGTCATAATTTAGAAATATTAAGAAGCGGTTAAAATTTATAAATTCTTTTGCAAAACGTGGAAAAAACGCTCTGTTCATATGAGCCGCAGTGGTTGAGACGTGTCTTGTCTGGCGCTTTGTCTACTTTAATCCTTAGCGCGATTTGGGAATTTTAGGGAGCAGTGCGCATTGCAGCCGGGCACACCGCTCCGAAGTCCAACTGTCAGATGTGGCGGAGGTTTATGGAAGACCTGCAACTGCGCCCCCTCCTCTCTCTAGCGCGATCACACACATTTCTACGTGCGACCACGACGTGTTTATCGCTATAAGAAGACTTTAAAAACTTAATCGGAACTGCGGGTGGCACTTATTTCTTGGAGACGTGGCGGGCCTTTATACTGTGAATTAGACGACTGCGCTCTCTATTTTTAATAACCGAGTCGACTGCTTTTTTCTTTTATTACCGCGAAGCTTGGCTGCCACTTCCATTGTCAATGACTGTTTTAATTATGTAGTCTATGACACTGGTGTAACATAGCCAGAAGGCTAAGGGGAGGAACGCTCATAAAGTATTGCAGTGTTTTTATTCTCTACAGTAACATTTAAAATAGAACATGAAGTAGTATGTGTACACTGCGCCACAATTACTACTATAAGCAGTTCGGTGATTATTACGATGAAAGAAACAGAACAGCGATCATTCTCCTTAATTTCCCGCCTGTTTGTTAATTGTCCGCTGATCTTAAATATCCCAGGCAGAGCTTTGATTTCTTGTAAAAAAAAATAATACCAGGGCATCTACATGAGTTCGGCGTCTGAATTTCTAACATTCTTCTTCCTGGTTTAAGAACTTTGTTCCTGTCAGTTACTATCTGATGGTAGCATCCTGGTCTATCATAGTCAGTCTATCACAGGCATCAGCTCCCAGTATGTCAAGTACCCAGCGATGGCGCCCTTTGCCCAGTGGCGTGATTTTCTTGTTGTTGTTTATGAAGGCATATGTAATTTGTACTTAGTACCGAAAAATTATTCTGTTACATTTTTTTTTCTGTCACGTCGTCTTCTCTTGGCTGTTTGAGGCTTGCAGTATCTAGCAGATTATAGTTTTACCTGTGAACATCATCACGCTTAGCTAAGGTGACATGATGCCATATGAATGAAAATAGCAGAGAAGGCTTTGCAGACTCTCTCAGACTGAGGCCTGGGAGTTAAACAGTCGTTTTCTACCCCATAATTAAATCAAGTGTGCTAGGAATTAAGTAGGCCAATCTGATAATGGCCAGATCTGAGTGGCACCGCAAACTGTCTCAGTGCTCTCGGATTTTCCTCTGTGAAACCTGACTGTTTTTTAGATCTCTGCGTCCCAAAGAGAAATACCCATTGGGCTGCCTTGTCCCCCCCCCCCCCCCTTCCTTGGGAATTCTGTGATCACCTTGCCAGCGTGGGCCTGATTTTATCATTTTTCCACCTAACTGCCCCCTTGTCCTAAGTATCATTCATTGCTGACATAGAAACTATACCTGTAGTTTGACCACTGCATAGATGGTAAACGGATGCAGCCAGACGAGGCGCCAATGACCTAAACAGAGATGAGGGACTTCTCAGCGCTGAATGTCCAAAACTACAAGCCTGGTGTCTTCTGTGGCAGAGCCTGTTTTGGCCGCCGCACAGGCCATAGTGATGCAGCACTCCATTTTACTTGGGCCGTACTCAGCCCTGCACTATGTTACAGTGAGACCCCCGAGGGTCGAATTCACCCCCATCAGAATGTGTTATAAACAAGAAATATGACAATTTGCTCCTCCAGAGGTTTCGGTTTTCGTGTTTAGTACTGTGCGTCATAGTAAAAAGATCAAGCAAGATAATCAGAGAGATTTTCCCTTATTCTGCTGAGCCCTCACCATTAATGCAGTCATTCTCTAATTGGGGAGGTGTAATGCATTTTTCGGAGTAATAATATTACCCTTAATGACCTCCATCGTTTTGTTCACTGTGCAAGGAGTTTTTAAGTGTCCTCCACAAGTATGCTTGTGCCTTAGATACCAAGTACTTGTACCTTAGGATTGCTAAACCTGAGCAGCAACTTTTTGAGAGTTTGTGCAAACATTTCCTGCCTTTTCACCAAGCATGCTTCGACATTTAACATGATTTTCTGCAAAACGAGTACCTCCCCTGCATTTAAAGCGAAAAATTAACACAGGGTTACGGGGTTTGGAGGAGACCTCGCGAGCTGCGTGCCACAAGCAGAAAAGACAATGTCGGGAGCGGCAGCGCCGCTTAACCATTCTGCCGCCGAAACGTTTTCGGGATCAGCGATAGCTAGACAAAACCCATATGGTGTCTTGGCAGCGCGGCCGCATCAAGGTGCCAGGTAGTGTCTCTTTGTGTGGTGCCTCGTCTCTCCGTCTACAGCTCTGCTTAACGCACTTTTCTGTGCCATTCGGGTTGGGGGTGGGTGGGGAGGCCGTTTACGTTTTCTGGCTCGCCTTGCTACGGCCGAGAAGCGGCCAGGGGCGCCTGAGTGGCCATGTGACTATTCCTGCTCGATCTGAGAAATGCGAGGGCACACGCGCTCACATGCACACTTACACATGCTCACGCAGCCGTGTCAGGTACCTGTGGACTGGGATGCATTTTCCTGAAAAGAATTTTACGGCAAGAAATGCCGTAACACCAGAATGATTCATCTGCAACTCGTATTCATTTTACTACAAAGGATCAGATGCCTGGTTGCCCCAAAATGCAGCCCTCTGTGTTATTTTAATGTCACCTTTTATACGAAAAGGGAGTACCACTAAGCATCTGATAACACTTAGAAGTCGTAAACAACACCTTAATATTCCCAGTACATCCAGGACACGTTGCCTTTTCTCTTTAACTGCTCTGTTCGTTGCTCCTGATTTTCGCTCACCTCTGCGCTGGTGTGTGTCTGTGTGTTTTTTTCCACCATTTTCCTCCCCGTGGCGGCTCTGGCATGGATTCACACGCTGTTTCCCTTTCAAATACATACACGTTTTCACATTTCAACAAACAAGTCTCTCCTCAGCCATTGATGTGGTTGCCATCGCACGCAGGTTGGTTTATCTGCTGTCTGGCAGTGAATTCTCAGTCACCGGATCGCAATGATAAATAAAAACAGTGGCAAGCCTTTTTTTATTAGAGGTACGAAAATAAATACAATTAACCACGCTATTTGTATTGTAGCCAGAAAGGCCGGTCTTTATAAATGCAAGGAAAACCTGAAGTGTGTGTGTGTGCCTGTTTCTGCGTACATACTGCCTGTGCGTGTGTATAAATGTGGGTGTGCGCCTGTACTTATACACTGAATGATTCGGTGCCATGTAACATGCACCAAAATCTTCCCTTGGTTCGGACCATCTGAGAATCATTTGTTCTTCGGGGACTGGAGTGTGCGTAAACAGATTTCGGGGGGATCGCACCACTGAAATATGTTTCATAACCACAAAAACTGTGGAGAGCGCTGTGGCCGCATTTCCCTGGATTTGGATTGTTTTAACAGATATATGCGGTGATTAATCTTTGCCAGCAGAATGGGAATACATTCGGGCTAGATCGCGTTTCAGCCGAATTAGTTTGTCCTTTTTAAAATCATTTGAGAAAGAAATACTTTGTTCACTTTTAAAATAGTTTTATAGCCCGCTTGTAATTTATTTTTGTGTAAAGAAAAACCGCGGTGGTTCACATATTAAAACATATTCTTTTTACTCTAAAGAGGTCACAAACTCAATTCCCAGCTTTAAAATAATTGCTTCTCTTCCTTCTAAAATGTTAATTAAGCATAGCCTTGAGATGTTTGCTAAGGGCTCACCATATGGATTGGGCATATGTTCTATATATATAGAAAATGATCTGATATATAATTAATACTATGGCCTATAAAAGCATATACACCACAAGACGGGAAATGGGGGTCATTTCAGAATGAGTTGCGGTCAGCGTGTGGTGTTCATGTGAAAATGTGGAGCGACTCAAAGCAATCAGTGTGCGGATTTTTCGATGCTCTTTTGTATTACAGTAGTAAGATGCGCTAAATTACGTAAGCGCCAGGCTGTTTAAACTGCATCGATAAGAACACCTGTAAATATGTGATGCATTAGTGAATACAGTGATATATATATCACTGGACAAATGTACCACTCTCTGTCCTGTCCCGTGGAAGGTTTTGTTTAATCTCCCCATTTTTGCATCTTTTTCTTCTCCTCGAGCAGAGGCACCCGCAGTAAGATCACACCCCCCCCCCCCCCCCACCCCCGAAAAAAACGGAGCAGGCACTGGTATCCAACGGGGATACAGGTGGCAGAGAACCACGTTTGTGACTCCGGGTGTCAGAAAAATTGATCTGCTCTATTATAGCGTTTCACAAGTTTTACCGCGTGTATTTATCTCTGTTCTGAGAGAAGACTCTTGTCTGACCTAAGTAAATAGTTTAATAAAGAGACGATATTCAGGCCGAGCCCTGCTGCAAAAACATTATTTATATGCACATAAAGATCATTAGAAAAACCCCAATGAAAAGCCTCTGGTTAAAAAAAAGGAAAGGCAGAGCACAAACCCCTCATTGCCAACGATATGAATAGCTTGTGTTCTCACCACAACTCTGGGCAGTGCGGTTTGCCAGCGTCTGTGACTTATTACGGCCCTGCGTCTGTGCGCATGTGAGTGTGCGTGTCAGTGTGTGAGCCTGCGGTCGGCGCGAGCGCATTAAAATGTCAGTGTGTGCGTGCGCATGTGTTTTTGTGCACGTGCGTAATAATAATACCTGTGTGTGCGGTGGAGCGTGCAACTTTAAATGTCATTATGTCTCCGTGAATGTTTTAAAGTGTATATTAATATGCATTGATTTTTTAAATACATGCTTTACGTGCGCTTTTTTTTACAGTATTTGCACAAGTTTGTGTGTATGTGTGTTTGTGTAAATCAGCCCAGGCTACATCTGGTAAGGTAGGTAGGTTTTGGGTGAATCTTGGTTTCCATACCCGACGCGTATCCTGTGTGAAAACTTGTGAAATAGGATTTCACAGGATTTCGTTTTCCTTTTGGCTCAGCGGCCCCACTAAGTCCGATCCAATCGACGGCAGACCTGGAATGATTTCTTATTCACTGCTCAAGGCCTTACTGGCCGGTTCCGTAGCATACAAATGAAGCACTTTGAATAGAGGCGACTCAAAAGAGTACCTTTCTACACTGGCAACGGGGCTCAACCTGGGTGACGGAGGATGCGTCGCTTATGTATGATGTGTGCTCAGATTAACATCTTGTAAGACATTAGAGAATACACGTCAGAGCGATGCTCGGTACATCTTATGCTTCGCAGTGCTGCTTTACACCACAAATTGTTTACTATTGTCCATTCACAATTTAAAATTTTACTGAGCCAGCTAACGGTTTAAGCATTGGACAGCAGCACCCTTTTTGTGCGCCCTGGTACATTCATAGGCTTAAAACATTTGCCTTAAGGATACTCGCTTCTCATAAATACAAACCACTTGCCAGGTCTTCTGTCGACGTTTGTGTGTGTGTGTGTGTGTGTGTGTGTGTGTGTGTGTATGTGTGTTTGTAGCCACTACGATGTTTTGTTAAATATCTCATTTAACTGGCTTCTAATTTAAAAAATCATTTAAAAAATAAAAGCTTACTCAGAAAGGTAGGCAGTTACGTTCCAAAAACGTTTGGGTTTGTAGCTCTGGGCGCGGGGCGTCCTGCCCCAAAAATGACCCCCGCTCCTCTCGGGGACGGGGGGGAGGGTCGCCTCAGCCTCCTGTGATCTTTCTTCCACCGGTGTTTAAACTGAAGGATTTGAGCTGCTTCTGTCAGTGACTGTTGTGTTGCATTTCAGGCAGCCGAAACTTTTCTGGTGAACGAAGATCCTTCCAGAGGTGCTGGGCTCCCAGAATGCTTTGTAGTGTCTGATTCGTACAGGGTATGCATAACCTCTTATTATTATCGTTACAGTCAATGTTGTTTTTATTACACATGTGCATATGCATGCGGTTTCCTAGTAGCTCACTTCTGTTAATGAGCCTGGTTGTTGTGCAGCGTCTTGACTGGCATTTAACTTGATTATACATGTGTCCATTCATACAGATTAACGGATTACTTACCGTCTTTACTGAATGTTTTAATCTCGTTTGTTCATAGTTTATGAGATTGCAGCGTCGCACACTCCACATTGCGGGCAAAAGTTATGCACACCTTCATGTCTGTGAAACATCTTTGACAATATACAAACACACAGTGTTTTCTGTCTAGCGTTTCATTATGAGTGTACATTGAGCTTCCCATAAAAAATACTCTAGAAGGTTAAGAGTGGGAGATTTAAACATTACAGAACGTGCAAATTAATCTACTTTTGCAACCGTAAACTAAAAATTCCCAGAAGAATTCGACAGAAAGAGGTATTTACCAGGAGCACAGTGATGCAAAGGAGTGCATCCTATCTGCATCATCTGCAGTCTGAGACGAATGGAACAGAACTTTAAAATCTAGTTTTCCATTGTGGACCATAACTACGCACAGGGATTATAATTCAAGATAATTAGCAGGAGTCTCTGTACTGACCTGATGTAGATGAATGACCAATAACACATGTGAATGATCGTCTCCTGCTTGGGGGGGGGGGGTGTTTAACTTATAGATGGTGTAATCTATGAGGAGGCACATCATTCTCAGGTTCCACTTCTACCCCCCACCCCCCCCCCCCCCCCCCCCCCCCCCCCCCCCCAC
>JAODKC010000095.1:7807197-7818493 GCA_026777985.1 Mormyrops attenuatus | reverse complement strand
CCCCCCCCGCCCCCAAGCTTGCTTCGAGCCGCGCCCCCCCCCCAACCCCCCCCCCCCCCCCCCATTTCTGTCCAAATTGCCCTATGGACCATAAGCCCGGCACCCCCCACGGCCCCCCCCCCCCCCCCGATGGACCTGTGCCTTCCTGGGCCATACAGGAGCGAGGCTAAGCGGGCGCGTAATCGCAAGCACCTTCCTCGAGCCTCACCTTCCTCGAACCCCAACCGTCCGCCAGGTTTACCTCACGACTCCGTATCTCTCTGTCGCTCCACTGGCTCTGGTTCCTCCCTCCTGCTTACCGAACGCGGCAGGAACACCTTGCAGGAGACTCCCCCCTCCCCCCTGGCGTTTCGGATCGTGGGGCCCCATAGACGGGCCCCCATCCCTCATCTGAGCGCCGATGTCGTCCAGCTGGCTCCAAACTGTAATTAAATAAGTTGGGATTCACAGAATCGGGGTTGTGACGACAGGGAGAGCTCAGGAGTGGCTCCAGTCGCCCGCTGTAGCGCTCCGTGGAGAGGCACGAGGAGAAGGAAGTTGGACTATATCCCCTGAGCGCGGTGAAGCCAGAGCTCCAGAAGAAGGTTCATTAAACAGACGTGCCCTGCGTGATTTAGGAGCAGTTGCTGGGCCATCTTGCACTGTTAGTGGAGCCATTCTTCACAGAGCGCAGATGATGGAGTTAAAGGACACCGAGGTTTTAAGGACTTTAACACTGGAACCCTTAACACTTCCTGCTAAAAGGCGCCCAACACACATTGTATAATGAGTATTTATTTAAAGAGGAAGCCATGCTGGAATATTTATGAAATAACAGGAATTATCACGTCACCAAGTTAAAACAATGGACATGGTTGTGTGCGGGAAAATAACTTAATTAAAAACTTAACAATTAAGATGCTAATATAGGTCTACAGGTCCTGAGGCACATACACGAAAAAGAAAAACAATAAGTTAATGTACAATAATATGCTCTATTAATTAATGTTTATTAAATCGTAGAGGGGAAAAAACGAGAGTCTCCTGTGAAACATTTCGCTTAAGAAATGAAGCGTGCATGATGGGATTTGGAAGAAGTTGGGCAGTTTAATGACGCTTTGAGATGGTTGCTCTTCTTGTTTTGCTAGCTACTGTACTTGTAAGAAAGTTGACCGCTATATATGACGGGTCTCAAAGAGCGAGAGAGAGAGAGAGAGAGAGGGAGGGAGAGAGAGAGTGAGAGAGAACGAGGGCGAGAGAAAAACTTTTTTTCCTAAGTTTGTGTAAGCTTTCACTTTCAGCCTCCGAGGCGGGGTTGCCAGTGCAGCATGGAGTGAGGGAGAGGGGACCGCGAGCGATTGCAATGCAGCACTACGGCGAACTTCCATCCAAGTTAAATAAGCTCTCCAATTTTAAAATCTAAAAATAACCATGTACTCCCCGTACTGCTTGACACAGGTAAAATATTGTGATTGATTATTGTTATGCCTCGTCTTGCCTGTCGGACGTTGTGTGCTTTTCTTGTTTATCTATTCGTCCCGTGCTCCCGTTCAATAATTGCTTTTAAACTCCTTTCTTACTGTCCGTTTTTTTTTCTGATAGTGCTTTTCCCACAGGCTTTTCCCGCTCCCCTTTCTTTGATGGCATCTTTCCAATAAGCTTTCTTGTGCGTCTCATTGCACATGGTTTGAAGAGAAAATGGCGCTTCTCCCGAATCTATTTTATATAAAAACGGAGGGGGAGAATATGCGAGAGCGGTAAACAGTGGGCAATTGCTGGAGTGGCGTGTCATTGTTTAATTTTTTCCGATAGTGTTTATATTGGTTTTTGAAATAATTGATAATGATGGCCGAGGGTGTTTAACTTTTTCTTAAAAAAAGAAAAAAGTTCTGTACGTATAAATCTGGATATGCGCAAATGTACAGTTTCCCGAGTTGGAGGTGGGCGACTTGTCAGTCCTTGTCGCCGTCAGCCACCAAAAGCTGCGGCCGCCCTGCGGCTGATCGCTACCGGTCGGTCACATTTAAACCGTTCGAGAAAAAAAGCAGGTCATACTGAACCGCTCCAAAAAAGGGGGCTGTTTTAAAAACCGGGTGCTTTTACTTTGTCGCATTAAAAGTCAGATACAGGGAGGTGAATTATTGTCAGGACGTTTAAATACGCACATGGTATCAACATAAGCATTTATTTATTAGCATTATAATTAGTTTGACTAGAAATTGTTTTCTGAAACATGAATGCTATATGATTGATGTTTCGAAAGAAAAACAAAAGTCAATTGTGTTACATTTTAAAGTCTGTACTGATGTCTTTTGCTAATTGATCTGCTGGTAGTAATTGTGGAAATAATAAAATACACATCTACGCCAAAGAAAACAAGGCATTCCGGTGTAGAAATTACAGTATTAAAACTTCCTGAAATGGAGTGTCGGACAAATAATTTCTGACTACAGGTCGCACTTAGATTTCGCAATCAACTTTTAGTAGGCAACATCAGGATAAATATATGACTTTTAAATCCAAGAAGCCGTGGCAAATTACAATTAAAGACCACCATGGAAGTCGCTCCACGAACTGTGGAAAATTACAATTTATTGTTGTAATATTTTTATATCTTAATTTGCATGGTAGCATCTGTTTTATTGGGCTAGATGTTATTGATATGCCGAAAACGTCAGTGTGTTCATTGTTGAACTCGCTGCTTTTGGGCGCGGGATTTCTATGTCAGTATTTACCCGCGTTCATTTTCGGAAGAAAAATCACCTTCCTGGTATCGGAGCGACCTACATATTACCGCTGACATATTGATGAGAAATCATCGGGCACCTTGCGTGGAGCAAACCGGGATGAGAGGGACGACACCGGCTCATCGAGCAGCGTAATCGAGCAACTTCAATAGAAACACAGTTACCGGTCCGTCCCGACAGCCTTAAACAATAACTAGCGTTGTATTTGTTGCACGGTGCTGTTTACACTTTATGTTAGCAAACAGCTGCGGTGCGAGAATGTTCTCCATATAATCTGCAGTACTGGGTGGACCACTTCATTTTTTATGCAAGTTCATGTCAAAGGCCGTGATCCGCTTTGATGTATGACTTAATCTCCGATAATAATTTCAACTGTAGCGCACTTCTTACTTCCATAGCGTTCAAATGTTGTTTATTACTCATTTGCCGTATTGAACTTGTTCGTCTGATTTTTATTTTATTCATTTATTTATTTTGTCTCACCAAGCAGCACTGTTAGCATGAACCGAATAGTTTGGAAGTCTGCTAAAATGTTACATATTATAATGCCAAAAAATTAAATGTATTTTTACTAACGGTACGTGACGTTTCTTTTAACCTTATTTAGATCACGTGACGGCATGGTCTGCCTTTACATTAAATCATGCTCTCCTTTGCTTCCCTGTTTATTTGATGTATTTGCGAATTCTGACTTTTTATTATTATACTATGGCTTATTTTGATTTATAGGCCTAAAATTATTTTTAAAACATCCTGTCTTTTAAATAGTATATACATGTGTTCTTTAGAGTCAGACTAAGTTTTTGGGATAAATCTAGCAATTTCAGTGACATAAAGACTTTATATCTTTTATGACGTATGTTCCTCTTTACATAATTCAAATGACAGGTGAAGCATAAGATCAATTGATTATTATGTTAATATGATGGTCTTGAAAAATTCTAAAAATATACCTTTTCCTTGTGTGTGTTTCTGCATATTACTGAACTAATGAACTACGTTTCCTGAGAATTTTCCCTGGTGGGAAACTTTCCCCAACTGGTGACTACGTGGTTATATATTTATGATAAAAACTATGCCAAAAGTTTGTCAACTGATTTTTTTTTCTTCTTGTCTACGTGACTTTGTTTTAACTTTATTCTGTACACTTAATTAAATGCAAGTATCCATTTCAAAGTAATCAAATTAT
The DNA here is from genome assembly GCA_026777985.1 of Mormyrops attenuatus. NCBI lineage: Eukaryota > Metazoa > Chordata > Actinopteri > Osteoglossiformes > Mormyridae > Mormyrops > Mormyrops attenuatus. The sequence goes on along the minus strand of JAODKC010000095.1, from coordinate 7,814,578 downwards.
TTCTCAGCTTTCCCAATTTAAACATCAAAAGAATGCTCAAAATTTCTGTAGATATTTATCAAATAGTATATATCAGTATTTAGAATTTGGAGTCAGGGCGAACAGATTGATAGCAAATAATTAAAAATCCCCGCAAACGTGTCTGGAGATGCAATCCCGACGACTTTACACACTCTGGTCATTTCCACAAGTGACACATGTGGCGTGTTATAACTTGACTTTCACACCAAAGTCCAAAAGAGAACACATGTAAATAAGAAGGCTGATGAAATGGAACTTTAATATGATTAAATAAATCACATTACAGCCTCGCAGCTTTACTGCGAATAGGCTTCGGCCAGAATTTTATTACGGACCTGAAGAAAAGGTGCAAGGTAGGCATTTTCGACTTTTTTTTCAGTCTGAAGAAATTTATTGCCTTGAGATTTTCTTTTTCTTTTTCTGTGTGCAGAATAATAGAGGGGAGTTATGGGGATTTCTGGAATTAATAAGTGTTTTCAAAACGGCCTCCTGGTAGTCATAGAGCAGTGTGTGCTGAGGATGATTTTAGGCCGCGAATCTTTCCATTAATTAAAATTAATTGCTAACAAGACGTTCAGCGTTCAAGGCGCGCATATGTGCTGCACATATGCAGAAATGTACATCTTCCGCATATATAGGGCAGTTATATATAGTCTGCTTTATTTTACCTAGTTTACTGTGTGAACGTTCATCTTCCTAATTAGATTTCTGAAGTGTGCGTCACTGTGATTAAAGTAAAATTGAAACCTGGCCCTTCATTCAAATGTTTTTCGACCTACTGTTAAGTGTTTTGCATCATTAAGTAAATGAATATTTGTTATTTTAGGTCGGACGTAGGCCTACATAAAATGTTTCCGAAGCCTAATCCAGTATAACTTTGGCCGATGCGTAACTCATGTAGCGAACTGCACTTGGACTGAAATCGTGGGAATCACATTAGGTGAAGTTCACGTATTCGTATGTAATTGTGCATTTTCAAATGAGTTAACACTGTTATGCATTTAATTGTCAATAATTTAATTGTCAGCAATATGAACTGTGAGATGGCTATATATAAAAATAATATAAACAATTCCCAATTATGAATTATTAATACCGGTAAAAGCTTTGCTGGAATGAACAATGGAGATGAGAGCTTATTGCTAGGGTAAGTAATGGAGATTAAGTGTGAGAATTCAAATTTGTAAAATTTCTAAATGCGTTTCAGGTGGGGTAGGTAGTCTTTCGGAAATAATTTACATGCATTCTTAATTAAGGTTGATCCTTAAATGAAAGAAAATGGTGTGTCTGAAAAGAGGTATTGTTGAACTGTTTGCTTATGTTACTATAGGGCAAGCCTCTGTCCTTAATTATTATCCACTAAGGTAAGACTTTAGGGGCGTCTACGTCCCGTTTCAAAACAACTTTTTCCGCTGACAGCAAGACTGTTTAAAAACTCTGCCGATGTTAAGGTAGTTGGTAGTGTTATGTTCGCAATTATCACCACTGTTAATAAAGTTAAGCTTTAATTTAAATGAACAAGTGCACGCCGTTAAGAAAGTCATCCGATTGTTTGTTCAAATAAAAAAAAAAAAAACTTTCCAATATTTCCGAGGTTTTCGTACATTTTAGCGAACGGTCACTAATAGAATAGTTATTGTGAGGGGGCACACAGTAAACCAAACTCGGCTATATGCAGTCTGGATTTCAGTTACTAAATACAGCGCTCTGATATTCCCATTCTAGCCGCAGCTGCGTGACCCACAGCCGGGAATATGCTCGCTCAGTGCGAGAATCCTGTTGACTTTTTTGAGCACTTCTTACGACAAACTTTCAAGGATAATTTTCTTTTAAATTGCCGATTAAAAGCTAGAAGTGTGTGGGGTATACGTTATTGGGCAGTCCGGCAATAAAGCGTGTCATGTACGGACACGCACTTATGGAAAACTGCGATTGCACCATAGAGAAAGTACAAAATGATGTTTGGGGGATTTCACTGCTTGTATTTTTACCATCTCGTTTGCCTGGACAAAGTCTGGAACATTAGAAATGCAATAACACATTGTCACTTCCTCGAAGTAAGCCTGCGTTAAACTATTCATATTTGTGGCTTCCCGGCGTACCTGTAGATCCTAAGTCACCAGATCGCACTGCGGACGCTGCGAGTTTAACAGGCGCGGTTAACCCCTTTATTTACCGCAGCGCAGCAGAATGAACAGACTAGCCGGTCATTTGAAAGCAACACGTTATTTTTATCGAGACAACGTTTTGCAGTAATGTTCGATGTTCACTAACGATCGTTTGTCCTGTCCTATTGCATCCGTATTTTGTCAGCGCGACATAACTACTTTTCTGAGGCGCGATGCAGGTGCAAACGGGTTAATGCAATTTACTGAGGCAAAACGCATGGTGGCGGATCTTGTGGTTTTTTTTTTACTGCTTTTTATAGCCTTAATAATTTTAGGCTGTGGCGACAAAGACCCCGTTATTGACGGCGTGTCACCACCTACTTGCGCACACGCCAAGGAGAGCAACCTGAGACGCTTTGTGCGCGCCGCTGCTCCTGGTCAGACCGCATCTCCAGAAAACGCCGTAACAGCTGTGCATGAGATTAAGATATGTTATAATCGCGTTCCAAATAAACAGACGCGCTTTGTTAGGACTTTTTTCATTTAATGGAAGAGAAGCAGAAGAACAATGGTTCCACGCCTCAACTCTCACCCTTTTAGTCTCTGTTGTAGTAAGGTCAACATGCAGAGTTAACTAACCGATGGGTATCATCTCATACATGATCTTAGCGCTGTAGCTGGAGGACCATTTTCATGGTCTGTGTCAGAGAGACAAGTAAAACTGATAGTAATAATGAGGTGCATTATTAATGAGGTTTATTATTATTATTACTATTATTATTGTTTTTATAATAATAATAATAATTGTTATGATATGTTATGATGATAACTATTATTCTTAGCTTTGATCCCAAATGATTAAGTGACTGCTGCAAATAGATGGATGACATTGAAAATGCTTTATTATTATTATTGTTGTTGTTGAGTTATTGCATATTTTTGTGTGGTAATTAAGGTGAAAGATGTTCTTCACAGGCTTCAAAACAGAGGCCTGTTGATTACAGTACCAGTTCCCTGAACACACTTACCCATTGGCCAAACACACCCTTTTTTCAATGCAAGAATGATTTTGAGCCGTAAGAGTCTGCCAGAGTACTGAGATTCAAATTCCAGTCATTCATGCTCTAAGACTGTCTTCTGTGTGATATATCGAATATAAGACAAAAAAAGCAGACGGCCTCCCCATGCTGGGCCTCTCAATAAATGTAAATCCGCTGTCCATTTTCCCTCTCCGCCATGGAGCTGGGGCGGGGGGCGGGGGGAACAGGGGACAGGTTTGTAGTGTATCGGTGTCCGCGAGATGGCAAGCCTTGGGAGTTGACAGGGATGGGGTTAGGCACATACTGCAAGGGCGGATGGGGGGTAGACCTCGGCGCCATTACTTATTCTCGATGCCATAGGCGATTCCACACCCTATTTAGGGAGGACTACCTGATTTTTTTCTCAACCTCACTGAAAAATTATTTTTCTAAACCCATTTAGCGATTTGGTGCCTTTACACTTGGGGCTGAGACCTTTAATGGCCGAATCCTAGGATCGCCCCTGCGTGCTGGCCTTTTCCACGGCCCGTCAGCTGTTTTCCTTGATTCACGCTGGGGTGTTTCTTCTTAACGCACGACGGCAAGTGTTTGTTCGGTCTGAGCCCCCCTGAGCGCCATGTCTCGTTACCCGTACCCAGCCGGTGAGAGGAATACCTCCCGGTGGCCGAACCTCGAACTGAACCGAATTGCTGGCGGTCTGAATGAGGACAGTGGGGTTTGCCGGAGGAGAGGAGACGAGCGCCGGGAACCACGAGGGCTGTGTTTTATTTGCGCATTACAAAAATCCACGAGCATCTGCTTTTGTTTCAGTATATGTACAACCATCCTGCTGTCCATGGAAAATGGATTCATCCTGCTTTGCGATGGCTGTCCCCAACCAAGGGGGAATCGGAGGTTTCTATTTTCCCCCGTCTGTTTGCATTTCTCCCTTGTCGTGGTCCCCCCCTTTCCCATCTCCCACAACGCCCCCCCAGCCTCCCCCAGCATGGATTATGTTTTGGCGGGGTCCCGGCCAGCAGCAATGGCCCCATTGCGGTCTTACGGTGGCTCGTGTGTTATGCTGTTGCTGTGGCTACGGAACACACACACACGCGCGCACAGGCAAACACACGCACATTAACAAAAAACACACGGACACATAGCAGGGGAGAAAGTGAAAGAGAGAGAGGGAACGGAGGGTAGGCTAATCGATTCAATGTGGTGGAGTCCAAACCTTGAGAAAGTAATTTTGGAGGAGAAGTGATCCTACCACTGGAAGGGAGAAAGGAAGAAAGGAATGAAGGATGGATGGGGGGAAGGATGGAAGGAAAGAAGGAAGGATGGAAGGAGGGACGGAAGGAAAGAAGGAAGGAAGGATGGATGAGGGAAGGAAGGATGGTAGGAAAGAAGGAAGGATGGAGGGAAGCAAGGATGGATGGAGGGAAGGAAAGAAGGAAGGAAAAAAAGAAGAAAAATGTGTTACATATTTATTCCAGTTTGGGGGGTTTAATTGGGACGCAGGTCTGAATGACTACTGTGTCCCTCCTGGAAATGGGGCTCCATTGCGATGCTGTTTGTCGCAAGGGAGGGGCAGCCCGTCCTCCATCCGATTATCCGGATCTCCACCCGGATGGGGGCCGGTGCTGCTGTAGAGATGTGCCAGGTGCACCTGGCCGGTGCGGTCGTAGGTGTGCTCGTGACGTGAATGCCGGTGCAGGTTGTGCAGGTGGTGCAGCCAGGGAGAATGTTGCGGCAGCCACCCGCCACTCAGGGAGATATCCTGCGTCCACGTGTCTGTCCGGCCGGGGAGTATTTTGCATCTATCGCTGATTCAGTCCAAGTACAAGCAGAAAAACCTCTTTTCATGGTGCACAAGCTGTGCTAGAGTATGCTTTTTATATTTGCAGTGTCGCTGCTGTAAAGCTAGTTACAGAGCATTTTTTCTGGAGAGGAGACTGGGTCCATGAATGGGTGGATATAGAACTAGGAGTGGAATAGATTAGCAACTCCTAAAAGGCTGGGAATGCTGTGATGTGACTACTTTATTGTATGTTGTATTATTGAAATATGCTTTTCCCAGTCGGTCTTCATGAACAGGGGACAGTCTTCGTGAGACGGCCACCGCCGGTTCCTTTGACCCGGTCTCTGAAAGGCCGAGCGGACCACAGACGTGGCATGTTTTTTTTTTTAACCGCGCAGGCTTGGAGCTGCCCTGCCTGCTCTGTGTGACCCGTCACGGATGCGGGCGGTGAGGAGAGGAGGCCCGGATGCGGTTGGGGTCGCCGTGAGGCCGGTGTGTGGTTGTGATGGGCCATTTGCTCCCCCAGGATTGTCTCCTACCCCGTTTCTCCTGGCATGTGATGCCATGGGTCTAGTAGTCAAGGAACTGAGAAAGAACTGCCTTTTACTGCTGGGAGTTGAGCTGGGCCTGTTCTGCCATCTTTAATTTTAGTTCACTGTGGCTTTTTTTGGGCTCCAGAGAACGAGACTATGCAGTTGAGCATGAAATTTGCACATATTTATACATGCCCACAAACAGTGCATATATCTTTAATTAACACAAGTAACCGTTATGGATCTCGTGGTGTACCAATTAAAAAATTTAAGGGAGAATTCCATTAAGAGAGAATGGAAGTGAAATCAACGGTATCATGACTAGTTTTCTCCAGACCTCTGACAAATCTTTAAGCTGTATAAAAATGACATAATGATATATGATGGTCTACACTGCAGTGTATGATGGTCTACATTGGGTAAACAGTTCACAGTGGTTTATATTACAGCCCCACAGAGATATTATATAGTATATATAATACGGTGGATTATGTTGCCGTTTTACACAGGTAATATTATACAGTATATAATGCAGTGGTCTACATTGCAGTCTCACAGAGGTAATATTATACAGTGGTCTACATTGCATGCAATATTATACAGTGTACTGTCCAGCAGTTTAAGAGATAATATTATACAGTGTACGGTACAATGGTCTGCACCACAGTTCTACAGTGGGATAGTCTGCGGTCTTCACTGCGGTTCCACTGTGCTGTACAGTTAATACAGTGGTGTGGTTCATACCAGTGTTTCACAAGGTCAAAACAGAGCTCTTCCTGCTTCATCTGAAAGATATGGAGCTTCGTCTGTGCAGCAGCATCACTTTGGGGTCTCCCTGGGGAGGCCTCCAGCACTGTTGCCCCCCTCCCCAGTCAGCAGCAGCCCAACCCCCCCCCTCGCCCCAGGAACGCACACCATGTGTGCACAGTGCACACCTGCAGGCACTTAGTGCACGTGTGTCACAGGCGTGCTTCTATCTCATGATGTGCATTAAACACCACTACACCCAAGTGTGAGGGCTGGGGGGGGGGGGGCAAGGACTGATGGTGGTGAGCGGAAGCCTGTAGCGCTGCCAGCGTTCCACGTGTGCCAGCCCCACATCTGACTCTTAACCCTGATGGGACCCAGAACCCCCCCCCCCCAGCAGGACTTAGACACGCACACACACAAACGTCACCGCGAGAGCACAGTGCATTAGCACATGCCAGCGCACCTGGGCAAGCAATTACATACATTAGCGAACCTCCGCGAAGAACCGCGTTTCCTCGGAGACCTCTTAGCGGGGGTGGGGGGGGGTGGAGTTTTCCAGGCCCGCCTTGCCGTCTCCAGGCCGACCCTCTCCCTGTCCGCTAGGGATGGATGTGCTGAGGACGGGGGCTCCCAGAACAGGCCGCAGGCGTGAAGTATTACTGTGCTTTTTCTTTTCTTTCCAGAGCCGTTTGCAAAGTCTTGCATGATGTCATAAACGGTTAAAGTAATTAAGCGCTGCTGTAAAGATAAGCTTTGTGAGAAGGGCTTTTTCCCCACCCGTCTTACCGCCGCTTCTTTATAGGGTACATTCAGGCATTTAATGGGTTGAACGGTGGTTCCCGCTTTGGAAAAGAGTCAAGTAAGCACACAGTTAGCCGCGTAGCGGTAAAGACGGCCGTGACCCGCTTTCAGGTCAGGGAGGGGGGGGCTGTAAAATGAAAAGCAGAGGGAGTGAATGCAAAACCGGTATCAACAGCTGCACCTTGGAAACGTCAGAGCCCTCGTGACCCCGTTCAGTGTTAGCCCCGCGGGTGGGGAACGTGGAGTGTGGGGGGGGGGGGGGGCAGTGTGGCTGTTACCCCCAGGACCAAAGGTCTGGAGCAATGGCACCACCAAGGAGGACGTTGGCCCCACGCCAGGGGTGGAAAA
>JAODKC010000095.1:7796054-7807097 GCA_026777985.1 Mormyrops attenuatus | reverse complement strand
CCCCCCCCCCCCCCCCCCCCCCCCCCCCCCCCCCCCCCCACATGGGGCTGTTACCCCCAGGAACAAAGTTCTGGAGCACTGGCTCCTCCAAGGAGGACGTTGGCCCCTCGCCAGTGGTGGAAAAATCTATACGCTGTTGCGTAATATACCATATCTTCACCCGGTGTGAACCCTGAGGAAGCCCCACAGCTGTGAGCATGCACACACACACACACACACACACACACACACACGCACACACACACACACATACACACACACACACAGACGGGGGATCGGGGGGGGGTTCCAGCGCTCCCACAGGGGGAGAAGGAGAGAGTGTGTGTGTTAACTGAGACTCTTGTGAAAGTTTGAGAGCTGTAGCTCATGCCTGGCCTGAGCGGCGCAGCACTGACAGTGAACGGCAACGAAGCACAGAACAGTGACGTAATGCCTCCGAGCGCATAGGGCACAGAGAATATAGAGGGCAGAACACAGCCCGCAACACAGAATGTACAGCACACGACACAGAACATAAAGCACAGAGTATACAGAGCACGGAATAGGATCATCAGCACAGCGCAGAGTATACCACACAGTGTAGAGTATATGGCACAGAACAGTGATGTCATCATTCACAATGCACAGCTCACAGAGTATACAGAGAACACTGCACACAGCACAGTACAGCAACGTAATCTCTCACAACATAGGACCCAGCACACATAACATTTACAGTATACGGCACAGTACAGTACATATAGAGCACAGGGTATACAGAGGACACAGCACAGATATATATATATATACATAGTATGTAGCACATAACACACAGTATAGAGTAAACAGTACAGAATATACAAAATGTACAGCACAGAGCATACAGCACAGAGTAGTGAGCATACAGCCCAGGACAAAGCACACAACACAGAGTATACAGCACAGAGTAGAGAGTATACAGCACAACACAGAGTATCCAAAACACACAGCATACAGCACAGAGTAGAGAGTATACAGCCTAGCACAGAGTATACAGGATAGAGTATACAAAGTGCACAGCACAGAGCGTCCAGCACAGAACACACAGTACAGAGTAAACAACCCTGAGTACACAGTAGACAACAGAGACATAATCCTTCAAAATGCACAGGTTCCAGTGCTCAAAGTATACTGAGAGCACAGAGCCTACTGCCCACAGAGCACACAAAGCAAAGATGACTGCTTTCAGTGCACAGAGTCCACTGTGCACAGAGAACAGTGCACTGCACAGTTACTGTTTAGCTGTTGCTGCTTCTTTTAGACAGCCTGGGCCGTACGCTGGGAGTGTGCAGGAGAGCACAGAACAGTCCACCGTGTCACTTGGCCTTGTTCCACTCTGCTTGCCTGCACCGGCCAGATGCCCTGATGTCACTCGGCACCTAGAACCCACACAGCAGAACGGGCCGCAAAAACTGTACCACTCTGCGGATTTGCTCTGTACACTCACACGATTTTCCATAACGTATATCTAATGAGCGCCTGCCTTTCGTAGAGGCTGGGAGCTCTCCGTGGAGCCTGATTCTAGAACTTTCTGATTGGACACTGGACGCTGAGAGTGTTCACCACTCTCTCTACACACTGACTTTACCTATGCCGGCACACTGTGCAGCTTTAACGTCTTCCCTTCCAGCCTCAGACATCCGGGTTCGACACCGTGATACCCAGATGTGAAAAAGGCCCTCTGTGAGAACCGTTCCCTCCTGTATAAGGAGGGTGTGTAAGTTCCGCACACTTCACCATAATTGACCACGGCAAAAGCTGCTCCGCCGCTCTAATCGTCCCTCCCAAGTCGGCCTGTCTCTCTCCCCCGACTGCGAGGCTCCACCAACCCCCTGCCCCTGCTCACCTGCCTCTCTTCACCCTGGGACCCTTTCAGCCTCAAGCCTTGAATTAAAACAGTCCCCACCCCCCCAACTCTTTGGCGTCCTCCACTCCCCCCCACCTTGCCAAGTTGCCCTATAGCCTTTACAGGGGTTTTTTTGCGATATGTGTTTTTTTGTTGCGATTTTTGTTGCGATTTTGTGGAGGCCTTAGGAGGGTGGGGAGAGAGACTGGGAGCTGGGCTTGGGGGCTGGAGGACGTCGTCAGTGTGAGATGGAGTTTCTTGGGAGGTGGGGGGCGGGTGGTGCGTGTTTATTGACTCTAAGTCTCCGGTCTTGGCCTGTGACTGAGAAGAATTGTTGGCGCTGATCCAGAGTCTGAGAAATGTGTATCGTTAAGCGCACATTGGGCTAATTATGCTGATTTCAGCATTCTTGTGGTACACCCTCTTCTTTTTTGGCTCTCAATGAATTAGTGGGAAGAGGGCGGGTCCTGATAAAGGAAAACTGACGGAATGCTCCAGAAGAAGCCGTTAAACGCGCGCATTGGAAAGCCGTCTCCATCGCGGGCCGCTGGGGAGTTTACTTTATGCCTTTCCTTTGTGTTTATACAGAAATACAGCATAAGTCCAGGTTCACCCGCTTTTGTGTTTCTCTTTTTTAATTTCTGAAAGGTGATATTTTAGATGAGTGTTTGAGTGTAAACACAGCTGGTCTTAGGTAGATTGAATGTAATTAAGGCGATCCAGGTTGTGTGGAGACACAGGGAAGGCAGCCTGTGTACGTCTGCAGGGCTGCATTTGCGCGGCTGCGCGACTGCGCCTGCATGGCCCTGTGACTGCGGGGATGTGTGAGAAAGGCTTCGCCGTTGGCGCTCCTGTTTGCTCTGTACACATTGGATTTCCACTGGTCACACAGCTGCTTACTTGGGGCTGCAGTGTGTGTGTGAGTGGGTTTCATAGATCAGATTTGTGGACCAAATTGTCCCCAAAGTGTAGTAAAACTTGAAATTCCCCTCCTTTTGGGGGAATCTTTTGAGTCCCCCATTTGAATAACTTTTTAAGTTTTATAAAATTCTGTGAATACAATCAAAAAGGTAAAAATGCCAAAAGTCTTGTATTTGGGTTGGTTACTTATGGTTAAGGTTAGGGATGGGTAGGAGTTAAAGTCGTCGTTATTGGGATTAGGGTTTTTCCCATAGAAATGAATGGACGGTCCCCATTTAGATAGGTACACCAACATATATATATATGTGTGTGTGTGTGTGTGTGTGTGTGTTGCAATGCCTGGGAGAGCTCAGTTTGGTGTGTTTGCCTGTATGTGTTTAGTGTTTGTGTCCATCCATCCATCCATCCATCCATCAATCTAAAGCCTATCCCAGAGGCCTCTGGAACAAGGCAGGAAATAACCCAGAACAGGGCACCAAGCCATCACCATGTACACATTAGCCCAAGTTTGTGTGTCTAGTGTATTTATTTGTGTATCTTCTTGTATTTAGTGACTGCAATAGTAAAGCAAATTGCATCAGTGTACATGCCACTACATGACCTGCAAGGTGAAAATGACTTGAACGGATTCTGGCGGGGAGAGGCAAACCGCTGAGGCATGGTGAGGATCAAACTCTCTGAGTGCTGGAGGCAACAGGAGACAGGGGTGTGAGATTAGATGGGGGTGCTTCTGGGTGTACAAGCCCCCCCCCTCCCCATTCTCCGCCGTACCTGACTCTCAAACTTCATCATCGGAAGCAGGTGACAGCCACGTATGAAGCTGCCCTGGGGGGTGTGAGGGAATAGTGGCCAGGCCCCCGTCGCTGCGAATTCGCTCCATGTGCATGCATGAGGACCCCCCCCCCCCACCACCACCACCTCAAAGAAACAGCTTCCTCTCTCCTCCCTGGGAAACCTTCTGAGCATTTGGCTGTGATTGAACGCTGTGGCATTTTCGTTGCCTGGAATCCACTCCTATAACAATAATAAAACTGTGTTCAGTAACATATACAAGGGGGGAGCAGTAAAATAGAAAAACCAGCCCAATTAAAAAGGGTTGATATTTTTGTTCAGGAAAGCTACTTATAAACATTTGTTGCTTGTTGCTATTTTTTAGCTGAAGTGGAGAAATTCAGCTTCTTAGCGGTCGTCATTAGGAGTTTTACATGTAGAGGCCGCAGCAGGAGCCTGTGAGTGTTTCAGCAGCCAACACACCAGGGAAAAAAACACCTTTCGTATGCAGAATAACTGCTTTCCTCTCCTTCTGTCTCAAAACGTGGCACTTTGCTCTTATGAGACGGAGGCGGGCTGGGGTCTGACCAGCATCGTGCGTGTGAGTCACGGACCCCGATCACACATGGCGCACTCCTCGCACGGAAGACACCCCAGCAGGAGCTGCCCTGGTTACATGGTGACGGCCTATGGTCGCAGTGTTCCCGTCGCGCCTGCGAATGCTGCCGGCTCGCCCGCAGATCGTCATAGTAACGCTGCAGCGTTTTTGAACATTTCTTTGCAAGCCGCTGCATCACCTATGAAAGCAAACAGTTCCTCCCCACCCCAGTAGGGGCTGTTCTCAGGGGCAGCAGAGGGCATAATTCAGCATCAGGATAAACCAGAGAAAGCGTGCTTTCCAATGTCAGGATTTTAAGCCAACAATGAAGTAAGAGCAGAACTCATTTAACAGATATATTTGTCAGTACTGAACCAGCTGCAGAATATTTGCCTGGTCGTTGTCAGAATTTCAGATTATAAGTATCATGTTCCTTGTGATGAATAAAAACCTTTTATTTCTGTGTTTCCGGATTATGGGTGGGGAAGCATCACGTGGTAGAATCTCCCAGTGCCAAGGGAAACCCAGTCAGCAAAACATATCTGACAGCCTACTGTTATTCTGCACTATCCTGGTCTGTTTTTCACTGACTGGCATCTCTGCATGCCCATGTTCCACTAAAGAAAATGTAAGACGTGGACTTTGGGTCAGTGTGGACCTCTGCTGAAGCAAGGGAGCCGTGCTGAAGAAGTCCACCCACCAGAGGTTCGGAAATGAGCCATTGAGTCACTGAACATGGAGCGAATCTGAATCTGGCCGTCCCTTCCCGGCTTCTCCGTTATAGCACCGGGAATTACAGGCTTCCGTTACTGTTGCTGCAGTAGTTGAAGGGTAGCGTGTTGGGCTGGATGACTCTCAGACCGCTGCTCCATTAAGGGCAGATGGAGAGGAGAAGGTAGAGACGTACTTGGTCCCATTAATGTGGAGGCAACCTGGCCTGTTATGGAAGCTCTGAAGACGGAGGGGAGGTTTAAGGTGGAGGAACCCCTGAAGAGCCCATCTATAAGGGGGAGAGGTGAAATGAGTAGCTGTAAGGTGGAGGAGCTGTGATGGGTCTGCTGTAAGGTGGAGGAGGTATGATGAGTAGCTGTAAGGTGGAGGAGGTATGATGAGAAGCAGTAAAGTGGAGGAGGTATGATGAGTAACTGTAAGATGGCGGAGGCATGATGAGTAGCTGTAAGGTGGAGGAGGTATGATGAGAAGCTGTAAGGTGGAGGAGGTATGATGAGAAGCAGTAAAGTGGAGGAGGTATGATGAGTAACTGTAGATGGCGGAGATATGATGAGTAGCTGTAAGGTGGAGGAGGTATGATGAGAAGCTGTAAGGTGGAGGAGGTATGATGAGAAGCTGTAAGGTGGAGGAGATATGATGAGTGCTGTAAGGTGGAGGAGATATGATGAGTGCTGTACGGTGGAGGAGGTATGATGAGTAGCTGTAAGGTGGAGGAGGTATGATGAAAAGCTGTAAGGTGGAGGAGGTATGATGAGTAGCTGTAAGGTGGGGTAGCTGTGATGAGTCCACTCTAAAGTGGAGGTGCTCCTGATGAGGCTAAGGTCTTTGGTGGGTGATTGGTGCTTGTGTATGTGGGGGAAGGTAGACACACAGACACACACACACGTGGACACAGGTCCAGCATCCTTAGTAGGGGGCTTTGTGGACCTCTCACCCTGGCTGCGAGATTCTCTGCCTTTCTGCCAAGCATAGAAGTGCCGCTAAAAGGGGCTCTTCCTCTAGGCTTCACGCTGGTTTGTCTACCCTCCTATGGCCTGATGCTGGGAGGCTGCCAGTCTCTGAGATCTATTAGTCATGTCTGACATGCCAGAGCCCCCCTCAGGCCAGTTCACCTGCAATGGCGAAGAGCAGCGATGAGCTTTATTATCAATTTATTCTGCCTTGAACGCAAAGCTTTTGCCAGGAACTGCAGTCATGAGGGTATGAGGTCTTTCACAAAGAAGCATGCATGAAATATGATGGTAGGCCTGTAATCTGTGAGTAAGCCTCAGCACAGCTCTCCCCATTAACGCCGTAAATCACACCACGGCTCTCCCTGTTACCACAGTGAATCTCAGCACAGCTCTCCACATTAGCATAGTAAGCCTCAGCATAGCTCTCTCCATTAACCCCGTAAACCTGACCATAGCTCCTCCTGTTAGCACAGAAAACCAGAGCACAGCTCTCTCCATTAGCACAGTAAACCTCAGCACAGCTCTCTCCGTTAGCACAGGAAACTTCAGCACAGCTTTCTCCATTAGCACAATAAACCTTAGCACAGCTCACTCCATTAGCCCAGGAAACCTGAGCACAGCTTTCCCCATTAGCACAATAAACCTCAGCACAGCTCACCCCATTATCCCAGGAAACATCAGCACAGCTCTCCCCGTTAGCACAGTTATCTTCAGTACAGCTCTCTCCGTTAGCACAGGAAACCTCAGTGTATACTAGTATATAGACTGTGCCCGTTACAGAGATAGTCTCCCCCCATCTTTCCTTGGTCCTCCGTCCACCAGTCCCCTCCCAGCACTGCTAACACATTACATCTGTGGCTGTCGCATCACCTGGTGCCCCCCCCCCCCCCCCCGGCCCAGTGTTTACTGTCGTCCCAGTGGGGCACCAGTCTGGGTGTCCATTCTGGTGCGGGTTCTGCCGCTAGAGAGAGACAAAGAAGAGCAGCCCTGGCTGGGTCTGTGTTTGACACAGTGTCTGTCAGGCTGTGTTCCCCACCCTGTGTGAGGTCGTGTGCACAGATCCCGTCATGTAAGTCTGTGATCTGAGGCACCCAGACGGAGGGGGTGGTGGCCATCCGCGGGCAAAGCCATGCGTGACGTGACCATGGTGAGGGTAAAGGAGTCGTGGATACCCATTGGCTGCCCGCCCGCCGGCCCTCCCAAACCCCCCCCCCCCCACCTCCCCAGGGCTGCCGGTCACCAAAGGCGAGGGGAAAGCCTGCTTTTCTGCGACCGGACACATCCCTTTAAGTCCTTTGGTTGTGGTTGAGCTCAGACATAAGGGGAAAGTCTCGGAATAGATACAAAAACGCAGTGAAACCAGCAAATAAGGGTTTAAGTTTTACCAAAGTGAGAAAAAAGGACATTTTAACAACAAAAGCATATATATATATATATAGTACAACGGCCAAAATGATGGAAGAAGCAGCAACACCCCCCAATGCTACCCTGTGAGCTGTTTTAGAGTAATGCTGGCACTTTCTCTAATTGGCTGGGAAATTAAGCATTTTGGCTGGAGATCTGTGTGTGTGCGCATGTGTGTGTGCGCGTGTGTGCGTGTGTGCACGTGTCCGTGCGCCTGCATGTGTCCATGCCGTGATTTTTGCGGCGTGCCCCAGTGTGTGCTGCCGTGCAGATGGCTCCGCGCTGCCCTGCACTCATGTCCGTGTGTGTTTTCACACACCATTTCTTGCGTGTCCATCCGCCTGCCCGCCTGGCCGAGCGCCCCCCGTTCCCGGATGTTCATGGATGGCCAGTGTTTGGCACGGTGGGCCGGATACGCCGACACCGCGACACCGGACGCCATGAGCTCGGTGTCGAAGCGGTGTGAGGTGTTGCCGTTGTGGAACCCCGTGGCCCCACAGTAACTGAAAAACCAAAATGGGGGGTATTTAAGGCCCCCCTTACCTTGGTTTGTCTGCCTCATCTATCCCAGGATGTGAGCAGGGGACCTCATGGGGGGGACATGTGTGGCAGGTGCACACGCACATGCCCTGAGGGAGAGCCTGGTGTATCTGCTTGTGAATGGTCCAGGAAGGGGGGGGGGGAGAAAGAGGGAGAAAAAGAGAGAGACAGAGACAGGGAGAACGTGGGAGAAAAAGAGGAAGAGAGGGGGGACACAGAGGGAGAAAAAGAGAGACAGAGGGAGTGGGGTTCACAGAGGGAGACAGAGAGGGAAAAAAGAGGGAAAGACAAAGAGAGGGGGAGAGGGCACAGAGGGAGAAAAAGATGGAAAGAGAGAGGGGGAGGAAAAGAGTCAGAGAGAGACAAAGGGAGAAAGAGAGGGAGCGAGAGGGAGCGAGAGGGACAGAGAGGGTAAAAAAGAGGGAGAGACAGGGACAGAGATGGAGAGAGGGGCACAGAGGGAGAGAAAGAGAGAGAGGGACACAGAGGGACAAAAACATAGGGAGAGAGAGAGAGGAAGGCTGTCATGTAGTTTGTCAGGTTTTGTTCATGCAAGTCAAAACTAGATGCAAAGAAAGTGAAGTTTTGGTCTGAAGGCTGCTTCAAATGGTAGAGAAAGTGTACGGTGTGTGTGTGTGTGTGTGTGCGTAGGGTGTATGTGTATGGAGTGTGTGTGTGTGTGCATATGGTGTATGTGTACGGAGTGTGTGTGTGTGTGTATATGGTGTATGTGTACGGAGTGTGTGTGTACGGAGTGTGTATGTAGGGTGTATGTGTGTGTCTGTGTGTGTGTACTGTGTGTGTGTATGTACTGTGTGTGTGTGTATGTACTGTGTGCATGTGTGTGTGTGTGTGTATGTACGGTGTGTGAGGGGGACAGCGCGGGCCCTGGTTGGGGGAGGGGACGTGTGACTTGGGGGTGGTGGCATGCATTTGCATAAAGGGCAGGGCAGTGTGCCCAGGCCATGGAAGAGGCTGGCATCCCGCCTCGCTGACTGGCAGAGGGATGGTCGAGGAGAAAGGACAGTGAGGGAGGGAGACAGAGAGGGCCAGAAGCCTAGCCTGCGTCCATGGAGAAGCCTAGCCTGCGTCCGTGGAGAAGCCTAGCCTGCGTCTGCGGAGAAGCCTAGCCTGCGTCCGTGGAGAAGCCTAGCCTGCGTCCACGGAGAGCAGAGAAGCACAGCTGCTGGGCCGCAGAAGGAGGGAAAAATGGCGTCTGGGAGAGATCCCTCCGTTATGGCCCATCAAGAGGTTCTGGGACATGGCAAGGTCACATGATATGTCCCCTCCCATGTGGGATCTGTCCCCCCCAGACCCGTCCACTTCATCTAGAGTGACATGGGTAAAAAGCAATCTCCCAGCAACTACCAGGTGGAGGGAGCCCTAAGGATTGGATGTGGGATTCTCCAGTGGCAGGGGTCATGGAGAGACAGCTGGAGTTTGCACCTGTGGGGGGTGGGGTGGGCAAGGGGACTCCTCAAACACAGTCCGCCCTCGAGGAGTGCGGGGGCCACAGGAGCTGCATTCCTGTTTCAGCCCTCCGAGAAAAAGGCTGATGGAAAAATGAGGAGAGTGTAAATGACGCGGATCTAGGGGCACATTCTTCGGGTTGCTGTATTTCAGGGAAGACACATGAGACTAAACTTTCTATTAGTAGTATTTATAAATCATTGACCCAGATAGCCACGGAGATTTTATCACGTCACACACTCAGGAATGTGACCCCCCAGCACTAAAGGCCTGAACACCTGACGTTTCTGTAAAGGTCTGTTCGGAAGCTGTAAAGAAGCTCTAAAGTAACCGTACGGGATGATGGCATAACCTAAGACCAGTGGTGCGGCATCAAGGTCGTGGTTCACATTATGGTCGAGCCTGCGGGGGCAACAGGGATGTGAGGGGGTGCACAGGGAGTCTAGCCCTGAAATGCCTGCGGGATCGTGGGCCTGGCTGCCTGCTCACCGAGCCGGACAACAGAGAGGAAGTGGGCAGACTGACCATCTAACTAACAGCGCTGCCCAACTGGAGCAGAACAGGCGTCATTCACAGTCACCTTTAAATATGTCAGGAAATATTTTAGCACCCCAGCACCAGTGACCAGAATTATGATTAGAAGATGGATGGATGGATGGATGGATGGATGGATGGATGGATGTTTCGTAAGTAGGTCATTTTTCCAATATACTAGTGTTCACAACATGGATGTAAGTAATATATTGATTATGTATTGAAATAGAATGTTGGTATTGTTGTTGCTGTAGTGGAAATCTGTGTAATGTTTGCTTTGTATTAATATTCACAATAATAGATTTTTATAAAAATACTTAACAGAGCAGCTTAAAGTGCATAATGATTTGGCTCAGGGGCTAATCCTCAAACCCGGGGATTCCGCGCTGCGTTCTGTCTGCCGGCGCCTCCGGGTCCCAGGCTTGGTGTTTTCTCTGGGGTCCATCCCTCCTTTTAGAGAGTAACAGACGCTGTAACACTAACGATAATAATAGCGATGATAATGCTATAATATATATAATGCATAATTTGGTGACTTTTAATTAAGACAATGACAATAATAGTAATAGTAATACTAGTAGTAATGATAATAAGGGCCGTGCGATGGGTCGGCGCCCCATCCTGGGTTGTTCTCTGCCTTCCACCCACAGCCTGCGGGATAGCCCCCCCCCCGCCATCCTGAAGAGGACTAGTGGGTACAGAAAGTAGGTTGATGGATGGATGGATGGACTGATGGGTGGATGGATGGATGGATGGATAATAATGATAATAGGGTCCAGGTCCCCCCTCCTTGCAGAATAGTGATACTTTATTAATCTCCATGGGGAGATTCTCCTACCCCATCTAGCTCTTCATAAGACACACAGAGAGGTGAGGGCAGGCTGGGCGGGGGTCACAGCATGGGGTGCTGGAGGTTAAGGGCTTTTCTTGGGGGGCAATGGGGAAGTAACTATTCTGCAGAGGCAGGGGCTTGAACTGGCAACCTTCTGGTGACACGCACCAGAGCTGAGCCCCCTTATGAAAATGGCTAATTAAACAAAGTATTTCTCCAGAGGTAGTAATGGTGACGATGGCATGAGGCAGCGACTGCGAGGGCGGGGCAGTGTGGCGGCCCAGCGTGTGGAATGCGGGGCGCGAGCGGATCGCCATCGTTCCACGGCGCCGCTGGTGCAGTGGGCCGGGCGGCGACCGCAAATGGCTTCCAGATTTTCACACATAGTAACGCGTTGGTCTGTAAAGCGGGATAATTGTGGATC
>JAODKC010000095.1:7782152-7794404 GCA_026777985.1 Mormyrops attenuatus | reverse complement strand
CCCCCCCCCCCCCCCCCCCCCCCCCCCCCCCCCCCCCCCCCCCCCCCCCCCCCCCCCCCCCCCCCCCCCCCGCCTCGGGACGCAGCTCATTGGCATTCATCGGGCTGTTAGGCAACGGCTGACCGCCAATCAGCCTCACGCCCCGCTGGCCCCGCCCCCTCCCCCACCCCCTCCCCCATGCAAAGTTACACTTGTTGGCAGGTATTCCGAGTGGAGCGTGGCTTGTTATGAAACAGGACCTGTGGCGAGGCGCTTCCCTCTCCGGCGCGGCCCGACCTTGCGCTTTAGCGCTCCGGTCCCCCGCGCGGGTCCCTCGCCTGACAGGGATACGGTGTCCAAGGCGCTTCCCGCACCCTCCCCCTCCACACGCTCACATATCATCCCTGCTTGATTTTGTGTTTTTTTTTTTTGTTTTCCACGTTCCAGCAAAACCAGTAGGACTTAAACGCCGTGGCTAATCTTCCCGCTTGGCCTGCCACGCCGGCATTACCAGCTCTTGAAAAAAAATAATAATAATGATAAACCCTCCAAATAAAATATGTTAGAATCTGGTGTTATGGATCATGTGAGAATTGTATGAAATTTGCAAAATGTCAACAGTGGAAACTCCAAATTTCCAGGGCGCTTTTGCCCTGCTCCCTGGCACCGGCCCCCCCGCCCCCCAACACCAGGGGGAACCCCCCGTAGGGCTCTTAACTCGTCATTTTTCTTGAATTCTGTCTCTCAAGCGAAGGCGGGTATGTGGTGATGGCCGCCAGCGCTGATGGCAATGATGAGAGCAGCGTCAGGGATTAGTGGGGGTCCGTAACATCCGATCCGCTGTTTCCTCCTTGGTAGAAAATGACTCTTTAAAATTGCACGGGTGCTCGGATTACCCATGGCCTGCGCGCTGATACCAGCGCTGCTGTCGGCCCGCTGAGTTGTACCCAGCAGATGCTAACATCGCGTCGCGAGACGGAAAACCTCCATGCAGGTTCCTCCTCTCCCCCCCTTCCAAGCGGCCGCGTGGCTCCAGTAAATATTTTTCCTCGACGAGGAGTCCGCTATCCTCACGGCCGGTCAGCGAGCGGCTGGAAAGCATCCCGCCGTTCCCGTCTCGTGCCGACTGGCATTCTCCCTGACCGCCACCCCGAGGTCGCGGCACACAGGAGGGTGGCAGTGTCCCACCTGACGCTCCCCATCTGCAAAAACACGTCCTTCCTCATACTTTATGCTCCACAGAGAGTATCACGGCCATGTACAGGCCACGTATTGTAATGCAGCCTCTCTGTGTGGCCAGCGAGGAATTATTCCAGAGGCCACAGTTATCAGAGGGCAGCGTTACAGCTGAAATAGAATTCCATTTTTCCCCTTTCCATTATAAAAAATAAAACAACAACAACAACAATAATAATAATAATAATAATAATAATAATAATAATAATAGAAGTACTAGTAGTAGCCTGAAAATTGCCAGGGAAGGGAAGATGTGTTCACCAAATTTGGACATAAATAATCACTGTTTATATGTGTAACACATTATTATTATTATATATAATAATACAAATAAATGAGCTCATTAATAAGGTGAAATGTGCCAAACCCGCCGAGGAGAGTCATTCATTTTCTCTGTCATGTGACTTTTACGTGTCAATTATTTGAAATGTCTTTTCTAATGCAATAGGACTATTAACAGTTATAGTAAAATACTTTTTTTCTGAAATATCTTACAAATATTAAATTGTATTTATTTTTTTTCTTTCTGATCGGGATTATAAATGGAATTCGGTTCCAGTGAAACGTGCTGCTGTTTCGCAGTGGTCCAGTGTCTGGTCCAAATAAAGCTGATTTTTTTTCCTTACACCAACATGCGCTTAAGGACTCTTAGCCTGTTCATTACCGTTTTGTAAACTCGTTTTAATAACATCAGTATTAATTTTAACATGTCTGTAGGTATTATTGGGATTATTTTGTAATACATGAGGAAATATTTCTTTTAATGGAACAGTGATCCAAATAAATGATTTAATTTTGCTGTCCATTCTCTCAGGACACGATATTGTCGGCGCGTTAAGTTTTATCTAACAGAGATTGTTGAGTTTGCAGGGGAAACATGACATCCAAAATTAAATAAAAAAGAAACATTTATCCTGTAATTTTAAATAATTCAATAATAATAATTGTGTTTATAACAAATGTTGTAATACTAATGGTAATTCAGACTCAGTTAATATCAGAATAAATTACTGAGTGTAGGTCATTACGCTTCTTTTAAGAATCAGCCATTTTAATCAACATAAACCTAAGTATAAATAAAACGATGAATGTTGCCCCGAAAATAATAAATATTAACTTTGGCAGAAACTGAAATGGCTGCGGTGTTGGGCATATCTTCGGTAAAACATTGCGACAGTTCTGATGTTCGCAATAACTTGAACGCCTACGGAAATAAAGTTGGTTTTAATAGGTAGTAGGCCGTATTTTTCCGGACATTATAATTAGATCCTGTTTCGAGTAGGCTAAGGCCATTTTGAATAGTTAAATAATTAGGCTAATCTAATCGTTTTAGGAGTTTGTCTCTTGTTTAAAACAATTCAAGCGACCACGAATTAGGATCATCGCCGTTATTAAGAGTTTTACTGCGTGTCTTTTACTAGGCATCCTAATACAAAAAATAATAAGCTTGCTACTCGGCCTTTGAATAGTTTGCTTTTTACTGTGCAGAAAAAATCTATTTGCAAAAGAGCGTAAGAGTTGAACTGCGAGTCGACTGATCGCTCAGGAATAAATGTCTGTGTGGAGCAATAAAGTTTATTTCCCAATGGCGAGCAAACACTGAGTCTGGCATTGTTTAATTTGTAAGTGAACAGTGACTGAATCGCAGCAAACGGGAGTCATGTGTTTTCATACGGAAAGTTAATGGTGAATTTAATATGAGGGCTGACATCACGGCCTCAATACATTTCGGCCCTTTGGGAGACCGGAAAAATGACGGAATCAAAACTGCAGAGCAATTTTAAAAATAACTACGTTCATGTTGTTATAGGCCAGTGTATTCCAGCCTGTATGAACTGAAGTGTCATTTTGGCTTACAACTTTTGAAAAGTAGGTACATTGTTTCACCCCAGCCCGACTCAAACCATTAAATCGGGCAGCAGCGATGTACAAAAGTGGCCGATGGACGAAAATCAAACTTTGCGTGTCATGCATGTTTGCATCTCGTGAATGCATATTGCGTAACTACCTTCACGTTATATAAACTTTATATAGTAATTTTATGTAAATGTAGGCTATAGCCGTCACATGGACCTCAGGTGACAAAGGGTCAGCCACACTTTACCGGTTACTGAGGTCCGTTTTAAACTAATGGACTTCCTTTAAAAATGAACTGCAACGAACGATTAAACGGCGCACATTGAAATTAACTGATTGGATCAGGCTGAGTTTATAATGGCCTCTAGGCCTATCTCTGATTACACTGCTAGACCCATTGTTACCGATTTAAAATAAATGTCACTGACGGCTGTAAACCACTACTACTGCTCTTTTGTCTGATTTGATTTAAACGGGGTGCCAAACTGTCTCTCCAGGTCGTGAATTTCTCCTTTCTCAAGCCAAGTCTATACGGCAGCCTTATTTTTTTTCTCTTCCATAATAAATGTGTGTGCGCGCCGCGAAAATGTAGTTTTAATGATCTTGGCAGAACTATTGACTTCATATTTTAAGGGGCTCTTAATGTGTATTGTTACAGATTTTTTCTTTCCATTTTAAACGGAAATGAGTTTTTTTTTTTTTTAAATTAATCTGAAAAAACTAAAACAGAATTTTATTTTTTAGTATCACTTGAAACCCAGAACAAACACTTGATTTTAATGCGCTTTGACGTAATTTATCTATGTTACCAAAACAAAATAGAACTGTATAATGTGTGATGTTCATATCATTTATTTTCCGTGATATCTTACTGTGGAAAAACAGTTGTGCCGTTCACTGTGGCGATGACAGCCGTTTTGTTCACCGTGATATGGTCCACTGCCGAATGATATAACGCGGAAATTTCCAATACCGCGTTAAAATGATCGTTTTTCCTACGATTGTTTGCCATGTGAAGGACCCATGTAAGCACGCGTTTCTTTTTGGACAGCGCTAAACGCATTAGGCGCACTTGTGTATGAGGGTCACGGTGAATAAAGTGACAGTGCCGCACTTTGTCACCGTGGTCCCGTTTGTCGCCTGTTCTTTTCTCGGCCGCTCGCTGAATGTAGTTTCGTGATTCATGGAGAGCGAGTTAAAAAATGTACAAGCGCAGAACTCCTCTAAGCAAGTAGCGAAAAGGCCATCTGCTAAGAAGAGATCGCTGTTTATCCGGCCCCTTTTGTGGATAGTTATTTCCCCTCTGTAGATAGTTCCGTTTCATCCTGTAATTAATATAGGATAATAGTATTTAATTCAAGATATCTGCATTATGTATACGAGTTATGTTTGATGCCACTTTCATTTTATATTAAAGGTAGCAATGAGATGTTCTATCCAATATTTAGCGTGCATGTATGAAGATTTACTATACTAAACATCGTTTTTTAATAAAATGTTTGTATGTGTAAAACGGTGTTTTGGCACTTCGTTGTCAGGTTGTGCAAAGTCCAACCTTTGCAAGTGTACATGTCTAAGGACTGAACCTGTGTAATGACTGTCAGCATTTACGCCCGTCCTGAATAAATATAGGCTACAGCCGCAGAGATAGTGCCAAGTGCATTGTTTAAATAAGAAACCGAATGACCGGTATAGATATTTCAGTCCTCTTGTCAAAATATTACTGACCGGGCCTTTCTTTCTGCAAATGACTTTTCTGCCGGGCATTTGTTATATAACATTTGATAAAATATACAGCGACAGACAATTACAAATGAGACAATGTGAGATTTATGTGTTTAAAATTTCATTTTAAATAAACTTATCAACTAAATCTTCAAAAGCGGACGGAGCTTAGTTTTAATCTTTTTCTCTGTTGGGCGATTAGTCATGGCGGATATATTGCTGACTGTTTATTTCTCATGCAACAAAAAGTAGCAATAAATATTTGAAAGCCCACGACAGTAAAGTATAACGCTTAAGTTGAGATGTCGCCTGAATTTTCTCCCTCTGTTTTCCTCTCCCCTTTTTGGCAGTAGTTTTATAAACAGTGGATGGAAGCGGGCTGTCGGCTGTCAGCTTTTCGGAGCGATAGCCCTCCGCTCACTTTCCGCTCTTTCTCTTCTCGTAAAAGAAGAAGAAGAAAAAAAAGCTAAGGCGAACGAAAGAGGAGTTTCCCTCCCCACCGAGCAAAGGTCTTCTTTTTAGAGACCGTGTCCACGGCTCGCAAAGATAAGATGCGTTCTTCATATTAGATATATATTTAAAAGGTGGAGGGGAGACAGCCCTGCAACGGCTCTGCCGGTCAGACCGCGCCGGGCGCTTCGTGTCTGCGGCGCAGCGAGGAAGGGGGGCTTCGCGCGGAGCGGGGGGCCGCAGGCGGCGTTACATCCCTCTCGGCGTAAGGAGGATACAAGTCGCCTCCATCTCCAACATAGCAGCGTTAAGATCACTAAAAAGTGCAACACTTTAATATTTATATATATATATTAAAGTGTTGTGTGTATGTATGTGTGTGTGTATATATATATAGCTTCTCGGAATTGACGCAATTAAACTAAATGCGAGGGTGTTGAGGAGACCCGAAGCTGAGCCAAAATCATAAAAAAAAACGCTTCCCCGCAAAAATAAATTGAAACATCTGTACGACTGCGCAGCTGCCGCCGCCTCAGTGCTTGTTTATTTCATGGGCACAGCGGTCAAACGCGATGCTGTCTGCGGACGGTGCCATTGAAATATATCTATTATAATAATAATAATGATAATAAACGGCTGCCGAAAAGGATACTGCAAACCAGTCGTTTTACGGAAAGGCCCCCAGATACGCGTGCAGCGCATATTCAAACGTGGACCGAGCTATTTGTATTGCGAGAGTTTGCTTACAAATAACACTGGCCTCGTTTCTCGTCTGCCTTAAAAATAAGCGGGGGGAATATAACACTGTTATTGTATTACACTGTGTATAGAAATTATATTTATGTGCATCTGTGTATGTATATATGTAGACTATATACACACATTTGTCAAAATGATGCCTATAATAGTAATAAGGATATAGGCCTACTGTCTGACCAGCAGTGCTCAGTTTGTGCAGGCTGATTGTTCAGTTACTCAAACATTTGTTTCGGAAATGCATTGCGGGGAATTTCAATTCAATTGGATTTTTTTTGGCATCTGACAAGCAGCAGCAGTTCAGACAAAATGTCAGGCAAAGGCATCTCGACTTAGCACCGAGATCGCAAGCAACAATCCGCCTTTGATACGGGCCAGCCAGACACTCTCCGCGTCTCTTTCACTTTTCGTCGTTTATTTCAACCTTTTATTTTAATTGACTTATTTGCTTTTAGGTTAACTAGCATTAAAGAGAAAAAAAACTGATGTCATCTAGGATGCCGGGGAGAATGTGTTTTTGAACGGCGATCAGAGCATAACTGCACATGACGGAGTATAAACTCAAATCAGAGAGTTAATGATTTGCCAGTGTTTCCACGTTTTCATACTCGAACTGTTGGCAAATCGCTGGAGAAACTTCTGCCGCTCCGTTTGTTAATAACCGCTCAAATTTATGTCTCAAAATGGTTGATATTAACTCGAGCCCACAATGCTATTTGTGGCAGCATGTGTTTCCACTTTTATGGCTGCTTTCGTGGACATTTTCAAACGTCGCTGTTTATGTTATAGATGCCGCAGCATTAATTCGTTCCTGGCCTCCCCGTCTCTTTAAACACGCTACCTGTGCCCCGGCATCTCCGTTTGCGGAGTGCGCACCAGCCCAGGGCTGACAGACAACCCCCCTGTCTTTAATCGGCCTGGGGAAGCGGGGCGGTCGCTGAAGGTCAGTCGGCGGCGGTGCGGGAGCAGGTCTGTGTGGCACACCGCACTTAGGCGCACAGACCCGGCCGGCTTTTGGAAACACTTTCTGGCATTTGCGGTGCACGTCACTGTCAGTAAGGTGCCTGCATTACGGTATTGTATTAAAATTGCGGCGTGGGCCGGCTCATTTGTGAGCTTTATAGGTTGGAGTATTTCTAACTCCTAATTCGTTAAGGAAAAAATCTGTGTCCTAAATTATCAACACTGACTGGTCCACTTTGCTGTCTCTGCGTGGAGCCTTTAGTACGGCATATTCTCACTCTTTTTTTAAAAAAAAAATGGCAAAAATATCAGAAAGTGAAACAAGTATGTCAGGGTTAGGAACAACAGGGGGGGTCTGTAGCTAAGAAAAATAAAACCGCTGGATAGATACTTATTAATTATGTTCGGTAATAATGATGCTTAAATACCTTTTAAGAATATTTTGCAGGGCATTTATGTGGATTTTTGTACCTGTATTTTTTTTTTTTGCTGTTATTTTAATGTTAGTTTTTCTTTGCGTTTTTTTGTGTGGTTTAAAATGCAATGGATATATGAGGGCATTTAAAAATTGCACTGCATCAATAGGATGTGTTTTGGGGGAAATATCCCCCCCCCAGCCCATTGTTTGTGTGGTAAATCTGGGAGCAGCTGTGGCCGGAGCTGTGCTTTCCCATGCCAGCCTGCGCCAAGGTGCTGTAATGTGAGCAGAAAGAGAGAACGGGGAGAGGGGTGCTGGTGTGGGGGTGTCACGGCAGTGTGCGATGGTGGCCATGGTGGTGATGGAGGCAAAGTGTGGTGGGGGGTGCAGCAGTAGCAGTGGTAAGGTTTAGGATTGGTGCATGTAAAATTAATATCCTCTGGACTTTGCCTGCGCACTAGATAGGAACTTGTCAATTTGGCAAATTTTGTGCCGTCTGACTAAACTGCTCTCTGTCTCGCTCTCTCTCTTTTTCTTGCTCTCTCCATCACCACCACCACCCCCCCCCCCCAACCCTTGAAGCGAGCGTATTGGCTGGGCTGTAGGCGTCTCGTTGCCAAATAGGTGGGCCCTATGCACGCTGGCAAAGACTCAGGCGATGGTTAGGGAAAGCAACGTAGAAAGAGAGAGAGAGTGTTGGAGAGAAAGGGGGAAAAAGGAAGCAGAGTCTGGGTTTGCCAGCGGTCGCACACGCTCTTACAGCATCGATTGGGTCCTCTCCTTTTTTTTTTGCCCATTCGGTGGTGGTGCTGTGCCCCCCCCGTCCCAGGCTGTCCTTGTGAGTCCTATGCAGGGCCCATAGAAACTCTGCAAATACCACGCACTGCCCTGCCAGACATTTTTTTTCCTCTTTAGATTTTTAAAAGCAGAAAAGGAGTGCGTTCACGTAAGCGGCTTTACCCTCTTCTTTTTTATTACGCGTTTTTATATTGCGGGGCACCACATACCTTCTCTGTGTTTTTTATTCTCTTTTTTGCTGTTATTTCTCTTTTAAAAATCCGCCTCTTCCCGCTCTTGCTACCGTCAGGACTTTTGCTGGTGTTGTTCCTGTGCCCCCCCCCCCACTTTCCTCTTTCTTCGTACTTTTTTTTAACCAACTCCACTGGACGATTGGGGCTTTCTCCCTGCCTTCTTCCACTCTCCTTTCTCTCTTTTTTCATCCCCCCATCTCTTATTGTAGCAGTTTATCCTAAGTGGCTGATACAGACAGAGATCCGAGCACCAAGAATTTTTTTTCCCTTGCAATCGACGTGCTGAATTTATGATGAGAGTGCAAAATGGTAACTACCAGACTGTCTGCCTCCGTCTTTTTCTGTGTTCATTTTTTTTTTAATTATTTTAATTTGGTGTAATTTTAATTTTTGTTTGCTGCAGTTGTCTCTCATTAACTTTTTGAATGTTATGGTGGTAGTGTTTGAGTTTGAGTTTGAGTTTGGTTGGGGGAAAAAAAGGAGGCAGGTAAAAATGTAGCAAGGCAGGTCAGCATGCAGTGACCGCCGCTCTCTGGCGCAGCGCGGTGGCGTGCGTTCACGGATGAGCCGGGTATTGTGGGATTGCTGAGGGGGTCTTACGTGTGTCGCACACCAGAGCTGCAGCCTGACCTGGGCAGATCTGTCTGGTTTTAAGCTGAATCCCTAACGGAGGGCATTCTCATACCCCATCCCACCCTACTCGTGTCTGTGTGTTTTTGTTGTGTGCTGTTGTGTTTTTTTCGCTAGCATGTTGTTTTCCCTTGTTGTTAATTTTTTTTTGTTTTTCTTTTTAATATTGCATGACAATGTCGCTTTTGATGTTGCCCTGGTCATTTGAGCTGGCCGTGTAACTGATATTCTAAAGTATTGTCATAACTCAGCGTTATTTTGTGATCCTTTGGCTTAAAGTACACATAGCTAAATAATAGTCACCGTTTTGTCAGTTGTTCCTCTGCACCTGTGCCGCCTGCCAGTGGCTATTCTTCATCTCGTTGCACAAGTGGTTTTGTTTAAAATGCATGTTACATCCGCAGGCGACGTTTTTCCTGGCGCTTCCTCCCGACCTCTCACGCCGCGTCCGACGGGAGCTCGTTCGCCCCCCACCGCCCCGCTGTGCCACGCCACTAACCGCGCTCTCCCCCTCTCCCTCCTGGCACCACAGGATGAGTTCCACCCCTTCATCGAGGCCCTGCTGCCGCACGTTCGGGCCTTCTCCTACACCTGGTTCAACCTGCAGGCGCGCAAGCGCAAGTACTTCAAGAAGCATGAGAAGCGCATGTCCAAGGACGAGGAGCGCGCCGTCAAGGACGAGCTGCTGGGCGAAAAGCCGGAGATCAAGCAGAAGTGGGCGTCGCGACTCCTCGCCAAGCTACGCAAGGACATCCGGCCCGAGTTCCGCGAGGATTTCGTGCTGACCATCACGGGCAAAAAGCCGCCGTGCTGCGTGCTGTCCAACCCCGACCAGAAGGGCAAGATCCGGCGCATCGACTGCCTGCGGCAGGCCGACAAGGTGTGGCGGCTAGACCTGGTGATGGTGATCCTCTTCAAGGGCAGTCCTCTGGAGAGCACGGACGGCGAGCGGCTGGTCAAGTCGCCCCAGTGCTCTAACCACGGCCTGTGCGTGCAGCCACATCACATCGGTGTCTCTGTCAAGGAGCTCGACCTCTACCTGGCCTACTTCGTCCACACGCCAGGTCAGTGCCCCGAGAGCCGTGCCGCGCTGCACCGTGGGTGAGGGCGCATGCCCGAGCCACAGCTGATCCCCGTTTGGCAGAATTTACCGTCCGCCCTACGTTGGCTTTCGCTCCTGTCAGAAATTCTAGCTTGGCGGAAATTTGCCGACGGCAATCGCGGGCCCGTCGCGGCTGTCAACCAATAAATAATGCTCCTCTGGTTAAAAAAAACACAGCGAAAATCAAAGCAGGCCGTCGAGCGAGGTTCCTCTCTGGCAGAGAGTCTCGCTCAGCGGACTTTCTGCGAGGCCGCGGCGGAGTGCCGTGACAGCTGGCCCCGTACCAGAGTGTGTGTAAGGCGAGCAGCAGGTCTCCCCTGTCTCTACCCGCGGTCTGGCGCGGCCGCCCGCCCCGGCACCAACCCTGCGCCAGCCGTGCACATGGACCGTGGTCCGAGTCGGCCAGGACACTGCTCACCAGCAGGAGAGAATAGATCAGGGACAGGCATGCACACTTGAGAGTGTGTGTACGCATTTCCTCTGGCGTTTATTACTCAAATGATACACTAAATGTCCACTCAGATTTTATTTAAAATATAAATCAATTAATATAAAATAATATGAAGCTGGCCATAATTTTAGCTTGTTTGTATTTGAGTTCCAAGAGAGGTTAATTTAATTTTTTTGTACATTTATAAAAATATATATATTTTTACTCTTTATTTATTTTATTTTTTTGAATTTATGTTTTAATTTGTGTTTTGCTGTAGCAGATTTCTGTATTTTTCATGGAGATTGAATCTTATTTAAAGATTATTCTCTCCTAATTATTACAGAGCCTTAACTGAGGACACTTTGGTGATTTTACACTACGCAGTAAATGTGAAATGAGAGGGGCTTTTTTTGTTGTTGAATTATTATTATGAGTAATGAATAGCAGCCTGTTCTACTGCAGGGAATGGCCTGGTATTCGCAGTGTGTATTTTTTATTAAAAGACAGGATAACAATTAAAATCTGTAACCATCCAGGCTTAATTGTTTCCCCCGGATTCCTGCATGTCGGCGGTGGTGATGTGGGGCTGGTTATTGACAGTGGCCCTTTATCACTGACATTATAATTACAGATGGCATGATTGTAATGCAGTTTCTGGAGGGAGTGCCGTGACAGGTCGAGCGGCAGGTCAGGGGCCGAGCGGATCCGGTGGTGAGCCTGGTCGAGCGTGCGCCCGCTGCTCTGCAGCCGCGTCGTTAGCCCTGCAGCGTGGCGAGGGTGCAGGGATACCTTTCGCGGTTTGTTTTAGGTTGGCACGAGCAACGTGAGAGCACGGCGCTGACATCCGGGTGAAGTGGGTGCCGTGGTGTGGTGCACCTCCCCTGAGCTTCCGCCGTCACCACGCATGACACCCTGGCCCCCCGTCATCTGTGCTTTATCATTCTTCACTAATCCACTGTGTCCTGCTGCTTTCATCTGCCTCCAAAGAGCCCCAGTGGCTCCCGGTGCCAACGGTGCCCCCCCCCCCCCCCCCCCCCTTCTACCTCGGATCACCGCAGGTCCTTTCGCTTCTCGGCCGCCTGTCAATCCGGGTGAGCGCGCGGTTCAGTTTTTTGTTCCTCCTCCTCCGTGCATCGGCGGTGGGTGGGGAGGGTATCCCTTACAGTGGGGTTCTGCTTTTTTGTTTTAACGTGGGTGCCGTGGGTTCTTGCAGTCATTTCATTGCCCTTCGGTCTGACCTGTCAGCCGGTATTATTTTCTAATCATTTTTCTTTTTGATAAGCGTGGCCGTTGTTACATAGGTAGCGTCCTCCCGCTTTTTTCCCGCTACGAAGAAGACGAGGAGCGATGAGGCTGAGCTGTGATTGTCCTCCTTGGCGGAGCGGGGGCCCCTCAGGGTCGGGACGGCCCCTTTCTGATATCTAATAAGCCGTGTGGATCAGCGGCAGGGAAACTTCAGGAACCAAACTCTTCTAAATCTTCCACTCTGCTATCCCACACACCAGACCCTTCTCAATTTTCATTGCATCTATATGTTTTAATATATATAGCTATATAAATGAAAGGCAAGGACAGCTTATTGGAGGGGGCTCCTACCATCCTTGGGGCCTCCAGTGTGTTATTTGCTGGGTTTTATATAGTGTGTCTTTGTGGGGGGGGGGGGGGCTTGAGC
>JAODKC010000095.1:7726842-7745971 GCA_026777985.1 Mormyrops attenuatus | reverse complement strand
TTTGTTTTGTGTGTTGTCATAAATTATATCAGTTGATCTTAAATATTTTAACTGTAAATTAGCCCACCCGGTCCCCCCAAAACCCCCGCCCCCCCCCCCCCCTCAGTTTTAGACACTTGTAGCTTTGCACTGTTGGGTCCCTACTGGTGCTTTGTTATTCCACCAGCAAAACAAATCATGAGTAAAAGGGCCATAATGTTTGGCGCCAAACCTGATTTTTTCCGAAAGCATCAGTGAGGGTTTTCTAAGTCGAACCAGCATCAGTATTAAACCACGACTGTCCAAAGCAACGCCGATGCGGCAACTCATGGCTTACTCCTCCTGCCCTGTGAGAGGCGCTGTACCACTTCTGCCACCTCTCCCCCACACGTGCAATGTGCCACTGAGTAGTTGCTTGGTAGGCTGTGCCCCAGCCGCTCCCTCCCCCACCCCAAGCTATCAGAAGACGGTCAGGGTCCCAGAAAGCACACCTCCAGGGCTCATGGCGGAAATGCATGTGTTAATTACAGTTTCTTTTCCATAATAATAAAAACAGTTTTAAAAGAGCAGCACCTTTAACTGATTGAATAAAAGGATGTTCTTGACTGTAAATACATGTGTGCAGTGATTTTTTTTATGACAACATAATGTGTTTACTTTCACCTAAAATATACTGTGGTGGTGCAGTGGTTAGCACCCAACACTGGAACCCCAGCTCAAGACCCATGCCCAATCCCGCTGTGTCTTTGTGGGGTTTCCTTCAGGTACTCTGTTCTCCCCCACAGACTAAAAACGTTAAGCTGAATTGAGGTTGCTAGTTTGCCCGTAGGTGTGCCGTGCGATGGAATGATGGCCCATCCTGGGTCATTCCCCGCCCTGCACTTGTAGGTCCTGTATCGATGGATGTTTAGGTTTAGACTGCCACACTGGCATAGCAGTTAGGATAGTGGCCTCACACTTGCGTGGATTTAGCATATGCTGCTGATTCCTTCCAAATACTCCAGTTTCCTCTTGCAGTCCGAAAGCACTCAGTTAGCTGACTCTAAATTGCCCTTTATGTGGTTCAGAGTGTGAGCCCTGGGGTGGACTGCAGGCTCACTACGTCTGGATTAGCATTTATAGCAGAAGGAAAACGAAATCAATGACACACTCTAAGGATGCTTCTGAGTAGAGGATTTGGCCATGTAAAGTATACAAGTATGACCTTCATGTTGATGAAAATTATGACATTATGTCTGTCAGCCTCTCGTAAGGTCACCTCTGTATTTGCAGTAGCTATCCAAGGCACCAATGTATTTTTTGACTGCTACCCCACCTAGTGTGCCAAATCTATACCTCATTAAGTTATTTAATGCATTAATTAATTGAGCTGGTGGAGAAATTTAAGAAACACATGGAATAGCTGAGGTGCCCCTGAGGAGAGGTTTGGGAAGCAGAGTGATGTCCTTTTGTTGTTCATCCAACCAGAAATCAGTAACTTTTTGGGGAACAGAAGAATTTAATTTTTGTTTTTTTTTGCACAGTATTGTATAGCAACTATTCTCGAAACCACAATTTTCAAAGTTCTTTATGCTAAAATACAATGTCACATGCTAAACCTGAATGACCCACAATGCACCCTGATGAAGGTCACTATAGATGGAAGAGTCTCAGATCCATCCGTGACTGTGGAGGATGCTAAAGGGATGAGTGTGCGCACCTTCCCAAAGTATCTAAGTCGCCAGGCTCTTAGACTCCCTTACAGTGCCCTCGAGGCGAAAAACGGCAGGGGGAAGAAGAGCAAAGAGCAGGCACGGCATGTAACTGGTCACAGTGCGTTTAACGGAGTTAGCGGTGGCATGAAAGCGACAGCCTGTTCGGTGCAGTTCTCTGGGGCACCTTGGTACCAAGGGCACAGAATGAGGTCAGGAGAGGCTGGATGCTGGGCCTGTTGTCAAGGAGATGGCAGTCACAGGGGACCCCCTCGTGGCATGTTGGAGGAACAGAGGAAGCCAACATCTCTCTGATACTCCACCTCTACCTTTGGCCCATACTGCACTCGTGCAGACCCTGAGCCCAGCCAGGTACCCGCTGCAGTCTGACAGCTCCCTAATGGAGTCTGTAATGAAGCGTGCAGAGGACGTCCTGTCACCGCTGTCCTGGGAGGGTCACGAAAAGGCATCACCAGCAGAGGGCGCTATAATTATCACCCTCATCTGTGCCACACTGCTCTGGGCAGACGGGCCTTGGCCTGCCAGGGAGTTGTCCTGGGAACCTGTCACTTCTGGCGGGTCCATTAGGAAGAGCCACCTTTATAGCCTCTTCTCCCTCATTTACAGTGCCATCCATTTAATGGTGCTAATGTTGTCCCAGAAGTGCCTTTCTCTACTTTACAGAGGGTTAATGTATGACTGAGCCCAGCTTGCTAAGTGGTTCACAGTGATTTTCTGACAAAATGCAGAGTTGTGCAGAGAAGCTGTGTGAACAAAGGTAGCAGATACACTGTGCCATTAAGTATTATTATTATTATTATTCCCCTTAATTTAACCCAGTACTAGGTAAGCAGGTGGAAGATGGATGAATGTGCAGACCAAACATGTTTAAAATAGACCAGTAGCTTTGTTGAGTCACAACTGGGAAACAAGACTGGTTTTCCAACTAGAAAAATCCATTAGACATGCACTGAACAGAATCATTTACTTCAAAAGCCAATGAAACAGAAGCTCATACAAAATTAGTCCGTACATCTTCATTACTCACTGCTGAGGCCCATTAAGCTAAGAATTGTCCCCTGAAGGGCTCTTTCAGCTACTTTTTGGCGTTTCTTCGCAAAATCACTTGTACTTTCGCAATTACATCACTTAAATGGGCAAAATGTCATTCCACTCAGAGCACAAGATGTCAGGAAAATCAATTATCTACAGATCAATGAGATAATTAAATGTTAAATTCTGTATAATAATAGAACTTTCCTGGATTTATCATTTGTGATATGCTGACCCCAACAGTACCACACACACATTTTCAGTTTTAATGGGCCACAAACAGGAAATTTTCTGTAATTATTCATACTACTTTATTGGTATTATCTGCAAAACATGAAACTTTTGAAAGTAAACCTTTCAAACCAT
Organism: Mormyrops attenuatus; assembly: GCA_026777985.1. Lineage (NCBI taxonomy): Eukaryota > Metazoa > Chordata > Actinopteri > Osteoglossiformes > Mormyridae > Mormyrops > Mormyrops attenuatus. Next base: position 7,742,882 of record JAODKC010000095.1, on the reverse strand, counting down.
TACTCAGTTCAGTTCAGAATGCCTGTAAACAAACATCAGAGTCTACCTCCTTGACATTAATTATCTTGTTTCATGTATTATGTGCGTGAAGTTTGAATTTCTTGATTCCAAAAATCAAATTGATTTACTGAGATGTATTCAAAACCTTATTTATATTATAAAAACACATTCAGAAAACACCTCCCCCATCCAGGGTACCCACCCCCATGTGTGCTTCCTGAAATAGCCTGCAGGCCCCCCATGACCCAGTAAATAAGCATATAAGTGGGTGGAATATGGACAGTCATAAAAACAAACACTCACATCCCAAAACTGTCATTTATTGAAGCTCAACGCAGGCCAGGAAAGAGAAGTGTAAACACAACTGTTTGTACTATTACAAGATATAAAAAACTACTTTTACAGTGACTAGAAACTGCTCATGTTCGACCACATAACTCCCCTGCCTGCAGAAAGACAGAACATTACAGGAACACTACAAGAAGCCTTCAAGTTCAGACCGCTGAGACCAAAAGCAACACAGAACCATTAGGTCTTGGGAACAAGACAGTAACACCTATCTCACACACTTAATAAAATATATCCCATGTATATATTTTCTCACAAAAATACCAGGGAAATATTTCATTTGTGTCTCCCCATGTTATATAAATGTATGTAGCTGCCCTGCGTTAAAAAACCTGCCCCACATAGGATACCATGTGCAGTCTGCTGGAATGAGTCTCACTCAAGGCTGTGCACCCATTTTCTACCACAGCGTCATTTGTATTGGTGTCCAAATGCCCCAGCTTCCGATCGTTCAAAAAAACAGCCAACCAATCAACGGACGTAAATGCTGATCCCGGAATAGACGCGGGGGGCCAGTCTGGACTTAACGCGACAGGGCCGCGCCCCTGAACAGGTGCACAGGAAGCTACGTGTTGGCGGCTTGGTTGGCGACAGCCAATTGACTTCAGCCAAGCGAAGGGCAGATTTAGTGCCGATTTCCCACGCCGCTCATCTGGGCAGGACACCCCAGAATAACGAGATCTCTGAGGGAGGTCATCAATATCCTTGGGTTCTGAAGCATGAAGGACACAATTTTCTTCATAATCACCAGTTTTCCCTAGAGCTCAACCCCCACCCACCCCAGTCATGCACGTGTTAATTTCGAGATATGACTTCCCCAAGATCCCTGACCTGCCTATATGCCCAAGCTAGGCTGCCTATTTGCACTGAAAAACACTGAAAAACGCTGCATCCAGGTACATGCATGTAAGCGGTCTTGCTCTAACGCTGTTTTGTCTTGCTGATGGGTGCATAAGCACCAGGTCATCCTTACATGGCTGTATCTTCACACCCCTGCCCACTCAGCCCTGGACCTGCAGGTCCCCATATTCTACATATTCAAATCCACCAATTCCTTTGGAATTTAAGTCCATGTTAATCATCCTACCACCCTTCTTGAAAACACCCAAAATTTAAATACCCAACCCCACTCCTTTAAGTCATCACTTTAATTTCTCTATGCCCAAATAATAGAAAACAAGCTTTTCATTAAAGTAGACACAGTGCTTGAGCCGGGAGCGAAGCGGGCGGGCCTCCATGAAAGCTCATTCGTTTTGGTTCAGTAGGAAGTTGGCTGCCAGATTCTCATTCTTCTCGCAAGCAAAATAGGCCTGGAGCACCAGCTCCTCCGGAAACCCCAAAGCCTTCAACTGGTGGGAATGAAGCAGACCGAGACAAAGGGGAATAAAATCACTTCAAAGTGCAAAGTGGATAGAAAAAAAAAAAACAACTTCACTACTGTAGTCAATTACTTCCCGACTAGAAACAAAACTGACAAGCAGCCCAGGTTCAATGGGACTTAAATCTACAACCTTCTATAATTATCGATTTTAATTAAGCCATTAATTTTCAATTCCACTGACTGACTTTATCATGAGGTCACCTTTGTTGTGCAGCCTATTCATTCACTGTATTGAATTGCATTGTACTGTACGAATGAACAGTGTTGTTTCAGTTGAATACCCATTGAAGGTTTGAGGTATTTACAAATCCCTGTACACAGGTCCGCCGATGGGATGGAAATCGGGTCAGTCGTCCCCGGGCCCCGGGGGCCCAAAAGGGGCCTCTAAGGTTTAAATAGTCTACTGGAATAATTGGTCAAAAATACATATTTGTGAAAACTTTATATAGTATGTGAATTACATAATTGCTTGTTATTTTTATTTTCCTAATTTTCCTTGACATCAGTGCTTAAGGACAATTTCCTCCCTATAATGAAACAAATGGTTTGCTCTTTTAGTGCCAGTCAAACAAACTCGCTGTCTTTCCAAAAGCAACACCTAACACCGCAGAAGAAGCAACAGAAATGTATTTAGTGTTTGAGCATAAAAGATTTCCAGCAGGCCCAGAAAGATGCAGTAAGTGGATTGCAGTGGTCAGACAGGAGATTTGGAAACACACTACATACATGCATTTGTGTATTATTTGCATGCATGATTTTTGTATGATTTTTTTTGGGAGATCTTGTTCTCAAGACACAGGGTAGGCTATCATAAGTAGCTTCATGTTAGCCTCTACAGCTCCCGCCCTCTCCCCCCGCCCATCAGTGAAAGGTGCTCACCCTCTCAATGGCTTCCTTCTCCTGCGGCGTGACCTGGATGTAGTTGACGGCGCCGCCCTCCTCCTCCTCCTCCACCTCCTCCTCTTCCTCAGCCGGGCCTAGCCCCTCCCTCTCTGCCAGATCATCATCTTGCCCCTGCTGTTCATTCAGCATTTGAATGAACTGCTCCTGGTGCTGACTGATTTGCTGTGGACAGAGAGGGGAGGCAGGGTTTAAGAGGGCGCGTCTGTGTGTGTGTGTGTGTGTGTGTGTGTGGGCACGTGCGCCCAGTTACCTGCAGCATGTGCGGGTTATCCCTGCTCAGCTGCTGCAGCAGCGCCGGCAGCAGCGCCGGGTTCTGTTGTATCACCTGCCGCATCCCCTGGAACTGGGGCTGTGAGCGCAGGAACTCCAGGGGATTCCCTGCCGAGTGACACGCCGGGGTGACAATGCCGACTCGCGCACACACACAGGCAGAAGCAAAATACACTCACAGAAGCTACTGAGCCTAAAGTGTGTCCCTGTTTCGTCAGCAGAGGTGGAACGTTCAGGTCCAGAAAGTAAAAAATCCACACCAAGATTTTGTTTCAACCAACCAGTTGAACATAAAGAGTCATGGTCACGGAGTACTCAACTGGTTGGTTGAAACAAAACCTTGGTCTGGATTTGTACTTTCTGGACCTGGATTTTCCACCTCTGATTACCAGGCATCTACAGTACAGGAGATAAAGGTGATCCTTAGAGATTCCTGCAATGGTCACCTTCAGTGCCTTCAGAGAAGGTGCTGGAATGGGCTTCCGGCGGGGGAATGCTCTCCTGAACTGGTGTGCTGGGGATTCCCTAGATGGGGAATATCAGTATCTCACATTAACCGCAACCAACATCAAACTGTAGCAGATCTGCAGCTAATCTTCATATGCTTGTTTGTAAAATAGGTTATGCTGGACAATACGAACAGAACTGAGACATCAAACTGAGTTAATAATGGAGTTAGTCATTGTGCCCCACTTCTTTAACTCTAAAGTCGGGCTGTTAAATAGCTAATTATTAAACGGCTTCCATTGCACATGCAGCACAAGCCGCCATGCATGCCGGGATATGGGCGTCGGAGCGTGCGGTAATGAGGCCTCACGTTGAGGAGGTACTCCACGGCCCGGTCGGGGTTACAGTAGCTGGCCCGCAGAGCCGCCACCACCTTATCCCGCTCGTAACCCATGGCCACGATGGCCGTCACCATGGCCTCGTAATCTGGACCTGTGACAGGCAAGGAACAAGATCAGTCAATGGAGACAGAGAGGTAGCGGGGGAAAAAAAAAGGGGAGACTTTCTGTCGCAGGAAGCGGCTTCCCACTCACCCTTGGGGAGTGACACGTCATCCTCCGGAGTGTCCTTCTCAGGGTCGGGGCTGTAAGAGGAAGAGAAGGTCTGCCTTATTATGGCCATATCAGCAGATTATGGCAGGACTATATCTGACTGAATGAGCCTGACAGAGAGCTCCAGTACCCTGTAGAGCGATTGGACTGCTCTGGGGGCTTGTCCTCCCCCGGGGGGATAGGGATGGCTGCAGGGGCTGGCTTCGGAGGAGGGCTGGATTCAGCAGGCGCGGTTTTCGGCAGTTCTGCAGGCTGCGGTCCCCCCGCTGGCAGTGACTTGGCCTGTTTCGAACAATAAGGGTCAATTAGGCTGAGAGTCAGCTTAAGGCGGAGAGTGCAGCTTAACTGATTGTCCTCAGAGACGCCGGGGCACCCACCCCCCCAGCTAAGCACAGCTGCACAACACGTGTCCACAGAACCAGGGGAATGCAGCTGTCACACCCCACAGCTGTTTTTGTCTTAAGCGGAAACCTGAAACTCTGACATAGGCTGCATAGCTTGTGCGATACATAGAGTATATATTTAAAAAAATGCCTTCTACCTTTGACACCATGACCACCACAAAGTTCTTCTCATCGATTTTGTACTCCTTGATTGGCATGTCATCCTGCAGAATCTTGCCTGCGTAAATCAGCTTCAGACCTGAGACTGGGAAGCTGTCCTTCCCTTTCTCTGCTTCGATCCTTTCCTTCAGATCCTTTACCTGCGGATCGGCCGTGGGACATAAATATAACATATCGGTAAACGGGACACCTGGATTGGTCAAAAATGCCGGTATCTTATGTTCGCATGTCTGTAGCAGCGCGATTAGTTGTCATTCAAATGATGCAGCTCCTAGTCAGTCTCATACTTTACTAAGAATAATATGTATAGAAATCATTATATTCAGCTAGAACCTTAATCGCTGCAATGTATCGATAACAACAGTAATAATGGATACAACGAAAATATAAGCACCCATCTCACATATGATTAAATAGCGCTAAACAGGCACCAACTGCAGAGCTGTGACTTTAGGCAAAGTTTATTAGACAACAAGCGTTGTAGCTAGAGATGCATTTATAATGAAGTAATAACTACCCGACTATTAAAATATTAAAAGACTCTTAAATTTAACATGTGTTGATTTAAAAGGAAACACTTCCAGAACGCGGAATGCTTGGTGCGATTAAATTATATGTTCACAGACGTAACTCTCCCTATAAAGTAAATGTTCAAATACCTGCACCATCACAGCACTGTCATTTCGACATATACTTGGACTTGGGAAGCACTCACCGTCTGCTCATCGTCAATGTTAATCTGGATCGTCTGTTGCTGCAGCGTCTTCAGTGTGATCTGCATTGTTACACCACTGCTCGATCAACTCCTCTCCAGTTGTTTCTGCGTTCGTATCCCAACTCAATACGCCAGTCAGTCAATCGGAAGAGTCTGATCGACCGTATCAGCCGGGAAAAAGAGCAGCTCGGCGACACAGGGTAGCGCTCAGCCGTCGGCCGCCATCTTTGCGATGACAGCGAGGCTGACGCATGAACCACGTGACACATCACGAAAGCTGCCCATTCGTATCTACTTAATTTGTGCTGTACATTTTAAGCACTGGTGACATTGAGTTATTCATTTATATGAATTACATTTTTACCATCTTTACATAATAATATCTTAAGAATTGTATATTTCACACGTTAATGTATTTTGTGCGTTTCATGATGTCCATTTAGTTTAAAACGTTTCGCACATGCTTAACAGCTCATTGTTTCTGCGACATCTTACTATGTTTCACCATGTTAAATATATTTTCAAATTATCAGTACGTGGTTCACACTAAAAACGCGACCTTACATTCATTCATCCATACATTCATTCATTCACTCACACATTCAGTCATTGTGTTCAAACATTCATTCAGCTATTTTCCATACCCGCTTGTCCTATGCAGTGAAATGTTATTCATATTAATCATTGTCATTTCCAGTTTATTTTCTGTAGGTGACGTAGGATATATGCAGAACCATACGATTCGTCATAAAATATGATCAAAAGTGTAATTTGTCTAAACATTTTATGCGAAGTAGCAATTCCGGCGAATTATAAATATAGCTAGCATTTCTCCACTATTGTTTTATCAAGTAACTAGATAATATTTACAGTTTATAATTTTGCCTGAGCACTCAACACATCTATTTGAGTGCAACAAAGTAGCATCTGAAAAGAGATTACTTTGAACATTTCACTACAATCTCCAGAATGCCTTGCGGGGCATCGCACATCCGCTCCAGCAGTTTGTAAACAGTGCGAAAGGAGAGATGGAGTCCGCGAGAGGTCTCACCTAAATATATTAGCCATATAATAGGACACAGAACTGCTGTCCGTTGCAGACAGCCGCTGAAACAGAAGTTCGTTTTCAAGCACCGTCGACTTTTTATTTTCTGCAATCAGAAATTTGAAGGCTCATCTACAAAACGCAAACGTCCTGCAAGCAATTGTGTTTTTTTTTTGGATCAGAGTATTTTTTTTTGATCCGAGGAGTGTTTCACACCAGACGAGAGAATCGCTGTCACAGCATTACGACCCGGTGTATTCATCTGCTCCGGCCATCTAGCCCGGGTTTGTGGTGCCTTTCGATGGGGAACTGCCTGTCCTCCCAGGGCGCCGATGATTTGTCGCTGCTAAACGAGTCGGAGGGAGCCAGTCTGCCCGGGGAGCCGCCGCCGCCTTACCAGGTGTGCCGCTAGACAGGGCGGATCGAGCAAATCCACGCCGGGGACTCGAAAGCACACTGATGCCGTAGCGACTGATGATACCGTTGACTGTTGTAATTCAGACGCTTGTGCCAAGTTGAGATCAGCGAGTGATCGATGCGTCGCAATAGGCGAGAGACGCCTGTTTATCTCCGGTTTCCAAATCTCGGTGAAGTTAGAGGTCGCAAAATACGCAGCGAGGGCTTGCAAACCATCTTAAAGCGTGAAACATTTGCTATGCGATCTAATATAAGTAGTTGCACACCCTTTGATGTTTATATTTATAAGTTTGCACTCTATAATAATTTACTGAAATTAGCGACGGTGCCATGCACATGGGCTTTAGGTCGTGCTATATGTTGAATCCTAACTTTTTAAGACTTTTTTTTTATCGCTGCACTTTCAGCGTGGGCCGCATGAACGGTACACGTAATGTTAATTACGTGCATGTAATTCCTCAGAAAAAAAATATGTATTTTTACATTTTAACCAAAAGTCGAGTTACTAGTATGGCCGTTCCCGTAGTAACAACGGACAGACTCCGGTGGGTGTATCGGTGCCCTCTGGGACTAGACTTATCGATCAGTACTGTTATACCAATAAATGTAACCTTGAAAGGCGGGGGAAAGTGGCCAGGGCTGGAGCGGGCGCTGGGCACTCGATAACACCATAATTACAATAGATCCCACTTGTAATAGAGAGAGAGTCATAAAATAAATTACTACGTACGATATAATGAAAATAGTGAACAGATTAGAATCTAAATATTTAAGTGGTTTATGGTCACAGAATTTAATAAGCTTAAAGCCTATTATTTTAAACGACGATTAAAACAATGTTGGCATTTGCGCCTTCCAATATGAAACTAACATTTTGAATGCTTTCAGTACGCTGTTTTTAAAATGATTCTTATCCTAAAATGTTCGACGTATTGTTTCTACTTTACATGCAGTGTTTTCAAATACTTTAATTGTTATAATGCGAGACAAAGTATTTTCCTTTTGATTTTGGAACTAAAAGGACATTTTCATATTGCAAATAAACTTATAACAGCGGCCCATCCTTGCCTTAAGTGATTTACGGCCATCTTTGATTTACAGTCCTTTGTAAATTTCGAGTCTTTCTGCTCTGTTAGTAAGAAGGGTTTAAAGTGTTTGGCAAGACTATTGAGCTTTGGTTTGCTTACAATGTACAATGGAGCTAGTTGTTCGTATCCCTGAAATCCTGTAATCTTTTCGCCTGGTTCGGTGTGTGCGCGCGCTTGTGTGTGTGTCTTTACGCAGGAGCGCGCCCAGGTCCCTGTGTACCATCCCACACCTAGCCAGACCCGGCTCGCCACGCAGCTAACTGAGGACGAGCAGGTCCGCATCGCCCAGAGAATCGGCCTCATCCAGCACCTGCCCCGTGGTATTTTTGACCCTGGCTCAGAGCCCTCCGACAAGAAAGTGAAGGAGTGAGTAGCGGGGTGGGCTGCTGTCCCCAGTACCTGATCTTGGTCAGCTCGTTTGACAGCCTAGCAAAGCCACCCAGTTACCCCTGCAGTCACCCATGACATAATACACAGAAATTAATTACTGGTACTTTTAATAAATATCTCAAAAAGCATTTACGTGCCCAACGGCACACGTAGCTGGTAAGCTGAATGAGGCAGTTTTGTGTCCCTCGACTTTGGCACCCTTTGAACAAATAAAGTAAGCTGAACTGCCGCAGTAAGATATCTAGATATATTCAATGATCCCCCGCTATATCGCGGTTCAGCTATCGTGCCCCTGCTATATCGCGGATTATTCCCCGACGCGTCACAGTTCTCTGCGTATCACGTACCTTGCTTGTGGTCCGATTGTTTTCGTTTTGTTTTAAGCCCTACGGTGGCTCCCAAGCGTCCTGCATCTTCTAAGCCTTCTGGCAGTAGTGAGGCTAAGCGCCAGAGGAGGGCCTTGACAATTCAGGAGAAGGTAAAACTCCTGGATATGCTTCAGGAAAGAAAGCGTTACGCAGACGTCGCTCGCCATTATGGCTTGAATGAATCAACGGTCCGCTACATCAAGAAGGATGAAAAGAATATAAGAGCCATATATGTTTTTATTTTTATATATTCCATTACGTATACATAGAGAGAGAGAGATATGTATATACACTCTCAGAAAAAAGGGTACAAATTTATACCTTTCCTTGTCACTGGGGCTATACCCTCAAGGGTCTGCCAATCGTACCCTTAGCTGTAGGTAATTGTGCCTTTTAAGGTACAGAAATGGACTCTGAGGAACATTTCTGTACCATTGATGATACATTGATCCTGTTTGTACCTCTGGGATATTCCTTAGAGTCCATTTCTGTACCTTAAAAGGTACAATTACCTACAGCTAAGGGTACCATTGGAAGACCCTTGAGGGTACAGCCCCAGTGATAAGCAAAGGTACAAATTTGTACCCTTTTTTCTGAAAGTGTATATACATATACATTACATATTATTATTATCGTTGTTGTTACTATTATGTTACCCATATCCTTAGCCTGACATCCACATATCATATGTGTTTACAAAGTGTGTTTTAATAAGTTTATATGTGTTTAAAGCATGTGGGAGGGGTATTTTAAGGCTTAAACTATAAAAATGTTTATTTATATGGTCTTTCTATATAGCGGATTTTCATCTATCACTGATGGGTTTGGAACATATCCCCCACCTATCGCGGAAGTTCACTATTTCATATTTCTAGTCCTGCCATACTGATGGATGAATTAGGTTGACGGTTCTTCTTCCTGTCATAATGTGTCACAACAACTACAGATTGTTAATGCACAAAATAATGGTAAAGACTAAACCACAGATAAGGAAGTGTATTCAGCCATGTATAAGGGAGACTGTGGAATTCCAGATTCCCGTTCGTTATAGCAATGAGTCACCTTAAGGTGGCGCCAGACAGGCATTGGTACATGTTGCTATTTTTCCATCAGATGTGATTCAAGCTATTTTAAAATACTTTTTTCCCCCATTGGTGCTTGAAGCAGTTTTGATTTTGTTGCTGTTTTCTTCTGATGTGCTTGTCACTCTGCTTTTAATATGTCTAGTTTAAGTATAATTTACAAATATAGAAACTTTAAATATGGTCACCTGAACTGATTGCACAAATGGTTAATATAAAGTAGATATATTTTCCTGAGAATCGAGCAAAATCAGCAGTCAGGTTACATGCGTCATTCTTCATTAAAGTTAAAGAACAAAACAGATTTTAAAACACAAGTAGCACGTGTTTAATATTTTCTTTCCACTTAGATATTCCACGTACAGTATTTAGTTGAGTGATTTATGTTTTATGATACTTAAATTTAATGGTATAACTTTTAGAATAATTCTGTTCATTAGAATAAGCAGCACCCCAGTCTCCAATAAGCGCAGCAACCTGAACCACAGCACCATTAGACCAAGGATCACTACACTGCCCCCTTCTGGGCAAAGCTTTTACATTCCCTTACATTGGTCTTCCATGAGGTCATGACGAGAGAAACCCCTTGTGGAAATGCCTCCTATCTGCCAGGTGTGATTTCTCCATTTTCCACCAGGGGGCAGCCCTGAGTGAGACTTAAGCTTGCTCTCCCACATGGACGGCAGAAACCTGAGTCAAGATCTTTTAGTCAAGATTTTTGGATTCATTTTCTGTATTATTCTTAACAAAATACGTTAGAATGACATTACCGTTTAAACAGGAGTAATGTTCTTATAGTTACAGGTAGATTTTTTCAAGGTGTATATTTTAAGTGCATTACATCCTATTAGACTGGTCTGATGAACAGGTCCAAGCAATATGAAGGTCTGTATGGTCAAATAAGAAATGGTTTTATATAATTTTTTCCCAGTGTTGTTAAATATCCATATAATGGTGTTACAACATGAAAATCCTTATTAGGTTATGAATGTGTGATTTACTTTATAAATTCCACAAATGCAAGGAGGGTGAGTAATGAACAGAACACCAGTACGCCCAGTGAAACAATGGCGACAGATTAAACAGCTCGGCTTGTTTTGTGGTTTGCCCCGAGAGACCTTGGATGTTTTTAGTATTTGTGTGAATGATTCCTGTGAAATCTAGTGAACGTACAAGTAGAGAATGAGACAGGCCCACTGAGAAATGAATCCAACTGCATGTCCCAGGTTTTGCTTCTGGAATAACACTGGGTCTATTATGGGTCTCGTAAACATCAATGTTTGCAATAAAGTCTGTTATAAGGCCCTGAAGTAGGGATTCTCAGTGCAGGACAGCAGTGAGGGATGATATGCAGGAAAGTCATCAGTACTGACTCAAGCAGACAGACCAGGAACAAGAAGCTTATGCTATTTATCCATTTGAGAGTCTCTCTTACCAGTACTGAGTTGAATTCTGCTGCTGGTTCTCCGCACATCAGTGCCATCCATTTTCCATAACCCCCTTTATCCTGTGCAGGGTGGTGGCCTGGTGGGGGTCTGGAGCCAATCCCAGAAACTCTGGGCACCAGGCAGGGGGCAAAAGTAAATCAATCAGCTTCATATAAAATAAATCAAGATGTGAAATGTTTGTCCAATGCTTGTTGTTCATCATTATTAGCACTTTGACAACGTTCTTTGGGTTGTTTATTTGTATGAAACCAATAAGTAGACTACCTGTAAAACACAGAATGTATCTTTTACAGATATATTATGGATTTGCTAACTTGTATTTATATCATTCTTCCCTCATATCCAAACAAGTGTTACATTTTTTTATAGGCAGCCATGTACCTGAATTGCAGCCTGTAAATAATGCTTCAGAGATTAATCTTTTTAATCTCTTTTTGTGCCAGAACTCATGTCTGGTATTTGAGAATAAACAAACCGTGGAATGACTAATATGTCCTGATTATACAATTAGCAAGATCACTGAGGCACAAACCCTTCTGAACTCTCTTGATAAGTACCATGGAACCTGCAGTCAGGACCCCGGATCGAAGTTTTATCTGCCGAGGTGTCGCTCTCCCTAGCATGGTGTCCCTTTTCCATCCAAGGCTGCTATCATGTTTATGAATATAAATCCTGCAGACACCGGAGATTTGGCGATGTCTCTCTCTGAGGTAAAGTCCAAAGTAAATTCCATAGCTAATTGATTAGAATGAGGAATTAAATGGTTATTTTTCAGTTTGCTCACAATCGCCGAAAAGTTTCCTCAGTGTATGTTATCTCTAGAAATTATAATTATTACTAATTATTAATGTTGTTAATTATTAATGTGTTCCTGCCCAGGAAAGGCAGTTGGAAGATGGAATGGTGAATAAGCTGATGTATAGTAGCTTTTAATGTTATGTGATTGCATCCAAGTATTTGCAAAACATATTTAGAAATACTTTGTTGCTGTATTAGATAGGATAGCTGAAGTATACAGCAGTGGGGGTGACTGACACACTGTGTAACTGGATAGTCAAACGATTGACTGAAGTTAAACTGTCTTAAGATCTCAGTCGCTCAGAACATACCTGCAGCATGAGTCCAACAACTGACAAGCCGAACCCATCACACATCTCTCTGCTGCAGGAAAACAGGCCTGACTACTAGGACTGTGACGGCGTGTTTTGTTGCTTTAGAGCAGCAGTCTTACCCCGAAACAACACTTCCGAGATGAACTGGAATGCAAACTGGAACAATGGAGAAGTTTACGGATGCTTTCATTCGGGGTGGAGAGCCTTGATCTGTCAGTGGCCACATGGTTTGCTGGTTTTTCTGTTCTGTTAAATTTGAATAAACAGCAGACTGTGATGACAGCGAAGTCCCCGAGGCCCTGGGAGAGGGCGGGGCCAGTGGTGGCTAAGAAACACGAAAGATTGTGTCAGTTTCAAAGGGACATTTACGTGACATTGATTCACTTAGCAGAACCTGTTATCCAAAGTGATGTTCAGCTGAGAGAGCAGGGTCAGACAGTTCTAGGCGCATGGGATTTGAACCAGTGACCACTGGATCACAGTGGATTAACCCACAGAGCCACACACCTCCCCTGAAATACAACACTAGAGCTGCAAGAAAGTGTAACAGTGTAGTCAGACAGTGCCTGGAGCAATTGGTAATGAGGGCTGTGCTGAAGAGCCCAATGGTGAAGACATTCTACTGACCATGGGGTTTGAACCAGTGACCCCCATTAGAGCACCAGGTGGAGCACGAGGTCAGGTCAGGTCAGGTTGGGGAGCATGCACTGATGTACCTACCACACAGCGAAACTCCTCGCGATCCCCCAGGCAGATACACGGTCCAGTCCCACCCTCCGGAAGTGGCCATCCATCTGCCGCAGCCAGGTGTTACGTGGGCGTCCCCATGGCCTGGTCCAACCACTTGGGTCCTCAGCAATGAGGATCCTGAGAGCTGGATCACCCTCAGGGAAACGCGCCACATGGCCGTAGTGCCGTTACTGATGCTCCCTCACAATGCAGGTCATGTGCCTCATTGGGAACTCCTCTAGCAACCGCTCATTCGACACAAAGTCAAACCAAGGATTCTCCAAAGAGAGACGGTATCGAAGGAGTCCAGTCTTCATCTCAGCTCACTGGATAGTGTCCATGTCTCACAGCCATACAGCAAAACAGGGAGCACCAGGACCCTAGCAAGGACCTTACCCCACACTGAAAGCAGTGCTATCCCCCTGCAGTTGTGGCAATCCACCCTTCTCTTTCCAGATAGGGACTACAAGTCCCGGTTTCCAGTCAGTTGGGATGATGCCTGACTCCCAAATGGAAGGAAAGATTGTCTGCAATGTCAGGAGGACAGCCTTACCACCAGCCTGGAGAAGTTCACCCTGGATACCACAGATCCCTGCGGTCTTCCCTACCCTCAGCTGATTCACCACCCGTGCAATTTCAGTGAGATTGGATGGTTCACAGCTGATCAGAGGATCAGCTTCAAGTACTGTGGACCCAGAGATGTCCAACATCCTTGCTGGAGGATCAGCTTTAAACAACTGCTCAAAGGAGCCGGCCCAGTGGGTCACAACTGCAGTGTCATCCGTATGGGCCGTCCCATCACCCGCCCTGACTGCAAGTCTCCAAGGAACAGATTCAGATGTGCATAATGCTTAGATTTCTCTGGAAGCAGGACGTGGGTCACTAGACCACAGATGGCGTGTCACCTGCTCACAGATTTGTCTAACAAACGACTCCTTATCTGCCTTCAGAGCCTCACAGCTGTCCTTCTCAGTTCCCGGTACAGACTGGAGTTGCCACCAAGTCGTGTGCTGCGACTCCTCTCCATAATATCCAGGGTGCCCTGCGAGATGAAACACCTCCTTCTGGGATCACTGGCAACACCAACACAGCCCTCGGCAACCTTCAGGGTCTTATCACGGAAGATTTCCAACATCACATTAGAGTCAGCAGTCGCACCCAAGTCTGCAAAGTTCTTCGCACAAATTGCGTGCAAACTCATCAGAAACAGCTTGATCTTGGAGTCTGGCTAAATCCAGCCTCATTCTCCTAGGAGGTAGTAGCCTACTGGATCTAAGCTGAATCTTCAGAGTAGCAACAATAAGTGTGTGGTCAGAATTCACAAACTGGGCACTTCTGTAGACCCTGCAGTTCTGCAGAAGTCTCCAGCGTCTGCCCACGAGGATGTGATCGATTTCCTTTGCCGCACAACCAGTAATGGAGTCCCAAGTCCAACGATGCGGCTCAGGGCATTGGAACCAGGATCCAGCGACCCGCAGCCCCTGACCTTTTGCAAAGTCAAGGAACATGGAGCCGCTTTCACCGCGGTCTCCAGACCCATGGGGACCGACACAATCCTCATAGCCCTGTCAGTGCCAGTGGTCGCATTGAAGTCACCCATGACCAGAGGAGTGTCACCTCGTGGGCACCCTTCAACCACCAAGCGCAGTTGCAAGTAAAATGTCTCCCTCAACGAGACTTCACTCACCGCGGTCGGAGCATACACTGAGACAACAGACAAGACACTGTGTCTTTCTTTTGTTTGTAGGATCTGCTATTCAAATCTTGTAATTATTAGTTAAAGGATTATTCCAGTCTATCTTGCCTTAAAGAGTTCTATTATATTGCTTATATTGGTCCTCGTGGAAGATAATGGACCTCTATGGTTAGTGTTTGCATCTCAGTGAACTTTGGATGCTCTACCAGGTGAACCTCTGGTCACAGTTGAAAACTGAATCAATAGGTAAAATTTCAAATGACAACAAAGTAACAATGTTTCCACAGACATTAGAATTTCATTTAAGGGCAGGTATAGCTGAAGCCTACAATGCTGGACCTGAATAAATAAGTATTTCAATGCACTCTCAATAGGCAGCCATCAGGAAAATGTGTCATGTGTCTGTGAGTCTCCCTGTATCTACATCACATGAGCATTTAAGCTTGGATGTCTTTTGCAAAACCAGCCGTAAAATAAATTGGATATAGATTATTAAACATATTTTAGGATCTTATGTGCCATTTCTGTTCCACACAGAGAGGGCAAACATCAAGTCTCTAAATGAGATTCTAATGACATACTTACTGTAATTTGATATCGGAATCATAGGAATGAGACGAAACAACTTTGCTCCTCACAATGGGCTGTCATGACAACACAGTGACCAATATGGAATGTAAGGAATTTTCTGTCTCAAAGACACAGGTGCGTATCAGGTAAAGTGAAGCCTGTGATTTCCTCCATTCTGTGGGTTTACCTCCATCTTGAGCCCACAACCTTAAAATAGCTGCGATGAAGATTGAGTGTGGGTGTGTATGAGAGAGAGAGTTTGACAGTGGAGGAGAGGCGACGCAGTGGGTGTCTCCTATGGCTTTAAGGAATAAGTCAGCAATAGAGAGAAAGCAAGGGAGCATTTAAAGCAAGAAAGGGAGCGAGAAAACGACTCAGAAAGTCACAAAGAGCAAAGGTAGAGGTACAGAAGAACATAAGCCAAGAATTAAGTCTTAATAGTCAAGACACACTGATCTCTGGCAGTGGGTGAGTTTCTTTCTCATTTCTGTCTGTTATTAATGTTTGTTTAAAACTGTGTTTCATTGTGAAACTTCGAGTATGGGTGGAGGATTGAGCTAAAGTTGCATTAGTGATACTGAAATAACTTCAATGTCACTTCACACACAAATATACAAGACTGTGCAAAAGCCTTAGGCAGTCAAAGAAAATGTTTAAAGCTAATCATGTGGGTAGTATTTGCTCAGATAAAACACGGTTTAACATTAGAATATATGCGAATGAAGCCTAAGACTTCTATACGATACTGTTTATATTTATGTATGTATATGTGTATGTATGTACATATACAAATGTGTGTATATATATATATATATAATACACACACACACACACACACACACACACATATATATATA
>JAODKC010000095.1:7709021-7726742 GCA_026777985.1 Mormyrops attenuatus | reverse complement strand
CCACCGACTCTACAATCTGGTTATCTCTCTGAACCAATCATTTTTCGTTCTGCCCTCAGAACATTTTTCTGTAAGTATAACTCCCACGAGCAACTGAACATCCAACATAATGCTGATGAATTCTTCCATATTTATTTCTGTATCTCTCTTCAAATGGGTACCATAGTGCACTGCCCATTCTTCTTGCCTGCTGATTGGTGCAGTGGTGCAGGCCAGGTCTAAAGCCACCCCTTTCCCCCCCAGGTGTGTGATCTGCATGATGGACTTCGAGTACGGAGACCCCATCCGGTTCCTGCCCTGCCTGCACATCTACCACGTGGACTGCATCGACGCCTGGCTCATGCGCTCCTTCACCTGCCCCTCCTGCATGGAGCCCGTCGATGCCGCCCTGCTGTCTTCTTATGAAACCAACTGAGGATGCCCCCCCTGCCACCACCCACCCCCCTGAGTTACTCGACGCCATGATGTTACGCCAGTCAAACTGTCCAATAGATGGATGGGATGGTGAGGGTTGTGGAAGTGGGGATCAGGTGGTTGCAAGTATTCACACAGAGACTGAAATAGGTAGGACTCATTTTTCGTGGCGGAGGAATGGGGCATAAGTATAGGAGATTGCTTCGGAATGAAAGGTATCCCCAGCCTACAGAGCAGAGCCGCGGCTTAACAAATCATCAATGAAGGCTAAAAAATACTTATGTAAATGTTAGCAAATATACATTGCCACTAATCATTGGATGAAAATATACTTCTGTGGGCTAAATCCTTCGCTTGAAAAAAAAAATCCTAACCTTAATGCCCCAAGACCAAAGGTGCAATATATTAAGTGGAATCCAGTGCTGTATTTTCTTGCGATTGGTCAAAGGGAGCTAGATTCCCTGTAATAGTGACATTTACCAACAGCAACTGTGTATTTTTCAGAGAACAGCAAACACGATGCATTTTTTGTGCTGAAGGAGAGGTATTTGGTAGGCTGTTGGGGGGGGGGGGGGGTCCATAAAAACGGCTTTGAAAGCCTTCATTATTAGTTCACTGATTGGATAGCAGGTGATCGGAAATGGCTTTCTTGTGTTTTTGAGTTTTCTTATGGGGGGAGGGGGGGTCGACAGAATTGTAGTTGTTCCCCCAGCTGCTGTTAGTTAACTTTGCCTTTATATAAATGTGAGTGTGTGTGTGTTTCTCCAAAGAGCTCTTCTGCTCCACCACTGAGACTGTTTCTAAAGCTGTTTTTGTTAGTAACCGTTAAGAACATGGTCATGACATGCAATCCATAAACCGGCACACATCTCGTCATCTTTTGAATGATCTGTGTTGATCTATTATTCCTGTATTTGGCCTTTTTCGGGGGTCTGACCTTTGTCATTGCACTTTCATTCTTATTAATGGGGGGGTAGAACTTTCACTTTCAAGTTTGGGGGGGGATGAGACTCAAATATGATTTGTTATGTGTTATCTGATTAAACATTAGCACTCAGAGCTTGAAATTGTAAATCCTTCGTAGCTTTATTTTATTGTTTAATTAACGGGCAGGAACATTAGGAACAGTGCTTGAGTACAGAATATAACCATTGAATGGTTGGAAAAACTGAAAACCGTGCATCTGGGGTCAAGATTGTTGTATACATCTGTGAAATACAATCATCTCCTATGTGTCAGTCTTAGTCGTTCTCCAAGAGATGCAGAACAAGATGTGCTGAGTGTTTTGACCCAGCAAGAAGTATATGATCAATAGGATAAAGATGTTTATAGCTGCTGTCACAGTTACAATTACCAAGTTAGTTTTTTATTTTAATGTTTGTGGCAGAAACTGCTTTTAGGAAACGAACTGCAGACCACAATAAAAGTGGATGTCGGATTATTCTGGAGTAGCGTGTTCCATGTCCTTGCAAAACATGCATCGTAGTACACTGCTAATGGTCTTATCAAATTATTATAGTCAATATAAACACTTGAAGGTAAACAAATTATGCAAAGAACATTATCTTATAGACTGGATCTGTATGTGGATTGCGATTATGCGAAAGGTTAATCTCATTTTAACAGATCACGCTCTTACTAATTAAAAGGACAATGAAGTAAATGAGTTATATCACAGGTATCAATAAGCATTTTAAGTCTCCAGTTCATAATCCATTTTTAAGGGGCTGGTTGAAAAACACTAAACACAAGTCAAAGACAAAAATTTTTACTATCCACAGCATAGCAAAACATTTTAGAAAAACCTTCATTTGCATGTACTGAACAGTATTGTCACCAGGATTATTTGCTATGCTGTCTTGTTGTGTACCAGACTTCTCTGGACAGTGTAATTTTTCCCCCAGTCATAAAACTTGTAAAAACAGGTCTCCAGATTTTCTTTATGGCAAAAGAATATGGACAGCAGATTTTATGTAAACCGTTGGCTTATCTGATCAGTGCTAACAAAGGCTGTACAATTACAACTTTTTTGGGGTTAGCAAAATGACACCTGTAAAAGATGCTCCACTTATCATACAAGGTGTCAGCACTGCAGGCAAACTGTACAAAATGACGTCACTGCAGATGAAGTATCTTCCAAAAAAAAAACGTCACTGCAGATGAAGTATCTTCCAAAAAAACAACGTCACTGCAGATGAAGTAAAAATGGAATCCTGGAGAGTTCACAGCCTTGGGCATGATCCCGAGAAAGATCGAAAACAATTCTGAGCAGTGACTGGCAGGTCCGGCGTTTAATAATTCATCATCGTGCTGCATGATGCGCAGTGGTACTATACGGCAGTCATGCTAGACTCCACTGATTATAAACCTGAAGAAAAAGACTTCACAAGTACAACCCTTAGAGTGACACTGAATGTACAAAATCCCCATATCAACATTTTATTAGAAGATGGAGACCACAGGAACTTATACATAAGGCAACCAAAAACAATCTAGAACACAACAGCATGAAGCCAGTATCACAAGTCTATCAAGGTGGTGGCGGGAGCCATCAATCAGAAGAGCATTTCTGAATGCATTCACACTTGCCATGTCTAACACAGGAATTGCAAGCACAAAAAGAGACATATCTAGAACATTTCTGCTGCTGCTGGAACACAAACGCGAGGATTTTGAAGGTGACAGTACACCTGCTCAGCATAGTACTGTGGCACCAATGTATCCAGACGGCTGGTCGCAGGGAGGAGAGACACTTTCCTTACAGGGGCAGAAGGGCGCGGAGGTGGTCTGTCTGACCCAAAGTCTATTTCACCAGAGGCCTGGTTTTGTCATCGTCGCCACACTGGTGGGCTTTGTATTTCTTAACCTCCTCCATGTACTTAGTCCATGCATCACGTTTACCTGTATCAACCTGGGGAAAAAGATGGGAAACTCAAACCACTTTAGGACTTGGCATCTAGTGCAGCATCATGGTCACCCATCATCTCTGAAACAGCAGTCCCACACATATTAATCCAATATCAGTCTCCTTAATGTGAACCTTTATTGGATTTGGAGTTTCATTTCTCATAAGAATGGCAAATTGCTGCAAGTCACCCTATCCAATACCTACATCCATTAAACATCCTGCACCAAATGTACAGTAAAAACTGATTAAGCATGCAAACAAAACTGTAATACTTAAAAGTGGACACACCTCAGTGTCTAATTTCTGTTTCTTGGCAACCACTCCTGTCTTGAGGGCCAACTTGGCACCGCCTCTCCGCTTGCCCACCTGGATTAAGGGACAGAAGACTGCACCATTATACGAGGGCTTTCGGGGTGCACTGGAAATGATGGTGACTACACAGAGATAAAGGTAGTCTATGTTTAGACCTTCCAACCGCTCCTCGTGCTCCAAACCTGAAGGAGGTCTATAGTCGAACCATACTGAGGAGAGGTCACATCAGAGGAGCAGGGACCCGGCTTTGTTTTAATTTCTGATTTTATAAATAACACGATAACCTTATGCTCCACCTCTTGGTTGCTAAAAGTGAAATTATCTTTTTGGGAGAGTACCATGCTTGGTAGCTGATCATACTCTGGTCACGTGTTAACTGTCAGCCTCAGAGATCCCTGATTAGACTAATATCAGGAAGCTGACTAAACTGATCCCCGTTGTAGGTGCCTGAAGCGGTATCGATTGTTGCTAGCGTTATTACTGCCAAATCCCTTACAAAGTTGGTCACGTTAAATGTCTTCTTCTCTGCCGTCGACTGCCCTTCACTGGCAGAACTTTTATTGGACTGTCCTTCCTCCGTCTCTCTTTTCATCTTCTCCTGCTCTTCCATTTTCTTCTTGAACAGTTCCAGAAAGCTGCCGTCGTTAGCGTACAGGTTGGCCCCCGGTACCTTTGAGATGCCCTGTCCGGGACTGGCGGGCAGAGTGGGGCTGTTGGAGCCGCTAGATTCGCCGCTACTCTCCCCCCGGTTCGTGTTACTGTTGGGGCTGCCTTCCGTGTCCATGTCCTGCGTTTATCCCCGATATGTCCAAGTCTTTCCTACCAGAACCAAGATCTCGATCGTTTTCGGAAAGTCGTCTGGCGCCAGGCTCCGATGCGGTTTCAAGTTGTGGGGATATTAATCACCCAGTGGAAAAAAAAAATAATAATCAGCTTATGTTTTTGCTTTAACCCTACAAAGACTAAGCACAATCAGCACCCGGTATTTATCTGGAAACAGGAAACAGTCAACCAGTCGCGATCGGGTTTTTAAAAGTACCCAACAACAATCGAAAGATAACGTCAGGTCAAACACAACACTGACTAGCCCAGTGGCTGTCTGAATAACGTCGACTGATTATCGAACAACCCAAATTAATAAGAAGTCGAGTGCTCTTTAAGGTATTTCAAAATAATAAACTCGAAATGGAAAACTCTGACTTGATTTAGACCGCCCAAAACGCTGTAGATTGAGGACTACTTCGTGGAGCCGACCATCTTGCTTTATACTACGTATAACGCAAGACCTTAAAAGAAACCGAAGAACCACAAGAACTTCGCGTTCTTATTGGTCGTCCGTAGAGCTACCTGTGTTTTGATAGGCTTTCATGTTGAATGGGTGGGACTTACAGATTTTCCTCCGCAATTATCATAGCAACAAGTGTTGTGACGAATTCCGGGTTCCGGCAGTTAAATTTCTGCGGGAGGGAAATGCTGAAAGTCGATAAATAAAAAAACTACTCATTTTACTTCTAAGATGTACATTTTGTTGCAGTCCGTATTATTTCAAATCCGCCCTTTAACTGATGAGATCTACTAACACTGTCATTCTTAAATAAGTAGTGGACCTTGATTGAGAAGCTGCATAATTTTCTAGTAGCTTACGGTATATTCCACCCACCCGTCTTCTATAATCATTAAAGCAATACAGGTTCAGACTGAGGGCAGTTTCGAAAAACAAGAAGCACAATGCAAAATTATTCATTTTAAATCATAGGACAACTTACATTTTATCTGGATTGTGTCGAGTTTAAATTTAATTTCTTCTAAATCTCAAACATCCTTGCACTCTGTGGCACATGTACAATGAGTTAAATGTTACTGTGGGATAAAATGTCAAGAGGCAGGTTGCATTAGACGCTACCCACACGGCCCTCGGTATCCCCATATAACCCTGGCTCTTGCCTAACGATAAATGCTCGTCCTGTTCTTATTTATTGCTAGATGGCAGATGAGACTCCAAAGTCAGAAATGATTCAAAATCAGTTTCCATCAATGAAATATATAAGTTTAAATATTATCATACAAATACATGCATTTTCTCTATTGAATCTGTATGTTAATTATTTTCGCTAGTCAGCTATAGTGGCATCTCATGAATGTTTACTGCAAATCACTATTTCTAGCAGCAGTCTTTTATTTCAGATTCAGGTATGACGAAGCAATCCGAGGAGGCCAGCAGGCAGCTGCCGCTCATAGGACGCCATTACGGCTCCAAAGGCGTCTGCGCGGGTGCTGCCGGAGCCGGAGCCGGAGCAGCGCCTGCCGAGTGTCCCTGACCCGCGCTGCGTGGGTACGGCCGGCCCGGTGCTAAGATGGCAGCTCCGATGGAAGACGAGTTCGAGGATGCGCCCGACGTGGAGCCGCTGGAGCCCACTTTAAAGAATATCATTGAGCAGACATCACTGAAATGGATCTTCGTAGGGGGCAAGGGCGGCGTTGGCAAAACGACGTGCAGGTATGAGGAGGACTGGGAATGCAGAAGTGGGATTTCCGCTCACGCTCCAATAGCTTTCAAGTGTGCATGTTAGCATGCGCTAGCTAGCGTGAATAAAGTAGCTGTCGTGCAGTTCGACGCTAATATCACATCGCTTTTAAATGATAAAAAACAACAACAAAAAAGAAAATTCAGTCGAATTGCCGGTAATATAACTTTAACAAGTTAATACTTCTCCACAATCGGCTGGCTACCTAATCTCTACCTAGGAGGTCTAGTTGAATAGCTATACATTAAACTTGAAAATAAAAAAAGAAAGCAAATAAAGGCACATTTGCTGCCGTACCATTCTCCTTATTTACCCCCCGCTCGCTGAAGTCGGGTTGTGACCCACTGATGGCGGTTTACGGTGACCCCGCACCTTCCGCGTCTCCTCCTTTGACAGCTGAGGTATATTGTGGTTTTCATGTATGGAGGTGTTAGACAGTGCTGCCACTGCAATATTTAGTCAGCCTGGAGTTATATATCGATTTCTGTTCTGAGTACAAAACCGGGCTCTATGTGCCCTGTCATGTGATCAGTCAGTTTGGGGGGGGGGGGGTTGCCCCCTCATATGGCGATTGATAAAAGCCTTCTTCCATGTCCCTGCTCTGGCACAGTTGCAGTTTGGCTGTACAGTTAGCCCAGATGCGAGACAGTGTCCTCATCATCTCCACGGACCCTGCGCACAACATCTCTGACGCCTTCGATCAGAAGTTCTCCAAAGTGCCCACTAAGGTCAAAGGCTACGACAACCTCTTTGCTATGGTCAGTCTGCTTTGATGTATTGTCTGCCATGTGCATCACACAATAAATATCCATAACACAAAAATGTATATTGCATGTATATTTTGGTATCTCGCTGTATCTGAATGCCATCGACCATTCCTTTGACTCGCTTGCTCAAAGTAAATATCTGAATGGATGTTATTGGAAAGGACTAAATTTCACATATTTGTGGTCTGAATGTCTTATTTTAATCAGAGGTTTGCCATCTGGCATCCACAAAGCAAATCTAAATAAATCAAACTCAATTACTTTAATCAGTGTGCTTTTCAGTTACACTGCATAATATTTATCCAGAAATAAATTCACTCCTTACATAAAGTTTATATTACTGAACCGAATAGTGTACATAGTGTGCTGAATTACAAAATGAGGTTTCACATTCATCCTTGCTGAAACATACATGTGTTGCTGCCTGTTTTCTCCTCCCTTTCAGCCAATAAAACATTTTTTTTTTCCTGAAAATGTTTCCGATTACATGCTATAGTTTTTCACCATTCTTTTGCATGTAGTAAAAATTTCTGATTCAGTAAAAGTTTTTGGTCCTGTCATGCAGCTACTGAGTTCCAGGTGCCGGGGGCCCTTAAAACAGGGGTGGGGCTACCTCACACTTCGCAACATGGGTGATGACCCGCTGAACCAACCTGCTGCCCTTCTTTTCCTTAAAATATCTCACTAAAGTTGTATCCCAAGTTTTTATAATTACTGTTTAAGGGAAGAAAACAGCTATGAAATGTAGTATATTCAGTAACGTTGGGTTCCTTTATATGAAGGTGTAAAATAAATTAATCGTAAAGTTGCTAATATTCAATGTATTCATATTTGATTTGCATTTATATGCATGTGTGCGCCTGTGCAGGAAATCGACCCCAGCTTGGGTGTGGCTGAGCTCCCGGACGAGTTTTTTGAAGAGGACAACATGCTGAGCATGGGCAAGAAGATGATGCAGGAAGCTATGAGCGCCTTCCCCGGCATCGACGAGGCCATGAGCTACGCGGAGGTCATGAGGTCAGGCGGTGTACACAAACAAACGACTCTTGCGACCGCCCATCTGTAGCCTCCCATTCTTCAGTAGATTCATTAGTGGCCTAATGGTTAGGGACGTGTGCTTGTGGCCGAAAGGGTGCTGGTTCGAATCCATGAACAGCAAGGTACCGCCCCCACGTACTGCTTCCCAAGAGCTAAATAATAGCTGCCCCCTGCTATATTACATATGGGTTAAATGCAGAGAACACATTTTGTTGTTGTGTGCTGTGGTGTGTCGACAGCAGCAATCACTTTCACTTTTAGTGACCAAATTATTATACGATAAAAGGTTTGAAGGGATGGCTTTAGTTTTCCAATAAGCAGGGCTATCATCTGTCTATTCTCTACATCATGCACGCGCTGAGAAAGATGGCAGATGGTATAGACGATGTTTAATAATGACAGATCCTTTGACTGGTGCCATTTAGGCCTATGGCGATGTGACTCTGCACTGCTGTCCTCCCCTCGCCAGGTTAGTTAAGGGGATGAACTTCTCGGTGGTCGTGTTTGACACGGCCCCCACTGGGCACACGCTTCGCCTGCTGAACTTCCCCGCCATTGTGGAGCGGGGGCTTGGAAGGCTGATGCAGATCAAGAGCCAGATCAGCCCGTTCATCTCTCAGGCAAGTACGACGCAACGGCATGGAGATGCCTGCTATTGGGGGTTTTTTTTCTTGGTTCTCCAGCATGTTCTGCTCACGCCCCTCATGTTCTTGCCTCCCTTGTAGATGTGCAACATGCTAGGATTGGGCGACATGAACGCCGACCAGCTGGCCTCCAAGTTGGAGGAGACCTTGCCCGTGATCCGCTCTGTCAGCGAGCAGTTCAAGGACCCGGTGAGTCTGCAGGGATCTCCCCACGTCTGCCAGTGCCTGGGGGGTTGCAAAGGAGACGTCTCGGGAGCTCTGGATCCAGGATCCACTCTCGGTGTTTCTCAGCACCGCGCTGTCCTGGCGCGCGGCCGTGACGTCTCCCGCTTCTGTGTGCCCCCCCCCCCCGCATCTTCCCTCAGGAGCAGACAACCTTCGTCTGCGTGTGCATCGCCGAGTTCCTCTCGCTGTACGAGACGGAGCGGCTCATCCAGGAGCTAGCCAAGTGCCACATCGACACGCACAACATCATCGTCAACCAGCTGGTCTTCCCGGATACCGACCGGCCTTGCAAGATGTGCGAGGCGCGCCACAAGATCCAGTCCAAATACCTGGACCAGGTAAAGGGTCCATTTTAACTACACTTCCTCCAGTCGTTTCCAGCAGAAGGATCTTTTTTCCTTAAGCGACTGAGTCATTGCCTGCGAGTAGCTTCTATTTAGATATTTTTTTGTATAGAAGATACTAGGAGACCTGCTTTTTTTAATACCAACATTTTAGATCCTAGAGATCAGTTGGTTAATATCTCTCCTTGGTTGCTGATTGGACCCAGTCAATCAGGTTAGAGTTCAATGTTCAGACCTGATTGGTGGTGGTGAGTATGCAGTGCTGGCCGTGTACAGGGAACGTGAACCACAGCTTAACTGCTATCATGAAACAAACAGCATCAGTAAATCCAGTTCCCTTTAGTCCTGATTCTGGTTAGAGGTACATTCCATTAGCTACTCTGTGCTTCACAAAAGTTACACAAGGAGTGGGAAAAATCAGTAGTTTTTCATACTGGGCGGCCAAGCTATGCTTACAGATCCCAGGGGACTACCAGATGTTTTTGAATTACCTCAAAGCAGCTGGAATAAATAAAGGGAGAAAAGCCGATAGGGATGAGGCAGAGGTGAAGACATGCTTCATCATGGATGTTGACAAAGGGAGGTCCATGCAAACAGAGCCGGGTACCACATCAACATGCCTTTCCCAGTGTACTGGAAGGACTCTTTGAGCCAGTTAAATATGCTGGAAATTTCCCAGGCAGTTACAAAGAAGGCTGAACCTCTTGCTGACTATGAGGTAATGTGGGCTACAGAAGAAAGATCAGCATGACTCAGGGACAAAGTCAAAACATGTGCATGTTTTGTTTAAGGTGTTGCTAAGAGAAACAAAAATTCATTTGGCAGAGGAGGTGGAACATGATAAGCAGGTTAGCATTTTGGCTGAACATTGTACTGATAAAGCAGTAATTTAACAGGAAGTGATTTATTTAAGGTCTGGCCATGAAACACAGTGAACCTATTCTTGCACTAATCAGCATGTAAGATCTATCTGATGCATCAGGAGTCCTACAAAGAACTAATTCTGGCCTGTGATGTTTTGGCCTGTCCGTGGAAAAGCCCGTCATCTCAGTTAGCTGAGTAACTAAGTGTTTGTAAGTGTGATGCTGCTTCTGGCTGGAGTCTCTCAAACGGCAGAAGCGGCAGTGCCACGGGTCATATCGCTTCGTGTGTGAATCGCAAACTCAGACTTGTGCGATCGATTTGTTTAGGTACCTTTCTGAGTGTAAGAGAATTGTGAAAAAGGATGTCTTACTACTTTCCAAAAAGCTACATTCTTAAGCGGGTATGTGAATGGAAAAAATAGCAGCATTAAGCCAGTCTGGCTTGTGTCGTCGACCCTGCGCTTTATCAGCACTCGCGGCTCATCTTGTTGCAACCATGTTCACTTGGAGCATATGAGCAGGAGTCAGGCTGCTTCTGAAGACCATGTCGCTCGACGTACTGGGGCAGGCTTTTGCCCCCCAGGCCATACAGCTCTATATCGCCTCCTAGAGGCGGAAGAGCAAATAGGACTTCTAGGCAAGAGGCTACTTCTGGTTTTCCTCTGCATTTTTAATATATATAGTTCTCATGCTTTACAGAGTTTGTGTATTCTTTCTTCGTCAGCATCTGTTTTATCTACATCAATTGCTTGTTGTTTGCATGGATGGACGGACGGTTGCTGCTGCACAGATTAACACTAGTTTACTACAATGCTGTGTTCCTAGTTTTATGACATTAAGGTATTCATAGTTCATGGACCACATTTACTGAAAGTGGTATATTAGGGTGTGAATGGTTTTTATATGTAATGTACCCATTCATCAAAGTATTTTTAATAAGAACCCCGAAAGGCAGTAAAACAAACATACATACTAAGGCGAGCAGCATTTGATGGGCAAGGCAATTAAGAGTACTGCGGGAATAGCACATAAACACTAGGAAGCCACGTGACCTCTGCACGCGCAGTGCCTCCCACTGGTGGGGAGGCCACGGTGCGTCAAGGTGATAAACAAAACTTCCAACAAAAGCAATGATGTAGGTTTGGCACTGATCATGCTGAGCACTGGATGTGGTGCCTGCAGACAGTTTTAAATTTATACTCATTTGGCTTGGGGTTAATGGCTCAGTTTACAGAAACACCGTCTCTGTCTCCCAGGCCACTGAGCTCGCTGAACTGACCTCTAAGATCTCGCTTCTGGAGGATGCCAAGCGAAAGAAGGACGAAGAGGCCATGGATTGGCAGATGAAGGTGAGAAGCAAACAGCATCATTTTAGTAGAATGGTGTGACACCTGCCATTGCCCCCCCCCCCCAAGGTGAACAAATCAGGGTACCTTATGTTATACGTTTCGCCAAATTTGTCAAAATGATTTTGAAATCGAATGGTTATAGGATACTTCTAGCAAACAGAATGTCAATTATCTGGTCGGTTTGCTTTATGGCAAAGGCATAAAATATATTTATGGTCCTGCTAGTCCATCTTCCACTCTAATCCAAGTTCATGATGTTCTAATGGGGGATCAATATGACTTCCTCCCTTCCTTCCTGAATAATAAAGTGGGCAGAATGGAAGATTTTCTGTGATTTTATGAACAGTATTTTGGCAGCTGGAGGAGGACGATGTTCAGTGCTTGATCTGAGCTGACGTTTCAGGAATCTAGCCCTAGATGCGCACGGTATCCCACCGCTAGCCGTCTAGCTGTAAATCCAAGTTTACGATATCGCTACAAATGGGAGATGAACGCCTGATTTACTACTGCATAATAATAAAATTTTGCTCCCCTGAAAGGAGATTTTGTGCTCAGTTCTTTATAATGTATTAAACAAAATGAAATATGGCTGTTCCGACATATTAGAGTAGTCACTGCATAAATTTAAATTGCTGGTACTTACAAATATTTATTTTTTTAATCAAATACTGACCTGGACTTTATCATAATATATTAGGGGTTCGATAAAGGACTGTACTTAAACAAATATATTGGTTTTGGCAGGCATCTATGGTGCAGGAGGACCTGGAGAAGACCAAGGAGGCACTGAAGAGCAGGATCATGTCTTTCAATGCGGAGAACGAGCACGACGAAAACGACGAAAGCAGCGCCGAGGCGAGCGCGGAGCTGACTTCGGCCGCCACATGCCGGGACCGCAGCGAGGAGGAGCGCATGACGGAGGCTGAGAAGAACCAGCGTGTGCAGAAGCACCTACTGGTGAGTGCGTCCGCCCAGGAAATGACTGCAAGGACAGCAGGACCCCAGTGGAGATCCCATGGCGCCCCATTATCACCGCGTCCGTTTGCGTGCATCGACATTGACACTAAATATAGCCGTACGTGCCCTGGAAAGTTTGAACTCGAAAACACAATGTCTCCTACTGTTTAATTATTATACAGACCCCCAGTGAATATTTGAAATAAAATTAAACAATAGGGATAAAAATAAAGTTCAGGCAGTAACATTCAAAGCCACTATAACGTCATGGGGTCACTGGATGTAAATCGGCAGATTTTTTTTTACACGCTGAGGGACGGACAAACACTGTGCTACCCAAATATAAATTAGGGATCAGAAACCTTTTTGAAATTTACTCTCAATTGAGACCTCTGTCAGATTAAGAGATAACACAATTGTATGATTTTTTCCTAAAATCTTGGGTTTGGTCTGTTAAGAGTTAAGCTGCGGCTAATTCTCCATTTTTTACTCCTACTAAGCACTGCACTAGTTAACACTGGACTGCTAATTTATGCAGCTTTTCCCAGATACAGTAACACAAAAAATACGCCGTTGGCTCAAGGGTTGAGCTGCCAGCTACAGGGTAAAGGTATCCAGTTACCTAAAATAACTGCAGTTTGTAATGCTGGAGGCTTCTCTGCGGGAAGTGTAATCCTGAATGGCCTTAATTCTTGTGTTATTCCAGTACATCAGAATGTCCACCCAGCGTTTTAAAAGTCTTTAGCTTTTGCCGCAGGACAAAGTCTGCATGTCCTAAAAATACAATGATAATGGCACAGGTGGAAATGTATCCAGGAGACAATTATTAAATGTGTTTGATTGAGTTTTTTAAATACCTTCACTGATGTGCTCCTTGATTGCTAAGGGTTTTGCTGTTTTCTCTAAATACATTAACAAAGTATGTAATTACATTCAAATCTCATAACCAAATTTGCCATCCCATAATGAGTAAGCGTGTAATGACTTGAGAATACCTATCTGTGGGAGTGCTGAGCTGCCTGCCAAGTAAGGAAGACGCTGAATAAAGCACCTCAAAATGATTTATTTTGCTACAGCGATTTTGTTGCGTACGATCTGGGTGAAAGACTTTTCCATGATCTGTTTCATCTCAGGCCCTAAGCTCAGAGCTGGCCAACGCGCGGGACGAGACCAAGAAAACTGTAAACGACATCATCCACGCCGAGAACGTGCGGGCGGGGCGGGACAAATACAAAACCCTACGGCAGATTCGTCAAGGCAACACCAAGCAGCGCATCGATGAGTTTGAGTCCATGTGAGGCGCATCCACCGCGGGATACGCAGCGGTCTATCTGTGTGCGTTGCAGCCTATTGCCGTGCCTGCTTCTCTACAAGGGCCAAATGCCCCACAGCAAACTTCCACAATACTGCCCTACGAAGGCAGAACACAGTAACTGCATATTTTATTGAAATTGATTTTTGACCGAAGTCAGGTCTCTTAGCCTCTGTTTGATCTTTTGACAAAATATCTTGGTTCCACAATGCTTGGATTTGAAGAAAGCAGGGTGTGAAAATGACAGAAACCACAAAATCCACACTAAAAGCAAAGCAAAAGACACAGTTTCTCAGATTCAGTGTCAGCGTAATTACTGTGTGAAGGCCAGAATAATCACCGTGTAATCAAATTTGGTATATTCCTCTTTCCTTAAGTGTGGTCCTTTTTGCTTGGTCCAGTCAAATGTGTTTTCAGGGAAGCCTTATCACATAGCATATCAAAATTGGTGCTGTTGAAAATAAGAGCGGATCACTTATTGCAAATTAGCAAATTAATCATTCATGCAAATGCTTTATCGGTCTGGCTTTTCAGAACTTTGCTGTCAGGACAAACAACTTACCTGAATTAAAAAAATTCACATTCTAGACCAGTATTCAGTAATGTTTTAGTTTTGTACGGAGTCAGGGTATCAAGTCTGTTGAATGGTAACTGATATTTGACTAATGCTGTAAACATGACGATGAACTTTCCATACACCACACTTGGATAAAACAGAGTGATTCATATTTCCTTTGTACTCTGGCTGTATTTTATTTTGAAGTTAATTTATTATTTTCCTACAATAAACAATGAAAAAATGCATCGGTTGATCAAACTGTTGGATGGACTGACTCTTCCCTGTTTGTCCTCACGTTTAACACTTTTGTTGTACTGCTGTCTTATTATCAAACACAATGTAGGCCAACTGGTTTCTGTAATGTTGGTTAAATGTGCGTTGAGCTATAAAATTGTTGTGTATTGGAACTGCTGGTTTTTATGGGGGTAATTGCAGGACCAGAGAAGATTGGTGTTCTGTTTCATTGCCTGGAATCTTTCTGCGTATGTTTTAAAGGTTTTGTTTTTTAACCCATTAAATAATGTTTAATCTGGTAAGTGTGACAAAATATTTCAAATTCAAAATATAAAACATAACATATTTTCCTTTGAGCAATGTTGTCTTATGTCACTATCAGATTATCTGTCTTTTTGAAGTTTCGTACGTTTTTATGTGATTTTAGAGAAAAAAAAAGAATTTCTTTTGCAACTTTATCGTCAAGAGTCAGTATTTAAGCGAAAAGAATAGGCCAGCATTGGTATTTTCTACTTTGTTGATCCATCCATTGTAATGTAATAAATACAAAGCAGATGTGTTTTTTTATTGTATGCACTATTTTTGAAGTATTGTGTAGCATGAATCATATTCTTGGTAAAGACAATTTCTTTTATTCCATTTTATGTAGTTCTTACTTTGACTAAACATGATGAAAGACGTACTTCTGATTTAATTAAATCTAAAAGCTGGAAGATAAATTTTATATTTGATTACATTATATTATATGAAAGCTAGGTTTTGGCTTTTCAAAGCTGTCATTAAAATATAAGAATCAGATACCTATGTGCACAATATTTCCTGTATATCATAAAATCCTGCACTTCATAATAAAATGAAATAAAAGTACGTCACCTTCCACAACGTTGTGTAGTGACTGTAATTCTTGCTGAGGCCACAAGAGGCCAATATTTGACCAAAAGTGATGCGTAATCGTAGTACCATAACTGACTGTTTCGGTTGCGCGAAATATCTCTATCTCCTTCACAAAAAAAAAATCATGATTTGATTGTTTTAAGCAATATTATGTTAAATGTTTCAAATACTAAATGTTTTAAATGGATAAAAATATAAATGTATATGTTTAATTAGTATAATTATTTTGATAGTTTTTCAAAAACGGGAATTGTAGGGTTAATTAACCTCACAAAAGTGCCTACTTCGAGACTATGAGTACATTGAGTACATCTCTTATGCAATATCATTACGCGCACACATTCTCTTTCACCAGAGTCACTGGAGGATGTAGCTATTAGGTTCTCTGATCGGTAAGAAATACCCATGAAAAACAGCGAATGCTAACGAAATAAAATGCACTGTACTGACTGTAAAAGACATTCTTCCTTTTCGAAGCAGTTGTAGGGAGTAGTGGGGTCACCTCCCAGCCCGAAGACGGCCTCCAGCTGCCTCTCTGCGCGTCTTGGTGTTCGCATGACCTGTGTTTGCGTGAATCTCCCCCAGCACAGTTTCTTCCCAGCTCCCAGGTTGACTCCAGTTGCACTTTGCCTGTGTGCTGTTTGCCTGCTCCCTTTCTGTGTTTGCACTGCCCTTTCCTGGCACTAGTGTTCCCGTGAGGTGAAAGGCATACTTTTGAAGTGAATCGTTGACACTGAATTGAGACACCCTGAAATGGACAAGTATAATAAGGGATTTTGTTTACACATAAAAAGTATTTGCTTAAAAGGTATTCACATACTGCAATACTTACAAATTCTGATTGGTCTCCAACCGGTTTTCCATTATATGACTAGTGGATTGAATTTTCCCCTGCTGCTCACCATTTATAGGAAAAACAGCAAATATCTGTAAAAACACCATTCCCAGTTCACCAGTTTACTATACAACACTATGAAATGATTAAATCTGAGGCTGTTTCCTATGGAAGCAAAATGTTTTTAAGCTGGCTGATTGTTACAATGCTCGTTTAATCAAATATTTGACCATTACTGTTTTGATGACAGTGGCTCTTATTGAAGACGTCCTTTATCATTTATAATTAAATTTTCAGGATGTGTAACACAAACGTGAAACCAAACTAAATCCAAAACACATGCACAATAATCACGACCCTATAACCTTATTATATTTACAATGAAACCAGCCAACCTGGTGCTACTAGCTATCATTTTTCTGGTCAAAAAACAAGTTCATTTCACACTAGGCTCCTGTTCACAGAGTCAGATTAGGTGTGTGCCAGCCGCCAGCGCTCGCAGGTTCAGACATTTGTATCTGCTGACTAATTTTCTGTTGCCGTGTCAGTACCTTGTTATCTGTTGAATCAATTAACTCGGAGCAATTCAATCCCTCAAGACGGAAGTCATAATGTGCTCCAAGGAGTGAGCTGTGAAGTGCAGGGCAGCCAATCACGTAGAGTGGGATTTGGCCAGGAGCTTCTGTTCAAAGCGGACACCCGGAGCATAGTGCTTCCATTCCCCTGTGGCTTCCACTGACCTGAGGATCCCGCCTATGTGGTATATCCCCTCCTTCATTCAGCGCATGCACCCATTAACCACTGCAGGCATGAACTGATGAATCAGGCTAAAATCTGATTCAAACCAGCAGAAAGCAAAAAAATAAAAAATAAAAATACACTTGACCTTGAGTTAAAAAATATCCCAGGGCTTTATTTACAACTATTCGATGAGCGTGGAACCCAGTTTTCGTCAGCATGGCTTGGACTATTCAGACATAAATATGGAGAGCTTGTAACTCACACTAGCGTGGTTTTATAGCTGAGATTTGGCTGAGATTTGATTTACCTAGACTTAGGCCCCATGGCATACCTTGGTATGGAAGCACCAGTCAAAGCTTGGGCCATGAATGTAACATGAAATGGTCTTTCCAAGTTAAAATACTCCTGAAGCAGGAGTCCGATGGTTCTCAGCCAGAAATGGGTGGATAGGTGTTTTATATATATATTATATATATATAAAAAACCAGAAAATTATACCAAAGAATGCAAATTCCCTGTCTAAAAGTAACGAGCCGTGCTGCGGTGCTTATTTAATTAACGTCTTAGCTAGAACAAAAAACACCAGCGGCTTTATTCATTGTTGACGATCAAGCGTGTAACCCATTTCCCAAAAATCCCATGATTCGTTCTTTGTTTTTAATGATTATTTCAGTTGTCCTTATCTCATTTTGTGTTTCGGATTCAACGTTCTTATTCATTCGACCCAAGAGGCTTAAACCCTCACATAAGAGCGTCATACTTTGCTCCAACAACCCACTTGAGCAAAGTATCTCCCCACC
>JAODKC010000095.1:7683889-7697956 GCA_026777985.1 Mormyrops attenuatus | reverse complement strand
CCCCCCCCCCCCCCCCCCCCCCCCCCCCCCCCCCCCCCCCCCCCCCCCCCCCCCCCCCCCCCCCCCCCCCCCCTCGATGGGGGTGCAGGAGGTAGTGCTATCGTTCCAGCCCTGGTTCCTCCTGACCCCGGTGTGCCGGTTGGCGCCTTTCATGGCAGCCTTCGCCACCGGTGTTATGAATGTGCGTATGAATGGGTGAATGTGAGGCATGAATTGTAAAGCGCTTCGAGTACTCGTAGGAGTAGGAAAGCACTATATATAAATGCAGTCCGCAGCCGTCAAAGTGCCCCTCCAGTTCACAGTAACTCTGGAGAGTCCCCCCCCCCTCAAACAGGACCCTCCCACAGCGTTCCAGCCCACGCCACCATGAGGAACAGCTGTCTAGGGCGGGCAGGCGGGCCTCACCTCCTTCTCCTTCTGCAGGGCCTCGTACTTATCGTGGAGGTTATTGTACTCAAACTGCCACTTCTCCGCCTTCAGAGCCTCCGACATGTGCTTGGCGTGCAGCTCGTGAACCTTCGGCGCGCACAGTGGGGTAGGGGGAAGGATTACTGTGCCATTCTCCCAGCAAGAAAAAGATATCCCTGCCCCCTCCCTGCAGCGAGGCCATTTCAAACAAAAGCTTTACTGTACAATGCCAAAAAATAAATAAAAGATTCTTGGCCTTTGTGGCTAAACCAAACCCAAGTGACCCCTGATAGTGTATGGCGATGTTTCTGAATGTGGCTCGGCCCCGGTCCGCGCCGGCGCCCCCTACCTGGCTCTTGTAGGCGTCCAGCTGGCTGCGCACTGCACCGCTGCGGCGCTGCTCTTCCTCCAGCTCGCATGTGCGCTGCATGTACACCGTGTTGCGCTCCTCCAGCAGCCGCACCTGCCGCCGCAGGTCGCCCAGGTCCTCCAGTTTGCGCTTGTACGTGTCCACCAGTGCCTCCAGGCCGCCCACACGCTCCGACGTGTGCCTGTGGGGTCAGAGGGCTCTGAGAGGGCGGAGGTATCCAGGAGGGTGCCCACACCGCAGGCTCATCCCCATCCAGAGATTTTATTCGCTTTTACCATGCACGGCTGTGCCTGCCATTTTGCTGTAGTCCTCATGGCTATCTGACCCTACTGAGAGATCTACGTTAACATGCTAAAGAAACTTGTTATGAAGGTAATATCACCACATCAAAACTTGACTGATGCTGACCAGATGGAGATCCACCTGTGAGAAGCATTGACCGGGCGTATGGCAGATCAGCGAATCCCAGCGCCGGCCCCCCAAACCCTCACGACCCGCCCCCTCAGCTTGCCTCAGGATGTCCATCTCATCCTTGAGAGCCTGGGCCTCATGGGCCAGGCTGGTGAGCTGCTCGTTGCGCTGCTGCAGGTCGGATACCTCGCGCTCTAGCAGTTCGGCGCGAGTCCGCAGGTCGTCCTTAGCGCTGTCCAGCCTGCGGGGGCAAATGCGGCCGTTAGCAGGCAAACAACCAGCGACTCGGCCCTAACACTAGGAAAGGTGTTGAGGGGAGCCAATCAGTACTTCATGAACTGTCACATGACATGTAACCAGTGGAAGATTCACCAATGGACCAGAAGGAAGTTCCCTCTGGCGCTTGGTGGAGAGGAGCCCGGCCATCGGTGGGCTCGCGGCTGCTCTCCATGTCACCCTGTGGTTCCAGCCCACCTGAAGTTCTCCTCCTGCAGCTGCTCCATTTGGCTCTGCAGCAGCAACAGCTTCTTGCCCGTGATGGAGGACGAGGCATCCAGCGTGTCGCGATGATTCAGCTGCTCCTTGAGGGAGCGCATCTCCGCCGACAGCGCGGCCTTCTCTTCGGCGGCAACCGACAGCTGCGGGAGGGGTGGGTGGGTAGACAGGCAGGGGGCAAAACAAAACTAAACTGGTTGGAGGAATCTGGAAAACGAGTAAATATTACAGGGCCACAGTGGTAAGTGCAATCAAAGCACACCCCGAGACGAGGTCCTGCCTCTGTTATCTCCTCCTCCAGCTGTAAACAAACTCTCGAGACACTGCGTCTCCCATGAACCGCAAACAGCTGAAATGCATGCTGACTGACTCACAACTCACATTTATTCCCGGCAGCTGTGCTGGGAAAACTGCAGGGCAGACCCACCTTCTCTACAAGGGACCAAATCTCCCCCGGAGACCCAACCACTGAGAACGATAAGAGCAAGAGTGCAGTGTCTGATCCTGATCGCTAATGTATCTCAATAAGAGAGTCAAGAATAACCTCCATAAAGCAAATTCGCTGGGTGCCCCAGCATAGATACGCGGGGAATCCCAACCTCCCGTGACACTCGCCAGCCCCACACACCAGATGACACACTCTCAAACTGTCAGCCAGAGAGGCAGCTGCCCCAGACACGCTGTAACGACAGTTTCACAGACCCTACCCCGACAGTCATGCCCCAATATCAATGAACAAATGTGGATTAATTAGCATCTCAGAAACCAAACTCCTTAAATCCACCATAGACACTCCACTGAAGGCCAGTGAAATATGAGCTCATACCTAAAATGGCATCTGAGACACACAAGACACTGGACAGAGTATACAGTGGATTTGATGACATGCTTCGTTCAGCTAAAATAAAAGTTCCCCTGAGACCTGAACGCTTCACTCTCTGTGGCGAGATGTGGGGTGCCTCACAGCGCTGTGCCACCCGACAGTGCCCTCCTGGGACCCCTCTCCCAACTTCTCAAACCCTCACCTGATGCTCCAAGTCCCGGCAACGCTTGCTGAAGTCTTCCTTCTCCTCCATCTCCTCACTGAGGAAGTAGTATTTCCGGGACTAAATTGAAGTGAGAGAGAAATAAGAGCGACTTAACTGAAGGCGGTAAACCCAAACTGAGGAGGGATCACACACACACACACACACACGTTTTCCCCATAAGATAAACCAGTCCAGAGAAATGGAGAATGTCACCAGAAACTTCCGTGTCAACCTCCACATTTAGGTTCCAGCAGCAGACGACTCACACACTCACACACACAGGCCGCACCTGGTAGTCAAAGTCTCCGTAGGTTTCTGGGGTCCCCGGTTCCACAGTCTCCTTTGTCAAGAGCTGTAAGTCAGCAGTGAAACAAAAATGGCTCTGAGCACAGAGATAAAGGGTAAGAGGCAGCTACCCTACACCGGCACAACCAGTTCCTGACATGCAATTTATCATAACAGTCTCAAGCCATCTGCACTATCCTTAAAGTTTAAAATGCTGACAGCACATGGGCTCCCAAGGAAGTATCTCCTGGACGAGGAACATCGTTGTCACAAACCAAGGGCTGATTTATAGCGCACTGGCTATGCAAAGTGCCACACGGCGCCCCCTGGCTGCGTGGAGATAACGGCGTGTGCTCTTACCTCCTGAATGGAGGCCATGAGGACGTGCTGCACCGACTCCTCCAGGGTCACTATCTGTTGGATGTGTTCTGAGGGCAGGAGAAAGAGGGCAGCGGTGATACAGAGTGGCCCTTGGGGAAGGGAGGGGCCGCCGGCTGGGCACCCGGGGGGTGTCCTATTATGCTTTGAACGGAACAATGCGGGGGCCAGCTTTCCTGTCACCGCTCGGGACGCTCATTTTGTGCGGGGATCGTTTCCCGCTGACTATTGCAGAGTCCATAATGAACAGAGAGTCCGGAGCTTTGGAGATAAGTGCTCGAATAGCATGTCCCGGTTTATAAAAACAACAGCGACCCACACCCCCACCCTGAATACGCTGCTATGATCACCAACAGACATCTGACAATCAGAACATGACGATAGACTATAGATCATGCCACATTAGATAAAGGTACAGGCTTTAATGGTATATTATGAATCCCGAGGCATGTACCAGTTCTTACTTTTAATCTGTAGAGGGGCAGTCCCCACGTTAAAAACGTCCAACTTATGAACAACTCATACTCACAAACGGACTGCCATAAAGCCTGTTATATTAAAAACTCAGGCCAAATACAATGGTTTGTAATAGTGAACGGACGCGCTGCTTCGTGACACTCGTGAAAACATTGCGCGGCTTCAGCGGTTTGTCAGCTCGAAGTACAGTGCAGTACCGTATGTAGTTACTTTTATTATTACTGTATTAAGTACTGTGTTATTATGTTTAAGATGTTTTAGTGTATTTGGAAGTGTGTCATCTGCTTAGAGAAGTCAAATATATACCATATACTAAGACAGACATTTTACTGATGCCAAATAAGAAACTGGATGTACTCATATCCATTTATATACAAATTCAACTTAAAGAGACTTAGCATTACATCTGCCTGCTCAGATTAATCCTTAGAAAAGCTATAATGCCTAAATTACGTCCATTTTGTAATCACAAATGTAGAATAAAAGGAAAGATATTGAGAGGATTATAAGCCTGAGACTGTGTGTGTATGTGAGGAAGAATGGGTAAGAAAATAATTATGCTCTCCGAAAGTAAAATGCAGCACCGCTGAGCTCAGTGTTGAGTGCATCTTGGGTGGTGACCAATCCAAGCAAAGACGATGATGAAGCCTGGCTCACAGATCACGTCTACGACAGCCAAGTGAAACAAGTACAAAACTGATGTGGATCAGTAAGAGAGTACGCAGCTGTCACACTTTGACACAAATAGGATATTGCAGCCAAAGACAGCGGAGAAACACTGTCTAGTCTGTTGAATTCTGTATGCCGCTACTGCAAACTGATGGTAAAAGTAGGACATAGAGAAAATCACAAGTCCATCAGGTGCACCCCTTAACAGCAGCACAATACCCATTTGTGCGTTAATTTTTTTTCAGGAGAGGGAAAAATAAAAAAAAATAAAAAAATGTGCTACAAAGCTGACTGTCCACGAACAGCTCCGCAGCCATGAGGCTGAATTCAGCTTAAAGCAGCAGTCAGCCCAGACACCAGATCGCAATCTAACTGAACATCAGTGAGGTGACAAGGAACCAGTAGAGAGAGCAGAGTAGAGAATCAGGACAAGCCAGCTCGGCACATCTGACACCTTGCTGAAGCCACGTCTGAAGAAACTGTTGACCTTAGGCCCAAAATGTGTTCAACAAGATTTGAAAGACAACAATAATATTTTGTACATTCGAGGTAAGTATATGCATTTTATATAAAAGAGCTCATCATCGACGCTCACCTTGCTTCTTCTCACAGCTGACAGCACAGCCCAGAACAAGCTGCACCAACTTCGCCAATTCTGTCATGTCTCCCATCTCTCCGATGAGATTGACATCAGGCAGGTGCTCATCTGACACTTGCTGACCCAACACCTACACAGGGGAAGGAGAAGGCAGGCTGGAGGTGACAGTAGGGAAATGCTGGTGTGTGTCCAGCAAGCTGTTTCTCTTTGCTAAGGTTTTACACTGCAGATAGCAGCCTTGGATCATCGGGCTGTTTATGGCACTGTCAGTGTGACTCACATCGTGGTAATACTCCAGCATGCTCTGAAGGATCTTCTTTAGATTGCTAACCTGTTGAAACATTAAAATTCAGTGAATGCTTACTTTCCAAACAAGAGGTAAAAGGTCAGTGGTATTGCAGGGCAGCTAGCTGCCCAATTGAAATTCAGAGCCGCGGATGACTGCTGGACATGTGACCCGTTATCTGTTGCCCATACCTTCAGTCGCCAGTTGGTCCCCCTTTCGTCCTTAATCCTGCTGACCCATGTCTCGTTGAACCAGGATGAGTCTCTGATGCAATGAGAAAGACCCCATCGGCACCACAAACGAGACATTTCACATTACAAAACTAAATTAAATCCCACTAGTTTGGAACAGCAGCCTGGAATACAGGCATGAGTTAAATAATATGATGGCAGCATTAGAGGGGAGGGAGAGATATAATCTGTAAACTTCCATATAACCTCAGAGTGTGAAAACATTGGTCATACACTGACATTAACAAAATCTGTCAGGTTTTTCAGCATCAGTCAATTTTCCTACGAACAAACAACAGAGGATCCTGCCATCTGATGACGTAACAACATGATGGGCCTATGGCCAGACCAGAATGTTCCCTTCGATGGTATTCTATAAAAACGACGGCAACACTCACATGGTCACTCTGTGCATCAAGCCAAGATTCAAATGGCAATCAAATACCGCTTGGAGCGTCATATCAGAATAACAGGAACATCAGAAAGACATCCTCCGAATGGAAACCATGGGTTAGAGGCTTCATATCACTTTAAATCATGCTTGCTGCATCTCAAACCTAAAGAACAGTGGTCCTCCTGTCATATTGGGCTAACACCTCAACAAACAAGTGGGATGAAATGACATCACTCTGCTTAATGCAGCAACGAGTATATTAGAGAATACAGGGTTTAACTATGAATTTTTATTTTAAAAGGCAAAACTTTCCAAGCAGAATAAACTAGAAAAAAAAAAAAGTTAAATGATTTCCTTGAATTTATAACCGAAAGAAACAAACTCTTCTGTCTATGGATCCATTCACACCGCTTACCTATGCAGTCAGAGTTTAAATATGGCAGGGCAAGACCTGTATATAAGATTTGTCACTAAGCTGGCTGGGACAACAGCTAAGAGACACCTATTTAAATATACTAAGAGGAATGACAATTCATTTTGTTCCAATAACTCTGAAGTACATAGAGACCCAGGGAAAGTGGTCTACACGTCCAGGACAGCTCACTAGTTTGTTCACACTATTCTGCAGGTTGGGGTATAGGGAGAGAGTTCTACCTTACATACACAGTGTATATATGAGAATAAAAATATTACTAAACTGGTCTCAACTCTGCCATTACTTATGCATATTTTCTTGACCCTCAGAAAGGCTGTGGTTGGTCATCCCTCCAAGATCTTTCTACATTCCAGTGTGAGACCATAAGTAACTGAAAGCCTGAATTATTATGGGTATCCAAATAGAAAAATTAACTAATAACCCAATTAAACAAGGAGTCCCACTTTAGGAATGTGGTCTGATTCACCATCCTTCTTCCACATAGAAATTACTAGTTGACGACAGGTCAGGGGTTGCCTTTTTTTAAAAGGATTTTATTCATGAGCAACTTAAAACCTGCAGGGGTAGAAGCTGTTTGGCCAAAGGCAGCATCATGACGGCGGGGTCCTTACATGCTGTGCAGGGCATGAGCGATAGCCACCCCGCTGGTCAGGTCCGCCTTGCTGGCGCAGGAAGGGGCTTGAAATGTCTGCAGCTGACAGAAGAGATGGGTACTCGGGTACAGCGCCGATACGTCTGATCTTTGGTCTATACTTGGGCTTACAGTAGGTGAACAGCGTTACTTTAGTGGGACGCTGGCAGGTAGTCTGCGAGTTTTTAAACCAGTGATCTTCGATGGGCTGTAAAGTCACTAAGGACGAATGGATGTTTTGCAGGAATGAAGCTGACTTCTCACCTAAGTAAAGGTTATTCGGGGCTTACTGGCAGATAAGCAGCACATAGGATCGTGACTGAACCTTGAACATTTAAAGTGGAAGGTTAGGGGGGCTACCCTTCTATTGTAAGTTCGCAAAATACAAGTTACACGTAGTCATA
This sequence comes from Mormyrops attenuatus, assembly GCA_026777985.1. Classification (NCBI taxonomy): domain Eukaryota; kingdom Metazoa; phylum Chordata; class Actinopteri; order Osteoglossiformes; family Mormyridae; genus Mormyrops; species Mormyrops attenuatus. The sequence continues at coordinate 7,690,456 of JAODKC010000095.1, read as the reverse complement.
ACAGATATGGGGTAAAACGCCTGCTGTGGTTTTCCCTCAGACGTCTGAGACTTTAGACTTTAAAGAGCGGCCCAACTCTGTCAACAACCAAACGAGACGGTTCGTGGGAGAGTTCACCTGTTTCACCCGGAAAGTAGCCAAGTAACATTCCCGGGTAGTAAACAAAAAAAAAATGACGCTGACAAAAATAAAACCACGTCACGCCAAACACTTACCCAGCTTAACAACGAGTCGCAAAGCTCAGCTTTATCTAAACTCATCGTCGTCCTTGTGAAACCTGGCTGACTGTTTCGCCAAAGCGGCCGAGTCGCGCTCTCGGGTTATCGGACACGGCCTCCGAGCTCCCGGTTTTAACTCTCGCGTTTTTCCGCCGGCGGAACCGTACGTGTAGAAAATGCAGTCGGGTCGCCATAGCAACATGTCAACAAGAGGTGACCGTGTGTGTGCCTGCTTAAAATTAACAACAATTACAAGTCTTAATTTCGTCTTTGTTGCAAAAGAGATCACATGAGATGACTATTTATTATTTATATTATTTATATCAAAATGGTTTCACAAATATCTTAACATCAAGCCTGACGACAGATATTTAAATACTTGTTTAATATAGATATTTCGAAAAATGTATAATAGTGCCGAGGTCTGCAACTATTTTCCCCCGAGGGCCAAAATCCATCAGCGACACAAAGCCATGGTTCACTGCTTCGGAAAAAAAATGCCGTTCGGGGTGGTCCCCGGATGATACAATTCGCTGGGTTGGGGGGACGACAAAAATTTCCCGTCTGGAGGGGGAGTCCCCCAGCGATAACATTCGCCGATCGGGGAGGGGTCCCCCGACGATAACATTTGGTAAATTTGGGTGAATCGATCGCGATCCGGATTCAGTTTTGTTTCTGCGTAAATATCGACCGGTGTCCGCCAGTTTTTGACCACTGTTATAGTGGTGCTTCTAGTTATAGTGAACCGAAGGTGAACTAGTTTGAAGCTACACTTTTGAGTGAAAGACATTTTCAAATCCAAAATCACACTCGAAAATTCCAATGACTTTGATTGCAAAATGTGTGAAAACTACAAAGCGTTTTTACAAGGAATGAAAGTTTGAATGTGGTTTTTTAAAAACTGCTTTCAGCGTCAATGCCATGTGAGATAAATCTAGCTGCTTATTATGTGTACAGCTTGTATGACAAGGTCAAAATACTCTTCCAATTAATAACGAGCCTAATGTGGTTGAAGCTGCATTTCCTAGAAAAATAAACAAAGTAATGCGTGGTGAGTGATGGTGGTACAGCATCTGTGCTCCTATCTTTAATATCAGAGACATTCAGTCATGGCCGAAATTATCGGCACCCCTGGAATTTTTCCAGAAAATGCACCATTTCTCCCAGAAAATTGTTGCAATTACAAATGTTTTGGTATACATGTGTTTATTTCCTTTATGTGCATTGGATCAACACAGAAAAGCAGAGAAAAAAAAACAAATTTGACATCACATCACACAGAACTCTAAAAATGGGCTGGACAAATTTATTGGCACCTATTCAAAATTGTGGGTAAATCGTTTTATTCCAAGCATATGATGCTGTTTGAACTCACCTGTGGCAAGAAACCGGTGCTGGCAATATAGCAAACACACCTGAAGCCAGTTAAAATGGAGAAAAGTTTACTCAACCTTTCTGTTATGTGTCTGTGTGCCACACTAAGCATGGGGAACAGAAAGAAGAGCAGAGAATTGTCTGAGGACTTGAGAACAAAAATTGTGCAAGAATATCAACAATCTCAAGGCCACAAGTCCATCTCCAGAGATCTTCATGTTCCTTTGTCCACTGTGTGTGACATAATCAAGAAGTTCACAACACATGGCACTGTAGCTAATCTCCCTGGACATGGATGGAAGAAAAAATGGGTAAAAGACTGCAATGAAGGATAGCCCGAATGCTGGATAAACAGCCCCAATCAATTTCTAAACAAATTCAAACTGTTCTGCAGACTCGGGGTGCAACACTGTCAGCTCAAACTATCCGTCGACATCTGCTATGGCAGGAGAGCCAGGAGGACCCCACTGCTGACACAGAAACATACAAAGACCAGACTGCAGTTTGCCAAAATGTACTTCAGGAAGCCCAAATCCTTCTGGGAGAACGTCTTGTGGACAGATGAGACCAAGGTTGGGCTTTTTGGTAAAGCACATCATTCTACTGTTTACAGAAAACGGAAGGAGGCCTACAAAGAAAAGAACACGGTACCTACAGTCAAATATGGTTGAGGTTCAAAGATGTTTTGGGGATATTTTGCTGCCTCTGGCACTGGGTGCCTTGACTGTGTGCAAGGCATCATGCCGCCAAAAGATTTTGGGGCGCAATGTAGAGCCTAATGTCAGAAAGCTGGGTCTGCGTCAGAGGTCATGGGTGTTCCAGCAGGACAATGACCCCAAATATACCTCTAGAAGCACCCAGAAATGGTTGAAGACAAAGCGCTGGAGAGTTCTGAAGTAGCCAGCAATGAGTCGGATCTAAATCCAATTAAACACTTATGGATAGATCTCAAAATTGCTGTTGGGAGAAGGCATCCTTCAAATCTGAGAGACCTTGAGCAGTTTGCAAAAGAAGAGTGGTAAAAAATTCCATTTGAGAGGTGTTACAAGATTGTTGATGGTTATAGGAAGCCATTGGTTTCAGTTATTTTTTCCAAAGGGCGTGCAACAAATATTAAGTTGAGGATGCCAATAATTTTGCCAGGCCCATTTTTAGAGTTTTGTGTGAGATGATGTAAAATTTGTTTTTTTTTTCTGTGTTTTTTTGTGTTGTTCCAATGCACATAAAGGAAATACACGTGTATACCAAAATATTTGTAATTGCAACAATTTTCTGGGAGAAATGGTGCATTTTCTGGAAAAAAAATCCAGGGGTGTCGATAATTTCCGCCATCACTGTGTATACGTTATGATGAAAACAGCGGGAAGGTCTGATTTTTTGTAAGCTCGGCTAAGTCAAGAGAAGATCCTCATCCACAGGGATGGACATAACTGGTACACAAGTACGCATTCACCTTTAAAAACGATACGTGCGACAATCGATTGTGGTAACAGTGTAAATGCGTCCTTATTTTATGTGCATTTACGCTGATATGAAAACAAAATATGATGGATTTCAATCTTTATATGCTAACTCTACTTCATTTGCGGTATACAGGTTAAAATGCAATGTATTTTCAATGTTATTGAATACAATAATCCGTTAGTTTCTGAGAATTTAATTTGTATTAAAATTATTACAATGACCTTGGACATTAATAAAATAATATATAAGCTGTGTAGCTGTATGACTGCTGTGGTGCTTCTGAGAACCTCCGAGGAATTAAAAACGAAAATATAACAGCAATTAAAGCCAAATATTCGCTGATAATTCTATGGAAACATTTTAATAAAGAAACACTATGATTTCCGAAGTTCCCCAGTTCTGCAGAAGACCGAGTCTTCGCTAACCTATAAACTGTGACCACAGAATCGTTCTGTGGGCAGCATCCTACTGAAAATTGAAACCAACCCCACAGAAGGATGAATACGCGTCAAGAGAAAGAGATACCGGAGCGATAAAGGTGGTGAAATGAGAATGAGGGGGGGAGAGAGACTCTCACTGTCCAGAAGGAGTCCCCGTTTAACCAGAACACGCTGTGGTGATGATTCCTGTCAGTGGATAGCCTGCATGATGCGAAACCCGCCTCCCACGGTTCCAGAGTCGCTACACATCTTACATCTTAAAATAGGTTACTTCAGAGAAGCTTAACAATAAGTATATAACAAGAAGCCGCTTCTCAGAACAAGCGATTGGAACCTGATTATTACTATGTACAATATTTAAAAGAATTCACTTAATTCATTCGCTTACTTGACAAACTTATAAAATTTGTAAATTTGTAAAAAAAAAATAAGTAAGTTAATGTACAGTATATGTCGTAGTACATGTACTTTAAAATAAACTATTAAACTGTGGCAAGTTCCGTAGTAGTTAAGTGATTGGAACTGAGTCAGATAGCTACATGATATACATCATTATACAAATCATAAGGCTCATCTACAGTTTTTCTCACGTCCAGAACTTCAATCAGTTCAGTTACAAGGTCTTATTAACAGAATGAAGAAAATGCATGCAAATGATTGCTTTCTAAATAAGTAGTGCAGCATTGTATATACTAACGTAAGTGGATGACAATAGTTTGCGGCTTTTTAATTTTCACTTTTCCAATTAGGATCATGGAGATCCCCAGAAGCGTGGGGTGTAAAGGAGGATAGTCATTAAGTTCAAGGGGACATATTTGATTGAAAAGTATTGCATATTCTGCTCATTACAAAAAGCCTTGGAGAAAATAAACAACTCGAACACGAGGGTAAACGTGCAACTTTTTAAGATGACACAAAGCAACGTCACCTTCTGAAGATGGTGTCACGGGTCACTTTAAGGCATCATCTCAACATTAAGGTAAACAATTAGCCAGATGCAAACTGGTTATATCGAATACGCCTATAAGACGATTACCGGAGTGGTTTTAAATTAATCTTATATAAGATGATATTCAGCATTGGAACGGCTTCATGGCTACTCCCCCTTTTCATCCAATTTTAATCGCACCAAAATGCCCTGATGCAGACACTGACGAATTTGTGAGATTTCGTTGACACGGTGCCGCGTAGGAGAAAGGATGTTTCTCAGCTATCGCACGGTTCGGTGGTGGAGGGGGGAGCGACATAGTCCATAAATCTATACCGACAGCCACGTATGCGATGAAGACTGCCCACTTGTGAATGTTTCTGTATGATTTCTGTATGATTTCTAAGGATGCAGAGGACATTATTCAACCGAACAAGCCCATAACTAGAAATGAATTTCGAGATGGGTCCAACAAATTTCGAGGGGAGTTCAGTTCTGTTATTTTCCAACCTGCGGTTTTATTACGTGGCTACGTGCCGCTGCATTATTTCGATGTCTAACAGTTTACAGTTACTGATTTGTAGCGTTTTTATATTATGCATATTATTTATTTATTTCTCAGATCTGCAAAATTCGTAGGACGAAAACTGTTCACAACTAAGACTAAGGTTTAAACTAAAAAGGCTAGTATTCGAACTGTTTTATTTGACCACTTCTTTGTATAATAGGACATTTGGAAACGTGCTGTGGGAGTGTCACTGCGCTATCCTGGGATGAGTACGTGCAACGTGTATCACTCACTCAGGTTATAGCAATATGGCAGAATTTCGAAAGACTGTATCCGTAGGCTAAACAGCATATGCTTATGAACAGAAGTAAGTCTATACATCCAGAAAGATCTATTGCAGATCTTAGAGAAACACAAAAACTCCTAATTAAAACTTTTTAATAGCTATTTCTCTTTTAAACACTAGATGGCACGTGAGGATAGAGAGTGCTTATCTTACGGTCTAATAAACATAATGGCGTTTTGGACACATCAAACCGATAAAGTAACAATAGTATTTTGCGCTATACAGACTTGCTCATATATTGAATCTGACTCTAGCGTCTTTCATAAATGACAAAATGTACTGCAGCACCATGTTTACTTGTGGTCTTGTGGTTTTAAAACTAAATCTCTCTGTGTCACACGACACATGAGTGCCACGTAAAAAGAATAATGTAGTGGCAACTCCAACACCTTCAAAACAAATTCGTAATCCATAATACATTCCACTTATAAAAGATACTTCAATGTAATTAAAAATATAGCCATGACAGATAAAATAATAAATGAATAAATAACAGAGCGGTTTGGCTGGTGTGGACTGCCGCACGCCTCGGACCGCCCCCGCATTCTCTTCTCTGGGTGCTGTGCCTGCTTCCTGTTAGCTGTGTCTCCTTGACCCTCGGGCTGCCGATCTCCTCCCTGAAGCACACCTTTGTGCCAGGCTGTCTGTGTCACTTCCTGTCTCTCCCACCTGGTCTAACAATCCGGTTATTGATGGCAGCCAGCTGCTCTGAACCGGTTTGTCTGGCTATGGGGTGGCTTCCTGAGCGCCTCAGCCTCTCAGAGTGTTTGCCCACATCTGCAGCTTCTGTTTATACAAGACTGGCACAAACGTCCTGCCAGGCACCTCTGCCGGCTCCCTTCAGCAGTGCACATGGATACACAGTCAGCCGCTGTTGGTTTGCTGTTTACCAGCCCAGACTGTGTCTCTGTCTCCATTTAAAATGGTTCACCTTAATTATATGGCTTCATATGACTTGTTTTCCCTCCATCCAGGCCTGAATCTCTCTCTCTCTCTCTTTCTCTCTCTGTACTCCTTGCCTCTTACCCAGGCACTTAACTTCCTGTGAAAGGCAGGGGGATGGAATAGGCACATGTGCCTAGATGTGTGAGGGGCTGCAGCTACTGGGTAATGCTGGTTTGGAGAGCGGGAGCAGGGAGGAAGCAGGGAGAAGACAGCTTTAGTCATGCAGAGAGAGGAAAGGACCTACTGACTAACAATCACTGAGTGTGGTCAGCCCAGTGGACTCCACTACCTCTCTCTGGGGGAGGTTGTGCTGCTGCATGTAGCTCTTCACCAGCTTGGCTACT
>JAODKC010000095.1:7672632-7683789 GCA_026777985.1 Mormyrops attenuatus | reverse complement strand
TTCGTCTGCCGCCTCGCGACACGCCCCTCCCCACAACCCCCCCGGGTGGGGGGGGTGGGGGGGGGGGCCCCGGGGGGGGGGGGGGGGGGGGGGACCCGGGGGGAGTTGACTGGTCCAGAGTAGTGGCTAATTTTAAAACATCCCTAACCCAATTCCTCTTTCTTTTATCTTTCCACAGATGTACTTCCTTCCTGAAATTAAAAGAAGCACTTCTCCTCTCTTCTATGGTCCTTGCTGACACACATTTTCTCAAGGGTGCGAGGGTGGGGTACTGTAATGTTCGGTACGTGTTTTTTATTTTGGGATGTCTGCAGCCTGAATGATGGTGCCGAAAAGGATTAAGCTCTTTCTCACTTTGGACACTAACAGTATTTTCTTCTTAAAATTTTACCTCCAAAGATAACTTCATATATCGAAGGCACTGGCACATGACACCTTGGATGCGTAGCTATGAGTCGGCATCAACCAAAAGGTGCTGGCCCGCACCACCTCTCTCTAGCTACTGTTATCTTTAAATCAGAAATCTGCTCCACGCTGGTTAAGCCCGGTTCCTCCAACTGCAACCTGGGGGCAAAACGGCGCACTGTGTCTTTAAACAAAGAATGTGAGCGATGCACCGCAGCACCTAGGCAACGGGTGCTGGGGCCTGCTGGAATGTTGGCAGCCATTTGATTTCCTGCAGTCCTGTCCCAGGTGTTTAAGCTCCAGGAAAACAAACAGAAAGAGAGAGAGAGAGAGAGAGAAAATGAAAAGCGACAGAGCAGAAGAGACAGACAGACAGGGAACGACAGAGATAGAGACGATTTCGGCAAAAATCCCAGACGTGAGGTCATTTTCTGGCACACCAAAAACCTGAAATGACCGACCACTGGGCCAGTGAAAGAGGAAAATGTAACAATCTCTGTCCTGCTCTGTTTATTCCAAGGCTTTTTATTGCAGACCACTGACAGTCTCACCCTACAGTAACTAAAGGCCTGTAACCCAGCTGGAAGGCAGGAGATTACTGAAAACCCCCCCACCTGTAAAATCTAGTCAAGGTTGCTCGCTTCTCCCCACACAAATCCTGACAGGACAGCTTGTAAAGGGTGTCATTCAATAACATCTACTGCAATAACGTCGCCTTCGGTCTGCCACCTTCATCTGGGACTGAGGTTATTTCCTGACACCCTGAGTAAGTAAAGGCTTTCATTTCATTGAAATAAAGTGCCGACCTCGCCAGGACGGTGGGCTACGAACGGACTTTGCCGAAGGCAGCGGCCGCAAACGAGTGGGATGTTTCACAACGGCCTGAAGGAGGAGCAACCCAGAAAAGTTGCTCAAGCACGCCTGATCCTACAGGCCTAGAGGGTCAGTGAGCACACCCTTATCTTATGAAAGTCCCTCTGTGTTGTTACTTCGCACTGTTGCTCAATGCCCTACCAGTACAGACATCTCCATGAAGATCTAATTTCCGGGCCAACAGGTAGTAAAGAGATCAAGGACATGTGAATATCAGAGATTCTGAACCCATAGTGACCGTGCTTCAGTAGGTAGTTGATACCTAACCAGAATCAATCCAGTGATATTTCTGAAATATATTTTAAATATAAATTCATGTATTTCACTGTAAAATCAGTCATTCTTCTTTTTCTGTACATTCACTTCAGAGATAATTGTATACTCTGTTCTTGGGTTAAGTCTCTTGGCTCTGGTCACGGATCTGAGGTACGTGTCATCTCTTTTGTTAAAAGCACTCAAGGGACATACCCTAAACCAATTTTCTTATGTATAATTAATTGCCACCTCGATTTGTATTGCCCATTATGTGTCATGTGGTTCATCACGTGACACCTGCAGCTGACGAATGATCCGAGCGAAACGGGCGAGAAGCATGGAAACAATATTGCTGGTAGAAGTTTCTGTGGAACTGCTATTGTTCCCACTATTGTCTAAGTCTTTGTTTTGGGAACACAGGGAGTAGTGTGGAGACGTGAGCATGGTCATTGGAAGTTTCCAGAAGTTTGGATGATTGAAGGGCACGTAAATGGTGTGAAGATGGAAGGGGAGTGAGAGGCGGAGGCAGGATGCATAAACACGGTCACGGTCCTAGCACATGCGGGACGGGGGCCACGGGGCCCCCTTCAGTGTGTCTCTCTGGCGACAGCCAATCAGAGCTAACGGGAGCTGACAGGAGCGGCTGGCCCCTGTCCCCTTCCTGGTCGTGCCATTTAGTGTGAAGCTGTCACTCTGGGGCTTGTGCAGGGGACACAAGGTGACCTTCCCCCAGGACAGCAGGAGCAAAAGTCTGGAAAAAAGAACATCTCTCCTGGTTATTATCTGCGTGTTTGCATTCATCAGCAATCTTCTCATTAATGCCAGCTACCAATGACATAGATCAGCTACACATACATGCAGCTTTAACCCTCTGTGCTTACAGTATTTACATGAAATATACATTTTTACAGTTCCTCTTCACTATATAACACAATTTTTGTTTTCGTTTAAAAAGCAATGCCCATCAAGGCTCTTTTTAAGCTCTTCTCTCAATAAGACATAAGAAAGTCTTGAAGATGTCCTACTTCATACGTCACTACATATTAACCATTTATATTTGCTCAAAAAAAACATGAAGCGTTTTCTTATTAGTGTTATTATCGAGGACATCCCACAATTGATGAGAAGACATTTTAATGGTATTGTTGGGACCTGGGGAAAAAAACCAAAACCGATAACCGTCACATTAATCTGACAAGCATCACTTAAATGCTAAATCGCTTATGATAATATGTTTGCCCAGGGCGAATTTAGAAACGAAAAGTCAATAACAGGCAATAGATGAACTTTAGCCGTAGCGCAAAATGCCACGGGACGACATGCTGATATTTAACGAAGGTAAAGAGAATTAAATAAGCGTGAAATCCTCAGAACACGTGCACGCCGTCCGTGAATAAAAGGCGCAGCGCGGCGACTCCCAGGGCGGAGCAGAAACTGGACCCCACCCCGCACGTGAAGCGGGCTGCGCCGTGCCAAACGGTGGGGCGCACCGGCGCGGCTCCTTCCAGGTGAAACCGCAGCGATAGGTGTTACCTGCAGGTTCCGTGTCCCGTGACAGCGGGTTGGGCCGCATGCTCCGGCTTGCCTGCGAAGTTCGGTACGGGGGGGGGGCTCGATGCGATGCGCGCACACAAGGAACGTTCCGGCACTATCATCCATGGCTCCGTTTTTATAACAGTAATAACAGTTATTATTATTATTATTATCGAAAAGACCCGACTGAAGTTCTATCTGATACCAGAAAAATGTTACAGGGCTCTTCCTAGGACTCAGCCCTAGAACTACCTGAGACAACTCTCATTCCTTTGTAAATAAACTTAGTCAATCAATTTAATCAAAATATAAACCCTTTACTAATTTAGAAAGTACTGGTATATTACCATGGGTCTTATCTGTATCTGTTTGTGTCTGTCAAGCACCATTACTGTACTTTTATGTGATGTAGCCTTATAAAAACTGCCAGGTGCTTTGAGTAAAAATGTCAGCTTTTGCAGTAAAGCACATTTCCTTTTTAGTCATCGACACGCTTAATTTGCGTGTGTTTACAAGAGACTCCATGAGACAGGAGGACAGCTAAAGGAGGCTAATTCTGTTCTTTAATACCACACCTCCCCCCCTGAGGGCTATTGTCACATTGTCTTCATTTTTGAGCCTCTCTTTGCATAAAGCCTTGACTTTATCCAGAACATCTCCGGTGTCCTTCCTCCCAGCAAGGATGGTATCGTGACCTGGGGCGCCTGGGCCGGGCTTCCGCAAACACGCACACGATGCCGACAGCGCAAGCTTCGGCCTTTTTCCATCCATGGGGGTGCCGTCTTGCCCCGTAAAATCTTAATGGAGAGGTGCACACATGAGGGAAGACCCAGCCAAACAATACAATGGCATGCTGGGTAAGTCACTGGCCGGTGTGTGGCCCAGCAAGCTAAGCTTCCGGTGCCTGTGATCAGAAGGTCACCGGTTTGAGATCGATTTTGTCACAATAGTCACATGTCTGTGGGCCCTTGAGCGAGGCCCTTAACCCCCCAGCTCCATGGCTGCCCTGTACTGCCAAGTGCGCTGTCCGATGTCACCTACACTTGTGTCACGGGGAGCAAGATGGGGTAGGGAGAAAGAGAATTTGCCCAGAGGGATCAATAGAAGTGTTATTATTATTATTCACGTCATGGGGAGACTTCTGTTTGTGCCTTGTGGGGACCCTCATCATGCTGGTGTGCACAGCACGTTTTTCGTCTCTTCAAACACATACAGACCCGGGTGACTGTCACCTGGGCAATTGCCTAAAGACTTTAATTGGAGGGGGTTAATCTCTGCAGTCAACAAGTTCCTGGCTGAGGAAGCCATACACCCTTGGCAGAGGAATGTTCCGGCTGACTCAGGTATCCCGAGGTTTTTTTCCGAAGCTCTTTTCCTTGGGATTCCTTAACTCTCTCAATGCTAGAAGGTCACCCCCGGTGTCACAGGTACTCCTGCCACCCATGTCCTCGAGCCACCGGGGCAGAACTCGTACCTTTTGTGCTCTGGACTCCATACGATCTGATCCGGGCGGGACAGAGCACAAAGCCTCGGAGGTGGGAGGAGGAAGCTGGCGTTTTATTTGAGGATGGGAGTGGAGACAGGTTTAACTAAATGGATTAAAGGACAGTCACAGAGGAGTCAGCGAAGGGGACTGGTGCTGGGTCAAGGTGGGGCTGAAAGGCCAGGTATCGGGGCACCGGTGCAATTACCGTGTGTACGAAAAACAAGAACTGGAAGATTTTATATCACGACTGGGAATAAGGCCTCGCAGACCAGAATGAATGTGCTCCCCCAATCTTAGGGAGTCCTTGGGACGTTCTGACTAACCTCTTCACAGGGTAACGGGATGTTCCGTGTAAAACCCCACGCTGCTACATTTAGGCCTGTGTTCCTCATAAATAAGATAAGATATACTTTATAGACCCCAGCAGGAAATTCGTTTGCATACAGCAATGAGGTACATAAAGTATGGCTTGGTTGTTTGTTGGTTAGAATTGTAACCTCATACCTCTGGACCTTTAAATCTGGAGTATGTGTGATTCAGCGGGTCAGAGTGCCTGTGATCAGAAGGTCATTGGTTTGAATCCCAGAGTCGTCGGCAGAGTGATGTCACTGTTGGACCCTTGAGCAGTATCCTTGTCCCCCAATCGCCGCAGGGACTCTCTGACCCCACTTTCTCTCAAAAATGTACCTTGCTTTGGATAAAACCTTAAAGCCATTTGCTACATGAATAGATGTAAGAAAGTGGATAGATATAAACACCCCCACCGAAAGCCCCGCTCTTGAGATCTGATCTTCCATGTGTTTCCCAGTTATAGCCCCTTCACACACGCACAGCTGTCCTACCTTTAACTGACCTTCTTCTGATGTAACGGCTGCTACCATATTCCGTTAGTCACACATTACAGCACAGGCCAGACGCGGTCTGGATGCTGCAGACGGCGCTTATCATCTTGCTGCGGGCACCTGCGGAGAGAATCTCAGAGGTCTCTGCTCAAAGCTTCGCCAGGCAGCCTGCAAACGATATAATCGAGTCATTGCACCAAGATGGCAGATCAGATTGGCCCACGATGACAGGGAACGGCGCTGAGGACGGGGAAGCGCAGCCAAATCTGGACATATTAGATAACAGAGAAAGTTACATTAAATTACAGGATGGGACATCAAAACACAAACATCGTAAGTACAGGGAGTTAGACTGGGGGGGGAGCTGGTATATCACATCTGGAAATTCACAGCGCCGATGACCTCAGGCAGCTTCCCAGTCACCCAGCGCACATTTCACACCTTCTTCCCGGAGGCGTCGTGCTCCAGACACAGGCGTCGTCGCCTTCCCATCATACCCTGCTGCACCTGGCTGCTCCCCGGGTCTGCTCCTATTGTCTCAGCGGCATGTGGGGACAGTTACCAAGCCGCTGCGGGTTCCCTGGGGGGGGGGGGGGTTCCCTTGGCACACCTGGTAGAATGGGGCAGACAGCCGCGGAGACAGGGAAAGCACCGCAGAGTCTCACAGGCGACCGGGCATGAAGGCACTCCCCTCGGTGAGCACAGGGTGGGGGTGGCAGGGGGATTTACACACACACTCAAACAGGGGCGGTGAGTCGCCCAGTGAGCTGAATCTCTGTGCCTGTGATCAGAAGATCGCCGCTTTGAGCCACAGCCTCAGCAGAATAGTCACATCTTCATGGGCCCTTGAACAAGGTCCTTACCCCACAGCTCCAGTGCTGCCTGTTGGCTCACCCTGCGCTGTGACCCCCCACAAGCTGAGGTTGGCAAACAGAAGCATTCCAATATATTTGTACTTGTGCAAAAGGTAATGCATGTTTTTTTTTGTTTGAAGTACAGTCACAATTATAAGCACATATTTAGTAATACACACTTGCATATGTCTGCTCTATAAGAATGCGTGGGAATACACAAAAAAGGTAAACACACATGTACATGTGAGTTGCAGAGTGAGGCCCTTAACCCCCAGTTGCTCCATGAACCAGTTGAAGCTGCCTTTCTCATTGTACATCGCTTTGGATAAAACCATTTGCTAAATATATAAACTGTAAATGTGAACTAATGACCATATATAAGCAGATACTCAAACAGAAACCTGTAAACACAAGTACAAAAACAATCACACAAATGTATGTCAATGAGCTGTCCATGGAGGATGAAGCAAGTAGGAAGAAAGACAAGCCAGTCTGTGGTTAGTCTCAGTGAACAGACCGTCACTCACCCAGATGTGTAAAACTCAGCTGTTTTCTCTCCTTGTTTCTTTTGTTTATCAGCCCTGTCCTCTTTTTTTCTGCCCGGGGGGGGGCGGAGCTTTATGGGAGAGCTCAGTTTGGGTCATCTCTAAAGTGTTTATTGTGCCTTGTTGCCGCTCTCCAACGAGTGAGGGCTGATCTCATCTCATCACCCCACCAGCACTGTACTTATCTGACCAAAATAGCCACTTCTAGATGGAAAGCCCCCACCACCGCCGCCCCCACCCCTCCCGACAGAAGAGACAGCAAACAAGCCTAGAAAAAAAGGAAAAAAAAAATGAAGTAGACCTTTAGTTTCCAAAGCCACTGTTTGGTCTGGAGACGCACTTCCCTCTGCTTGGGAGGTATTGTCTGGGGATGGGGGAGGGGGTGGGCCTTAGTACCAGCTTCCCTGGTGACATACAGGCACCCCCCTCCAAAGCACCTCCTCCCCACATGGACCTCCCCCCCAGCTCCTCTGGGCTTCTACCTGCATCCAAAGCCTCCCGTCACCAGCAGACACTGCCCACGTTGCACAGAAGGAGCCAAACGACTTGGGGAAGTTTTCCAAAGCCTGTGGGCCGTTTTCCTCTGTGGGCCGTAACGCTGTGTCAGGGGCCACCTGCCTGCGGGGCCCCTCCTCTCCCCAAACGGACGTCTTCCTCACATTCCGCTGAATAGGTTTCACTCCAAAAGCATATTTAGATAATCCGAATTACCCGACACTGAATCCTCCACTGACGTCCTCGATGCAACATGAGGCTTAGCACCTGACCCCATTTATGGTATCCAATATGGCAATATCCTTATGATCCATCCATCCATCTTCCAACTGATAATCCAGTACAGGACTATAGTACACTAAATTCCAATTAGTTCTACACTAAAGTGAATTTACCCAGAAGACTATGCATCTCCCACTGTCGAACTATAAAAGCATAACTTGCATAATTTTTCATCACCTCTTCATCACCTACCAACTTGTCCTTAAAAATGCACCTCAAGTTCCATTAACTAGTAATATTACCTGATGTCCGGCATTTTCCTTTCTGTCTCAGCCCTTCCATAGTCTGAAGCTTCCTGTTTGTTTCCTGTATCCTGGTCCATCTTTCCCTTCTAAAGCAGGGAAAATGCTCATGTCACAGCAGCCAGATCCAGCCTTTGGCCACATCCAGGCTTCAGGGGGAATCCGCCTGTTGTAGCGAGTCATGCTGCGCCCCCCACCATAGCGAGGTCACACACTGTAACCACAGCGATGATTTAGTGGACCAAGCCTCTTTCCTATGTCCTGCCAGTTGTAACAACGCCGGAGTGAACTTGCCTGGTTGCTTGGTATAATAATATTATAACCCATATTCCAAAAATTACATAAAGTCCATATTTACAATAATGTCAACATATATAAATCGATATGTCGCAGAAGCAAGGTGGGTTAAATGTATTCAACTACTTTTGGGTTATAATATTTCATAATGCTTAATTTAAGTACTAATTGCTTCTCTCTCTCGCTTTCTGTGTGTGGATTATGTTTATATTACATTGTGGGGACCAAATGTTTCCCATAATGTAATAAAAACCTGTTATTCCTACATTGTGGAGACCATTTTTCAGGTCCTCAAAAAGATCTGTGAATGCAATCAAAAGATGAAAAATACCAAAACATATTTTGTTTGGTTACTTATGGTTAAGGTTAGGGCTGGGTAGGGGTTAAGGTCATCATGTTGGGATTAGAGTTTTCCCCATAGAAATTAATGGTCCCCACAAAGATATTAGTACAGGTCTATCTCTCTAGCTCTCTCTCTCTCTGTGTGTGTGTATGTGTGTGTGTGATTGAGAGAGAGAGAGAATAAAGAGACATTTCACTCCAAGAGCAGACACACTCCAGACATATTTGTGCCCCACCCACACTTTTTAGACGCTCAGCTCTGAGAAGCGTCGGTGAGTAAAAACATTGGCACGCAGCACCTTGTCCTGCAAAGTTAAGGCATACAAGTAGGTCATTACCCTCAATTACAAGCCACGCTTAGCTTTTAATACCATGTTCACCAAAATCAAGGCTCGAACGGTCCCCTGTGTTACTGCTGCCTTTTCGTATTTGCTTTGACGTCAGGATTCGGCGATGTGTAGGATCACATAAGCCTGATCCGACAGGCTGTGCCTAGGTAATCAGACAAACTAACTCCAGGCATTTCCATTAAGTCTGTGCATCAGCCCCAATAACAATCATTCACACCTTCTTTTACTTACACTGTTAGCACTTGCGTTTATCTGCTGAATGGGGGGCAGTACTGCTTTGAATGTTTAGTTTTTCCCGTAGTGTAAGCGATATTCACAAATGACTAAGGATAAAAGGCGATAAAAGGGCCCACAGAGCCCTCAGAAGCTTTATAATGTTGTTCAGAATAATGTCATAAAACAATGCCGTATTTCGCAATTTGTTTAGCTTCTTTAAATTGAACATTTGATCATTGTATGCCAAGTTAATGTAGGCCTATATACAGCATATAATATGTACATCTGAACAGAATATTATAATCGTCATCGCGGTGATGATCGGATGCATCCTAAAATAAAATCATAAGCACTTAGAAGTAACGGGAAGACATTGTCTGGCTGACCCGATACATAACGGGAGCCCAGCGCGCCTGAAGCGCATGCGCCTGCCCTCTCAGCGGGCTGCTGCTGATAATTAAGGGCACCCGCCCCCGGAAAAATGAAACGGTCACACAGACAAACATAAACACACCGCCTGACCCTGCGCCTGTCAAAAAAGAAAAGGAAAAAAGAGAAAGAAATAAAAACACATTCCAGTTCCCGTAAAACGGGAAGAGGAGGGGTTTTGGGAAGCACGGTGACTCACCACTTTCTTTTAATGGCCAAGCTCTTGTCTCAGTAGGCTGACTCTGAATGTATGTTAAGTTACGGTCGGGATCAGTCGCCCGATTAAAATGGTAATGAGGGGCTTGAACGCACGCCGCCCCTAGACGACCCTTGCAGCTGCGAAGCCAGCCGCCTGCCGGCAAGCCGCGCCGTGCCCCCATCTTCCCCCGCATCATCCCACATCGCCCCGATCCCGTTTGAAGTTAATGGCACCCTGTCTTTTTTCAGATCGACGATAAATGACTAACTCGCCGAGTGTCATAGACCAGAACATGCTGGTCTGTGGGAAAGAAACACGCATGCAAATGTAGACGTCATTCAAAGACTCGAACGTACAACAGAAATTTTGATAATAATCAAAATAACAGGTTTCATCCAAATGAACAGTATCTCGGTTCGTGATCAGTTCCTAAGATATAAGCATCCGTTATATAATTATATTTATATATTTTTCATCTGCCCACGATTTTGTGAGTTAGATGAATATCACATGTCTATAATTATATTGCTGTTTATCACGTTCGTTTTCGTTAACATATCTCGTTTTTTTTCCTACCTCAAATTTTCAAAATTTACCAAAGTCTAAAACCACTGGTATGACTGGTACGGCTTTAATCCCTTGCAGATAGAACTCTCTGTACATTCATTACTATAAACCCTACTATAAATCTCTAAATCTACTTACACTTGTAGCTTCAGACTTATAAATTATAAGTATTTAAATAATAACCTGTCTAATATGGGGTTAATCAGGATATTAACAACTGAATACAAATTCAAAGGCTAGTAAAATACTAGAAAATAACTTGTCAAAACAGCATTGATTAATGTTGACTAACCATTTAGGTGGTGTTTGGCATAAAATCGGATGCAGTAAAAGAGGTGTAGTTCACCCCTTTATGTAGGTAGCTGACAATCTACAAGAAGTGGTGACTGCAGAACACACAACTGAGGAAGTTTACATGGTGAACGCACAAGCGTGAGAAGCCAGGCTTTCTGGCCGTGTCTGCGATGGACTCATCATGAAGTACAATCATCTGTGATTCCCCACACAAATGCCCCCAACTTTAAAAAGCTATCATTTTCAGGGAGTCTTGCAATTTTATTTTTATCCCTGAACAAATAAACTTGCGTTCCGCCCGCCTGACACACACAAAACAAACACGGAACGCAAACACCCAATAAGCTTATAATTGTCGGGGAAATTTTCCTAAATTTCCAGCAAAAATAACAAAATTACTCCTGAGCAGGATATCATAACTGCCGGCACGGCGGTCTGAGCGATCGCATCCACGTGGATTTCATGGCTATGTCACCACAAAGGCCTGTCAGCCTGCGAAGGACAGCCAGTGTGTGATTTATGCAGAATGAGATTCTCTGTTTGTGGGGGGGGGGGGGGGGGGTACGTTGGGGCAAAATTTTACAACCCAAACCACACACAGATTCTGGGTAAACACTTGCTGCCTTTTTGGTTGTGGTAATGAGGGATGGA
>JAODKC010000095.1:7651921-7662169 GCA_026777985.1 Mormyrops attenuatus | reverse complement strand
TGGAGACCAGGACTCGGGGAAACTGGCTCACTGCTTCTCGGACTAAGTGTGCGAACATGCCACGACTCATTGAATAGTAGGCTGAAGGGACGGGGGGGTTGGTGTCGACCAAATTTCATTGGAAGAACAAACTTCTGCCTTTTTCCTTATAGGGTACATATTAAGTACATCCTTCAGCCCTCAGTGAACTTCCGAAGAATCTGCCTTGGAAACGTGAGGCCTTTTGCCTCAACCCGATCATGACCGTGGTCATTTTTGCCACCATATGCACCTGCATCAGCTGAGTCGCCCGAAAACTGTGAACCACCGATTGAGCGGAACCACCGACTGAGCGGAACCACCGATTGAGCGGAACCACCGACTGAGCAGAACCACCGACTGAGCGGAACCACTGACTGGCCTGCACTGCAGATACTACGCTGCTCTCACACTCATTATGCAGATGCTGACCTGCCTTAGAGAGGAAGATTCCTCAACAAATTGAAGAGAATAACGCAAAGATGCATGAAGGAATTCTAGACATACACAAAATGCAAAGATTTTCAGTTTACTTTGAAGCTGATGTTTTAGTGTCAATCTCGTGCCATTCGTTTATGACACTGCATGAGATTTCACATTTAATAAAAACAAGTGACCAATTCTAGGCACAGACCTGCAGCACCTGTCATATACTAGTAAGGGAATTGTCCCCCACCATAATGTCTCTGGAACATCACTGTCTGGGTATTGAACGCATGAGACAACGTGGCTGTCACACCACTCGGGCGTATCACTCGAAGGAAGAGAAGTCGTATTTCACAAAACCTACAGTCAATAATCTGAAATTTCAAATCGTTGTGTCTGGTCACAGTAGAACTCTTCTGTAATACAACGCTCACTTGGGAAACAAGGACAGGTGAGACATGCTGATTATAAGGGATATCGAAACTAGATAAGAGAGATGCCATGTGCACCTGTGAGGTATGGGGTTTGTCTCTTGGCAGAGATTTAGGCTCTGTTTAAAAACTCTCCCCGTAAACATCCAACATCAGTGATGTTACCATACGGGAGGTGGCTTGGCTTAACTTTTCACACTCCAGACTTTTATTTTGACACATGCTCGCTGTTTTTCCAGCTAGGACTCAGAGGCCTTGGCTGTGCATAGAGGGGTTCCGTAGAAAACCACCATCCTCACATCATGGTCAAGAGTGACCCGCACATTCCGGCGAGTCAATATAAGCATACAGACTGGCTGCTACATCTGCCTGGGTCCCACTCAGCCTCCCGTCGCTGTTCTTCCTCGAGCTGCCCATGGCTTCCAGTCTACATATTCACCACCATGCTTAATAATAATACAATTTCCTTTTTTGGCCGTACTTTCCATCAGTGCAAAGTCTTTCACTGGAATCTCCTCAAATGTCAAATGTGTCTTCCTTTTGTTGCATGCCTGGCTCTAAAAATAAATAAAATGCAATCACGATGAATGATCACGTCAGTCGCCCTTTGGGAGTCTCCTCCCTGCATTGTCTGAAATTTCAAATATCACTGTCACGCCCACTCCTCGCGGGAATGCCGACTCTTCAGCGGCGAGCGGAGCCACCTGCTCCACCCCTTTAAATCCCCGCTGTACCTTGCTCTCAGTGTGAGATATTGTTGATCCAAATGCAACTTACTGAGCATGCTTCCTCTGTCCCCCATCCAGTCCTGAACCTTCCCGCCTGCCCAGTTCCCGTGCCTCTCCGATCCCGATCCCAGCCCTGATCCCGCTCCCATCTAACCTTCCCGGTGTGACTTCCTCCTTTCTTTTTTCCTGCCAGTAGGACTGACCACCTGCCTACAAACCCCACCTGCTTCGTGATCCTGATTATGATCTTGTTCAATGATTCTGATTCTGTTCGTGCGGATCCCAGTATAGAGCCCCGTGATCCCGCATCTTTGGGTCCTGGCATGTTGGATGTTTTACAACTACCTACATTGGCGTCCCGGGTGAGGGTTTCCTACAGCCCCTGCTTGGTGCTTTACCCTAGCAACCATTCACGCTGACTCACCCCCCCATGAGCTACCCTCTATTTATGTATTCGGGGTTTGCCCGATGCTGTTAGCCTGCACAGATGTGTTATGATAAAACAATTCGAGCTGAACAAGGGGACAAAATTGAGGAAGAACGGAAATTCTCTCGACCAATAGCAGGGCCCGGCCTCTGAAGCGGCCTCCCCCCTCGCCGCGGCCTGCTGTCGCGACTCATCCTCTGCTCGTCTGGGGCTGCAGAGGTCCTTTCCTGGAAGACCATGAGTACGACAAATGCACAGAGAGCTATTTATTGTCAGTCAGTGTTTACCTGAACCACGGACAACCTACTCAGTTTCACACAATGACAATTGACGTCTGAGCTTCGCCTGGCCCCGTGCAGGGGCTGTGCTCTCAGTGGTGCAATGTGTAGATACCGCCCCCCCCCCCATACGCACAGAAGCTCTGTGGCTTCTACATCTTAACATTCGTTCACAACAGCTCTTGTAAACAGAAACCAGCGGACCCCTAGATACCAAAGCAGTTGGAGAGCTTTGATGTCTCTCTCTCTCGCTCTTTCTCTCTCTCTCTTTCACTCACTCTCTCTCTCGCTCGCACTCTCTCTTCCTCTCCTGTCACTCACACACAGTTTCTGCTTCTCTGACCTGTTTTGCCCCTTGACTCCATCTGAGTCACGCAGGCGACTCCTGTCCCATTTTTGTACCCACTCCTGAAGATGAAGGCCATTGCATGCTCTCCGCACAGAACACGGTATCCACATGCGCTGGCAGAGATCGGGCAGTTTTGTTTAAACTGGTTTTGAAATAAAGGGTGGGACTGCACATCGAAGCCCTCATGACCTCATCTAGTGCTTTACTGGAAATAACCCAGTATGCTTTCTGTCCAGTAAAAGTAGCATTGTCACACATGGTAAAAATAGCCCAAGGATCAATCACCAAAACATACAGAAACAACATCAGCTATTGCGCTCATATTGTATAAACTCACAGATGACTGCAGTTCATGCAGGGCACATTATGAAATAAATGCGCCGTGCATTCAACATAGAAATTGTATGATAATTACTTACAATAATGCAGTTTTTTCATAATGCCGAAAAAGCGATTAGTCATTGTGAACAATGCCAATTTGCACATTGTACTTTTTTTTTGACAGAAGCTTACTTGACAAACTGAGTAAGAACGGGCCTTTGCATCAAATACAAGGAACAGGCCCCTCAATTAGGTAGATGAGGCAGAGAAAACAAAAAAATTACAAGTAAAGGGGAGAATAATGTAGTAAAAGAAGTGTCGTTATTTAGATTTCTACGCAACAAACACGGAGGACCTAAGGCAGCTATTCCCAACCCATGGGTCACGACCCAAATTTGGGCAAGTTCTGAAAGGCTGAGGCAGGGTTGGAAATGTAAGCATTTTAAAACCAGTGCACTTCTATGCTGATCCACGATCAGATTTCCCATCTCCAATCCTAGGATTAACCTATATAAACGGGTCTTGGGTCTGCAAATGCTTAGCGGAAAACTACTGACTAGTCAACCAATCCAAGAAGCCAAACTACAGCTGCTTAATTTAAAATTCACTGGCACATCTAATCAGATTTGTGCGATAGGCATTGATTGGCGAAAATTACAGAGTGCACTGTGCGCTTCATCATAGTGTTAATTTAAACTTGATATAGGGTTGCGACAGAGCTAGTAAAAACTGGGTCACGGTGGGAAAATCTGACCTAAGGGAACATAAAAGAGCTTAGAAACCGCAGGAAAATGTAAAATAAGTCACAATTTAAACACTGTGGCATTTAAAATTGTTCAAGATTGTGTTGTGAGCCTTTTATTGTTACTGGAAAGTGGCTCCTAATCTGAGTCTCCAAGGTTTTGTACCACATATCCAGTACAAGAGGATAAAAAAAAAAGTTTTGTTTCTTTCGTCCCGTGCCTCACCAGCCCCTCGCACATTCACTTCTATTATTTGCAGGAAAAGGAACGACATAAAGAACTGCGGCCCACAGCAAGTTCAGCGAGCCGGGCCAGGCGGAGCCGCAGGCCACAGAGGGCGTGTGTCCAGTTACGCAAAAAAGGGCCCAACGGCTGAACTTCCCTGCCCAAGTCAGAGGAGCTGGGAGGAAGACGGAGAGAAAACAGATACTGTCAACAAACCGGTTAATTCCAGAGACGGGTCCTGCGCGGCACGGGACGAGTGGTGGTTTGAAAAAAACTTTCCAGCAGCCCTCTTTCATCCCCCACGGCTCGGGGCACGCTGTGATTTCCCTGGCATCCTTGCATGCAAAAACGTGAGTAATTACAGCCTCGGCACACGGTCGGGGACAGATCTGCCCGATGACAAGAGCCAACAGGGGCTTATGTTTGGTGCAAATCTCCTAAAATATGTGACTTGAACCCAAGATAATTACACCACCTAGGCTAGGCCGCAGGCTTTTGCTGGAGGTGCATGTGATGTGCGCCTCCACCCTGCACTGCCCGCTGGTGTTTACTGTAAATCCTGGTGTAATAACTGGCAGCTTTATGGTATTACCTTGGGAAAACCACCATGTAACCGCAGGGGCAATTAAGGGCAATAATTAACCTGGACTTAAAAATAACTTGAACATTTTCACGTTGCGTGAATCCCGAGCCGTGCCGCCTTTGTTGTGCTGTCAGTGTGGAATGGAGCACATGCTGTCCCCAGCATCCCCACCCAGGACCGCGCCACATCTGAGTCTGCCCCGGGGGCCACCTCATCCCCAGGCAGAGGAGAGAGACTCGGGCAAAATGACGGCGGCCAGCCTATACGCTCTCCGAGATCAGTATACACACGCCAAGCAAGCTGATATTTCACCATCAACTCCTACACTCCTATGTAATTACCTCTACCCACTTTGGGTCTCTTCTGGTTTTGGTCCATTGCTATGCCGACAAGTGACCTTTGACCCCCTCCCCCTGCCTTCCCCCACAGTTATCTTAGGAGGGAGAGCAGCTGGCAGAGGAACCAGTGCTGGAAAACCCAAAATGACAAATGTCAGTGAAAAACAGGTAGGTTGCAGACCCTATGAAACAGTTGAGCATATCTACTGAACAAGATAGTGTTTCCTGTTCGGTTTATATAAGACATATTTATAGAAATAATAATTAATACATCATACATCTGAAGAAGCAGCACAACAGCAATATAACTAAATGTTCATACACCCCCTTCTTTGTTCTTCTAAAGGAATAAACACACTATAGAATCATTAGTTAGGAACAACAGTGATCTCACCTATACCGGTTATTCTAATGAAATTCTTGTGAGATTAAAACAAAGAATTGGAAAAAGGCAGTAAATGGTATCCAAGCAGGTAATTCAGGTCAGAATAAGACTGGTAATTCTGGAAGGGAATGAGAGCCAAACGCCAGCCTTGCATTGTTCTCCTCTGGCAGCAGACGGAGAGGTTAACTGTTCGTCACGAGCGGCGGACAGAAGGCGGACACCCTGTTTGAATGTTTTGTCTCTTAGGGACAAGGCTGTGAACTGCAGGCACCCGAGAGTCCCCTCTCTCTCCCGCTAAAGGTCTCTCACCGCTACAAGGCTCCTTCGCAGTTGACTTGCAGTCATGTCCGGCAGGCCTTGATTAGGACAGCGTTCATTAAAGCGATTATGCACTAACGTTCCGTCCTTTCCCAAAGGCTGTTGAATATGGAGGGGGCAGCTTGGGGGGGGGGGGGGTCCTTCTGCCTGAGTTAAAATCCCAGCTCCCACATTTGCATCTGACTAACCATGTTTCCCCGTCATGCGCGGGATCGTGCTGCCCAAGGGACAAAACTTTGCCTTTTGCTGGGCACCTGACTCACTGCACCTACAGGCGTCTTCAGGTTCACTGGGCTGCTAGAATCTTGAGGATCCTGCTATAGAAAGAAACTTGAGGATGTTTGCGCTGGGATTTAAGCAGCCATGGCCATCGTCAGCTGTCCGCTAGCATTGCGACCCGAGTGCCTTTAGTGGCGAGGGGGCAGGAAGCCTTTGAGGATCAGTTTATCCTTCTAACGTGTTGTTTTGCATGCCGCACGTCAGCATCCACTTAATACAGCTCTCTATAACTGTAGCTATGGTAAGTGTAAAGTAATTTATAAATCAACCTATTGAACATACACTGTATTACCATATCTGCATGCATATACAGATAGCATTGCATCAGGTTGACACTGATCTTGTCATCCTGGAAACAAAAAACTTGACAAAAAACGTGACAGCCCCAATCCATGAAGACCCTACCGAAATCCTTATAATGGTTAGGTGTAGGTTTGCTATATTTGCCAGTGGATATTAGGTCATACAACCAAATAAGTAAATGGGTACATGTGGACTTTTTTTTCTGCTAATAAATGTCAAGTTTAACATAAAGCTTCTTTCAAGAAATCACTCTATATATTTGTGTCATAGCATTAATAATATACTCACTACAGAAACTGTGTTGCTTAGAGACCTCTCCAGTATTGGACAAACATATAACAAGAGTTAAAGCAAAGTCTGTCAAGTTCCCAGTAAGAAAACATACTGGAGCTTATCTCCCAATCCGCATTTTCCTTCAGGAACAGAGACCCCCCCTCCCCCCAAAGACTCAGTTCCACACAGATTCACACACCATCGCTCATCAGATGACCGCGTTGCCCTTGGTTAAACGCCCAAAGCTGAACTTCGATGTGTGTAGCGGCATGCTAATGCTTGGGGGGGGCTTTAACTGCCTTTGTGTGGCCAGAGGCTCAACGCTCACCACTCTACCTAATCACTCCCTGGGCTCTTTCACTTTTCGCTTCTTTCCCCATCCTCCTTCTTTGTACCTTCTTTTTCTGTGTTTTTTGCAACAACATGCGGGCTGTCATTCCCTATGGCCCTCAATCAAAGAGATGACAACACTGAATGAAATGAGCTGTGTCTGGCGTGGACATTGTGAAGAAGGAGACTCGCAGAATTCTGCCTTTGGACTTTTCCAGGAATTAGCAACCAGCAAATGAATCAGCCTTTCATTTTTAAAGATTCTGTGAGACAGTTAACTGCAAATCGCTGCGTTGTGATCCAAGACAGCACCTATGACCGTGCAAATATTAGTAAAATGCTCTTACAGTAAATTACATGCATCAGTGCAATTAACTGCGGGTGATGCTAAAATAATACCTACTTGTACCTGAAATTCTTTCTTTTGATAGTTAATGTGTTTGAAGTTGCAGGTGTTTGTGTTTATCATACCAAAAAAAGTATTTCAATATTTTCACCTACATCTCTCTGACAGTAGTTGTTAACCAGGCTTTGTAACTGAGGTAAATGTTTTTAAAAGCCTTTCCTGTAGATTAGCAGGCCTAACCAGTATTGTGAGCCCGGTCATTCTCTTGATTGAAGGATAAACATAAAATGCAGTGAACAATTTCATCTTTATAAATATATTGACTTCTTTCCTTCTTTGTTTGTTGAGTAATTTTCCTTATGGGAAGAAGTCAGTGGTCTTCGTTGCTACCACGCATCATAGAGAACCCAGCTGGGAGCCGTGCACCTAACGACACGAACGATGTCTATAACATTTTAAATTTACAGAGATCGACTGAGGAAACAATGGTGAACATTTGATACCGAAAATACACCATACCCAACCCTGTGGTGCACGTTACAAATCGGACCCTAAACCGTCGACCAAATCGAGACCTCATTGGTAAGGGATGCGGAAGCCGAGTGTCAGATAATTTGATCACCTATACATGAAAGGTGCAGCACACATGCCACCGAAGTCTCTCGTCTTTTCTAGGACCGGAAGATTCCGTTTACTCCCTTATTATACAAACTGCACGCTCATACTTTCAGAATGACTTTCAGTCGGCTCATTAATGTGGCAAACTTATCGGTTGTCGCGGTAGACGGCTTTTAGACCCACGCCTTTTGATCAAAGAGCACCCACATCGTCATTATCGTGAGGTATAATTGACAGCAGTAATTATATGTTGTACTGTAAATTACTTGTTTACCTGAATAACTGGAAACGATGGTAGGATTGCGAGCGTATTTCGATTTTTAAACTTATTGATGTTCAGTCGTTTCTAAATGTCTAGTAGCATACCACCGAAACGATCTCTCACTCGTTTCTAAGCATTTCATTCATTTCGCACGCATGTGTCAGCCATACATCTTTCATGGAGTAGCTTTTGATGCAAACCAAGGACGTTTCTAGGTATTGAAAAGATCAGGGGCTAAGTCAAGTTTACCTGGGGCTTGACTTATTTTATTTTTGAAGGAAGATTGGCATCGGGGCTAAAATACTCGGGGATGTATCTGCGCCCGTGATACAAACACACACCATTCGATCTTTAAACAAACATGTTTGCAGCTTATAAACCACAGGATATTGCACATTGATCAAGACCTTCAATTTTGCTCACTCTGATGCTATCAGTTTTATAAGCGTTTTCATTTCACAGCACCGACATATAGTGTCGGAGTAAAGTTGAACTCGGATTTCTGTGAGATTCTGTAATCTGTTTTATATACCGTGGGGATGTTAAAAATAGAGGTTAACATCCATTGTTCCTACATGCTAACTTTTACGTGTGCATTTACATTAAGATTATATTGCTTACTGCACTGTAAACAGGTGTTAAGAAATAAATTCTTTTGCTTATATATACAAAGCCTTAGTCATTGCTGTGCCGTATGGTTAATCAGATTCACTTTTGGCGCATTGTGCGCGTTCTGTTATGCGCGTTCTGTGCATTTACTCAGGGTGGAGGAAAGCACTCATCGGGCATCTGTCTCATGACGAGGGACTCAGTATAAAAAAGGCTCACATATTCCCACATCCAGATGCGAGTGGCAGCTGTGACGGTGGAGCGTTTAAATGCCATCGACTATCGAACATCTGGACAGTTATTTTTAAGTGGCACACAAAGAAAAACGTCGTGCTTCATCAGGATGGTGCTTTCACCAAAAGTGACGCTTAATTGGTGTATAGAAGACTGATCAGATAGCTAAATACCAGGGGAGACTCTAGCTATTGAAAAGATCAAGGTGAAGTGTACTTGGGGCTTGACCGTTTTTTTGAAGGAAGATTAGCATCGGGGCAAAAATAATAGGGGCTCGGCTTAGCATACTCGGGGTTATAGCCTCGAGTGATTGGACCTAACGAGGGCCATGCTCAATACTGAAACCACCCCCCCGAGGGTTCAAGGTCTTGCGGGTTGCCCTACTTTAGGAAGCTGAGGGTGTGTAATAACATAAACACAGAAGACATGCCCCCTCTGCCCGCCCATTTCATTCTACTTCTCCCGTTTATGGTTAAACTCTCGCCCAGCAACACACACATTGCCATGGTGAACTGGACATGTGACCTTATCTTCAGCCAGAACCCCGTGCCTTCACAGTCAGCACAGCAGCACTGAAAGAGAGCGTTACAGTGCAATCCTGAATAAGCTCTCTTGAAACGGCTTTTTACACTTTCTAGATAGTTCACAGAGGTTAATGTAGTTTTACCTTTGATAAATGTTATTAATTCCCAGGTCAATGCATATTAATTTTTATATACTATTACTGTTATGGGGAGTCCCCAAATATGTCATTATGCCACTTTATCAGGGAACTAACCACAGAATACTTGGAAACCTTTCTCTGCAATCAGATTTATCACTAGGGTCCTTCTCTGGTCCGACACCCTGGTCATTGGTCATGTCCTTTTCTTGCTTCCAGTTTATGAGCTAAGCAGTAGGCCTATAAACATTTCAGCATTCACTAACGAGCATAAAGGTTTTCACAGTTTTGTGATGCGATACTTGTAGGTGTGTATATATTTTGATTAAAGCATGCATCCAAGGGCATAAGCCAAGGGAATTTTGTTTATGTAGCAAAAACAGGTGTTGTTTGTTGCTGGTCCATAGTGTGTTTCCTTCACCTAGAAGGGAGTTGATATCAACGTCTCAGAACTTGATGCGGTCTAGTGCAATATCTAACCGTAGGAATACATTCCACCTGTTAGCTATGTGTGATGAATTTCCCCCCTCCCAGGTGTCACTTCCTAATAAGGATAACGAAATCTAACCCGGCAGCCCAGGTGACTTTATGAGAGTTGAAACAAATTTTATTTGACATGCCTACACACGATATTATCAGCGCGTTGCTTGCGGCATAAACCATGGGGGGGGGGGGGGGGGGGGCGGGGGGGGGGGGGGGGGGGGCCGGGGGGGGGGGGGGGGGGGGCGCGCGGCGGGGCGGGCGGGGGGGGGGGCGCGCGGCG
>JAODKC010000095.1:7599463-7644753 GCA_026777985.1 Mormyrops attenuatus | reverse complement strand
GGACCCACCCCACAAGTTTAGAATACCCCTTTCTAGAGCTATTTTAATAGTCATCTTTTCACATTTTTTAAACATGCAATATCCCTATGCTAATTATATAGTACATTCCATTTGCAAATGTATTAGATGCTACTAATCTTGATCATATTACATCATTGTAGCTGTCGATTTATGGACTCATCCTTACAGTTTACTCTGAATCTTATCTGCAAATACAGATAACATGCACTACACAAAATTCTACCCTCAAGTGTTACAAAGAAGGGCACTTACATCTTGGCTGAGGGCACCTATCGTCTTCTGTAGTTCTTTGACAAACTTCAGGTTATGGACAACTTCTTCGTACGTCTCCACAGCATCCTGGAAAGTAGAGAGCGCGTGATCTGCACAAATTCACGATAGCAGTACATTTCAGCCAAACATGCAGAATTTCATTTGCCGATCGGCTCCTGGCTTTAATCTGGAAGTTACCCACCAGTTGGTCCTGATTGAGGGATTCCCCGTTCTTTACACATTTCTTGTAATGTTCCAGTTTTAACTGAAAACGTATATAAAAGCATCACAAGCTTAGTGTGCAACGACTCTAGGCTAAGCAAAGACATTCTGAATACCAGCAAAAATATGCTATACAAGTAGGCCTATGTATCTCTGCAAAGATCAAAAAGTTGCTCGCTAAGAATTCACCAACTTTACCTTCTTTTTCTCAATATTGCGGATCTTGTGCTTCAGGCAGATAAGGCTGTTTTCAACATACGTCTCATAGCCTTGGTAAGTAGTGGTAGAAGCAGCAAGATCCAGCTGCAAAGAGCTCAAGGCATTGGGAGGGTCTGGTCTGGGGCTCCCCGGGGTCTCGGGCACCTCCTCAGAGCATTCCGAGGGGGAAGACACATCGAGGATGGAGGAAGACGACTGGTGCACCATCTTGCCTAAGATAGAAGGCAGGAAAAAAAAAAAAATATATATATGTTTGACACATAGCTCAGTCAGGGCGGGGGCGGGAACAAATACATGGGCCAGGTCCAATAAGAATGACACGCAGCATTTGGCTGCATGTGGTACCAGTCTACATTCACCCACACGAGAAAGGTAGCCCAACACAAAAGATTTTTTAAATGACGAGCAAACACGTAAATTTTAAAATACACAGCCATCAAGAGAAAACACCAGGACTGCAGCAAATTCACCTGAAAGGGCTGACTAACCTACATTTAGAACATTGCACGCTTGACGTTATACAAGGATAAGCAACATCGCAGGTTAAGTGTGCACAAATAATACATTAGGATAATAAAACAAATCACAATCCCTTACGTCACCAGCACCAGCGTGGACGGTAAAGAAGCGACAGGACCGCACCATACTGCTTGTTTTACTCCCGTCGTAAACAACCACTCAAAGAAGCTTCCTTCAGAAAACCGGCAACACGATTAATACACACCACAAACCATTAAAATAAAATCCCAAAAACACATTTGCCACGAGGGAGCAAAACTGATTTCAGCAAACTTGCATGTCATCCATACGAACTTGCAGCGGAAGTTCATCCCCGTAGCCTATGATTTAAGATATAGAAGCGGCACATCCAGATCTCACACACCAGCAAACAAACGAATACTCCTGCAAAAACAAATTAGCAGTAAAGCTTAAGACAAACCAGTCGCTCGCCACGCCAATGAAACAGACGCGCAAAATAAATAAATGTTCCAAATGTTACCCGGTGCAGGTGTTTAACAGAAGGGAGAAAAGGGGGAATTATTAGCGGAAAAGGAAAAACCTCCGCTAAAGGACCACTCCTGCCACACGAACCTAAATGCGCGATGTTAGCTTCAGCACGGACTGGCCATGTCCCACCTTAATAGCGTTTTATAGACTGAAGCGCTTCAGCAATTAGGGGATATAGATGCAGAGTGACGTCATCGTGCCCGGCGCGCCGGAGGCCGCACGCGCAAGCACGCACCCAAGCTGGCAGGCTGACTGAGAAAAACAGTAACACAATCCTCCTATTTCTACTCCTAGTTTCCCTGCTAACCCTCCTTTTTTAGTCTGGGGAGATGCCTTAAATAAAACCATGACCTTAATTCCCTACCTGTCCATCACAGTGTTTGCCCTTATAAAATCCAGTAAGCAGATTTTATATATGCAGTATGTGACGTCAGATTGGTTGCCAAAATTTCCTGATATTGCTGAACAAACATCTTTCACCGCAACAGCAATATTTTGTTTGCAA
Organism: Mormyrops attenuatus; assembly: GCA_026777985.1. Lineage (NCBI taxonomy): Eukaryota > Metazoa > Chordata > Actinopteri > Osteoglossiformes > Mormyridae > Mormyrops > Mormyrops attenuatus. The sequence continues at coordinate 7,642,526 of JAODKC010000095.1, read as the reverse complement.
ACGGTTCTAACCTTTACCGTGTGTTGTTGTGTTCATGGTATCGGAAGTGAAACCAAAACAATTACACGTCGTAAATTGTAATCAACTTCTGATCATTAGGTTTCACAGAAAACCTTTGTACCATGCAGTTGCTTGAATTTGGTTGGTTTTTTGGAAGTTTATATTTAAATATGTTATCTTCATTATAAAATCTTATGTGCGGTGATTAATCCGTAACTCTAATACAACAACAAGAACAACATTTATTTTTGTATAGCGCTTGTTCACAACATGACATCGTCTCAAAGCGCTTTACAGCATCCCCAGCCAGAGCCCCCAGAGAGCAAACCAGAGGCGACAGTGGCAAGGAAAAACTCCGCAGAAGGAGGAAACCTTGGGAGGAACCAGACTCAAAGGGGGAGCCCATCCTCCAGGGGGCAGCAGAGGAAGCCCTAACCCTAACCAGACTCAAAGGGGGAAGCCCATTCTCCAGGGGCTGGCAAATTAAGTCCATAATAAGTCCCAGTTTATAAAGTAAAATCATGTACAGTCCAGCATCTCAACATACAATATCCATAACCTCTGGAGAGGTCCAACTCAAATCTCTAATCACGTGGGATGTTACCCGCAACCGCAACTACATGTAACTTTATTGGACAAACAAGAATGAAAAACTAGGCACTCTTTTTTTTTTATTTTTTATTTCAACTGCTTTACACTCTGGAAGCCGACAATTCTTGGATGTCAAACATAAAAGCATGTTCTGCTTGTAGATCAAATCAACACATAGTTGATTTGCTGTCCAGTAAAGCCATTGATTTTGACATAGAGAATATATTCTTGAAATATTGAAGGTATTTGTGCGGATTAAGGCGGCGTTTGTTTTCCTACACAGCTCTTATCCAGATGCTTAGCAGTGACCATAGCTAGTGCCCAGTACGTTTCTGACAATATGTTGTTATCTAAAAACAAGTTCATTAGTACACAATCTAGAGCTGACCAAATGATTTAAAAATCAGATGCTTTTATAAACAAGAAATAACAAAATAATGATTCTTCTGTGTGTGACAGTACAACCTTAAAGACATAAAACAATTACTCATATTACAATCTTTGCCAGGAATCTCTGTATCTTTTTGACAAGAGATGATACTTTATATAATTTATGGAACATGTTGTGTTGTTTGATTACCATCTTTGACAAGGACTACATCCTGTCAGCTTGTTACCTCAGAGACACCATGCTACAGTAGCCTGCATCAGCCTAGCTGACAGCAGGTGTCACTGCAGAGCCAAAAGAGGAACCCAACTGGAATCCAAGCCAGACTCCTGTGTTTCGCTTCTTAGCCACAGATTTCCAGTTTCAGAGCAGGAATTAAGCTTGGACACCTACTGCAGGGTGTGCTTTCTGTTAATGGCATGCTACTCTCAAATAAGAGCCTAAATTGGCAAAATAAACGTGAAAGCAGTCTCACACACACACTATATTGGCAAAAGTATAGGGGCACCCCTCCAAATAATTGAATTCAGGTGTTTCAAACCCTTCCATAGCCACAGTGTATAAAATCAAGCACCTACACATGCAGACTGCTTCTACAAACATTTGCGAAAGAATGGGTCACTCTCAGGAGCTCAGTGAATTCAAGCGCGGTACCGTGATTGGACTTACTGCACAGGTGGCATCCTTTCATGAAATTTCCTTGCTACTAAATATTCCACGGTCAACTGTTAATGGTATTATAACAAAGTGGAAGCTATTGGGACCAACGGCAACTCAGGCACAAAGTGGTAGGTCACGTAAAATCACAGAGCGGGGACAACGCATGCTGACACGCACAGTGTGCAGAAGTCACCAACTGTCTGCAGAGTCAATAGCTAGAGACCTCCAAACTTCGTGTGGCCTTCAGATTAGCTCAAGAACAGTGCGTAGAGAACTTCATGGAATGGGTTTCCATGGCCGAGCAGCTGCATCCAAGCCTTACGTCACCAAGTGCAATGCAAAGCGTTAGATGCAGTGGTGTAAAGCACGGCGCCACTGGACACTAGAGCAGTGGAGACGTGTTCTCTGGTGTGACTAGACACACTTCTCTGTCAAAGTCTGGGTTTGGCGGTTACCAGGAGAACAGTACTTGCCTGACTGCATTGTGCCAAGTGTAAAGATTGGTGGAGGGGGGATTATGGTGTGGGGTTGTTTTTATTAATGCTGCAGCATTCAAAGCCATTTTGGACGATTTCATGCTCCCAACCTTGTGGGAACAGTTTGACGATGGCCCCTTCCTGTTCCAACATGACTGCGCACCAGTGCACAAAGCAAGGTCCATAAGGACATGGATGAGCAAGTCTGGTGTGGAGGAACTTGACTAACCTACACAGAGCCCTGATCTCAACCTGATAGAACACCTTTGGGATGAATTAGAGCGGAGACTGCGAGCCAGGCCTTCTCGTCCAACATCAGTGCCTGACCTCACAAATGTTCTCCTGGAAGAATGGTCAAAAATTCCCATAAACACACTCCTAAACCTTGTGGACAGACTTCCCAGAAGAGCTGAAGCTGTTATAGCTGCAAAGGGTGGGCCAACTACATATTAAAGCGTATGTGTTAAGAATGGGGTGCCACTAAAGTTCATGCGTGTGTAAAGGCAGGTGTCCCAATACTTTTGGAAATATATTGTATATCACTAGTTTTCTGGATCATTTCTCCATGTGCCCCCCCACTCACCTTCCCCGTGCTTGTCAGTGTGCTGGAAGGCCTGAACCAGACGCAGGGTCTCGTCCACGGAGCGTCCCACTGGCAGGTCGTTGATGGTTATCTGCCTCAGGATGCCCTTTCCGTCAATCACAAACAGGCCCCTGAACACAGAATCAAGGTGGTCAGATCACTGGGCTGCACAGCTGGTCCTGCAGTACTACCATCTGTGGGCTGTATCCTTCTACTTGATCTTTCTCAATTTACAAATCAGGTCATGTGACTGACTGCCAATTTAATTCTTCCCTTATAAAAACCTCAGAATAATGTTTTACTAACAAAGAGCGGCACAATTCAAAACTGTTCAAAATGCAAGTAGTAATTTTAATCGCCTACACTACCTAACCCATAGGCCACAATCAGCCGCTAGGTGAGCAAGCCTAAGTATTTTGTATCAAACAAAGGTGACAGACTAACGCAACCTTGTAGTCCTGCTAAGAGGCTCTGTGGCTTGTTGAAAGATGCAACGAAAGTTGTCTGGCAAGAGCCCAATGAGACCCAATTAAACATCCGAGTACAAACAGAGACACTCAGGAATATGACTGAGTACCAGTAACACAGACAAATTACTGTCCTGACTAAATGACTAAACGTTATAGGAAGAGCAGCGTCTCACACTGTGCCCAGGTGGAATGCAATACAAACCGGTAAGTGATGCCCTCGTCCTCCTTAAGCACCCCATAGTCGCGGGAGATCGACTTGTTCACGTCAGCCAGCAGCGGGATCTTCATTGGGCCCAGGCCCCCTTCCTTCCGTGGTGTGTTGATCCTAGGGGGAACCAAGCACACACCAAAGTTGTCATGGAGATGACAGACATGAAGTCACATGACTGCACACTTCAAAGCGAAACTCTGGGAACAGGGCAATATAAATGAAATATCAATTAAAGAGATGCACGTCTTAATATGACTGTTAGTCTCACACAGTATCTTTCCCTCCACTCTAAGTGTGTTATCACATGCCGTAAAGCTGCACAAGAGGGTGATATGGGGCTGGGCGGAGAGGGTGATATGGAAAACAGCCCAACTAAGGGAAAAAAAAATACATTCTTACAACCATCTCTTCTGTAATAGAGACATGACAGCCATGGAAAAACACATCTACTGGGGTTTCCTCAAAGACTGGTCTGTGGCCCAGGGACGGGCCATACTATGCTTAGTGCAGTAAATGTGGTTCAGACTGGCCTTGTGGTTGGAAAGGGAGAAATCCTGTGCTACTCCATCTTACAGGCAGAACACCAAGAAACTTGCACCCCACCCCAAAACCAGCCCTTTGTTCTGGAGGGACAATCTCACCAGGCCAGGTGGCTGAACTGGGAGTCTATGGAGGCTCCGATCACCTCGCAGTCTATCTTACGGAACTCGTCCACCTGATCGCTGAAAGCCACAATCTCCGTGGGGCACACGAAGGTGAAGTCCAGGGGGTAGAAAAAGAGCACCACATACTTTCCTGCGAGGCCCAGAGAGGTGAGGAAAAACAAGAGGAGGAAGAGACCCTGGTGAGAAGGAGTCTTCAGACATGGAGAGCACACGTGCACAGCTCTCTCAGACAGGTCCTTACCTCTGTAATCAGACAGCTTGACCTCCTTAAACGCCCCATCCACCACAGCCGTAGTGCTGAACTGAGGAGCAGGGTGTCCGATCTTGGCGTTCCCAGCAGACATGGCGAAGAGTGGGTTTCCTTAAAACAATTACAAACTCAATGGGATACTTCACCAGCAATAGTATGGCCAGTATTCAAACACCCATGTGTGTATGGAGGTAGGCTCTGAAGCTATTGAAGATGTCCGCCTTCGAATCGCATCTCTGCTTCTGCAGACATCTCCATTACCACTCGCGCCTTACCTACCGAGACGGCGCCGTCAAAGCGGATCGACTATTTCTCAGAAGGGATCCCGACACCATCGATATCATACTTCATTGCTCATTTTACGTTTGGCTTCTTGAAGAAATAGGTTTAAGAAACCGTGAGCTCTCTATGAATGAACTATTCACCTCTCCATAGTAACGCATGTTTGTCACAGGTGAATTTTAAAAGTCATCCAAGGAGAAATGAAGTTTCTCAACAAAGTAATATGGGGACACCATTACGGCCGAACAGATAACTTATTTAATCAACTTTCGAATTATATACAAGTTAACAAGAACATTGCAGCAAAACACACCACACAATTAAACATATTAATTTTAAAGCGAGTTACCAAAGCAGAATTAAATATAAATTAGGTCTGGTTTAGCTAATTCTGGTTCCCCGGGTCATACACGATGACGTGACCCAGATAAAGCGCCAAGGCGCTTTATTTTCAATACAGACTTCATCTGTAACACATCTAAATAATCGTCACAGAACATTCCATTATCACCTCTAATATTCCTTAAAACAAAACACAAAAGCGTAAATTTGTGCGGATGAGAGAACTTACAAAAAAAATCCGCTACCTACAGCAGAGACGCAGCCTCTCGCAACTTAAGGGGAGGAACTTTTGAAGAAAAGCCCAAGACATCGGGCGCTGACCTCTAACACGCCCCCTAAAATCCCGCGAGATTATATCGCGCGAAAGCATCCGTGACGTATGCGTGAAGATCGCGCATGCGTAATCTGACCAAACAATTGTGCTAGTGACGTTCTGCAGCTGTTTGGGTATTGACAGCGAACGAATGCTCTATAATGGAGTAGTATATTAAGTATATTAGTGTATTGAGGTCTGAGAGGAGACAAGAAAATGTAAATCTTATGTAGTGTTATACTTGTTTATAGATTAAATCAAATATTTATGCTCATCTTCTTTGAGTTCTTTGTTTAGAAGGATACAACATAGATATACAACATAACGGAAAACATAGAGCTAAATATAGAAGTCCCGTAGTATCGTTTTATTATTATTTATATTAAGTGGTCGTTCGAACTATATATCCCAGAAAGCATTGCAACGTACCGTCAAAAACTTTAATGAAAAATTTCTGTATTGCGATGAATTAACAATCACTTTCTGGAAAACACAATGTGTTTGCAGTTTATTTCTTTAAATTCAAATTAGTATATTTGTATTTTGTAATACTACTTTCTTTCTACAAGTAGTGAAAGGTCAAAGGGCGACGTGGCTGCGCGCGGGATTATCGTCAACACTGGAAAAAGAAGCGAGCGAGACTTGCTGACTGAAAAAGTGTGTATGTTTTATTAATTTAAAACGTTAACCGTATGCTGAGGGTAGCGTGTTTTTCATGCATTTTACCTTTTCCATTCAAATTTTTATGTGCTTTTATCAATCTGTTATCTGTTCGCTAGTAATGAATCAAATATTTCGTAAAACCAATTAAGACACAAACTGTTTTTGTAGATGAACGCAGATGGGTTAAGATCATTGTCAAGTATACGTGCGCACTAAATAACTTTTTTTTTGCTGCCTTTTTGTATTGTTATAGTTATCTAAAGTGGGGATTGTTGCGTATAGCTGATGGGTAACTAATTGGTTCAGTCTAGATGAATTGCAAAGATGCAAATACTAATATTAGTAATTATACTGTTGAATGCACTTTGAAGCGTAAACTCAGTCGATGTCGGTTTTATGCATACCATATTCCCCAAATGTATATTTGATTACTTAGCCCACACACACAAGCGCAATAAGTCTTTACTCCGAACTGTATGATCACGACAGTCACAAATCATGGACCTCGGTGACTTTGAGGCGGATAACTCAGCCAGCTGCCGCCTGGCCTCAGCGGTGCCAGATATCTGCAAAACGGAAGACTGTTGCCTGGGTATTGATGAGGCAGGTCGAGGACCCGTACTTGGTAAGTGCTGTAAGTCCAACTTAGTAGGTTTGTTGGTCATTAATTAGGTTGGTCAGTCATTTAGTTGTATAGAAAGCAATTGTATCCTAACCCACACTAGAATGATTGTAATTTTCCATATCTTTTGATTTGGGTGTAACACAGGCAGGAAGACATTTTGCTTCCCAGTGTCACACTGGCTCCAGAACAGTTTTACAGTTTCTCTGCAAAGCAAGATTTCTCAGTTAGCTGGGATAACTTAAGCTAGAAGTCATGACTGCTTCTTACTTAAATTCTTATTGGACGATCAAGACGATCTAGCTTAAGTTATCTAAGAGAGAAATCCTTATTTGTGAAACACCCCCCAGATTGGTGTACCTTTTACATTGATTTTATGTTTTTCTAGGACCCATGGTTTATGGTATATGTTTCTGCCCAATCAAGATGAAGGACGATTTGAAGGCCTTGAAAGTGGCAGGTCAGCCGAAATGCAGTCTTCACAGCAAACTCTTTATTTGCATTCAGGCACTCGCTCAGGCCATCCCAAGAATTTACATGTTGCCGAAGTGTAACTCGTGATTATTTCCACATCTAAGTTTTGTTTAAGTTTTTCTTTTCCCTCAAGATTCTAAAACATTATCGGAGGCCGAGCGGGAAAACCTGTTCAGTAAAATTGACGAGGCAAAAGACTTTGTGGGCTGGGCACTGCAGATCCTGTCGCCCAACACCATCTCTAACAGCATGCTGCAGAGGTAGGAGCTCAGAGAGGATCTCCACCCATGTGCTGCACAAGTGTAAGACCCCAGATAAACACAGCCGTTAGCAGTCTGGCGGCCTGTGGGGGGCGGGGCCCTGCCACATTATGCGTTGGACTGTGGCATCAATGGAAATCTAAGCACTTAATCAGGACGCAGAGTAGTATGCCCATATCTTTTGATTTAAGAATGTAGGGGAGAAAATTTGAAAGATAAATCCTAAAATAACAGGCAGTAAACATTGTTGTGTGCAGAATTTAGTTTTGCATAACTTTTTGCAACATCAAAGGCATTCATGTAGACTGTGTCTCACAGAAACTTTTGACTGGTTAAAAATGGTAGCAGGTCTTGCCTGACTGCGTGTGTCTCTCTCCCCAGGGTGAAGTACAACTTAAACGCACTCTCTCATGATGCCGCCATTAGTCTGGTGCAGTACGCCTTGGACTGCGGCGTGCAGCTCAAAGAGGTACTGCCGAACTGACGTCCTCATGAGTCCTGTCCCCGATGACCTAATTTACAAGAATCCACCCACCAGTCCTGAGATGAGGAGCCCTCAGTCTTGTCCTCCCGTGACCCAGGTGTTCGTCGACACCGTGGGGCCTGCGGAGAAGTACCAGGAGAAGCTGTCGCAGCGTTTCCCTGGCGTGGAGGTGACTGTGCGCCCCAAAGCGGATTCCCTCTTTCCCATCGTCAGCGCGGCTAGCATCTGTGCCAAGGTCAGCATGCAATCAGGAAGGTTATCTTACATACATGCTGGATGCATGTCATGATACCAGTTTATTCCTTGTACCGGTTCAGTCCTGTTTTGGATGATTTAATTTTGGTCTGCTCAGTGGGTAGCATTGTTGGTTCCACACCTCCAGGGTTTGGGATTCGAACCCTTCCTCTACTGTGCGTCTTTGGGGTTTGCTTGTTCTCCCCACATTGGCTTTTCTCTTGCAGTCCACAGATATGCAGTTAGGCTAGTCGGTGTCTGAATTGTCAGTAGAGCCCTCTTTTCTGCCTGGGGTAGGCTCTAGGCCCCGCACCCCCAACCTTGCCCAACATAACCAGCTGAAAAAAAGTTGGATAATTTGGGTCTGTTGTAACATCATTACATCACCTTAACCTTGTTATTAGCTGATACCTGCTAATAATAATTGTGGCCCTCTTTTAAGTCTTTGTAGAAAAATCCCGCTTTGACCTTACTGTGTATGTGTTTGCCGAGATGGATTGTCGCTGATTCTATTTATCTTGCTGCTTACAGGGATGCCCTGAGGGGGGCAGTGCAGTCACTGTTATTTGTCACAAATTGGTGTAATATATGACTTGTGAAGGACTTATCATTGTCCTGTCTTGTCCCTTTTTTTATCAGGCCTTTTTTCCCCTTTATATTATTTTGGCAGGAGTGATGTCTCAGTCTGTATATCACCCCTTGTTCTCAGGTGGCGAGGGACCACGCCGTGAAGTCCTGGCAATTTAGGGAGGACTTGAAAGACGTGGGCACAGATTACGGCTCGGGGTACCCCAACGGTGCGTGTGTCGTGAGCCTCCCGGGGCGCCCCGGCAGGTTATTGGATGGCTGTTGGCTTAGCGAGCGACGCCTGTCTCACTCCTATCCTCAGATCCAAAGACGAAGAGTTGGCTGCAGAAGCACCTGGACCCTGTTTTCGGGTACCCGCAGTTCGTGAGGTTTAGCTGGAGCACGGTGCAGACGCTGCTGGACAGTCAGGCCGTGCCTGTGCACTGGTGAGGCCCGGCCTGGGGTAGTGGGGAGACACCAGAGATTAACGGGGGGGGGATCCCCGACAGCTGTGTGTATTTGCACTGCTAGGGGGGCTTTTCCCAGAAGCGTCAGACCTCCTGTTCGTTTCATGGGTTTCTCCCAAATCCATTTGTAATTAATGCGTCAAGTTGTCCCTGTCATTAATTAACATGCCATTGACTGGCTCGTTAATCATGACATCCCTGTTAGGCCCCTCCTCCTCTCCTTACGGTCATGCCTGCCAAGCACTGTATACTTAACCCAGGTCATGCATGTTCGCCCAGTTTAATTCATTTGCAGTTATTCATTTATATTTTTATCCTATTTAAAAAAATGAGGTGTTAATAAATAAGGTATCGAGTGCACCTTGAGATGGGGTGACTCAGCGCGGTGATAAAGGTGAGTACCCCACAGCTGAAGGTATCCCCGGCTGATTAATGGGCACCAGCCTGTGAAGGACTCGCAAGGCGGTTACTCAGCAGGAATAATTCTCTGTCTTTGTTCACCGCCGCGTTTCGTAGGGTTTCTTCTCTGAATTGTAAAGGTCACAAAGCCTGTGTCTTTGAAAGTGAGCAGCCCAGTCTACTTTCATGTGACTCGGTTATTAAGATCCTAAGCTATATGTCTTAAGTGTAGTGCTTAATATTCCTGTGTTTTGCTCATTTATAATATTCTGAGTAAAATAGGTCATTTTGATAATTTACTAACACAGTGTTTATGTAACACACTGTTAGTAGGTATTGACAGTCCTTTACTAGTCTGTAAAGGCTTTTGGGAAGCGCTTGTTAAAGTTCTATGTTGATCACATACAGCTGTTGTGAAGTTGTGTGTTGATCACTTTGGATTGTGGAGTTTGGGAGATCCACCCCGGGCTGTTGTGGTTAACGTGTGTATGGTTACCTCCCACATATGCAACTGCTGGGTTCATCGTGCGTGATGTCGCCCTCGCTTTGGGATCCCCTTCCTAAGAAAGCTGGAGTACGACATTGCCTGACCCGCTTTAAAAATGCCTCCCATCACCCATAGGTGGCGCCCCCATTAGTGGGAGGTTCCAGCAAATAATAATTACGAGTGATTACTATTAAAAAGATCTGCTGAACCTATCGGAAGGTTTGGTAGAATGTGTTGGTCCTGTGTTAGCATACGTATTCTGTAGTGTGTCGACGTGCCTGTGTGTGTTCAGGGACGACGAGGAGGAGGACGGTGAGAAGGCCGCCGCCAGGCAGAGCTGCGCCTCCATGCTGTCCTACTTTGGGCGCAGCAAGCCGTCTGGCCGGACGCCCCACCGCTTCTTCTCGGAGAGGAACCTGGAGACCCTGGACTCGCTGTGAACCCTGGTGCCACTGTCCCAGCAGACGTGGAAAGAAGCCATGTCTCTCGTGTATATATAGCGTGTATAAACGCACACAAGCATGAAGTCGGTGACTCACAGTCATGATTAGACCGCTGCAGTGGGTGAGGAGTCTGGCTTTGGTTACCGCGGAGTATAAATGTTTCCTATGGGTGGGGGGGGGTGTGAGAGGGTTCCTGCACACCTGGCAGTGATGATGGGATTCTTCGTTTGGGTGGGGTGGGTCCATCGACCGTCAAGGCGTCATTAACCAGCGTGTGTAACTTAATAAATATGGGATTGTTTGAACTTTTCCGGAGACATTTTTATTGATTCGGTAATAAAAAGGTACTCTGACTTTTGAAATGTCAGCCTAGATCAGAGGCGCAATGGTTTAGTTTTCTTCCCTTCGCAGACCCCCCCATGCCCCCCCACTCATATTTCACCAGGAACGGGCAGGGCCCTCTAGTGAAACACACCCTTCATGGCCGCACCAACTCGTATTTCTGCAGCAGTCGTCCGCATGATCGCGGCGAATGCGTCGCGAGGATGTGTGTCGGAGGAGCGGTCCATGTGACCTCGGCTCGCTGATGATTAGTGGCCGACCTTGACGGCCACTCGGAATGAGGCCCAGGTATCATAAAAAGGGTCTCTAATGAAACCTTTCTTATAAAACGTGTCTGGCAGCTTTTGGGGCTGGATTGATGACTGTCGCATTTGGTGGGCGACCCAGCGTGGAGGTTCTGCTCAGAGCCAGATCCAGGCAGCTGCCTGCGGCCCGATTGGCACCAAAGGGGCCCCGACAAAATCATGTAAATATTATTATATACATGCCTGGATTTAGGTATTGGCAGAATAGGCAGTTGCTGAGGGTCCAATTTGCCCAAGGAGGCTCCGACATAGTCATCCATTCATCCATTTTCTGTAACTGTTTTGTTCAGGATTGCAGGGTGTCTGGAGCCTATCCTAGAGGCTATGGGTGCAAGGCAGGGAAGAACCCAGGAGGGGGCGCCAACCCATCACAGGGCACACACACACACACACCATTCACTCACATGGCACACATATGGGCAATTTGGTAACTCGACCTCAGCATCTTTTTGGACTGTGGGAGGAAACCGGAGTACCCGGAAGAAACCCCATGTCAACACGGGGAGAACATAAACTCCACACACATGGAGCCATGGGGGAGGCTCGAACCATGGTCCCAGAGGTGTAAGGCAACAGTGCTAAAGAAAAGTGAAAATACCCTTTACATGGCTGGCTCAAGCTATAGGCAGAATAGGCAGCTGTTTAGGGCCCCCAGTTACCTGCGTTGTGGAGGAAGTGAAATGCTGATCAGTTTTCTGGGTGGGGGGGGTCTCCCAAATAAAGTTTTGTCTAGGGCCCCTGGAAGGGTAGATCTGGCCCTGGCTCTGCCTGGCTTACTGGGAGACCATTTTCCCACAGAACTGGGAACGGACTCTCCCTCTGTCTGATGTCTCTGACCCGCTGATGGCCTCACGTGTCACTACTAGCCCAGTTTTTCATTGCCTGTTTTATTTCCCCCCCATGCAGCAGTGATGCATCCATCCATCCATCCATCCACCTTTTATAGCTGCTCAGCCAGGATGGTGTCACTGTGAGTAGTTTATCAGAAAGTCTGAGTATGAGAGGAAACCTTAAAAAATATCCTGCCGCATTAGAAACTTTGTAGAAGGAAAAATGTAAAATAGTGCCAGTATGAAAAATACTCTCTTTAGTGTATATTTCAGAACGAAAAAGTACCTTATAAAAACAAGACATGACCAGGCCCTGAAAAGAGAAATGCAGTGTTTATTCAGTGATGAGTGGATGTAAATGGATGTCGGTGATCTCCGTCAGTGCTGCCGACATTCAGTGCTGCCGACAGTCAGTGCTGCAGACAGTACTGGTAAAGACTGGGCAGTCGGTCTACTTCTGTCGCGTTACCCAAACCGGGCTGACTGACACGGGACCCACCCCGTCCCATGTATCCAATCCACATGTCTCATCGGTGTTGGCCTTAACTGAATATAATAAGCCACAAATATCTTAATTTTCCCTCTGTGTCATCCAGACGCTGCGCTGGTCAAAATGCTCAACATTTACCACTTTGGCTCTGTATTTCTGTAAAATTTTGTCCTACAAACTTCCTCTTGACCATAATCTAAAGTGTCCATATTCATGTGACCCAATCAAAACCATGACTTTCTTAGCCGTGGCCGACCTTACAATCCTGTGACGTCCTGCACCCCTTTCACCTCCCCTCAAGCAGATCGCTTACATGTGGGCCTGACACAATACACAGATGAGGCTCATACAGACGGTTGTGACAGGAAGCTATTTGCTCAGCTGCCCAGGGTACTCATCACATAAACACACACATCACATCTCTGCAGTTTGGGGACAGGAGCATTAGGACACACATGTCCCCATGCGCTCTGACTTCTCTTGAAGCCCCCCCCGCCATTCCTGGGCGACTTTTGGGATTATGCACGATGCCTCCCTTCCATGCAGTTTCAAACAGACGTTTAAATTTACCAGACAGACATGTTTACACTATTTTTTTCTGGGAGGTATTATTTTGTTCAGAATACAGAGATTCCCACAGGTGAAGACAGCATAGTAAAGACACGCATTGCTAACACCTTCGAAGCTGGGCTGACGGTGTCGTCTCATGAATATGGTAAAAAGAGGGTACAGAAGATGCTGCTTATATGAGCAGACGGTACTGAAGCATGCAAGCCAGGCTTAGGTGTGGTAACCGCTTTAAATCTGCGGTTACCATTTAGCTACCAGCAGTTGATTGTACATGTACATCATTACAAGGTGCCGCCAGAGCACTGCCTTTCTGACCTTGATTTTGCAGTGATACTGGATGTTAAAAAGAATGTGACAGAAAAGGGGTTGGGCCTAAAGCTTCCAGAATATTCTGGACCGCGCCGTTAGAATCCGCTCCCGCTGCCTTCCACGTCCTCCACAAAGACGGAGCGCTTGCTCACCACAGCGTTCTGGCCATGCCTCTGAGTGCGGGGCGGCGGCGCGCTCCCCCTGTGCCGCTCCCGCATGGGACAGGGGGCTCGGTATTGTGGTAGGCCGGCCTTGGTAGTGTCCAGTTCATCAGGGTTCTCCTGCTGGGCTCTCAGGGCGGCGATCACCTCCCTGTCTGAGGGGCTTAGGGTGAGGCATCCACAGGAGGGCGAGTTCTCCTCCTCCTCCCTGTCTTCATCCTCCACAGCCGTGAAGGAACCGGCCCCTATATGGCCGCACAGGTCACGGCCATCTTGGTACATCTGTCACAAGCGCAACAGCATGAGGGAAGGAATTAAGCTCCATGAAATGATAAGAATACAGTCAGCAGTCCGCCACATTCAGACGTTATAAAAACAGAGTTAGCAATTCCATGATTTTCGCTAACTGCAATGTTTGATGTACAAACTAATGCAGTGATTGACTGTGCGTTCCAGCTAAAAACAGCCGTGGCCCCAGCTCCCCTGTGCGTGAGTCAACATCGATTTGTGGGAAGTGCTACCTGTTGGGCCCCCACTCGTTCACACCGCCCCCCTCTGCCGCAAGAGACGGCGAGTGAGTCACTCCGTGTACCTCCTGAACTGCCACAGAGATTCCACACGAGGACAGCCTGACGACTCTGTTTGCAAAACCCTCCCCAGGAGTATACAGGGCCCAGCTTTTGTGTGTGGGACGAGTGCAAATGCTCCTCTAAGACAGCAATTCTCAACCCATGGGTTGTGACCCAAATCTGGCTCGTGGCAAGTTCTCAAAGGGTCACGATGCAGAGTTGGAAATGCAAACATTTTAAAACCGGCAAGCTCCTATGCTGATCTACGACCACATTTCCCTGCCCCAATCCTAGAATTAACCTGTATAAACGGGTCTTGGGTCTGTAACTGCTTAGCGCAAAACTAGTGAACACTCAACCAATCCAAGAATCCCAACCACAGATGCTTAAATTAAAATTCACTGGCACATCCAATCAGATTTATGCGATAGGCATTCATTGGTATTGGTTGCTTGATCATAGTGTTAATTTAAACTTATACTCGATATAGGGTCATGACTAGGCTGGCATGGTAAAAAATGGGTCATGGTGCAAAAAAGGTTGAGAACCACCGACTTAAGAGTTTTAACTCTTGTAGAAGGACTTGGACTCGAAGCCAGAACTGTGTGTGTGTGTGTGTCTGTGTGTGTGTGTGTGTGTGTGTGTCTGTGTCTGCACTCGCTGGCTGAATAAATAATGTGAGCTGTAACACATGTGCTGGGGCCCACCTGCATGTGTACCACACTGCTGCCCTGCACTAGCCTGGTTCTGGGCTGTGTGTATGTGCTGGATGCGGTGTCAACTCGATAAAGCACCGGGGTGTGGAAATGCCCCAGTAGGAGCAACTCCGGCATGAGCTGTACCCACACTGAGAAGTAGGTGGCACCCCCCCTCCACATGTCCGTCTGTCCCCACTGGGTGTTCCCCCCCCCTCCCCGAAGTCGATGACGGGGTCAGAACTGCAGCTCATTTCAGGGATGAGTTAAATTTTCATTTACTTCCTGTAATTACTTTTCTTTAATCCTGATCTGTCTTATCGCTTTTTAGAAAATGCATTAGCGAGTGATGTCATTGCTGGACATTGAATTCAAAGGGACACAATATCGGTGGCATTTTTAGGGCGCCGCTGCATGGCAGATTATAAATGAAAGATGATGTGGATACAATGCCCTGGGACTCGAGGAAGCGGGCTGGACGGAATGTGAGGCATTGCGGCTTGTTTAGCGGAGAAGCAGGGATCAAATGTCAGAGTTTACCACCCACGGGGATAGTTTTTTTCCCTCAGTTGAAACAAGCTAAATGACATGTTTTTAAGATAAGGATATATCTCTGTCATATCATTACTTCCACTTATTTAGCTGGTGTTTTCATCTGAAGGGAACGTACACTTGAGAAAATGGCGTCAGTAAGTCCCTAGAGCAGTGTTTCCCAACCGGGTTCTTGGGGACCCCCAGACGGTCCATGTTTTTGCTCCCTCCCAGTTCCCAGCCAGACAGTCCACATTTTTGCTCCCTGGACTGTCTGGGCGTTCCCAAGGGCCAGGTTGGGAAACACTGCCCTAGAGCCATTGGGTTAAGGGATTTGGTCAAGGGCTCAACAGTGAAGCCACTTTGCTAACCATGGGATTTAAGTGGCGACCTTCTGATCACAGGCATGGAGGCCAACCCAGATGGGACTCAAACCCACAATCTCTGGCTCAGGAAGCACTTATTGCCCTTATTTATAAGGCTGTCTCTTCTCCTTGTGGAAAAGTGCTTTCTTTCTCTTTCGAGATGACTTAAATGAATGAAAACCAGAGCACATGAATTTGAGCACATGATTGAGTTCAGAGAAATATACGTGCCCCAAACTCCCGATTTCCCCCGGAATGGCGTGACGTGTTGCTCGTCTGCACTGGCACACACACACACATGCACACACACCGCTCATGAGCAGGGTCAGTAATGTGAGGTAACAAGAACTCCATGTCTCCTGACAGGCCATTTGCAGCTAGAACTAGCTGTATGCCAGCCTTGGGTTACTCTGCGAGTGTCATATTGTTCTAAAATTAACAGATACTGAGATCAGGTGGCGTTACGGTGACAGAACAAGTTAACCAATGACTGAAAGGGGGTGTAGATTCCCAAGAAGACCCATAATGCACCCATGACTTGGGAATATATATATACTGTGAATCGCTTCAGGTACTAATGTGTGTAAATCAGAAAAGTACCTCAGCAAAATCACATACAAAAGAGTAAGTCACTTTAACCAACAGTGAATGACCAAATCACTAAAACTGTCCTGCATTATATTCTGGGTTTTTATGACATCTGTGGGACTTACTTGTTTAGTGACCTATAACTTGTAGGGTTAACCATCAGCCTGCTGTAACCTTTTTATTGTAAAGTAGAACAGAAGCCTTGCACCTGCCGGTAGGTCACACAGTTGCCTGTGCAGTTGTTTCCCTGGGAGAGCCATCCTTCGTCACCCGCCACGTCGTGTGAGCACATCCTGTCCTCTTTGCAGGCGTCGAACCTGCAGGGGAACAAAGGGTGTCGTCACCGGTCGTTTGGTGAACCGAATATAGAAGTAGCCTCTGACTGGATTTAGAATTTGGTGATCAGTAGTCATTGTTCACATACCACAGCACACAACAACAAAACGTGTCCTCTGCATTTAATCCATATGTGACATAGCAGGGGGCAGCTAATTGAGTGCCCCGGGAGCAGTGCATTGCTCAGGGTGCCTTGCTGGTCGGGGATTCGAACAGCAATCTTTCAATTACGAGTGTACTTCCCTAACTATTAAGCCACCACTGCCACATGAGGAGGGAGAGTGGACCACCGGCCTTCTGAACCAGGCAACTCACCAGTCCCTGCAGAAACTATGGCAGAGAGGGACACCCTGAAAGGAACCGGGGCGCCGAGGGTGGGGCCAGCGGGCGATGTCCGGCGAACACAGGTGGAAGCAGGCCACGCGCTTAAGGAAGGCCCTGCACCTGGTGTGGAGGATAGAGGAGAGGCGTGATCTTTTAGTGATGTGGGAACAGGCAAGGGTCAGGGAGGGGCCAGGTTTGTCTGACAGTGCTACTCAAGGTTAAACAAAGGGCAGCCTTTTTAAAAACAACATAAGCCCTTCCATTCATTATCAAAACCATTTCGGCGGCGTATGGTATCATGGTATCATGCAATAAATCAATGTTGAATCATACTAATATACAGTTGCGAAACAGGTTTGTGGGCCCATTGGAATTATTTTGATTTCTGCATGAATTTCTCTTTGAAATGTGATATAAATTTCATCCAAATCATCACAGGTGGGTAATTTAGGTCCAGAGAGTAAAAGTCCAGACCAAGATTTTGTTTCAACCAACCAGCTCAGCATAAAGAGTCACTTGGTCTGAACTTTTACTCTCTGGACCTGATCTGCTCACCTCTGCAAATCATAATAATAAATACAGCCTTATTTAACAAACAAACACACACATCTTTGTATATTTCCAACTGCCAAGGGTTCAAAAACTATTTGCTCACAGCTGTGTTGACTGGATAGATCCTTTATTGTGATGCTTCTTCTTTGAAGAGACTGTGGTTTTTAAAAATATTCTAGCAGTGCTGGAAAAAATATACTTGAGCCACATTCTATATAAAAACTTAGCAAACTTAGCAAAATGTTGCTGCCATTATGTCTTTGCATGCTCACACCCCCGTCACACAGTGCTATCAGAGTTACTCTTGCTGAGGCTGGTAAAGACGACCTACCCTTGGCTGACGGGTCCACAGCCATCCCAGAATATGTCCTGAACTCGGGGGCCCGGGGCAGCTGTAGGCACCTGGATGTCGTTTTCTGAACAGCATGCATCTGAGAAAATAAAATGAACAAGGAATCGTTGTAACTGACATGGCGAGCCTTGAGTGTGGCTATATTTACATGGCGCTATATTCTGGTGATGTCATTGATTATGTCATAATTGTTGAGCTAGATGCAGAGCTGCTGAAAGTCGGCAAAAGATTATGGGAGAATTAAACCCAAATACTTAATTAAACCCAAAACAAATACTTCATGTTCTGAATGTCCAAATGGCATGAAAGTATTTATTTCAGCAAGTCGACGGTTCCGTTCTTACTTTCTGCATAAAGTGCGCAATCTCTCAGATAAGGTTCCGGACTGGGCGTGGCTTTATGTTTCCCATCTTGCAGGCACGCTCCTTCCTGGCATTGTGACCAGCCAATCAGAAGAGTCAATAAATATGCAACAGCCAATGGAAACTGTGTTGGAAAAGTTTGGGCGACTCCCATTTCTTCACCCTGCTCGTTGGAAACAGGGACGTTACTTGTAATATCAGCACCTTGGACAGCCGTAGAGATAACAGTTAACGCATTGAATAATTTATGAAAGAAAACCTCTCAACAAATATAAATTTCTCAATAAAATCCATGATGTGACAAATTACTCAACACATATTTATACCCACAGAAAATAACAACTGCTCATTACTTCAGTCACAATCATTGCTTATTCATTGTGTTTGCTACTTCAGTAAGCAAAATTTACATTTTTATTGCTTTTGAACTTTTAAGTGCGGCTTCAGTGTCGCGTTTAGGCCTCTCGCGCTCATATTTTGTCATATAAACAGTCATTTTACTAATATGGGACATTCCTATTTCCCGATGTCAGATCCAGCGCATTATTATTCACTGCGAGGGATCCCAGACCGAGTGAGACCATCTAAAAAATATCTCAAAGCGTCTTGGATTCAGTATTGAGTCGTCAACTAATAAACTATTGTTAAAACTTAACAGGATCAATACTTTTCCGGTCTTGTGTTTCCTCCTAATCACATGGTTCTGTTTATAACAATGTTGCTTTAAGCGATACAACTAATAGCCACTCATAAAGGTTAGTGACTTTCTGCTTACGTATCCAAGTGGTCCTATGCAGTGTTTAATGTTGCGTTGTCCTTGTTGGAATGTGACAAAAAATGACAAAAGCAGTAGAAAATACAGCCGAGATTGCTTGAAACGGTGCAGTTTATCTACAGTAATGTAATATTCGTTGTCTATCTTACCGTGCCCCTAGCTGTTGATAGGAAGGACATAGTAAGACCTAGACATTCAAAATATTAAACCCGTTTTAATGAAGGTGATGACGGAAGCTTTGTCTAGGCTAAATATACGGAATGCTTCAAATTTTTATCGATAGTTAGAAAACATTTTCCTGCAGTCTGTTGATGGCCCCTAAATCGCTTTAAACTGACAGATCTTTTATATTAATGTGTGATTTCACAGAAAAACCAGCGCGATTGTAACAGATGAAACGGCCGAGGTCTGTGTATATAAGAAAACCGGACAATCAATCACAAAAAGCATTTTGGGCAAATTATAGGCTGCGTTCGCTTTTTCCTACAGCTCGAATTTATAGGCTGGTGTTAGCTGAAAAACACATATAACGTAGGACACCCACATACAAGCCTTTTAATCATCAATGGTGACAAAATAGCTGGCCCCTGATATAACCCCCCAGTGTATCGATAATTGTACATTTGTCCAGGCATTTCGACAACGATAATTATATTAAAATAGTGTATTTCAAAGTTAAATGACTCGGCTGGCGCGATCGGTCGCTAATTAGGCTACTTACGACATCAACGGACATAATCGCAAAAGTAATCAATCAATAACATTCAATAAAAAATTATTCATATGCTGTAAGAATTAGAGCCAGATACTGTCAGTCATCGCAGATACTGAAGTCAGTGAATCGAGCGCAACAGTGGTTAATGGGGAAACATTCAAGATAGCAAAACTAAATATTTAAGATATGCCCCTCAGCATCAGGACCTGCAGGACGCTTCCTTTGACCTGTCAGTGTGGGGCTCCGCTGGAGACAATCTGCGGCGCCTTCGTCTTGTTTTCCCCTTCTTCCCCTCTTCCTCTCGGCCAGAATGAGATATTCTCTTCCTCAAACCCGGCGGCTAATTTATCTGTGATTTATTGAAGGGCATCTTGATCGCCCGCTCTTCCATCCAATCTCCTCCTTCTTCTCTCTCTCTCCTCTCCTCCCTCCCCTTTCTCTCTCTCTCTCTCTATTTCTCTATGAAACACACGCGTTCATGTGGGGCGTTGTTCACTTACCTTGTGCTACATTTGGTCACCCTTTACCTATAACAGACATAACAGTCGTCAAAAGACATTATGATACTAGAATTAATTTCCCTCTGGGGTCAATAACGTCTATTTAATCTAGTCTGTTATAAAGCGAAACAGCTCTATTTAACTACATTCTTTTGACATCTCCGGTAAAATTGCTTAAAATAAATTAAATGCTTAAATATGTAAAATTTCATCAGATCCACTACGGCCAGTCTGATAACTGAATATATCTGCCCAGTGACCCCTGTGTACTCATGTGCTGGTAACTTTTTGTAGGCTGTGGTATTGAGGTCCCATGCCATTTTTTCCCGGGAAATCATTCTGACGCCTTGGGAATGAAGTAACCAAGGACGCTCACGATTAGCGGCCGTTTCAAGGGAGACGCGAGGGCTCCTGTGACCGCATTCTCTGGTTTCAGGTCTGGTTGTCGCCCTTGCTGAGAGCACGGAATGTAACTACGTACCAGCCATACATTTTTTTTTGTTATTTTTTACCCCTTTGTTGAATAAGTATGCAGTGTCTACATCTTATCCAGGGTGTCCCCGGCGGGTAAGCGGAATTTAATGGAAAAAAAAAACGTGTATTTCGATATATATCTGCTGTCACTCTTGGCGTTTTCTAGCCCTTTCCAACACATAGGCCTATACAACTATGTAGATATAGAAATAATCTGGCTTTCTAAATATATAACTGCCGATTTATAAAATGCTCTCTTCCCGTTTATTTAGGAAAATATAATTCAGTGTATTTGTCCTGCAGGGTTTTCGCATGGCAAAGTCGCCGCTAATATGTTCCGCCCTAATAATCCCCTTTTATGAGAGACCGACTGACTGACTAGAGCAGAAAAAATCGTGCATCGTCTTTTTCATACTATACGTCATATAGACTATAGACAATGCATGGTTATATATAAAACATTTACAGCTAATGGATATAAAATACTTGATGACTTATGATTTGTCATCTATGGTGAATCAGCTGTAGACTGAAAAAGTGGGGGCGCGCGGGGGGAAAATTTTCCATTTAAAAATAAATTAATTTAGTAGAAAAGGAGTATAATATAATTATACAATAAGTGCATAATGGTGACTGGGGGGAGAGTTATTGGTTCAGACCGCTGATATGGAATTTGAACCAGCCCCCTGTAATTTAGGGGCTACAGTTCAGGTCTACACCCATTAACATATTGCTGTATGTGAGCATATCTATGTTTTACTGCCCAGTGAAGAACACACATCTTGTCCAGGATGATCCTCTTGACCTTCTGCAGGCCTATTTGGGGGGGGGGGGTGGTTTCATAGGGTTAGGCTTCTGTACCTGTGAAGGTTGCTGGTTCAAGTCCCATCCCAGTATTGACATTGGGCCGTTGAGCACCAGCCCAACCCTCCAGACCCTGTGCTCTGACCCCCAAACTTCACTCATGCCTGTATGTTATCCTCCAGCCTTGAGCCGACCGTCCATTTGTCTAACAAAGTGAATGATGGAAAACAGCAATTTACGCAAGTCACTGACGATAGCGGGGCTTTCTAAGAATTAATGTCATTTACGATTATTACTCAGGAAATCATTTTGCAAGCCCACTTTTGTATACCACTCTCTGGATGAGAGAAGCAGGTAATATGTTATTTTACTTCCGCTGTAACTACACATATTGTTTGTAATTCTACTGCTTATATTGTCCATACTATTGATGCCACTGGTGACATATATATATATATATATATATACAGCAACAACAACAACAGGCATAATAATAATAATAGCAATAACAATAATATTGCATCAGACTGGCATCCCATCCAGCGTGTACCCCTGCCCTGTGCCATGTGTCCTCTGGGATGGGTGCAGGCCCTGTGTGACCCCGACCAGGATGAGCAGTTGGATAATGGATGTATAGATGGATGTATGATTATGGTGATAATAATAATAATAATAATAATAATAATAATAGTATCCGTGCAAGTAAAGTTATCTGATTCATGTCAATGATTTCATTAAAAAGGGAAACTTAAAAAAAGTTACTTTTAGAAAACTGTTAAAAACCAGGTAGATAAAAGCATTGAACTATGGGGCTTAGTTGATAAGCCTGGACTTTTGGAAAATGCTGGAAGTGTAAGTCACCACGGCGGTGGAGCTCCCCAGGGTCCTAAAGCCTGATTTTTTTGGATCCACACTGAGCCCGGCGCTTTCCTCTGCTCTGCGGGGGGCCTTTGTGCCTAAAAGCCCTGTACTCCCTCATCGCTGTGAGGCTCACAACCTCGCCTGCTACCGAGGGCAGTGGGAGAGGAACAGGGGGCAGCAAATCTGACCTCGCCATGGTAATTTGGTAGGGAATAATGATCCACTTTGTGCCAGAGCTTTTCAAGGACAGACAGCATGAAGAATGGAAGGAGAAGGGTGAAAGCATGGAAGGAGAAGGGTGAAAGCATGCCACCACGTGGAAATTAGCCCCAGCCAAGTTCTAGTGAATACAGCTGCTTTCTTCCTGGTTCCAATTCACAGTGATTATTCTGCCTTTGATGTCATTCATTGCAAAGGATTCATTTCCACCATTAAGGGATATTTATGTTCTCCAAGGGTTATTATTTTTTTAATGTTGTCCCTGCACCATTTCTTCCAGCCCTTTACTGCAGCATGTAAACATGGCACAACTTTGCGATTTTTTTCCCTCCACCTGTGTACTCAAGGATAGGAGGCTTAGGAATTCTTGCTCCACTCCACCGCGACTCAGACAGGCCCTTCTTTGTACAAAAGACCCTCCCTTCTCCATCATTATGTGGGTCATGCTGGTGGTGTTGCTGGCGTTTTGAACTCAAAGATGGCCAAAGTGCAAGGCAACCCCGTCCATGAGGCGTTTTGATTGGGTGACTTGGCAGCCAGTTGGCGGGGTGACCGAGCACAGGAACGCCACAGAAAGTTGAGGATCCTCTTCCCTTTCCTGCTCCTCTTTCGTTTCACACAGAATATGTTACGGGTGAGCGCGCACTGCCGACTTATGCAATATGACATGTAGCAAAACAAAACAGGCCCTTACTATGCTGCTACAGCTCCGCATATAAAAAGTGACAGCGGCTCTACCTGACACCTAATGCTGTGACAGTTTTTACATGCAGTCTTTGCAAGTCGGATGGAAGAACCTGGAGGTGTGAGGAGAGAGGTAGGTGGGTGGACTGTTGTGCTATCAGCTTGATGAAGTTGGACAGAATTATTATAAACTGCCTACTTCGGCATTCACACATTCAGATTGGTGGCTGCAGAATTTGCATGTTCTTTCCTTCTCTGTGTGGGTTTTCTCTGGGGACTCAGATACCCACCCACAATCCAAAGGCATGCAGTTTAGGTGATTTGGTGTAAATTGCCATTAATCTATATCTATCTAATAATATGAGTGTGAGCGTGTGCCTGTAATGGACTGACATCCTGCCCACGGTGTCCCTCGCCTCGTGATCTGCCAGAGGCTTCAGACACACCGCGCCTCAGTGTTGAGGAAGCAATTGCACGGAGTGGATGGATATTATGATTTACTTGCCATGCAAAGTGCCAAAGAGATGCAAGGATGCTAGAGGCAACTGGATTCGACAAGCTTTCTGCAGACGATCAGAAGGCTTCCCAGAAAGCACTGGGGCTGGAGGAAATGCCAGGAGGATGTGGATTTTAATGGAACCGGCTCTACAGAAGCACAGGTTCCGTGCTGATCTGCACATAAGCTCAGGAGCGCTCTCTGTTTGTATAAAAATGTTAAGAGCACTCAACCAACTTACGCCCCGATCCTATTCGCTCAATTCTCAGAGTGTGGCTCTATAGGTTAAAACTCTGTGACTGTGTGGGGAAGGTTACTGGCTGGCAGGATAATTGTACTACTGTCAGACCCTTGAGCAAAACTCTTAAGCAGATAAACTGCTTCAGTGGGTGCTGAATAAAAGGCTGACCTCACGGTGAAATGCGTGGGGTTCACAGGAGAGCGGGTACTGTTGCAAATAAGGTATCATCGGTCCAACTTGATTTGTACTCAAATCAATACGACATTCTACATATTTTACTACTATTCTGTGCTTTATAACTTTGACAAACAAAAATTGCAATAACAAAAATTGATTCATTTGTAAATATTCGTTTTGTTTTTTATGTAGAAAGTACTTGTGTGACTTTTTCATAACAAGGTTAAAGGCAGACATATTTCCTAGCCTTCAAAAGCAAATGAGAACGAAGGGCAAAATGCACAATGCATGATATGAAAAACACTGTTAATAAAATACAATAAAAATGATTTGGTCAAGCCTGATTTATTTTATGACAGAGCACGTTTAAACGACGCTGACTGTTCGATACTGCCTGTTATCTTTGCTTATCCGTCAGGAATTTGTTTTTTTTAAGTTGTAAAAATAAATCACTCAAGCACTCAGTATTATAAATGCGCTGTTCCGCCTCTGGAAATTGCACTTCCTCTTGAAGGAGTTGTAATGACATTATGGTATGTAATTTATATTTAATCAGACAGTTTTTCAGCAAACCTGTCGCTGACTGTGTAACAATAGTTAGAACAACTAACATTTAATATTGCTTTACTGCTACCCAGTGGCCAAAGTAAGAATTTCATCTTTTTGGATCGTTCTCAGGCAGACATCTTTCTTGACCGGTAATGTTTTAATGCTACGTC
Source organism: Mormyrops attenuatus (assembly GCA_026777985.1). Lineage (NCBI taxonomy): Eukaryota > Metazoa > Chordata > Actinopteri > Osteoglossiformes > Mormyridae > Mormyrops > Mormyrops attenuatus. The sequence continues at coordinate 7,617,849 of JAODKC010000095.1, read as the reverse complement.
TTGGACGTAATTCACCTTTTAAGTAAGTAACAGTGCGTTCAGTCGGAATCAAAGATTTACTTTACGTAGTAAATAACATCACAAGCTTTTGTGACTAACACACGCGCGTGGAGACACATTCTAGTTAATAACAAAAATTGATCACGTTCATTCTTCCTTCCGTTGTTGTGCAGAACTCGCGCTGCTGGAGGTAGAAATTTCCAATATATTTATCTTTTTTCGTGTTGTTTGCTGCAGCCCCTAATGCTAAACTGGTCATCTAAAACTGACAGTGAAGCCAACATGACTGCTAAAGATGAAATGAGGTAACAGTTACGGCCGTTCATAACGTTAACATCACTTGTAGACTCACCCCCAGGACAAAATGAATCCAATAGATCTGACCTTGGTCTTGCCAGTTTTATGATTACCCAATTGCACACAATACCAATCTCACATGATAACTTGCATAAAAATAAACCATATAATTCTTTTCTACACGACTGGAAATACAGATAAATTGCAATAGTTAATTCACACGTATGCGTGCTAAGTAATGCACTGTCCAAATGAAACGCATTTATGCAACATCAAATCCGAGGCCCCAGGTCAATTTCAGCTACAATTGAGTCCCACGATTCCCCATCACTCAGCGGCGGAGGGGATGTGAATTCGCATAACTTAGCTTTTTTTTTTGCTGCTTTATTCATGTATGATACAGCTATTCTGCCTAAGAAAGTCTCCCCAAAATCACATACACACTCTCTCTTCAAGGCTACATACACAGGATCTCTACATGTCACATACCCAGAAAGTCCCCTGAAAACAGCAGTGACACACAAACACACACACACACAGACACATACAGAGGGTTGAAACTATATTTTCGTGGGGACTCTCCATTAATTTCTATGGGGAAAACTCTAATCCCAACATGACGACCTTAACCCCTACCAGCCCTAACCTTAACCGTTTTTATTACATTGTGGGAAACATTTGGTCCCCACAATGTAATATAAACCTAATCCACACACACACACACACACACACACAGTGTTACCAATATCCTCTAATCCGTACATTTTAAACCTCCCTAGTTCTAAATACAGACAGTATATTTCCTCTAACTCTAACTAAAAATATGGTAGTGTGACAGTCTTCTGTCCACATTTCCAGTCTCCTGTAAGTCAGGGCGGTGTGCACTGCTGTTTGTCATCTGCTGTTGACATGGCAACCAAGGTTGGTCTGAATGACTGCATTCTGTCTCTTACATCCAGTCTGGGTATAAGGCGTCAAACTGGACGTGAGGCTTTTGAATCCAGCTGGGGCAGAGTTTCCATTATTTTTCTCCTGTAACATCTTGCTGTTGGGTCGTCACAGTGTAGGATGACAGGATCTCAATGGTGGATGCCACAAAGTGTGAGGAGACGTCTCCCGGGGCAACCCCAAAGGCTTTAATGGGGAACTGGGCATCTGCATTACTGGTCGCCTGGGCGACAGCTTCCATGACTGTGCAGAGCTTCATGTGGCCCAGATTAATCCACTCCTTTACTCACTCACAGGCTAGAGCAGTTTATGAAGAAATGCCAGCTGGCTCCTCATCTTACTGTCCATCTCCCTTCATTTGTACTCATGACCCTGTCCCTGTGTCTATCTGGGCCCTGGTTTATAAGATATGAGCCCCACTCGTCTGGCATACGTCCAGGGTGGGGGTCATGGTGGGGCATTCGGGAGTGATGACTCCCCAAATAAGCCATTGTGCCCCCCAAACTCCAATCACAAAGAACACCGTCTTTCATTTTCATTTAATTTTTTAATAAATGTGTGCATCCTACAACGAATAAACCCAATCTCTCTCAGGGGCGTGGCTACAGATCGTCTACTTAGCCAACGCTCACCCCACCTCCCATCAACAGTTTTTACTGTCCCCTCTGAAACACCAAAAATGTCCCTTTGTGGGATTAATATTGTCCATTTTATCTTATCTTACCTTATTTTATACACCTGCTGACCCTGCCAGGCTTTAAAGAAGATGCATGGAACAGAGTTACTTACAGATCAGAGCGGGCAGGGGGCCGCAGGTTCACCCACCACTCTGGGTTCACAATCTCAGGGCTGAATCTTGGCCGAGTGCCTGGTGGCAACGTGCATCAGAGCAAACGTCGCTGCCAGGGATCATCAGCGATTATACGAATCCAACTATTTTCTGCAAAAGTACTGAGCTGTTGTTCAAGAATCATAATCTTTTCTTGAAAAGATGACTGATCACTGTCGCTAAATGTTTGTAAACTAACTGTAGGAGTAGTGAATTTACACTAGAAATGTATTGTGCGAGTCAGATACTGATGCAGGCCACATAAATCTTTACCCCGGTTAATGGAAGCGATAAACCAGCAAGGGATATTTAAGGTAGGTGATAATCCGGATTACATTAACATAATCTAATCACCTAACTGGTCGTGTTGTGTTTTTTCTGGTTTCTCCTAAAGGGACTGGTATTTTTTAATGAACATATTTCTTTTATCCATCCATCCATCCATCCATCCATCCATCCATTCATTCATCATCCATTCTATAATCTTACCGAGTACTGGGTCACAGCGAATCAGTAGCATATCACAGAAATCACTGGACTGAAGGCAGGGAACATCCGGGAGAGGATCCCAATCCATAACAGGGCACGTTTTCGGTTGTGAGTCCAGACCTTCTAGAACCTGGCTGATGACTATGATCATCAGGTCAACCACAGCTGCAGCAGTCAGAAGGTGACCTTGCAGGTATAACGTTTTGAATAGAAGCAGAACAACCATGAGCAATTCGTTATGGTACATGGGACTGAACTGGTCTATATGAATTCATGTAGACGAGATGCAGATGAATATCTCAGAGGAAGGCTGCTAGCCGAACGAATGAATAAACTGCAGATACACAATTTTACTAACGGGATAGTGGAATCTGGCAGTACACAGCCCTGGAACAGTACTGTATGGGGATGAACTTCAGTTTTACTAAACACAGAATCCCAACCAAACACTGAATAAGGAGACAGGTATAAATATCTGGACTTCATGCTTTCGCATGTAATCTAAAACAGGGCATTGCAATCATTGTACGTTTTAGTGACCAAGCTGCAGGCGTCTCTCATACAGGTGAGTGATTCTGATCCCACGGATTCTGCCTACAGTGCCCAGCTCTCTGTACTTAAAAGGAGCCCTCGGAGTCGGGCTGTTTCTCCTTTCAAGCGGTGTGTTTCTCCTTCCCACAGGCAGGACTGGCATGGGTAGAAACAAAAACATTTTGCCTGAAGATGCACAAATGAAATGTAGAATAATGTCCCTGACGGGCCTGGCACGTCTCTTATCGGATCCACATGAAGACTGCTCTTGCTCCTTTGCTGCTGTCGGATTTCATGTGATGCCGTTTTTGACGTCTTGACACACCGGGTGCACCTTTTTTTCCGACAGAGGGAATGTTTTAACATTTGTGGTTAACGAAACCGTCTCGGTCCTGCTCCGTATTCATGATACTTGTGAATACCATGCCGGATCAGCGCCATTTGCGCAGCCGCCGCGGACACCGATCGTCCGCCGCGCGAATCTCGCATAGGTGTTGACGTCACAAGTGACCAAAGAGACGGAGCAAAAAATAGAAACGCTTCGTCTGGTGTCCATTCATTCATACATTTAGCTGTCTGCACTTCGCTTGGCCTACTAAAACTCGTTGGCTTTTGGGATTTGGCTTTGTTACCATTGTGTTACGTCTCCTGTTCACTACAACAGCCACCAACTGAGCAGATTATATTTAGTCCCCCGGGAATAAAAATGCTTCTAATAAACATATATACGGTAATCTATATTAAACATCGTAGAATCTTTCTTATGCGTTATAATTGTCTTACTACATGAGGTTATGGACTCAAGAGACTGGGTGTTGTTATGGTTTCTAATGATTCCGATCGAATGCAGCCTCCGCTCAATAAAAGCTCTTGATGCAGTTCCAGGTCAAACCACGAGATGTCATTAATGTAACTTCAAAACACAGTCGTATTATTAACTCATAATAACGTAGAAATGCGAATCGACTGTTCTGCTGCACGCAGGCTATTTTTAGTATATATCTGGTGTTTTAAATTGATCAATAAAATTAATGCTTTTCGCCTATAACATGCCACAGAGAAATGAGGCATATGGATTAACAAGGAACAAAAACAATCGTTGTTGCAAGGAGGTTCGTTTTACATTTATTGGATGCAGCGTAATGTGTTGTCTTCGTGCCTTGTTTCACCACGCTGGTAGCTTTTAAGTTGTATCCACCAGTTGGTAAAGAACAGATGCCCCGCTGATCTCTTCTTCCCTGACTGTTCATGAAACGAATAGTGCTCATGAGAGTCGCTGCCCGCCGGTGTTTTATTCAAACGCGGCTCCATCACGCTTTTAGCTGCACAGCATCTGACCCACTTCTGGACGGTGAGAGGAGCGGGCGCCGGTGCTCGTGTCGGCGATCTGGCACCATGGAGAAGCCGCATCCGTCGAGAGGGGCGTTTTTACACGTCGCCTGCGGCGAGGAAGCATGGCGACGTGCTGAAGTGAGAAACTGGGAGTGGATGCTAAGATACGTCAGTTAGAAAGCTGGCTTTTTCCGCAAGGCTCGTGATTTGAGTAGGGTTTGCTGTCTCACTGCAAGCATGAGGTCAAGGGCATTGGTTTGGGTGCAGTGGTTTGGAGTCAGCCTAGTCTTAAGGGTCTTCTTTGATTTGGTTACCTTGAAAAATCATACAATGGGACTCTGAACTGGGTCAGCACAGCGACATTTATAACACAGTGCGGAGTGGAGCGTCTACCTCAGCATTGTGTAGAAACGACTTTAAGTGTTTCGCAAGCTAGTAGTGAGCAGGGAAGCAAAACAAGAAACCGCATATTGATCCTTACTTTTTAATTTCCCCACCACCTATGCGCCAAAACAATCCTAGTTTTTCTGCAGGTCCCAGACCAGACCCCTGCAGGCTGTTAGACTTTGAAGAACGATCCCAAAGGAAAGCAAACATGTCTTTATAATACGGCTCCGTGCGTCTCTCACAGGGCCTTTTACTGCCTCCATTAAGCCGAGGACCCATTAAGCTTGCCTCAGACTGCCGGTCTCCGAGGTACATAGAGTGGCCACATTTACCCTGCAGTGCCTATCAGGCTGGATAAGCTTCGGATGCTTTTAGTCAGCACTGAGAAGATGTCCTCTAGTGAAGCACAGAGACAGCCTCATTCCCACTGTGGGCTGGAGCCAGGTGGCTGATGAGGTCATGCACGTGTATGTATGTTGGGGGGGGTGTAGAAACGTTTCCATTCTGTATCTCGTTACTCCCCAGTTTTAGCAGAACTGAGTCGGGGTATTCTAGTGCTCAGGATGACACAACCTGCTTTGTTTTTGCTGCAAGTGGGTTTACTGAATCTATTATTTTTATTATTATTATCTGTAAATATTTATTACCTTAAGATCCCAGTATCCTGTATCCGCGTTTACTTGTTTGTGCAATGCCTTTGCACTTTATCTGTTTGGAATAATAAGTATACATTTGTCTGTGCACTATGGTCTCTCTGCTGTATTATTCAGAATTTCCCTCTGGGATCCATAAAGTCCATCTTAATCTTACCCACGCAGGCAAAATGCCCCACCCAGACACCCCCTTTGAGTTTAATTTGCAGACAAGCCACCTGCAGACACTGGCATGCCAGAGCATCTTGTAATCCCTGGGGGGGGGAGCACACTGGAAAAAGAAATGCAACATTCATGCTTCTCTGTTTAATATTGCAGGAGGACAGCATTCTGCAGTTGGACAGCATTTTGCAGGAGGACAGCATTCTGCAGTTGGACAGCATTTTGCAGTTGGACAGCATTCTGCAGTTGGACAGCGTTTTGCAGTTGGACACATTGTGCACGTGGCGAAGCTCCTCAGCTTTAACTATTCAGTGTTTTTGATGCTGTTCTTTAGTTTTGCTCCAAAGTATAATTTTTTTCTACATGAATTATATTACTTTGAAAGTAATAAGTGCAATTACCTTACACTGGCATCTCCTCCAGACCGGGTGGCGCTAGAGATGTTGAGCCCCCATGAAAGCATATCATATTGAGCCCCCAACCCAGACCAGTCCTCCTATGCTCCAAATGCTTAAAGGCCTATGTCACTCAGGAATCTTGAAATCAAGCCCCCCCCATGTCCTCTGCTACCTGGGAAAGGCTGCGGGCACATGGTGATATTGCAGTTATAAACACTTATAGAAGATGGGCGAATGGATGGAGAAGACTCACAGCTAAAGAATCGTATATTTTTTCATTCTAGTCTGACATTAAATAGCGATACAAAAAACTGACCTGAGACCAGTTGGTTTGGGCCCTACAAGAAGACTTATTTATTAACAGGAAGACTTATTCATTAACGTCTTACTCTGCATTTGGGCACTTGGACATGGTTCCACTGTGCCGGTATCGCCATAGCGATCTCTACCACCGGCACGTTTCCACGGGCACCAGCCGCGTCATTAACGATAAGCGTGCAGATTAGCTGCTCCTCTGCTGATTGTGCTAGGGCCGTCTGCCAAGGTGCACCGATGGGCTGAAGTCCAAATCTGGCAGTGGTACATCTCTGGGCGGGCAAGGCTTGAGCAGTTCTATTCGACCGCCACATCCAGCTGGTTAACCAATGGACTCTGAGCAAAGACATAGAATGCACCAGCCACACACCTTCCTGTAGTTCAACAAGTAGAACATTCTGCTCCCACTATGGAGGCTGTGGGTCCAAAACCTGGGGATCACAAATTAAGTTGTAGCCTTTCCCTCTATTGTAAGTACCTTTGTATAATAGCATTATAAATGGGTGCAACCAGAACAGTGTATTTGTTATGTAGTTGGTGGCATATAGTATATGAAATCCGCAGTATGTCTGAATCCTTAGTATGCATAAGTCAGTGAGTGAATGGAACCCAGACGACATGTTACAGTCTGCGAAATTCTCAAGTGTGTGACTGAAGGATGCTATGCTATCCCACAAGGCCACTGGTAACCAGATATGAAAGTATTGCTGGCTTAGAAACCTTTGTCAAGATGGCAAAGGATGTGCAATCTCTCTACAAATCTAAGTAGGAAACAATATTGAGTTACACAAGTTGACTTGAATATACAGTATGTTTTTTTCATCGGTAGTTTTTAACCTTTGCAGGCGTCGGGTTACACTATTGGCCAAAATTGTGGAAACGCCCAGCATTTTTGACATCACCCTTTAAACATTACTACACCAATATTGGTGGCAACGTTTATAAACAATCAAAGAATGATTACAAATATCATACACTGGATGACTAAATAAGTCACTAGAATAAGTAACTAGAAGTTCTGCAATCTCTAAAAATTGGAAGTGTTTACAAAATTTTGGCCACTAGTGTACATCACTGGTAAACATCTGAGTCAGGTAATATGCAAGGTGGTGGCTGCAGTATATATCTGAGTGAATGTATACTGTTCTCATGCATTCTTACAATACACACTGCATTAATGGTTGAGTAGTAGGCTTCTAATGAAATTCAATAGGTACTGTTTACATATGCAATTTCAGACGCACCTAGTGTAAATGAAAAACATGACACATCCATGTCCGTTCTCATTCCCAGGTACTCCCTCACCCTTCCGGGGAATGATATTCGGATCCCAAGCATGAGTATGATGTGGAAAAGAGCAGTTGGTTGGTGGCCAGTGCTGTGTTCATGCTCAGTGAGAGGAATTTCCTGGAATGTTCCGGACCTTGATTTGAGCTAATATAAAAAGGTATTTAAATGCTCTCTGATACTTGGGACCCCATCAACTTAGTAAAAGCTGATATGTTATAATCTGTATCATCCATCCATCCATCCATCCATTTTCTTATCCTATTCAGGGTTGCGAGATGATCTGTATCATTGAAATAAAATCTTGTTGTTGTTCCACATTGAGTGTTTGCCAACTTTTTAATCGAAAATTTTATTTTTTATAGTAACATAACTGTTTCAAATATACCAGTATTTCTTAGTCTACTTGGAGATGAGGTAGCCTACATCAGAAAAATCAAGTTAAGTTTTTTCGATGTTTCACTTACATTAAAGAGTTTTGTAAAAAAAAAAAAAAGCCCAGCTAACGTGATAAGCCAGTGTTCAACCTGAAGGAGCTGCCTGCACTTTTTAGGACATCGTTTAAATTGAACAGGAAAATTGATTTCCCTCAGGAGATGAGACAATAATTGGACTTTGGGGTTAATGTACTAATTCGATGCATCGTGCCCTAAATATTGAATTAAACCACATTTAACGTTATCCGTGTTGCTGCATTCTGCTGACTGACCGTCTAGTATAGAGCCCTCTTTCCTACTAAGGGGTCCTGACACGGATATTAACCAGCAGTACTCAAATGCGACACCTCGGCCGTCTTTCCCCGCGAAAGCGGATTTTTGGTAACGTGCCTTAAGCTATTGGAAACTTCAGCAGAAGAATTAAGTTGCGAATATGAGTCATAATAATTGCGAATATGAGTCGTAATAATAAAATGTTAAAAATCGGGAGAAATAATAAAAAGAAACAATAAGAACTCCGATATGTTTTTTTTTTTTGTCTTCGTACTGTATATGTGAAGTGCCCAGATCAAGGATGTTGCCAAGAATCATTGCATAGAATCACTCCCATACGGAATGGTCGCACCATCGCGAGACTATGGCCGTGGATAATCCCCATGTCTACAAATCAATTAAGCGTTATAACAGTGATCGTGACACTACGTCATCTGACAGCCAACGTGGCAAATGCCCACGTTACTCCATTTAGGAGGCGACCGCTAAGGGTGTGAAAGGCGGGGAGGTGGGTTCAGATCCGGACGCGCAAGAGTTAAAAACGATATTTTCTCCTCCCGTTCAGTAGGAAGTGGGAGGTAGGGAATGGAAACGTTAGACAAGCGGTCTCGGGAGTAAACAGCATATTTCCCTGAATCGGGCAATAGAGAAGAACCTGTGCGTCTGAGGGGAATCGGCTCCAGCGCCTGTTTTTTTTTTTCCTGAAAAGAACTGAGCGGAACCAGGGTCGCAAATAATTTCCAGGATAATCGAGGAAGATACAGCAGAACCGGTTTCCGTATAATCATGCAGTATCCACCGTGGCCGTGTGCGTAACATCAAACGTGAAAGTATAGACTTTTTCGGATTGATTTTTCTCAGGGGGAAAAAGGAATTATTTATTTTATGTTGACCAGATGTAATAATAATATGCTTTCTCCTTTTCCAACGCGGAAAATGGATTCACGTGTAGTCTATATTTTCAAGGTGTGACTTATTAATAAACCAAAACCGGGATGCCTTGAAACGGAACATGTACTCTTAAATGGAGAGCAAAAATAAATACATTCTCGTCGGCGGAAAGTGGGTTTTGAAATGTTTAACTGGCCACCTGAGAAATTTCTGCGATTATTACATTATACTTTGTTAAAGATAACCAAATCATTACAAATGTCAGGTTCACTTTAAAAAATAGTGCAGATAATCTATAGAATAAGTGAAAAATGTAATATATATTCAATAATTAGGTTAATCGAGTCCAGACTCGAGCACTAACTCCTCAAAATTGTGCAACGGTAGGAGCGATAGAATACAGCCTAACAGGAAACTGAAAGTCGCAGGAAACCTGAAGTAAAATGATGTCAAAATAAGGACACAGAAACGGAGATGTCACCGTACCAGATCGTTTAAGATGCGCTAAAAAGATGGAGACGTGCAGATTTTCCCGAGCAATTCTAACGTACACGGGATTATTGTATTGAATAGTTATCGAAATAAATATAATTACGTGCATTATATGGAGAATGACTAATCACGACGGAAAAGAGTATCTGCATTAGTTTGGAGTTCCTCTGGCATTCGGTGGCGATCGGGACGTAATCCTTTTGGCGGAGTTGCTCTCTCAGCAGTAGCCAGTATGTCCGTGTTTGCGCTGTGCCGTCTTGGCTCGGCTTGAACGGCGGGGCTGGGCCACTTCGCTGAAGCCGGGCGGCCGGTGCATGCCGCAGAGTCGCTCGGGAGCCTTGCTGTGAAGGGTGGGTCCCTGGACCATCGTTCCCGTCTCACGGCATGGATGACTCGGGGATTATTCGGCGACGGCGGCTTCAGGTGAGAATGCCCAAACGCGGCCACGCAATGGTTAAATGAGGTTCAACCCTCCCAACTTTTATAACCAGTTTATTTATACGATTAACTGTGTGCACGGTTTTAACACCCTTAAGCGACATATGCAGAGGCACTGTGGGCTGTGCCTGGTGCAAAACGCAGATGGATTTTCATAGTTCTTTTAGTCGATAAATTGCACAATTTGAGCACAAATAAGGGAAATATTAGGTCACTGCTGTAATATGCCATTCTATAAAACGTACATTTAATAGCAGCCCATGTGTCTGAAAAACGATCTTCGCTATTCGAAGGACGCTTTGCAGACTGAATGTATAACAAATTAACCACCGACGCCCTGCAATTGAAAATTCAAAGGTAACTTTAAACAAAAATGTCAGTTCGTGTGAAAAAGCCTGGATGATTTTTGTGCACTCCCCCACCCTCCCTCACCTACGTGGGACTGTCCCGTCTGTCCTGGCTCATATAGGGGCGCTGTACCTATTCGACCACACAGCTGCCTGCATTGATCAGTTGTTGGGAAGTTAGGGAAGGGATATCGGGGTGTGTGAGGATAGCAGCTGCCGTCTGCTGCGGTGCAATTACGGGGCGTGTTTGGAGTAACACAATCCACGAGAAACACAATCCCCGTATTTCGCTGTCTCACGTGTATGGCTGGGTCTTTAGATCTCCAAGCATCAGAAGGATAATTCGTAATTCACAAGGGGGGCTTTCAGCCTGCGAGAAAGCCAGTGGTGGCCTCGCTTTCTGCACTGGGGGGCCAGTAGCTCACAGGCATGTCTACCCCTGATTCCCATCAATGTGTCCTTTTAAGCCCAGATCAAGTTCCCTGGAACCAACACCGGCAGTAAGGGGTTGACAGGACAAGAGCCATTGAAGATGCTCTTGGGAGGTGATCCCATGGAAATGTTGCCATCTTCAGTACTTCCAGCAAAATCCGATTTTGTGCCTTCTAATCCCGACAGTGGCACCTTTTATAGTTGATCGTGTCGAGTTTACGCTACATTTCTGCATCGTTGTTCTGCATATTTGCACTAATTTGATCGGGGTTATATTCCTCTCCGGGCAAATAGCCCAGATGATTAACTTTACTGGCAGGTCCACTTTCCCTCTGCTGGATGTAGGAGCTGGAGTGCATGAAGTCATGTATCAGTTAATAGTTGAGTCATTCTGCCTTTCAGGAAGCGTCCCAGCAGTATTGCTCTCTTCCGTCTACATGGGACGCTATTTGTCATTCTGTCTAATCACTGCAGCCACTCAAGGACTATAATGCTAGGAAGTGCTGGGGTGGGGGGGGAGTGGTATTTTAAATTGGCATGCTGCCATCCTCTGGGTCACGGTACAGGGTAACGGTCCCAAACATTAGTCTGTCTCCTTCTTGCCTGCATTTTCCCACATTAGCATGATCAGAGGCACCTGGGATTTTTAAGTTGTTCCTGGCATCGCTACTATTTTTGCAATGGTGTATTTGTTGACCTGGGGGTGTGGTGGCGATGGTAAAAGTTGTCAAGTAATTTTCTTAATCAAGGTTAGCTGAGGCTACCTGTTAGCGGCGGCCTGCGGCTTCGGCCCGGGTAAGCCCGTGTATTAAAGCGCCCCGTCTGTTGCTTTTAGAGATGGAGGGGGGAGAGGAGCATTGGCCATGGAGCAGAAATGGGAGCAGGGAGTCTTCGCGTGATAGAATGGCGGGCAGGCAGGTGTGATGAAACCCCCTGTAAGCGGCACGCGTGATCAGAGAGAAGCCCCGCCTCCTATCCCCTCTCATCCAATGGGGTGGGACGCTGGCGTGTCAGGCCTGCCCCAGACGCACTATTACTATCCCTCCTCCCATTCCTCCTCTATGACCAGTGCTCCTATCTCACAAAGCAAGTGACGATGGGATGGCCGATGGTTCCTCAAGCCTCATGCTTACATCCAGCCTTCCGTTTGCTCTTTTCATGCCAGCGTCTCCTCATCCCACCCAGCCTGACCCAGAGAAACAGCTCACGGCAGGTCTGTTTACAGGGTCAGACTTCCGTGGAGGCGTGGCTTCTTCCCCCAGGGCAGACGGCCGTAGCGCACCTTCACGGGGGCCAGAACCAGCAGAGTTCTGGTCAGCAGCCCAGCTCTCTCACTGTGGGCCTTTCTCTGCCTCTTTTGCGAAGTGAAATTAGCTGGCATTGCAGGGAGCTATACGAATGCCTCGCTGAATTTACTGCCTCTAAATGCTGCGTCTTATCTAACTCAGAGTTATGCTGTTATTTGCTTTGGATTATAATGCTATGTCATCTTTTATTTATATGTTATAGAAATTTTTTGTATCAAACATAGCAGAACACTCAGGGGTATTGAAGCTAGACTGCACTGGTAATTAGCATGTGTCATTTAAATTTCTGTGTCTTGACTGGTTTTTAAATTAGTTATTTTTGCCTTTGAGCCGAGTACATTATTTTGTTGACTGTTGCTTTTGTGTGGAGCCCCTTCAAGAGCTTATGCTTCAAAACCAGGATCATTTACTGTGACTCATAAGGATTCATATTGGTACTTTAACCAGGACACTCCCTCCTGGCAACCCCCAGTCTGGTATATTTTTTGTCTGTTATGGTAAATGCAGAAAAGCCACTATTTTTCATATTCAGGGAGAACAACGTGAAACTGATGCTCATTGGCTGCTCGTGTGAGCGGGCGTGGCTTATTATCGGCGGTAAAGTGATACCCTGGCTGTTGCCGTGCTCAAAGAAAACGAAACCCTGGCCTTTGACACCACGGAGAGCCTTCTGCTGGTGGGCGGGCAGCAGTCGGGCAGCTGTCCTGATACTTGTCACATCTCAGAGGGACCAAGCGGCAGACTGTGTGCTGACTTAGCAGACAGGGATGGTCCAAGGTCACCTGGGCAAACGATAATGGTGCTTCTTTCCGAAGAGTGGAACAGTAGAAGTAAAGGCAAGCGTCCTAATCAGAAAGAATTCAGGCTAAGAGAAGCAATCATGAGCATTAAGCTTAAATATCTAAGCGTACATCAACAGTCATACCTCCTGCAGTATGAATAGGTTATCCACCTGGAAGCTAAGCTGGTTTGGGCCTGACCAGTATTTGGATGAGGGACCATCTTGGAAAGCTGTGTTGCAGCTCGACGAGGTTTTGGTGCGACCGACAGGTTAGTCCATCTTGTGAACTGTGTGAATTCCAACACCCCAGCACAGTGATAAGCACACTGTGCTGTAAAAACGCTGCCGTCATATGGATGAGACATAAAACCAAGGTTCTGACTTTCTGAGGTCATAAAAGATCCCAGGGTATCTTTCGAAAGAGTAGGGGTGGTACCCCGATGCCCTGGCTGAAATATCCCACTCTGGGCTTATCAAATGTGGCCTCCCAATCACCCCCTATACCTAATTGGTTCTCCTGCCCCTTCACCACCTTAGCTACTGTGTGATGAGCATACTGGCGCAGAATGGCTGCCGTCGCATCATCCAGGTGGGTGATACACAGTGGTATGGATTTAAGTGGCTCCCGATTGCTTCTGTAAAGCACTTTGGGTGTTGTGAAAAGTGCTATATAAATATAACATTCATTCATTCATGCGTATTTGTAGGCTCTGGGGGGCATGGTGGCTCAGGTTAGCACTGTACCCTTACACCTCCAGGGGGATGAATCTGATTCTCCTGACCTCTGATCTGTGTGTCTGGAGTTGGCAGATTCCCAGTAAATACGGAGCTCATGCCAGTGTCCCCTCACAGGCAAATTGCTGTCACTAAATTGGCCATTGTGTGTGTGTGTGTGTGTGTGATGGACTGACATCCCATTTATATTGTCCCCTGCCTCATGCTCCGTACTGGGACAGGCTACAGGCCCTTAGTGTCCCTGCACTAGATCAGCGGAAGATGGATGGATGGATGGATTTGAGTGCCTTTGGCCCTGTTTACGCTTGGTTTTAAAATGCAACTTGAGAGATCGGATCACAAGTAGATAGCTGAGACCCTTTGCTGTTTACACCTGTATCTATCATGCGTCTCGATGGTGTCCAGCTGACCGCTTGTGTCTAGATTGCGTTACTGCTCCGCACACAGTTATTGTGAAGTCCTTGTCTGGGATGCATTAGGACGCATTAGCATTTACACTACAAAAGAAATGTGGTCGAATGTGCTCCAGACCATCTCAGCAAGAGCTTTGAGTAATCAGATCACAGTGCATCTTGGTGGTCATTGTATTTAGCGCTGTCTGATTGTGATCTGAATGCCCACGATGTATTTTAAAACGAAATGTAAACAGGGCCTTTGATTCATTGTCTGGTATTCTCACCCACCTGTCAGGTGTTCTTTCATGGTCGTATTTTTAAAATAAGAAGATGGCTACTCATATGGTCAGTGAGGTAATGGGGACTAACTGTACCTCTGTTATCAATTTCATGCTGCACTTTGCTGGGGAATTCCTCTGGCGTGCGGAAGTCACTCTCACCCTTTCTATGTGGACTATCTTTCATGGGAACTTTGAGTATTAATTTAACACCGAGAAACTCCGAGAAACACTCCAGTAAAGAAGCTCTCAGAGGAGAAATGGGAAAGACCAGTCTCTGGCAGAGAGATGGCGCTGTCCATCGCTGACAGGTCACCTCACTCACTGCCAGGGGCGGCTCATGTCTATAATACTGGAGCGAATGTCCAGTCTTGAAAATACATAAAAGATTACTTGTCTGTAAATTACTCTTATTCTTTGAAGAGGAATCAGGACTCCTTGAGGAAGTAGACTGGTTTCTTGGCTTCACATAGGGGCAGAGCGGTTGTGTCCTTGTGAAGATACTTTTGAAATGCTTACTCTGCTGCTGTCATCATTTGGTCATAATAGTAAAACTGATCTTTTAACATAAGGTCCTGTTGTAAGGAGAGACAGGCAGATGATGGGTTTTCTTGGTACAGATGCAGTCTGTGAGGTCAGGTGCCGCACAGTTTGTTTTCATTCCTCTTTTTTTCCATTCCCGGCTCTCCGGTCCGAGTCTCGCCGGCGGCCCTGGTTGTGCCGTCGCTCGCTCGCTGTTTTGGGAACGTGACCCAAATGCCCCCGCTCTGCTGTAAGGAACTGAAGATGCATTTAGACTCGGGAGTGGTACGGCACTCTTGAACGGCAGTGTTTTGTATGGGAAGTTTTTGAGGATGATAAGTGTAAAATTGGAAAGGGCAGGTCACATGCTGGTGGGGGCAGCAGCGAGCTGGCATGTTATCCTGAAGAAGCACAGTTCTGTACGTTGGAGGAAGATACATGTGGTTGCACACTGATAACAAAATGTCACAAAAAACCTTAATCTGTGTACATCATGCTGGAAACCAGTGCACTGCAAGGTACCCATACACTGGGAGGCAATTTAGGCACACCTGGTCCCCTAACCATAGACACGCACATGGATATGTGGACATGCAGACTCCACACATAGAGAGACACCACTGGATTTGGAATCCACAGCCCTGGAGGTGTGAGGCCATGAGTGTTATAATAAATCATAATATTTATGATAATAGTAAAATTTGATGCAATTTATATTGTTACATTTGTTGTCGAGTTGGGGGCGCGTTCCACAAAGCAGGATTTCTCAGTTAGCTGGGTTAACTTAAGTTAGAAGTCATGATTGTCCAACAGGATGGCTCCTTAGCTAAACTCTTATTGGACGATCAAGACATCAAGACGATCAAGTTAACCCAGAAAACTGAGAAATCCTGCTTTGTTGGACATCTCTCCAGTCATTAGATGTTAAGTCCTAGGTCTCTTATAAACAGAGATGTGGTTAACCTGTGGCGTACTGTAGCCTCCAGCACTGGAACCTCACGGCCGGGTTGGTGTTACATCACAGTTCCAAGCCACATGTTCGCTGTTCTTCCCTGACCCCTGGGCTCTCCTGGGGTTCCTTCCGCAGGGGTGTCCATCTCTGAATCTTTGTTGTGGGCATCCTGGTAACCTTGTCCCCTTCCTCTCTTTCAGAAGGAGCTCCCCCTCCCCCGGAAAAGCAGCAGGTGTGTATAGTTTCCCTTTCCCAACCGCTGGGTTTGTAGAACATGCCGGAATGTGTGTTGTGTTGTTTGCACATATTTTATTTTCACATTGTTATTTTTGCAAAGAAGGTTGGTCAGTCTGTTGGACTTTTAGTGATAAAACTCCACCTACAAGACAGTAGCACCTGGAGACAACGTCAGCAAAATAGATGACAGGAAATGCATTTTAATTAATTTCAATTAACACTAAGGGTGCAGTCAACTAACCATGCTTATAAGAACGGAAAGTTGTAGGTAATTAATACATGCCACAATTAAAGCAGAATCATAAAATGGTGTAATTGTGTTAGTGTATGGTATATTTCATTCAAATTTAAATGAATATTAATTTAATTGTACGTATAATTAATTATAGGAAATTCACAAATGCTGCTGAAGTTGTAAACATAACTTGAATGATAATGTAGCAGGTATAAGAAGAAGGGTAATAGTGATGGCCAAATGGAGCTTCATGAACCACTTGCTGTATTTTTTGACCCCACTAGATGGTGCTCTCTGTTAAAAAAAAAAAAACAGGTCAAAACATTCCCCAAAGCAAGCTAAGAACACCTTCTAGTGAGAATAAAATACAGCAAATGGTTCATGAACCTTTCTTTGGTCATAATTAGGTAATCTGTTACTATAGCCATTCCCTCTGCCTTTGTTGCCTGGGATGGACTTCAGGCTCCCCCCAGGACACTCTCCGTATAAGCCTTTGGAAGATGGAAGACTGACCATGTGACAATTGAGTCCATCCACATTAAACACCTGCACTGTATGTATAGAGCACCATATGTATAGAGCAGTCTGTGGTAGGGCTTGGCTGTAGGTCTTAGTCAACACAGGTAAAGGGGTGGTGAATGACTCAGCGGGCTAAGTCTCTGTGCCTGTTGAACACCGGTTTGAGTCCTGGCTTCAGCAGAGTAGTCACATGTCTGCGGGCCCCTGAGCAAGGTCCAGCGCTGCGCGTTGGCTGACCCTGTGCATTGACCGCCAAGCTATGTAGAGCAGACATGGAGTAAACAAAAACAAGCATTCCAATGTACTTGTACAAATGTAAAACAAAGGGTTTATGTAACCTGCTGGCTCATTCTCTAGGTCTTGGTCAGTACAGATAACCTGTTTTGCTAATTCTCTAGCTTTTGGTCTCAAGTAACCAGTTTGGCTTATTCTCATCGTCTTAGTCACTAAAGGTTACTTGTTACTTGTTTGAACAATTTTCTTGAACTTGTTTGTACAGGAAATCTCTTTGGCCCTGTTTCTGTGTTTTGGTTAGTACAAGTAACCTGCATGGCTCATTTACTTGGTTTTGATCAATACAGATAACCTGTTTGATATATTTTCTTGGTCTTGGTCAGTATAGGTAACCAGCTTTGCCCAGTCTCTGTGTATTGGTCAGTACAAGTAACCTGCTTGGCTCATTCTCTTGGTCTCAGTCAGTACAAGTAACTTGCTTGTATCATTCACTAGGTCTTGGTCAGTGCAGGTAACTTGCTTTTGATCATTTTCGTGGTCTTGATCAATACAGGTGACATACTTGGCTCATTCTCTAGGTCTTGGTCAGTACAGATACCCTGCAAAGCCCAGTCTACTTGGCATGTCTTTGTTAATGTTAGAATAATGCTTGGCCTATCTTCACGAATGTGCAGCTGACTGGTCCCTGGCCATGGTGCTGAACTCCGGGCTGGAGTCACCAAGCTCTGGTAGATCTAGTCAGCCGTCACAGCTTGCCTGCTTGTTCTGTCTATTTGTCTGCTCAGCACCTGGATCCCAACCTGCTATTTTCACGCTCTTCTGGTGGCTGTGCTCATTTTTTTTGTTCCGTATCTTGGGGGAATTTTGGAGGTCTGGAATTTTTTATTAACATGGAGCTGGAAGTTCTTTGAAGGTGCCATGATTTTATGCAGGGAATGGGGCTCTGTTGTGTTTGGGAATGAGTGTGGGCATGTGCTTATGGTGCTTGTGACGAGTCGCACCGCGTTCCTGTTACGGCATGTGCGTATGGCGCTTGTGACGAGTTGCACCGCGTTCGTGTTACGGCATGTGCTTATGGCGCTTGTGACGAGTCGCACCGCGTTCCTGTTACGGCATGTGCTTATGGTGCTTGTGACGAGACGCATCCGTGTTCCTGTTACGGCATGTGCTTATGGTGCTTGTGACGAGTCGCACCGCGTTCGTGTTACGGCATGTGCTTATGGCGCTTGTGACGAGTCGCACCGCGTTCGTGT
>JAODKC010000095.1:7580502-7593728 GCA_026777985.1 Mormyrops attenuatus | reverse complement strand
CCGGTGTCATTATTCAGGGTGTAGTCCTCACTGTGTGTGACAGGGTGGGTGTCATTATTCAGGGTGTAGTCCTCACTGTGTGTGACAGGGCCGGTGTTATTATTCAGGGTGTAGTCCTCACTGTGTGTGACAGGGCCGGTGTCATTATTCAGGGTGTAGTCCTCACTGTGTGTGACAGGGCCAGTGTCATTATTCAGGGTGTAGGCCTCACTGTGTGTGACAGGGTGGGTGTCATTATTAAGGGTGTAGTCCTCACTGTGTGTGACACGGTGGGTGTCATTATTCAGGGTGTAGGCCTCACTGTGTGTGACAGGGTGGGTGTCATTATTCAGGGTGTTGTCCTCACTGTGTGTGACAGGGTGGGTGTCATTATTCAGGGTGTAGTCCTCACTGTGTGTGACATGGTGGGTGTCATTATTCAGGGTGTAGTCCTCACTGTGGGTGACAGGGCCGGTGTCATTATTCAGGGTGTAGTCCTCACTGTGTGTGACAGGGTGGGTGTCATTATTCAGGGTGTAGTCCTCACTCTGTGTGTGACAGGGTGGGTGTCATTATTCAAGGTGTAGTCCACACTGTCAGTGTGACATGCATGGAGTTGTCATTCACAGTGTGGTCCACTTTCCTCCCAGGACTTAAAGGTCATGTAACAGTAATCAGCCGGCGCAGTGGCAGCCCTTGCTCCGCTTCCCACCTTGAAGGCTCTGATTTCAGTGCATCCGGGTGACTCAGCACTCATCCCATCCCATCCCATCCCAGCCCGGCCCGCCTCCTTGCCTCTGGCATCGCTGACAGCTTGGTCCCAGGGAGAAGTGTAAACACACCCGAACTTGCAGCAGATTGTACTGCCCTATTGATGGCCGGGTGCCTGTCAGACTCGCTTATGGTCCTCCTGCAAAGAGCCTTCACTCTGCGCTCAAGGGCAGGTGCTTCGTGGCTGTTTGGAACGCCGCGCTCTTGATGTCTGTGGCGTTTTTAGAATCCTGGGCTTCAGCTCTGGCTTGATCTTGCTTTATTCTTCTGTAAAAGGTTCCTTTAACAAAGGGTCTCAAGTTACGTGCTAAACCAGGATGCCTCGTCTGCTCACGTACTCAGCCCAGATTGTATTCTCACTGTAGATTTGATCGGGATTTGGCCTCTTTCAAGCAGAATGAAAGATGAGCAGAGTGTTTACTGATACTGCCAGCATGGCGGACAGTTTACTTACGTTATATCGTCACTTTCCCCTGCCACTTTTTGTCTACCTCTGTCACAGATTGGCAGAATAAATCCGCTGACATATTTCACCATGTTTTTAAATAAAAGCAACTGGTATCCTATCAAGGCTGTTCTCAGACGGGCCCCCTCTACAATCCTACACTGGATTAGCAAGTGGAAGGTGGGCTATATGTAAAGAAAACAGGAAGAAGCGAAGACAGTGATGTGAAAGGGTGTGCTGTCGATCTGTTGACTTGTACGGGTTTGTCTGCCACTGTCTCGCACACCCTATCTCTTCCCGCTGGTGTCACAGAGCCATTTCAGCTAGCGAACGATTGGAGCATCTGGGAGAAAAAAATGTTTCATTCCGAACGCTGTGATCATTCTTAGCAAATCAGGCAGCTGATCTCCCATATTTACTCTTATTAAGTGAAAGCAGGGAGTTAATGTTCCGGAACGTTTTATTTCTGCTCAGATAAATAATGGGTTGGGTTGTAGCGCAAGTGGCTGAGGAAAGATCGGCCTGCTTTGTTTTCCAGAGAATGATGGAGTAGTTCAGTAACACACATAGATTATTCTCACGCTCATAGTCCATCCTGTAACTCCTTCCTACATTCACATTTTCCTCAGATCACATGGAGAGACAGTTCCTCTGGTTCCTTGTCCCATCTCATTTTGGATTTTTCCACCTTCACACCATGCAGAATTTCATCATATCCATTGGATTTTTTGTTATTTGTTTTTCCTTTTTCCCCCATATTGTTCTCTTGAGTTAAATCCACACGTTTGACTGGACCAGTGGCTGATGATTGCGATGGCCAATCAGGAAGCCTGCAAATGGTGACACATGCTTGGGGTGGTTTTTGACCCAAATGGAGCCAGATAGCTGCCATTTTCTCCCGCAGTCCAAAAACACGCTGTTCGGCTGAACCGGTGTGTGGGTGTGCATGTCCTGCTTTCCCGTACAGGGTGTTCTCAGCCGCGTGTCCTGCTCTTCCCGGGATAAACTCCAAGATCACCATGACTCGGAAAGAGATGGTGCTTCTGGGAAATTAATGATACCTCAGCACAATCCTTCATCTATTGCCTCTTAATTGTTAATAAGGGCACCAATAACAGAAAAACAGAAAAGGCTTCACCTTTTCTGTTACAGGCACAACATTTATATTTCCTTAGCGGGTGTTTTTTACCAAAACAACAGAGAAAGTATGGTCAGAAAATTCCTGGGCTTAAGGGCCTTGCTCAGGGGCCCAACTGTGAAATGACTCTGACAACTCAGGGATTTGAACCGAAGACCTTCTGATCACAGGCATGGAGTCCCAGCCCACGAAACCACACATCCAGGATGAGCCATCCTGGAGGAGCCGACTTTAAAGACCAACATCATGGTTTACTGACACAAAGCACAACAATGAGAAGTATAATCTTGAAGCTGAATTTTCATCTGCATCAATGGTTCTCAACCTTTTTCGCACCATGACCAAATTTTTACCATGCCAGCTCAGTCGCGACCCTATATCAAGTTCAGGTTACATTAACGTTATGATCAAGCGCACAGCGCACTCTACGGCAATCAGTGCCTGTCGCACAAATCTGATTGGATGTGCCAGTGAATTTTAAGCAGCTGTGGTCTGACGTCTTGGATTGGTTGAGTGTTCACTAGTTTTGCGCTAAGCAGTTGCAGACCCAAGGCCTGTTTATATAGGTTAATTTTAGGATTGGGGCTGGGAAATCTGATCGTGGATCAGCATAGGAGCTTGCCGGTTTTAAAATGCTTTCCAACTCTGCCCCGTGACACTTTGAGAACTTGCCACGATCCAAATTTGGGTTGCGACCCTTGGGTTGAGAATGGCTGATCTATAGGACTCTCCCAACATGGTCTCAGTTGCTGCTGAGATGCTCTTTGGCAGAGCTGTTTGCAGTACCTTGAACACCAACGTCAAGCAATTAACATTGGATGATTGTTTTTAAAACACTCCATGAAGATGCCAGCATCCCTCAGACTGTTAAGGTGATGATACATAGGGCAACTTCTTGAGCAATGTTGTCGGGCATTGTGGCTGACCAGTGTTGCTTGGATACTTTCCCCTTAATGTTGGGCAACAAATTTCTGTTTAAAGCACTTTGATCGGCATTGGGCAACTTTTCGTGATCATCCAGATCCAGATGAGTTGCCCTTTGTCTCACCTGGTTAGCAGTTTCCCTGCAACATTGCTCAAAAAGTTGTTCTGTGTATCATTGCCTTTAGTCTTGTTGTTGCCTTACAGACTGTTTTTCTCACTGGACACAGCAAAAACGCTGTCCTGAGCTCCCTTCCTGGCGAGGCACCCAGCCATCCTCACAGCCTTGAACTTCTGCATGGTGGGCACTGCGCTGGAACTTGCTGAGTTCCCATTTTTCATAACTTTTTTCATCTCTGTCACCTGGCTTGTGTAAGCAGTGGCTGGCTGATACCGCTGGATTTCTTAGTTAATGTGTTCCCACCTTTTACACTGGAAATAGTGAAGCAGGTTCTGTATTTAAGAAGTTCTATATAAATCCACAGCCAAACCGGATGGCATATTCTTTTTAAGTGATACTTTGCTTGATATTGGAAGTGTGAAGAATTTTGATGTAAGCGTTTGGAATCTTACACCTTTCTGTGAACGCACAGCAGACTATTCTTCTCTGAGTTATGTCACAGTTATTTTCATTTCATGCAAGCAGATAAAAAAAAATCCTTCTGTTTGTCGTCTTTATTACACTGAATAAAGGTGTGAATGAATATGGGTGGCCTTGCATGCATCTATGCAGGTAAACAAACATGTACATGCAGAGGACAATGTTATATGGCTCAGTGTAATCTCGCGCCCCCCCCATCCCAGGAATTGGTGAATCTCAGTTGAGATAATCAGTCAGAAAAATGCTAAAAATCAGAACTAAAATATGCAGGCTGCATATCTTTACTCATGAGTCCTTTCGGATGACATCCTTTAGCTGCCAGTGTGGTGAGACCTTCACAAATTCAGTCCTGAATAAATTTGCAAGCTCTGCCGGGGCAGCTTGCGGTTGTTTATGGGCTGCGGTCTGAGATCTGCTCGTTTTGAGTGAGGACGCTATCTGGGCTGGTCAAGGACATTGATGTTACGAGATACGTCCCATCATCCTGAAGCAGCCCTTGGCTTCCTGAACATTCTTCTTGCTCTACTGCTGCATTCCCATGTTTTTCATTGTGCCCAAACACTTAGCACTAGATTGAAATAATCGCTTCCTTTAATTGAACTAATTTAGAATCCATTTCCCGTAGTGGAGTTTCTGGGGTTTGAGGAGAGCAGAGAGACCTACCTATAAGCCAGTCCATTGAGAACCACTTTTCTTAAGAGTGCTGCGCTGCGGATTCAACTTTCCGCATTGGGATCGTCTTCTGTGTCCTGCTGGAATGAACACTTTCTGCCCTGGGTTTGGCGTTGAGCGGACAGAAGCCGGTTTTTCCCACGATGCCGAGCCGCTCTCGGAAACCATGACGACATTCTGCCGCGAAGATGCAGCACCGAGGTCCCAAAACCTCAGCCATCTGCCGCATCTGCAGAACCACTTAAAGCCATTACCCACGATTCCTTTCACTAATGGCCTCCCTGCTGTCACTTTTGCCGTTGGGCCGGTCCTGAGGAGAGGCTGAGGTTAACTGGGTGCCTCCCCATCCCGCAGTGGAGGAGGCTGACGCGAGACGCGGGGTGGGGCGGGTTGTGGTGGATACAGGAAGGCCCCCCTGCCTGCTGTGAGATATAGATATATGAGGCAGGTAATGGTGCCTGACAGTGCGGGGAGAATAAGGAGTAATGACAGGGACATCAGCTCTGAGCCTTCAGGTGTGGCGGCACTGAAGAGGCTCAGTGAATGTGGCTGGATGCTGAGGGACTGGGAGCGGCTGCGGGGAGATAATTGCCCATTATGGAGCTGCATGGGTCATTATGGTCAGGCCACAGGCTAACCCCCCAACCCCCTATTCGACCCCGATGGCCACTCGGTCCGCTGTGGTGGGAGGCTATAGAGCACCAATTAGAGCCTGCTTTGCTTGTTTCTGCATTTCCCGAGACGCCCCTCACAGAGCAGCTCGTCTCCCGTAGGCTGTTGCAGCAGCTGGGGGGGGGGGGGAGCATCAGCCTTTCGGTCACTGGAAGCATCACCGGCCGCTCGTTAGGGACGGTGATTTGGGCCGAGCCGGGCGCCCCTGTCAGGCTATGGGCTCTCGGGCGGGTGTGGTGTTCCGGGATAGTCTTTGGCTAGTCCAGACGGGATCTTGGGGTTTGGCCAAAGCTGATGGGCGGCAGAGCCCATGAGGAGTCATCTGGCATGCCCGGCTGAATGCGAATGCGTTTCAGAGGAGCGTGTGAGCCGCACGCCAGCGCTTCCGGCGAATCTGACGAGAGACTCGCTGAAGTGTACCCAGATCTTAGCACCTCCTAGCGGTGTGAATTTTTTTACGCTTAGTGAGTGCGATAATGCTTACGATTAGCCTCCTGTCCTAAGCCAGCTGGGGACTAGGTGGGTATTGATCCAAATGCAGGAATATGAGCCAGACTGAATATGGTGCCATGACGGTCCAGCCTTGAGCTACAGAACTGCGGCAACCCTCTATTCTGAAACGTTCAATCAAAGAAACTTTTTTCCTCCAAACCTAATAATTTATTATTATAAACCTCTTGACGGTTTCCCAGGACCTCACATTCTTCATTGGGAATACTGTGGGACACCGCTAAGGAATAGATTGATACGTAACCATTCCTGTGTTTTTTTGAAGAAAGTTGAGGTGATCCCCCCAATCCCTGATAGGACTTTCGCCCTCGTGGAGAGTGTGTCACATACCGCTAGCTTTCTGTGGCATTTTGATGAACAAACAGATTTGGGTGCAAATAGGTGAGAAACAGGGAAGACAAGAATGAATGAGAGACAAGAAGGAGGGAGTAAATGAGAAGGAGAGCAATCTATCAACAAAATGAAAAGAGCTACATAAGCTTTATATATAGGCAGTTCTTGACAATGGCGAGTAATCTGTAATTGAGTTGGATTTGCCCCCCATACCATTCAAGACGCCTTATAACAAGAAACATTAACCAAAGATATACTAGAACTTTGTACCAAAGCATACATATTAAAAAAACAAAAGGAAAGATTAGCGCTTCCGCAAACGCTATGTACCTCGGATATTTATTGCATAAATCCACATTTACTTAAATTTGTTTTATGTGACTCAAGAGCTGCCAGTATGCTGAAATATACGGTGCGATAGACAGTAATTAGCGGGTTAAGCGAGAGGGAAAGTAGAAAAGGCTGATGGTGGGTGACATTTACTCAGGTCCTTTTTGCGTGGTTGCCTTCCTGGGACGGCGAGGGCATCACTGATAGTGTAGTGTCATTAAGCCGTGCGATTTCCCACATATCAGATGCTTTAAGACTAATGCATTTGCATGAAATATCTAAATATCTTACCATTTTTTCCCCCGTTCAACTAATGTTGCCTGACGAAAGCCCACTGCAATAAAGATCGGAAGAAATTCATTCCAAAAAACCCTTCTTCTCGTGCTTTTAATGTACTTTCTTGTCTTGTCTTGTCTGTACTTTAATGTCTTTCATGTACTTTTTTGTTATTTTTTCTATGTTACTTTTTTTGTTTTTTTCAAAAGAGTAAATTGGGTACAGATTGTGTCTTCATCATAAATTTGCATGTGTTACTTTTCAGTTTGCTTTAAACACCGACGTTGAACACATACTGGCGTCAACATATGTTCAGAACTCGGAAATAAAACACAAAAAATAGGGTTTCGAGCTCCTTCAAAAGTATGTGCATGTCAAGATCAGTTTTAGAGCTTTTGTTTTATCAGGCTGTGACAGCTTTTGGGACATAAATCCTGAACAGAACGAAAGCAGCCAGTCTTTTCTTAACATCTGGGGGCCTTGTGATGTGTTTTTCCAAGCCGTTACCTTCTTACATCTGCAATAGAGAACGTAAAACAGCTAAGGGAGCTGAAGACAATGCCATAACAGGCCTTGTTGAGTTTTTATACCACAGCTTACATTTCCTTACATGTATTAACACTTTGCACCGTGCATCTGCATATATAAGTACAGGAATAGCAAGAGATGTTTAATATGGAAACTGGATTTTTTTTAAGCACAGAAAATAAACCTCAGAACAGGTTCAGGATAAAAACAGGCCTATGTGGGTCACAAGATGAACTTATTATGGATGTGTTTTGGTATGATTTCTGTCGCAGTGTGTCCCAAATGCGAGTGTGAGGTGACAGACTTCTTGAAGTCATTAATCAGCTGTCTTAAAGTTATTTTAAAGATTTGGATGTTATGATACTTGGCTGTATGTTAGCTGTCATATACGTGTCATTTCTGATTTGCACATTTGCGCATTTGTTTGTATGTATTGACGATGGACTGACGATGGTCCTTGTTACAAATACACACACCTTAGCCGTGTCTGGCCATTACGGAATGTGTGCTTACCAGCCGTGCCCCCCCCCCCCGGCCATGGTGTGTGAAGCGGAAGGTGTGAGTGTCTCTGCGTGCAGTGTCTGGCGCAGTCGTCCTGCAGTGACTCCCCACCTCCATCTGTAACCTCCGTTACAGTTTCCCCTTCACTGCACCCCCCATCCCAACACGAAGCACCACCAGAGACATGCCGCTGAGCTCATTTCTTCTTTGGGGAGGGGGGGGGGTTCTTTAATGTGGCTCCCTCCTCATCCTCTTCCCACAGTGGGTGAGCCTGGGCTTGATTATGGCCAGGGTGGATCAATACACTTTCAAAAGAGGTAAAATTAAACAAGCCAACCAACAAGCTTTGGAACAGCAGGGTCCTTTTTCACTTAATTTGGAACTTATGGCCCATCCATTGTTTATGAGGGCTATCAGCAAACAATTAGGCCATTTATGATGAGCACGACAGAACCTCCTAATGGTGATGGTGCCCCCTATGGGTCATATACTGCACCCACTGTGGAAAGGGAGGGCAAATGTATGCCTCAGCACCCTGTCACCGCCTTGTGACCACCCCCCCAGCCGTCGAGATGGAGATTGCATGCAGAGCGCAGTGGCGCACTGGGCTGGGGGCGGGTGCACTGGGTCGTAGTCTGTGAGCAGCCGTGCCTCTGGGGTGGATTCAGTATTGGGGGTCTGGTCCTGTGGAGACAGGGACAGCAACATGGCATCATTCGTGGTTTTCTGCCCCGTGTCGTCATCTTGCTTGAACGGAGACCGGGCTGGGATTGACAGCTGAGGAAATTGAAATTCTTTATCGGCATAGCACCTCTAGCCCTGCTTACCTAAGTCAAACAGATCCCCTTCCAGACATATGCCACACACACACACGCAAGGGCACACACACTCGGATGTCCCTTTCTCGCTTGTCCTAGTCGGTCCCCAAAAGACTCATAACCCCCACCAAGAGAGTCCACGCGGCTATCTGATTTTGGAATGTTCATTGGCGCCAGCCGCCGATGTGAAATACGGTTCCTCGTGGAACTGTAGCCAGCCGGGAGCCGCGAGCCGCCCCGTACGCTGACGTGCCCGCTTTCCCTGTTGACAGCTGCCGCACCAGTAACAGGAAGAGCCTGATCCTGACCAGCACCTCGCCCACGCTGCCCCGCCCACATTCCCCGCTGCCGGGCCACATCGGTGAGTGCCGCCCAAACTGGCTGCTTTAAAAAGCATATACTGGTACTTATTTACTTATCGGATGCTTTCACCTGGGTCGGAGCGGCTCAAACGCTACGCTTGGGCGCATAGCCAGTCGCTGAAGTGATTTCAGTATTTCCCTCAAGGGTACGACGCTAATTCTGTGCCAGGAACACGTAGCTTGCCAGGCCAGCGGTTTAAGATTTTAAGAGTTTATTTGCCATGTGCACGATAACCTTTGAGTTCCGCTCTGTGATGAAAATCTCGTTCTGCATATCCTTCTGCTAAACACAGATTCTTGAATGAATGAATATCTTTGCTCTTTTACAAACTTCGTTACAGAGCATACAAAACCACATAAAAGGACACACAAAAGCATTCCGCATTGATTAGATTAAAAGTAACCATTTTTCCCAGCTGCTCTACAGTAATTTCCTGAGCCAGAATACCAAATATATATAAAAACACAAAAACAGTATGGGTGGCATGGTGACGCAGTGCTTAGCAGTGTCGCCTTATACCCCTGGGACCCGAGGTTGAGTCTTCCCCATGGCTCTATGTGTGTGGAGTTTGTATGCACTCCCCGTGTCATTGTGGGGTTTCCCCCAGGTACTCCGGTTTCGCACCAAAACATGCTTACTGGGTTACTTGGAGCTACCAACACTGCCCATAGCTGTGTGAATGTGCCCTGCAATGCATTGGCACCTCCCTCCTGAGTTGTTCCATGCCTTGTGCCCCCCCCCACCCATTACCCGGAATGGGGGGAGCAGGTACAAAAAATGGATAGAGATCGATAGTATTTTATACTGAACACAAATTAATATGAAAGAGATCAGAAGTACAGATTAAGGTACAAGTGTTAATGTAAATGCATGAACAGTAACATAATAAATACAGTTACAATCATCGCAATACATTTGTAGACATGGTGCAATGTAACATGCAATGCAGTGTAAACACAATAGACAGATACAAACAGAGAAGGAGGTAGGGGTAGATAGCTTGCCAGTCCATGTACCAGGTTTTAGTGCAAAAGAGTGGCACTTCATTGGTTGTAGGTTACGTCTTGCTTCCTCTAATTGGCTGCTTGTCATTGACCACGCCCCCTCCACACTTATAGGGAGCAGCCCCCTGGACAGCCCCCGGAACTTCTCACCCAGCGCCCCGGCTCACTTCTCCTTTGCCTCGTCCAGAAGGTACGTCCCCCAAACCTTCTCCTGATGGGCAACAATGCCCCGTCATCACCACTGAGCTAACACCCCCCGAAGAAACCCCCCCATTTCCCTCCCCACGGAGCTACCCTAAGTCCACTGAGGGGTCACCAGTATGTCAAATTACCTCTTTGCTGACACCTACGATGCCATTCCAGGCAGTCAGCGTTGACACGCAGCAGAATGTTTCCAGTTTCCAAAACTGCATCTCTGTTTGCAGTAACCTGTATTTCTTGCAGGTCCTAATTATATAACAAAGCCCCAGAGAAATGTTAAAGACTGAGCTCTGTTTGTGAGTCTCATTCTACGGGCGATATAGTAGGTGAAGCACATAAAATCAAATCATTCTGTTCGTCACATCACTTGACACTTGGTAAGTGCTGCTGGGGGAAAAAACTGAGTAAGTTCACAGCAGCGGTAAGGAGGCAGCAGCAATACAAAAACAATGGGAAGTAATATAACAAAATATAACACAGGATAATAATATTGGGCATATTGGTGATAGTGAGCAGATTAGAACAAACAAATACAGTAAATAAAATTAACGGCCATAGAACATACAACATGATTCCCATCTGGGAGCCCGACATGGCTGGATTTTATGGGCCGACATGTACTTTATTAATTTGTTAACAAAAAATATATATCACATTAGAAAGAATCCATAGTTTTAAGTAAGGTATTCATTTCCAGTAGCGACAAATTGAAACCCAAATTGTAGTTCTATAAAATATAAATTCATTGACAAGCAGTGTCACTGGGTGATTTTTAATCAGTAATACCTCTGCAATAACATAAAACACCAAACATTTGTGTTTAGTGTCCCTTTGGGAGCCAGTGCACACAATCGCAATTAATAGTAAAATGGCAAGAACAGGACTGAATGAGTCAGTAAAAAAAAATGGTGACACTTAATAAAAAGAAAATGTCTGCGTGGAAAATATGTGCAGATATGTTAAACATCGCTTGTCAGTGGACTTTTGTTATGAAACCAGTATATTTGCAGCGTTTTTACAGAATTAGATAAGCGTCCCAAAACTTTCTGTGAGCCCTGTACTGAAAACACGTACATGACTGGCACATGCAGGCGATCTGGGTCAGCCGTTAAGGGCAGCGTTTGAGTTAAAGTTTTAATCCAGACTGATAACTACTGTAAAGCAACCGTGACAGCTACAGAGCATAGCAGCGCCATCCTGTTTGTGAATTTCCCAGGGCTTCCTCATGATTGTTGACCTTGGATTGAGCTTCAACATGACACGTCTTTTATTCCATTGTATATTCGGCCATCGCTTTGCGTGAAGGGGACCCCCTTTAAAATGCAATGTATCACAGTGGGGGGGGGGGGGGGGTGGGAAGTCTGGAGAAGCCATCTGAGATTAACACACCTCTGTTTCTGTCTCGCCGGGCGGATGGTCGACCCTGGTCCCTGGCCTCACTGCCCACCTCAGGATATGGGACCAATCCCCCCCCCCCTACGGTACCCCTCAGTTGGTCCCACCCCCCGTTGTGCACGCGGCCACCCAAAAAAACGCCCCCCCACCCTGCTGTCCCCCCCCCCCCCCCCGCCCCCGCCGCCCCCGGCGCCCCCCCGCGCGCCCCCCCCCCCCCCCCCCCCGCGGGAGAAGCCATCTGAGATGAACACACCTCTGTTTCTGTCTCTCAGGGCGGATGGTCGACGCTGGTCCCTGGCCTCACTGCCCTCCTCAGGATATGGGACCAATACCCCCAGCTCTACGGTACCAGTCAGTTGGTCCTACTCTACGTTGTGCATGCGTCCATCCAAAAAAACTCCCCTCCACCTTGATGTCACCCTCCCCCCCCCCGCCCCTCTTGCAGAAACACCCCAAAAACACTACGAAGCAAGAGGGAAAAATCGGAATCTGTGTGTGAAGCTCATGGACCTTTAACCTCAATGTAGCACAGAGGGTACAGAGGATTGAGTGATACATTGTATCCTTATGTGGACCCTCTTAAGTCACTTATTGGCCCTGTACTGTTATCACATGCCATGGACACACACGATTGTATTCATATCTTTGTGGGGACCGTCCATTCATTTCTATCTATGGCCATAACCCTAATCCCAAAAATGACGACTTTAACCCCTAACAAGCCCTAACCTTAACCATATGTAACCAAACAAATGACAAGACTTTTGGCATTTTTAGTTTTTTGATTGTAGCCATAGAACGTTATAAAATTCAGTGTCCCCTTAAGGGGACCGAAAAAATGGCCCCACAAGGTCAACAGGTTAAGAATAACAGGTTTTTCTCACATTGTGAGGACATTTACACACTGTACATGACCACACATACACACACGCACACCAGACCAAGGTCCAGTTTTCACATTACGCTGGAAAAAAGTGCAAGAGAGCAAAGGAAAACAGCACTCCCAGCATTCCGGGAGCTTCCTGCGTGTGGCAGATTAGACAGAGTTGAAAATAACCCGTTGCAGGCCTGTTGCTAAGATATTTAAAACGTGACTCGCCATTGGCTGACTTCCTGTGTCGCCTCAAGCGGGAAGGTATCGGAGTTGCAGACGCCCATCTGTGTTGGAGGTGACTGTGAGAAACGTGATTCTCGGTCTGTCTCACCCGCCCAGTGCCGTCGGGTTTGGAGGTACTGGGATGGGGGTTAAAAAGGGGGGAGTGGAAATAAATGGGAAAGAGAGAGAGAGAGCAGGATCTGAAGGAAAACAAGAGGTGAGCAACTATATACATGTAGGATGCAAACTACATCCATGCTGTCAGAAGAAGAACATGCAGACTTCATACATACAAAGGATTTGAACCCACAACCAGGTGCTAGGCTACACTGTAATGCATCAAGCCACTCTGACACCCTATGGGCTGTTCCCACTTGTGCCATTTCCGTCATCCTGCAGTAAGACGGCTAACCGCTAACGATGTGAATTACAGCCTTGAGCATGACTGCGCCTCCCCCGGAGCGGGCGCTCGCCGCGGTTTCAGCTGGGCTTTCGCTCTCCCCTAGCTGTCAATCCAGAGGCCCCCCCAGGGAATGTAGGGCAGCCACAGAAACGAACTGAGCCTGGCTCTGCTGCAGATTCTCAGGGTGTTTGGTGGCGCGGGGGGGGGGGGGGGGGGGGGGGGGGGGGGGGGGGGGGGGGGGGGGGGGGGGGGGGGGGGGGGGGGGGGGG
>JAODKC010000095.1:7568818-7580402 GCA_026777985.1 Mormyrops attenuatus | reverse complement strand
GTTTTTGGACCCCCCCCCCCCCCCCCCGGTTCTGTCTGTCGTGATGGGTTTCCACCTGACTGCAGCAGAAGCAGATGGGAGTTGAGAGCTAAGCTGCAGCGGAGGTGATCGGATCGGAATGGGAGAGGAGGGACCCAGAGGAACCGGAACAAAGGAGGGACAAAGGAAATGAAGGATGGGCGATATTTTTTTCCTCCCTGTTCTTGTGCTGCCTTCAGATTGGGCCCAAAAATGGTTTAATCAGCTGGATTGTATAGTGGGAGCTTGTGGGAGTTTTACTTACACGAAAATGTTCTGAGGGCAGAATGAAAAATGATTGGTTCAGCGAGACAACCAATGAGACTGTAGAGGAGGAGGGTCCAAACATCTAGAGGAGACGGACCCAAGACATCTGATTGGTTAATCCTTCCTCCTCTAGTTGCTTGGACCCACCTGCTCTCAGAATTTTTTTGTGTAAGTAAGACTCCCATGAGCACACTGGAATGGTTTTGAGACAAGGGCACCTCTAGTGGCTCTGTAGGGAGGTGCGGCCAGCTGCATGGGTTCTGTTCCCTCTCTGATCTGCAGAGTCAGTATGGTCCAGAGCCTCCTGTCGACACCCTCACTTCCATGTGCTTCCCCTAAGTGGATCCCCGCGTGTGACGCATGCAGGATCCTGCAGCTCTGGGTATGAGGCGGCAGGGGGGGGCTCCTCAGAGTGGCTGCGTTGCGCCGTCTCAGTGATTGACGCAGGCCCTGTGTTATTCGACACACAGCAGGCAGCCAATCAGAGTTCATTTTTAGCCATCCAATCACAGCCCTCACCTTGGTTCTCCCTCCATTCTTATGGCCCACTCTGGCTTTTATTTTTATTCTTTGCATCCGGTCATTATATCGGCCATCGTCTGACCCCCCTGGCTGTACCCTCCCCACTCTGCCCCCCAGTCCTCCAGCTCCTCCCAGGAGCGCCTGCACCAGCTTCCCTCCCAACCCACCATGGATGAGCTGCACTTCCTATCCAAGCACTTCGGCAGCACAGAGAGTATCACAGACGATGACGGGGGGCGGCGCTCACCGCATGTGCGCCCCCGCTCCCGCAGCCTCAGGTGAGAGCCCCCTTACCCCCCCATCACCCATCAGCCACCTCTCCGTACATAACGGGACTGTTTAGAACTGTCAGAGCGTCTTCCTGCGTGAATGTTCGCTCGGCTACAGAAGACGACAGACGGCAACAGAATAGCGGAGACAGAAAGACACCGGTTTGCATATTTCCTGTGCCCCCCCCCCAGCCCGGGACGGTCGCCCTCCTGCTATGACAATGAGATCGTCATGATGAATCATGTCTACAAGGAGCGATTCCCCAAGGTGAGCTGGTGTACGTGTACACACACACGCACACGCACGCACACACACACACACACACACACAGGTTTGTAATTAAATCTTTATGGGGACTCTCCATTCATTTCTATGGGTATAACCCTAATCCCAGTTATGACGACCTTAACCCCTACCCAGCCCTAACCTTAACCATAAGGAGCCAAACCAAATACAAGACTTCTGCCATTTTTAGTTTTTTGATTGCAGACACAGATTCTTATAAAACTGAGGTTATTCTTGTAGGGACTTTGTATCTGCATTGTGCTAGTTACGTGTTGGGGTCCATCGTATCGCAAGGTGCCTTTTTAAATACAAATTAATTTGTACTGCAGCAGTTCCCCTTGACAGTAGACAGAGCAGCACACAGCTGCCTCCACATAGCTGTCCTGAACCTTCTGACAGCTGATACACAGGCTCTTGACCTGATTCCTCCTACCGAGAGGAATAACATGTTTCTCCTGCCCCCCCCCCCCGCCCACCAGGCCACAGCTCAGATGGAGGAGCGTCTTGCCGAGTTCATCCAGGCCTTCTCGCCGGAGAACGTGCTGCCTCTGGCTGACGGGGTCCTCAGCTTCATCCACCACCAGATCGCCGAGCTGTCCCGCGACTGCCTGACAAAAGCCCGCGACGGCCTCATCACCTCTGTCTACTTCATGGAGCTGCAGGAGAACTTAGACAAGCTGCTTCAGGACGTGAGCCTCAACCAATCCCCCCGCCCCCCGCCCCCCTCCCCGAGACACACATCTAACTGGGTCTATTTCTGCTGGGCACCTTGACTGTTTGCTTTGCACCTGAGTAGAGCTCAGAACTGAAGTAGCTCCAGTGGGATGGCCTGTTAGCATAATGCAAGATTAAATATGCAAATTGATGTTTTTAAAAAAAAGGCTTGCAAAGAGTTGAATTCAGGGCTGGGATTTAGTCCAGTCCGAATGTGTGAGGTATGTGTTCTACCGCCCCTTTCAGGCGTACGAGCGTTCAGAGAGCTCTGAGGTGGCATTCGTCACTGAGCTGGTCAAGAAACTCCTCATCATCATCTCCCGCCCCGCCAGGCTGCTGGAATGCTTGGTGAGTGGGGGAAGGAACAGGAAGTGACCAACAGGAAGCCCATCTACCCATTTTCTATACCTGCTCATGCGGAGAATATCCCGCAAGCTATGGGCACAAGGCAGGGAATAACTCAGGATGGGGCACTAATGCATCACGTGGCACACTCACCATCAACACACACACACACACACACACACACACACTTAACCCCTACCCAGCCCTAACCTTAACCATAAGTAACCAAACAAATGACAAGACAAACAAAATACGAGACTTTTCCAAATTTTTACTTTTTTGATTATATTCACAGATGTTTGTAGGGACCGGAAAAATGGTCCCCACAATGTCAAAAAAAAACAAGTTTTTATCACATTGGTCCCCACAATGTAATATAAACCTAATTCACACACACACACCTACAGGGAATTTAGCAACCGTAGTGCATTTTTGGATGGTGGGGGGGGGGGAAGCCAGAGGAAAGCCCCTGACGACACGGGAGAACATGCACACACATTGTTTTTAATTTGGAAATTAATAATCACAACAAAATACCTTTTGCAGTTTTCGGTTAAATTATATCATCCACCTCATACTCCTTTGCCCAGTAATAGTCTTTAATTATCTGAGTCCTGTTAGATCTGGCTTAAACACAGTTTAATGTTATATTACATTTTATTAATACTTACACAGTATTTGTACAGCACGCTCCAGCCCCTAACTTAATGTTATGAAACGTCTTAATAGTGACATCACTGGTTTATCACAGAATATGTATGCAAAGCACATCTGGTGAAGCTCCCTCCACTACCGCAATGAGATTTAATTAATTAGTATCTCATTTAAATTACTTATTTTCAGTATGATCATTATGCCTCTTTTGGCTCAAGCAGAGGGAAAAAAAACAACATTCATTATGGAACTTCAAAAGCAGCAAAAATCCAGACGCAGTAGGCCACTGGCAGACTTTTGGGCATAAAAACGATGATCTCGTCAGTGTTTATACAGCTTCGGGGTTGTATAAAGATACTTTGTGGAATGTTTAGTGGCAGAAACAGTCTCAAGGCCTGGGTCCTCTGCTGGGTGACCCAAATGCAGTCACCTGGCCTTCAGAGAACTTTCTCCACTGACAGTTCCTCAGGGAAGAAGTGTAGGGCTCAGTGGATTAGGACACTTTATGTGTAATCAGAGGGTTGCTAGTTCAACTTCCAGGGTCGGCAAAGAAATTTTACCGTTCGGCCCTTGAGTTAGGCCTTTAACCCCAACTGCAGCAGGGACTAATTTCTCAATAAATGTATGTTGCTTCGGATAAAAGCATTTGCTAAATGAAAGATAGACCTCATGGCTTAATGAAGATAACGGAAAAGCCGTCTTCTGTCAATACTGCTGCGTGCCCTTCATTTCTCTGGGCAGGATGTTCCTGCGCATGTGAAAAACACGCTATGTGATGGGACTCGCACGTGAGCCAGTCGGCTGCTGTTTAACTCGTTGTCCTGGGGGGTCTGAGTCAGGAGAAGCCTCAGCTAACTCTCCTGTTTTCCCTCTGATTTAACGGCTGACTTCCCCCCCTATCTGGCTCACTCAGTCAGGCAGAAGGCGTATGTGAGCCCCAATCCCCGCCGCACACGTATGCCCCCAGCACGGAGCTGTCCACGGCAATATCCTCGGAGACGCTACTGACTGTACGTGGCGGAGATCCAACTCAGAGAGGGAGCTGCTCATTTCGACGCTCTCCACTGCGTCACCCCTAGATCCTGGGCCCTCATTCACACACCCATATTACTGCTTGTGGCAGGGGCAAAGGATTTTTTTTAAGGTGGGGGGGCATAATAGATGTTATATTTCATACAGAGGGATCAACCTTATCATTATCCAATGATATGTTTAGAATCGATGAGTGGCGGGATGAGTACTCCTGGGACCAATCAGCATTCAGTTGGTGCCAATATGGCCCCGCCCCTTTTACACCCCTTTCTTGAGGTGCATGTCACTGTGGACCTGTAGCATCGTACCCTCAGGAATGCTTGCCTGTTATACTGTGGGCCTCATTTGGCCCTTCTCCGGTTCATGTAGGTATCCAAAATGGCTGTGGGTGTAGACATCTGGCAGGGTGTCTGGAATGGCCAGACGGGGAACAGATCCAACTCTGGGAGCCACGAGCCAGGAGTAATTCTAGGATTTTTAAGGTGCCATAATTCTTCCGGGGGCTATCCAATGATATGTTTTGAATCAGTGAGAGGGACACATCGGGAGCCAATCGGCTTTTGGTTGGGGCCAGTGTCCCTGTGGCCTTCCCCAGTATATGCCCCTGCCAGAAGTTTATCTTCAAAATAGTGATTCACAAACAGGCAATGAGTCAAAAAACCAGGCAAGACAAACAAAGGCAACCCAATCCAAATGGAGGCCTAAACCTGTTGTCCAAACACAGGAGTCGATGAGGGTGATAATGGGCAGACAGGCAGATACAAAATGTGCAGAAAACGCAAAAAAATGCTGGAATGAGCAGGAGTCGTACAGAAATCAGGCTGTGAAGACGGCGGCACAATGAAAGGAGTTAACTGAAAAGCCAGGTGCTTTTAATCCGTGATATTTAATAATGGGTAATAGTATAGGGATGTGAGGTGATACGGGAACCAGCCGGACGTCCTGATTGGACCTCTGCTTGATGTAGGCGTGACAGCGCCACACGTTGACTCAATATAAATACCGCATGATGTATGACACATAAAGGATGGACTACAGCACAGAAATGTGGAAGTTGCCTTTTATTAAAAGCATGTTGTCAAGGGAAGATTGAAAAAGGCGAATGTGTAGCTTTATGGGAGGTCGAGAATCCAAAATGAATGAGTCTCTAAAAACCTGACGCATCGGCCTTCCTGTCAGCCGGCAGGAGATGACTTGCTGTTCAGTTGCTGGGGTGACTGGATGGTGAGGTCAGATGGGCTGATAGCTAGGCAGCAGGTAACATGGTTAGATGGTATGATCTTATTAACACTGCTAAATGGTTTTACTGAGTATGATATTATTAACACTGCTAAATATTTGTACTTGGTGTATTATTAATACTGATAAATGGTTTTATTGGTATGCTATCACTATTATATTACTCAGTGGCTATGGACCATGTCGTGCCAGTTTTGTCTGGGAAACAACTTGTTAAGAGTCAGTCAAAGATGTTATCTCATTTTGTCATGGTGACTGTCCAGAAGAGGTCAGTGTCATGTGACATGCTGTCACGCCCGAAGAGGTTGATGTCATGTCATGTGCTGTCATGCCCAAAGAGGTCGGTGTCTGGTGACGTGCTGTCACGCCCGAAAAGGTCGGTGTCATGTGACGTGCTGTCATGCCCAAAGAAGTTGGTGTCATGTGACGTGCTGTCACGCCCGAAGAGGTCGGTGTCATGTGACGTGCTGTCACGCCCGAAGAGGTCGGTGTCATGTGACGTGCTGTCACGCCCGAAGAGGTCAGTGTCATGTGACGTGCTGTCATGCCCGAAGAGGTCGGTGTCATGTGACGTGCTGTCATGCCTCCTTGCCTGCCTTGTGGTTTCTGCCTGTTTCGATTTGATGAAGGTGGGCATCCTTAATGTTAGCCAGGCCAAAACCGAACTGAGTCCCTGTTCCATGCTCCCCTTCCCAAATCACATGTATGCATTTGCCTTCCCGAAGGTCTCACACAAAAATGCAAACAGTCCATTGTCCACTTTTCTCACCACACTCAGCCAATATGTTTCCATTGGTACTTTTATTTGGGAAGTGTCCTTGTGGGAGTTGGGCTCTTACTTGCGTCATATTTTGACTCCAGAGCCTCCTCTGGTGGATGATGTGTATTACAGTGCGTGGTACCCCCTCAGGGACACTGTGTAATACACCTGAATTATGGGTGTGTGTCACTGTTGGCGGTTCCTCCCCACAGGAGTTCAACCCGGAGGAGTTCTACCATCTCCTGGAGGCGGCGGAGGACCACGCCAAGGAGGGCCACTTGATGAAGACGGACATTCCCCGCTACATCATCAGCCAGCTGGGCCTCACCAGGGACCCGCTGGAAGGTGAGGCGGGAGGAGAGCGAAGCACGGCGGAGGGGGGTCCTGGGGGTGGTGAAGAAGCTGAGAGGTGACAGAGAGAAAGAAGTACAAAGAAGTGCAGGAGGCTGCATTTTATCATGCCCGCCTAGAAGATGTGGCAAGGGTTCAGGGACAGGCAGGCAGCACGACTCGTACTGAAATAGACCCCGGGAGAGAGTAACACAGCGGCGAAACAGTCGCTCCATTGTTCGCCCTTGAGTAAATGTGGAGAAATCTATTCTTACACCGGCGCTTCTCTAGGAGAATTGTACGGGTGGGAGAAAAAAATACAAGAAAGAACCTGACAGGAAAAGAACGGTGCTCGTGAAATGCGACGCGGGCAGGGGGAATGGAACCGGAACGAATGAAACTGCGTGACGGTGCGATGGCCGGATGGTGCTGAGAGATGGGGGTGCACTCCGGCAGCAACTGGCAATCAATGAGAGCACCAGGAGACGCACCCCCGGCCGTGTGATACGGCACATGGGAACATCTCTGAAATGAAAACGTCCCGATGCCGAACAAAAAAACACACACATCCTACTTGAAAAGCATGAGCGGTGGATGTTTGTCTATAAATACATTTTGTCACCTATTGTGGCGGAGAAGCTCTGCAGAAAGCAGGATCTATTGCAGAGCAGAGAATGAGTCAAAGTGCAGCCAATCACCTTTCAGTATCTGATTTGATTAGCATGTCTCCATCAAGGTTCTCCCATCTGATTTCCCCCTCCTGCCCCCCAAACTGTCTCGAAAGCTCAGGATGGCTGCACATGTAACTTTTCATAGGAACAAATGGAACGGGATTTCCACATAAGTCTAGGATGCAGTTACTGGTTAAGCTGGAATGGGGCTTCCAGATGGTGCTCGGACTGGGCTAAATGCCGAGATGCACCCAGTGCTCGTGCGAGGTGCTCACTCTGTTGTGCCTTATGTACTTTCACAAAATGGTGGCTTGCAGCATTCCTCGTGTGTTCTCTTCAGAAATGGTGAACCTTGACAGCTATGACAGCGAGGGACCCCACACCCCAGAGACAGATGACTCTGCAGAGGTAAGTTGTAGTGCAACACAACCCCCGAGGCCTGAATCGTGACCTTGTTTAATTGCCGTAGCTGAGCCTGTTCATTTTCATACAAAATATAAAGCTCTATGGATACATAAAATACTTTCCTTAATATTTTGAGTAGGAATTTGAATGTTGATATCCATGCGTCTGGACAGGCCGGGAGTTAGTGGAAACATGTCACGTTCAGGGTAAGTGCCAGCCTTCCTCCCGCTCAAGTGCTTGTGCTGTATCTATTTGTCTCTCAAGGGCAAACTGCGAGCCAAGAAACCACCCACCGAAGCTGAGTTCCAGACTATCAAGCTGATCAGTAACGGGGCATATGGGTGAGCACAGGCCACGGCTGAGGTTACAGCAGCGCCAGATGCATCTTGAAGTTTGCCTGCCTCTTTATACCCTTCCCCTTAATCTGGGGACCCCTCCACAGCACTGAATATGATTTCACACAAAGTGACACTCCTTAACGAAGGACTAGTGAGTAGGGATTGGTTTGGGATTGGGCCATTGTGATGGTAGTAGATCATTGCTCTTACCACTGTGAATGTAGCCAGTGGTTGTGAACTTGATATCCACCCCCCATACACACAGGGCGGTGTACTTGGTGAGGCACAGGGAGACACGTCAGCGTTTTGCCATGAAGAAGATCAACAAGCAGAACCTGATCCTGAGGAACCAGATCCAGCAGGCTTTCGTGGAGCGGGACATTCTGACCTTTGCCGAGAACCCCTTCGTGGTCAGCATGTTCTGCTCCTTCGAGACCCGCCGGCACCTCTGCATGGTCATGGAGTACGTGGAAGGTGAGTACCAGTAGCGTCCGACTCCTCTAGGCCATGGTGTACCAGCTGTGCTGTCACATCATGTGACACAAATAATGTGATTGTCTAACCTCTTGTGAGGCTGTTGCACATTCGAACAAGTGCTGTTGTTAATAACTGTAGCTAGTCCTGGGTTTAATGTTGATCTGCAAACTAGTCATGGAAAAATGAAGCTTCATGAACCATTTGCTGTATATTTATACCCACTAGATGGTGCTCTTGGCTTGCTTTGGAGCATTCTTTGAGCTGTTTTTGAACAGAGAGCACCATCTAATGGGGTCATAAAATATAGCAAGTGGTTCATGAAGCTTTGGCCATCACTGCTGCAAATTCTACTGCAGAAATGAAATGCCATGCCCTCTAATGCCTCCAGGAGGAGATTGTGCTACCCTCCTTAAGAACATCGGGGCCCTGCCTGTAGAGATGGCCCGCATGTACTTCGCTGAGACCGTCCTGGCCTTGGAGTATTTGCATAACTATGGGATTGTTCACCGTGACCTCAAGCCTGACAAGTAAGGCTCCTCCTAGTGGACAGGAGTACTACCTTTAACATGCTATTGTTAATGCTATTGTTATTGCTATATTCAAGGCATCTTCACTCTTTTTGCCAGCCTGTTGATCACTTCCATGGGACACATCAAGCTGACGGATTTCGGCCTGTCCAAAATGGGTCTGATGAGCCTGACCACAAACCTGTATGAGGGTCACATTGAGAAGGATGCCCGTGAGTTCCTGGACAAGCAGGTATAACTTGGCTTAAATTTCAGGAGTGCAAATGACCCAGCAAAAAAAAAAATAGGTTGGATTCTTGTACTTGGTTCTGGTTGGTTCGGATTCCCTCTGGGCTCTCTGTTAATCAGACTCGAATAATATCCCAGTCCAATTCTAGCCATGGCAGATATATTTGCAGACTCATTTTGGATCAGTATTTGTTCTAGTTTTGTTCGATATTTCTGTAAGTATGCTAAACATATTTATGATGCTAATTCGCTGAATGTTAACTTGTTTAGCATTAGGCAAGGACAACAGATGAATCCAAGGAAGGTAAGAGAAGGGTTTTGTATTTTCGGTTACCGTAGACACCCTCTCTGTCTTCACATGGTACGATCTATGTGCTTTAACCTTATATTGCAGCTGGTGTTTGTGTGGCCTAGAAGAGATTAGCAGCGTTTAGCAGAGTTAGCAAACTTGGTGGAGTTTAGCGGAGTTAAGGGCGTGATGGGATTATAAAATATGCATCAGTAAATTAAGCCAGAACGAAACATCCCAGTTCGCAACCAACCACAGACGTCTCTGTCTGAATGCTTTTTTGTGTCACTTTTATTACTTTTTTCTTTATGCTTTCAATTAAATTGATTCTTGGCAAGCTCCCACCTCTAACCTCCCACCCAAGCGGCTGGCATCTGTGGGTGATGAAATTGCATCTGTGCGTGGAAACAAATGGAAGCTTCTTTCCTGCTAAGTTCCTGGTGCCTTGTGATAGAGCTCTGCTGTGCCGATGTCCAGACTGTAGCCATCGACTTGTCGCTCGCTCTGTAATCCTGTTGAACTGTCAGAACATGAATGGTGAGCTAAATTATAAAAACACCCACCCAGGGCTCTCAAGTTTCACCAAAGATTTGGAGTGATATTACATCTGTGAGCATCTGTTAGAGGTGGAGTTTGTGTCTCACAGTCTGTGCATGAGACTTGAGAGCCCTGCCAACGAATTATACTTAATAATACACGGATCTTCCGCTTCCACCTTGTCTGCACTCGATGTGTGTATATCCATGTAATAACGTGCTTGCAGTGGCATCACAAGTAAACTTATTTTGGATTTTACCCAGAAACAACAAATGCTATGTTCTGATTGGCTGGTGGCTATTATATACTATAACTCGGGAGAGCTATGAACTCGGCAGAAAACTCCACTCCGTATGCCAGTGTCTTGTCCATTAATTCTAAATAACAGGACAAATTCGGTGGACGTTATCCCTTACTTCTCAGCGTGAGAAACACAAGGAGCGTGAGCGTGTGAACTGGTCGAAATCCATGTGTCTCATGGTCAATGCATGACTTGAGAGCCCTACCGACATCTCGAGACACTATCTGGCAGGACTTGTGTGCGTCCAATGACCCCCATGTTGATGCTCCTGTAGAATAACCCCAGGGGCTGCTGTCTCCTTGGCTCTCGGACGCAGGTGTGCGGCACCCCGGAGTACATTGCCCCTGAGGTGATCCTGCGGCAGGGCTATGGCAAGCCGGTGGACTGGTGGGCCATGGGCATCATCCTGTACGAGTTCCTGGTGGGCTGCGTGCCCTTCTTCGGCGACACGCCTGAGGAGCTCTTCGGCCAGGTCATCACAGGTGAGTTGTAACGCCCCAGCAGGACAATTAGGAGGCCACATGTAACCCCAGGCGTGTCCATAATACTGTAGCCTTAGCTCATCGGGGTCTACAACTGCTCTGGTTAAATATACAGCTGCTAGATATTTACTGTTTAGATAAGCAGCTTTGTTGTATTGTTTCTTTTCTGTATTTTTTTGCTTTCATGGTTGATTATTTTGAATTGAATGACCAATTGTCATTGTTGACACACCACAGCAAAATGTGTCCTCTGCATTTAACCGATATGTGACAATGTGACATAGCAGGGGGCAGCTAATTCAGCACCCAGGGAGCAGTGCTTGGGGGTGGTACCTTGCTCAGGGTACCTCAGTGGTGCTTTGCTGGTTGGGGATTCGAACCTGCAGTCTTTCACTTACAAGTGCACATCCCTAACCATTAAGCCACCACTGCCCATAGTGGAGTGGATCATCTTGCATTTCACTGCATGTTATAGTCTGATTGTACACCTTGCATGTGACAAGTGAAACCCTTGAATCCTTGAATAATGATGGCAACTCTAATAATATTCCCTGCAATGGGCTGGCATTCCATCCAGGGCGTTCCCTATCTTACACCTTGCTCTTTCTGGGATGGGCTCCAGGCTGGAATATGAATGTTGCTACCCTTGTGTGTCTCGGTGTGTAGATGATATTGTCTGGCCAGAGGGTGATGAAGCACTCCCTGTAGACGCCCAGAGCCTGATCTCTAGTCTGCTGCAGACCAACCCCCTGCTGCGTCTGGGCACAGGTAAGTAATGTGGGGGGGATGGGATGGGAATCTGGGCACAGGTAAGCAATGTGGGGGGGTGGGGTGGGAAAAGGGGGCAAGGGAAGCAAAGTGAAGAGGGCTGGGGGGCAAATGGGTGCTGTGCC
>JAODKC010000095.1:7539340-7559376 GCA_026777985.1 Mormyrops attenuatus | reverse complement strand
ATCAATGCCACGTAGAATTAAGGCAGTTCTGAAGGCGAAAGGGGGTCAAACACCGTATTAGTATGGTGTTCCTAATAGTCCTTTAGGTGAGTGTATATGATTGCCTATATAAACCAATTTACCTGCCTAACTAATGATAAAAAAGCTTTAACAATCAATATAAAGCTAATACACACATGAAAAATCACACATGCAAAAGCAATAAACATGAAATATATGACAAATTTTGAGCACTTTACCTGTATTGAGGTGAGCTGATGGCAAACTGGAAGTGGCAGGTGGATAGGAGGAGGGGTGGGGGGGTTATTGTTTGGAAGGGGAGGCGTGTCTCGGTCTGTACAAGTTTTAGCAGGTCTGTTGTGTTTTGTCATTTTCCAAGTTTTCCGTCGAGTTGCGGCTACATTTTTCTCGACTGACCCGTTCGAGGTCCGCATTAGTAGATATGAACGCATCTCGACCCATACAAGTTTTAGCAGGAATGGTCAAGATTTTGGTCGAGGTGCAAGTTGGAAAAAAAAATCTACAGACCCATTAAACATCCAAGTTGGTCGAGTTGAGGAGCGCTCAAGTTCCAAGGTTCTACTCTGTCTTACAATGGGCAGTAATTCAGCTTTTCTGTCTTGCTTTCCCCACAGTGGAGCAGCATGTCAGCTCCCCGCTCGCCAGCCCTATGTCACCCCGCTCGCTTTCCTCTAACCCCTCCTCACGAGACTCCTCCCCCAGCCGCGACTACTCCCCCGCGGTCAGCATGTTGCGCTCACCAATCACCATCCACCGTTCCGGCAAGAAGTACGGCTTCACCCTACGCGCCATCCGCGTCTACATGGGTGACAGCGATGTCTACAGCGTGCACCACATTGTCTGGGTGAGGATGCGCCAAGAGCATTTTCTGGGGAACCCAACAATCAAGATGACCGTTAGGAAAATTTCCTCCATATTTAAGGATAGCTTCTTCCCAGAAAAGCTGTAAAATGTGTTGGTGTTTTGGTACCATTAACTGAAACAACTCTCAATCCCAACCTCAGCACGTGGAAGAGGGAGGCCCTGCCCACGAAGCAGGGTTGTGTGCCGGTGACCTCATCACCCATGTGAACGGGGAGCCTGTTCACGGATTGGTCCACACAGAAGTGGTAGAACTCATATTGAAGGTGAGAACGGGGGCTGACTAGCTTAACGTAAATGCTGCTCGTGCTTTGCCTTCGTAAATACCGCTGGATACTGTCCTGTTACGCGTAGAGTGGGACGAAGGTGACGGTGACCACCACACCCTTTGAGAACACCTCCATTAAAGTCGGCCCGGCACGCAAGTCCAGCTACAAGTCCAAGATGGCTCGTCGCAACAAAAGGACTGTGGGCAAGGAGGGGCAAGAGAGGTACTGCTGAGAATAGTCTTTATTATCAGAGATGGGACACAGTCATATCTCTGACTCCCAACAGAACTTTATTTATAGATATAGATATTTACAGTGTCACCATGTCATCCTCTCCAGGCCTGACTCAGTCCTCAGGCAATGTTCCTGACAGTGGTCCAGATGTATCTACCTCACTCCCTGTCTCCCTTTTCGCCCTGTCAGCAAGAAACGAAGTTCCCTGTTCCGGAAAATCACCAAACAGGCCAACCTGTTACACACCAGCCGCAGCCTGTCCTCCCTCAACCGCTCGCTGTCGTCCAGTGAGAGCCTCCCCGGCTCACCCACCCACAGTCTCTCCGCCCGCTCCCCGACCCAGAGCTATCGCTCCACCCCCGACTCTTCTCACCTTGGTGAG
Organism: Mormyrops attenuatus; assembly: GCA_026777985.1. Lineage (NCBI taxonomy): Eukaryota > Metazoa > Chordata > Actinopteri > Osteoglossiformes > Mormyridae > Mormyrops > Mormyrops attenuatus. The sequence goes on along the minus strand of JAODKC010000095.1, from coordinate 7,557,609 downwards.
CGCTGCCGTGGCAACAGCATCATGTCCAGGGTGTCCCACACTGTGGTCTTCAGCAGAGTCACTCATTGGTTTCCAAAGAGTAAATGTATCCATTGTAATGAACACAATGTCTTGGATCATATTTTCTTAGGAGTGTGTTTATGATGTCATCATTGTTCAGATTTGCTTCTGATCTATTAATAAGCACATACTTCTCTCTGGCGCCACATACTGGTGCAAGTGCAACAGTTTGCATAGAAAATTGTTTTTCGTTTTATCTCTAACAGGGGCCTCGTCCCAGAGTAGCTCCCCAGGCTCCAGCACTCCCAACTCACCAGCGGCGTCCCAGCACATGAGGCCCAGCTCCCTGCATGGCCTGTCCCCCAAACTGCACCGGCAGTACCGCTCGGCGCGCTGCAAGTCCGCCGGAAACATCCCTCTGTCACCACTGGCGCACACGCCCTCACCGACCCAGTCCTCGCCGCCACCGCTGCCCGGACACACTGTCGGAAGCTCCAACACCACACAGGCCTTCCCCGCGAAGCTGCACTCGTCGCCACCTATCGTGCGACCAAGGCCCAAGAGTGCCGAACCTCCCCGGTCCCCATTACTGAAGCGCGTGCAGTCGGCCGAAAAGCTAGGCTCACCCCTCACCTCCACACAGGACAAGAAGGTGGGTGGTGGTGCCGGCAGTATGATCCGGAAGCACAGTCTAGAAGTATCCCACCCGGACTACCGCAAGGAGCCCTTCCACAGTGAGCTGGGCCTGCAGAGCCTGCTGGAGACTGAGGGGGAGAACCTCCCGCCCCACACCTGCTCCTCACCTACTGCCGGTGAGACTGGAACCCTTAAGCCGGTGAGGAAGCTGGGGAGGCAGGAGTCTCCCCTCAGCCGGGATGCTCTGTTGGCCAGCAGGGAGAAGCACTCGGAAGCCGGAGAGGGGAGCAGTGGGGGGCTAGGGGTGCTTCATGAGAAATCGCCAACTAATAACGAGGCACCTGAGGAGCCGCTGGCAGCTCCTAAACTTCCATCAAGTGACATCCCCAGAACGAAACCTGCAGCAGCAACAGCAGTGACAGAGGAAACTCAACCCTCATCTGCCTCATTACTGCCGCAAAAGTCCAGCCCGACTGGCACATCTCCTGTTATAAAGATCCCCACAGTGGATCTACTGAGTTCAAGTTGTCAGCCAAAGGTACCAGAGAAGCTTCTGGCACTGGGAGAGGCCCAGAGCCTGGCTGACCGAGGCGCCAAACAGCTGGCCCCCCAGACAGAGAAAAGCTCTGCTGGAAAAGCCCAGGATAAAGATGGGCAGAAAATCTCACCGCAAGTGAGTGACAGGAAACCGATGTGTTTAAAGGGGCAAGGAGAAGAAAAGAGCAGCCTGGGACAACAGAAGGGTACAGCCATGGTCAGAGAAATGACCAAGCCAGGCAAAACAGCAGAAACTGAAGACAGCATTAAACTAGAACAACTTAGCGGAACCGATAAACCTCCTGAAACAAGAGTGAAGGGTCTTGAAGGTTTATCTCAATTCCAATCACTGGCTTTGGGATCATCACAAACTGCCGGCTCATCGTCAACTGCAGGACCATCACAGACTGCGGGCTTACTATCAACTTCAGGACCATCACAGACTGCCAGCTCATCATCAACTGCAGGATCATCACAGACTGCAGGATCATTATCAGCTCCAGGACCATCACAGACTGCAGGATCATTATCAGCTCCAGGATCATCACAGAATGCAGGATCATTATCAACTGCAGGATCATCACAGACTGCAGGATCATTATCAGCTCCAGGATCATCACAGACTGCAGGCTCATCATCAACTGCAGGACCATCACAGACTGCAGGCTCATCATCAACTGCAGGATCATCACAGATTGCAGTCTCATCATCAACTGTAGGATCATCACAGACTGCAGGATCATTATCAACTGCAGGATCATCACAGACTGCAGGATCATTATCAGCTCCAGGATCATCACAGATTGCAGGCGCATCATCAAGTGCAGGATCATCACAGACTGCAGGCTCATCATCAGCTCCAGGACCATCACAGACTGTAGGCTCATCATCAGCTCCAGGACCATCACAGACTGTAGGCTCATCATCAACTGCAGGATCATCGCAGACTGCAGGCTCCTCATCAGCTCCAGGGCCATCACAGTCTCCAAGCTTTTCACCTGCACGTGGATCATCACAGATTGCATCAGGATCATCACAGACTGCAGGCTCATCTTCAGCTCCAGGACCATCACAGTCTCCATGCTTTTCACCCGCACGTGGATCATCACAAACTGCAGGCTTATCAGCAGCAGCAGGACTCCCACAGTCCACAGGCTTATCACCTGCACGTGGATCATCACAGACTGCCTCAAGATCATCACAGACTGCAGGCTCAACAACTTCAGGATCATCACAGACCCCAAGCTCATCACCTGCACGTGGATTTCCACTGACTTCTTCAGGACCATCCAAAGCCACGGGCCTATCTCCGGCACGTGGATCATCACAGACTTCTTCAGGATCACCACAGACTACAAGTTTATCACTAGCTCCTGGAGCAACACAGGCTGTAAGCTCATCACTGGTTCCAGGAACATCACACAGAACAGGCTCAACTACTCCCATCACTTCACAGATTTTGGGATCGACCTCAGCTGTAGGGAAGCCACAGGCTCCAGGGTCATCATCAGTTGTAGGCCAGCCACTTGTGGTGGACAAGCCACCTGGTCCAAGTTCAACAACAGCTGTACGCCAGTCAGCAACCCCAGGGACATCGTTGGTTGCAGTCCGACCGCTGGCTTCAGCTTCCTCTTCAACTTCAGGGACTTCTTTTGTCCCATCTTTAGCCTCATTGCCATCTCAAGCCCCAACATCATCGCGAACTTCATTGATGACTAAACCCAGACAGGGTAAAGGTTTGGCTCCGGTGAACTGTTATCGAGGGGCTTTGGGGTGGGAGGAGAAGGGTCTCCTGGAGGTGGTGGAAGAACATCCATCTACTCCCACCCAGTCCCCTACCGCTGCCTCTCCCAGTTCCAGATCTCGGCCCATTTCTCCTGCTGAAAAGTCAAGTTTCGTCACACATCTTAGCAGCGTGGCCAAGACCGTCCTGGGGCCTATCAAGATGGGCTCTCAGGAAGTCCTCAAGGGGAAACACAGCTTCAGTGCAGCAGAGGAGAGCAAGGGCAGCTCAGCTGGAAAGTCTGAGGCTTCTTCTGGAGGTCGATCAGCGCTTCGCACAGCGGGCCCGAGTGCAGCCGGCACCGGTCCGCCGGAGAGAGGAGAGAAATCGGGCAAGCATCACTCATGATCATCAGGTTGGGGGCAGAAATGCTTAGATGCCAGTCAAAGTTTGGAAATGGTGTATGATTTCAGGAACTACAAAGAACGTTCAGGAATGTTGGAGATATTTAGGGGAAGGCATGAAACATGCCGATGAGGTGTATCTAAATTAGAATAGACCAAAATAAACACAGAATCACTATTAAGGTGCTTCAGCAGCTGTTTTCATACATGTACATACATGTTGTTGCTCCATGGGTCGGTCTCTCTCTCTCTCTCTCTCTCTCTCTCTCTCTCTCTCTCACAACCTGTTATTGATAAAATGCATGTCACATATAGTCGGTCTATATAAAACTGAAGACAGTGCTTTACTGAACTAAGAATCCTGAATACTGTGAACGCCAAATATAACCACTCAATCCTGCAGTTATCAGTTTGTCAAAAGCTTGGGTTAAGTATTCTGATAACAGAGAAATGACACACGTGTGGTCAAGAGAGGTACTGATCGAAATAACAACAAAACAACCAGTTAAGTTGTATGGCTGTTATGTGTTTTACAGAGAAAAACAGTTTTATGAAACCACACTACACCACATATTTGAAATGCATGGTCTTGCGATTTTCCCCCGTAAAGCCTTCCTGTCGTGGAACACTTTGGAGCCTGTCAACTCAGAACTGCAATTCAGAGTCAACTGACCTATTTACACACCCTGATCTGAAAACTATCTGCAAGTAAGATCAGGCCCGGGGTTCAAAATGAGAACTTTGTGTCATAGTTGATCTTTTACAAAGGTCATTTTCAGGGCTCCTTGTTTCACAGTTAGTGAAAGACAGGAAACTAGAGAGCAGTAAAATATGCAGAAGAATGAAATGCAGAAATATGTACAGGATTTTTTGTGTTTGGATGCTGTATTATAAATATTTATTGTTACTGTTGTTTTATTCCATTATTTATTTGCCACATTTATTTAATTGTGGTTTTTTTCTTCTTAATGTTTTTCAAGGTGTTGGGTTGTTACTGGCTTAGGGTTACCTCACCCACCTGTTTGCAATTTCTTCCCAAGTGATTTGTTTACAGGAGTCTGAGGAAATTCAATCGCAGAGGCTGTCAGGTGTCCTCTGACCAAAACTGGTGACCATGCAGTGTCGTTAGCCATCTGCAGTACTGCAAACAAATGACTCTCCCAGGACCATACAAGAGTTAATGTCCTGTCGTGTCACTGCCATGTTTGATTTGGCTCTCTGGGTAGTGACTGGTGTACGTCTATCAAAGAACACAATGCAAGATAGAAAACAGACCTGATGTACAAAGGTTTATAAAGATCTGAAAGATTTTGCACTGTGTATCACGCATATGTCCAGATTTTCCCTTCTGTATCTTACTCTTTTACTCTCACACACAAACACAGAGATGTACTTTGTGTAAAATGAAATATGAAAAGTCTGAGCCAAGTTACCAGATGGGAGCTCTAACAGAGACAGCTGAAGTCAGGAGTTTTCCGACTCGTGTGACTAAACATCACCACCTAGTGGTCAATATAATTACATACATGAGTTGATCGTGATTTAAATTCCCTTATTGCTGGCCGACATCACGTGGTCTGAGAGTCATGGTTACAAAAGTTATTAAATTTGACTTACAATTTCATAGCAGCACCTTAATGTAGCATTATAAGGACATTTTGTACTCATATTTTATGCTGTTATTAAATAGTAGCCCTTGTAATCTGTAGTATTATGTTCTTTCTGTCATCCAAAAGAATTACACTTTGTATTTATGTATAATTCCTGTGCATTCATGCGTGAGTTTATGTTTGTATGTCTGTGTGTGTGCTTATATGTAAGAATATGAGATTAAATACATTGTATTTATTTAAGCCTTAAAGTATAGGGATTTTTGGTTGATTTACATTTAAGTCCTTAGCAGATTTCATGAGTAAGGAACTTTTTGTCATGTATTTTGATTTATTTTGTTGTATTCTGTACAGTTTCAGTTTTATTTTTAAAAAGTGCCCAATACCTTGACCGTGATGAACACACACAATTATTTCCATGCCTCCAAGACTAGATTTAATAAAATAACCAGGTCCATCGCATGCTCTGTACACAAAGACAATAACCTGAGGCGTTAGCCATCTTTGAAATTGCTTCTACAAAAGATTTAAAGGTTTTAAATTGTTCAGAGTTGCACAGATTACGGCTGCAGTTCGAAGGTGCTTTCGCTGGGTATAAGATCCACAGTTTTCTTGGTCACATCTAGATATACTGGTACAGCCTGCAGTGAAATATATTGTGATTTGCTGGTATATGGCCAGCAGCTGGCATAAACTGTACATTTTGTAGATTTCGCATGGTATTGCTTCATGCAACCTGGATCACGCATCTCACAGTTGTTTTCAGTGCTGACATTTTTGGAACTTTAATTTTTCAGAAAAAAAGTGGGTTATATATTTTGGGTTGCTTTCTTGTAATGCCACACCTTTTATGTATGTATCATATTCTTATATATGTGTGTGCGTGTGTTTGTGCGTGAGCATGGGTGTGTATGTGTATGTATTTATGCAATGGTTGTTGCAGAGTAGTACAGTCAGTAAACCGTTGGTTGTGTGGAGACAAAAATGCCCACTTAACCTGTAGTACTTACTTGTCAGTGTGTGTTTCTAATTTGCAAACATATTTTAGGGTTTTTTTGCTTGGATAAAGTATTGTGGTAGAGTCAGATATGTGTCCATGAGAAAATATTATCCTTATCGTCATAGTTTAATTTTAGAGATTAAAAAATTAATGCACTTTATTTAAATACAGATTTTATTTATTTATATGTATGATGCTTGTTTGTATATTTATGTATTATCAGTAAGAACAAAAGACATATGCATATTATTTATTAGTATTGTTTATAAAGAGTCCCCTATGGTAACTGCATACCCACTGACACAGGGTGGCACTGTGGGTGGCTGTTTTCATGGGCTGTATTAGTTTTTTCGGCGTACAAGTGTGACTTTTTACGGTTATTTTTCATATTTTTTTTTCTCTCCTCTACAGCACTTGTAATTGGATGTGATTCCAAACCAAAAGACATCTAAAATACAGTAAAGTGTAATAAAGTTCTAGGAAATCAGATGTATCTTCTCCACATTTCTTGACTTGTCCTTATACTAGATATGTTTAAGGAACATACGGTAAATGTGTGGTAAAGTTTACTGTAAAACAGTCAAATAGCAAGCAAAGAAATATAGTGCGCCTCCGATACAGTTACTCCATTATAAGCCTTAACTCACATTCAATAAAGGTCAATATTTCCACCTACACACAGATATTGTCTTCTGTTCCATTGTACTGAGCTGCATGACTTTCAGTATCAGTTAAAGTGCAGTATAAAATTGATGTATATATTAATAATCTATCTCACCCACACAACCATTATCACACCATTTTGTTCTGGAGAGGTTTGTGGTATTAAGGGTTTACATGAAAATGATGTAATAAATCCATACAATAATGTCTATGAACTTAAGCTCCTAAAATGGATTTTAATTAGATCAGTTTCTTTTGGATTGTTGACGCAATTACTTTGATAGTTATCAGATAGGCATCCACAAAACCTTATATACAGGGAAATTCTGTTTTGGCTCTAAAGTAAAGTAATTTCTACTTATATCAGGATTAGTACACAATACTGAGGCTGCCGGTGAGGGGTAACAGAAAGAATGCCACAAAACCAAAGCCAAAGTAACAAAAAATGAAAACTTTTTTCAGGTTCTATATTTATATATATACCTTCATATAGATAGTAACATTTCGTTTTTCATTTGAGACTGAAATGACAGTGCCACCACTGTGTCTGAAAAAAAGCCACTTCCTTTGTTCTAAACCATTCCATCAGACTCTAAAACTTGCCATCTGTCTAGAGAGATGTGAAGAAGTCCCACAGTGAACTCATGCAGGTTGTGTTTTTAAGCTATAATGTGTACAATCATCGTCGCCAGATAAATTTACTAATGATTCTTTCAGCTAATGCTTGCATGTAATGAAAAGTCGACACATGGCTGACTGATTCACAACCCCATAGTAACTACAGACGAGGGTTTTGCGGCTTCGTTTTGACAATGCGAGACATTCAGTCATTCGAATGAGGCCCAGATCAACTAAAACAACCACAACTAAAACAAAAAGAAAGCAGGTATCAGGGGTCCTGGATATCTCATACCCCAAGTCAATCAAATGTTTTCTCAGATCTGTACGGTATGCAGGGTAAATTCAGAAAGGGAGATTTGGCCTGTAGATGCGCATAATGCAGGCTACTGTTACATCCCGCATTCGGGATTTTTTTAAAACCTCGACCTTCCAACGAAAAGCACCAGGAAAAGGACGTGCTGTTATTCATGTAATTGCTTTTATCTGCGGTTTAGCAAAAGGAGAACTTAATGCCAGATCAACAGGCCTGACTGCTTTACCCTGGAAATTAAGATTCGGGAAATGCGATGCATCAGATGAAAGTCAACTAATTTTTATCAAAAAAGTACTACAGAAGGAGACTGCAGTCAGTTACGGGTAATAATGATGATATGTGCAACGACCCGCAGGGAGACATGACAGCACCGCGGAACTGAAAGCATGGTCTCCCCGAATCATGTTACACGCTATTCCCTGTGAAAATCTCCAGATCCGTGTGTGCATGTACCAAAAAACGCCTTAAAATCGATATCTCACTAATTTAGTATCTCGAGCCACAATTGTTGACGTGACGTTTTCTCAGTAATATACAATTATTACACCAATGTGTATCTACTGTACAGTAACCAGCAGCTTATTCGCATATGTAGCCGTTTCCGTTTCCACTTTCCGGAAAGATACCGTAATATGGACGTCACATATTACGCTACCGAACTTGGCCAATAGGTCGTCAGGATTCGCTGATTGACAGGGAATAAACCAATAAATATATGTCGTGTTTTTCCTCTGACCAATCAAATTGCAGTATTACTGACACCCCTTAAATACTTTCCGGAGAAAGCGAACAGGAAGTCTTCACTACAGTATTGCACCTAAGCGATACAGTCAGTGTCTTATAGTAATAACAGCAATGGAAATTAGAGGAAAGACCGTTTGCTCTAAGTATTATATTGCGAAATATTGAAATACCCTTAACGAATAAGTTATGGTTCAGAGATGAGAAGTATTCAGTCACATACCGGGAAACGCAGGACGACTGAACTGACAGACCGTACAAGTTATTGAAGAACCGGTGCTCCCAGTTATAACTGAGAAGTTTCGCGAGAATACGGGGAAAATCGGTATTCTGCGAATCAAGGTGAGATCCTGCTTCGATTCCTCGTGGTTAAACACGTATCTGTTGGGCTGCCGGTTTTCAATGACACCAACATACACTGACTGAGGCGAAAATGCGCAGCGACGATGCTGCCGGCAGCCCTGCGACCCGCATGTGACCCGCACGGCGACCGGGGCTTCCCACATGGACACTGATACCGGACACCTTTCAGTACTTCCCATGAGCCTTAACAAATGTATGGTAGATTCGCCTGTTATTTCGCACCGACGTGGCTTCTGTCGCATGTCCTTGCGCCCGATACACACCCCAGGCCGTAATACGGCACCTGATGCGAAATCTGAAGTATCGCATAGGCTATTTCCGATTGCTTTATTTGACATTTCCGCGTACACACTGCGCTGTGTCCACATACAGGATCCAGAAAAAAAGTTTACTGCCGATTACCTCATAATTGAGCGGAAGGGGGTGCACCCAGTTACTGGGACTATAATGACCCTTGTCACCCAGTAAACCCTAACTAGCAAGTTCATCTAATTGAGTGACCTAGTGAATAAGTGCAACCCCAGGAGGCGGATCAGTAGGCAAACGGATGGCCAGTAAAGTTTGTCACGATGCGCTTTTACAAAGGTTAGTTCTGCTGTCTTGTAAGTGAATCGCAGGTTGCAATATGATCGCTCAGCCCTAAGCAAAAACTGCTGCTCTTACGGGGCTTAATTTCATGTTAGCCATCAAAGCTCGAAGCCGCACAAACGTCGCTTTATTCTGAGTGCTGTAGTAAACGATCAAGGAGCTATTTAGACCTGGTATCGGTAAACCTTTAAGCTGCTAGTCTTAACGCACACATCTTCGTTAACTGAGCGCCCGGGCAGTTGTGTGCTTTGAGAGGATGCATCTAACCTTTGTCAGGTAATCAATGCTCCATTGTTTGGAAAGCTCTTCGAAATTTGACAAGACCAGCCGAGCCCGAAGACACATTTTTTCAAGCGCTCAGCAGAACAGTAGTTGCTTTATTTTTGACTCCTGCATATCACATGTTGGCGACATTTGCTGATGTGTTTGGCTTTTTTTTTGTTATTCCCAATAGCAGGCAGAGGTTTTGCGTGCGTGGATTCTACAATAACAAAGTGAGAAAATATGCTTATATGGCCGTTTTCGGTTGATGGCCTGTGGTTGTGTGAAAGAACTCATTGATTTTAGCGTTTTTTCTTTAATTATAAAAGCACTTCAGGTTTGCCTAAAGGCCTGTTTTGTGGGCATATGATTCCACTGTGGGGCTTTGCAGGTGAGTGGTGGGAGAGCAGTGTGTCATTCTGAGCCACTAGGGGCAGGTCTAGTTAGTTACTCAACCCTTACCGGCACCTAAGGCATTGGAGAGCAGATAGCCGGGAGGATTGTTCAGCTGCCATCTGTGACATCACTTCCTGTCTTTTATAGAGTGACATTGTGATGTTTGTGCATTGCCGTTCCAGGCTGCCAGCTCTCCTTTGCTATTGTATAAATGTAGCAAGCCAGTACCTGCTCCAGGTCAGTGGCAGTGGCCCCCGCAAATAAGACCTTCCTATAGATGTCTTTCTGTTGTCGCAGGCTGCTGCTGCTGCAATGAAAAGCCTCGCGGGAGGCGTAGAGCTCAGCACCCCTACGTGGTCATGAATTCGGTGTCCCCCAGCGCGGCGCAATACCTGGGGGGCGGCCTGCAGGACGAGGGCCTGGCTTCACACCCCGATGGCTACCGGGCTCCGGCCCGTGACCCCCGGGGACATTTCGGCTACGGGTCAGGCTCTGACAGGAGCAGGGAGGTGGCGGAGGAACCGGACGAGGTTGACCGGCTCAAGGCAAAGCTGATGTCTGCCTGGAACAACATGAAATACGGTGAGCAGGACCTGGACTGGCCCGAGGGAGGGGCCATCCTCTCTGCTCTGCCCAGAAACACATCTCACTTGTGTACAGTGTATTAGTTCCTGGAGCTGAACAAACAGAGCATTACAATGCAAAGGTCATGGGTTTGAATCCTGTGGACATGCATAAATTGTAACCTCTCTCCTGAAGTCGTTTTGGACAAAAGTGTCAGATAAATGTAAAATGTGTAGAGTAGCTGAGAACCGGTTATCATGTTTGTCTTTCACTGGGAAACATCTGAGAAGATACTATTTGTGTGTTTGGATTCCCAGGCTGGTCTGTCAAATCAAAAACCAGCTTTAACAAGACCACGCCCCTAACTCTGCTGGGACACTCCTACCTGCTGAATCATGAAGGTGAGCGGTGTGTGTGTGTGTGTGTGTGTGTGTGTGTGTGTGGGTGGGGGGTCTCTGCCAGTCTTCTTTGGGTCAGCTCAGTGGGTCAGTCCGCCCTTTAGTATGACATGAAGTTATGGGCTATGATAACCTAGCACTCAGTAGGGGGACTGCTATTTTAGCCAGCTGGGCGTGTTATCCCCTTGTACTGTAAGTGGCACTGGCCGGTTGTGATCGGCTGTTTTGCGCCTCAGATGAAGTGGAGCGGTTCAGCCGGGCGTTCGCATCCCGCCTCTGGCTAACCTACCGGCGCGAGTTTCAGCAGCTGGAGGGCTCGACGTGGACCACGGACTGTGGCTGGGGCTGCATGCTGCGCAGTGGACAGATGCTGCTGGCCCAGGGGCTGCTGATGCACCTGCTGCCCCCAGGTCAGGAAATATCACAGGAAATGCCATAGGGCCCAAGACTGAGACTGAGACTGCTTCTAGTTTTTCTTAAGTTACATTGTGGTTTAGTCCTCTAGTTGTCGACTTGAATGGTCACCCTGCTGTGCTGTGGGTCTGTGCCTCATATTTTTGTGTTTTAAATCCCTTTTGGATCTATGCTTGGAGGTCATGTCTTGGCTGCTCGAATGGCGCGGGTGACCGTAGCTCTGTCTCTGTCCACCAGATTGGGCGTGGTTCGACGGGCAGCAGCTAACAGACGTGGAATTTGAGATCCTAAAGCCTCGTTCCCCGTCACGGAGCTCAGGGGTCTCGCTGCCGGCGTTCTCCTCCTCCCGGCCCACTCCCTGGGGTCGCGGGGGTGCCGCAGAGGTGTCAAAGAGAGCCCCTGTTTGGAGACGCTCCACAGAGACCAGCCAGGACAGGCAGGCGGAAGCCATGCACCGTCGGGTGGTATGCTGGTTCGGGGATCATCCTAGTGCTCCGTTCGGGGTGCACCAGCTGGTCGAGCTGGGCAAGAGTTCAGGGAAGAAAGCTGGGGACTGGTATGGGCCCTCCATCGTTGCCCACATACTGAGGTGAGTCTCTTTGATCTTGAGATGTTGACGGCATGTGTTGGTCCCACGTTAGAGGGGATGGCTTGGTCAGGTGTGTGTATGTGTGTGGGAACACAACTTTTCTTTCTTTCTCTCTTCCTTCCTTCCTTCACTGCCCTTAAAGGCTACCTGTCACAGTTTTTAGGTTTTTTTCTGACATTTTTAATATATTTTTTTATATATTTTATATTTTATTTTTCCCCGGTATCTTTTACGATACTTTCTGATGAATTTCCCTTCCAAATTTCCCCCTGGGATACATTGATCTGTTTTAATGAACCATCTAAATGTGAGTTCTGGACTTGCTTTTATTAAATGATGAGTTTTATTTTTCCCCCCCTTCAGAAAAGCAGTGGATAAAACTTCTGAGCTGCCCAATCTGACTGTGTATGTAGCTCAGGATTGTACTGGTATGGTGTCCATTTTGCATTTTCCAAAATGAATCTGTCAAACCAGTCATTCAGGCTGATGTTCCCAACCACACAATCACCTGTTTTCTGTCTTTGCAGTGTATAAGGAGGATGTCATGCGGCTGTGTGACTGCTCTCAGTCAGAGGGCTCGTCCCAGTCCAGTTCAGGGTGGAAGTCTGTTATTGTCCTGGTCCCAGTTCGACTAGGTGGAGAGTCCCTGAACCCATCCTACATCGACTGTGTCAAGGTAGGCAGGGCTCCTTGCTGCGTCTGTGCTTTTCATGTCTTTGACGAATTCCGGGGGGGGGGGTTAACCCTTCATCTCGCATCTCTATCATTCTAGAACATTCTCAGGTTAGATTGCTGCATTGGCATCATCGGCGGAAAGCCCAAGCATTCCCTCTTCTTCATCGGCTTCCAGGGTGAGAGCGCTCTCCATCGCCTTCCTCTCTCACTCCCCAGCCTTCTACCTTTTCGCTCAGCAAGTCCTGTTTTTCCTCTAGATGATCAGCTGCTGTATCTGGACCCACACTACTGTCAATCTGTGGTGGACGTCACCCAGGACAACTTCCCACTGGCGGTAAGAGCGTCCCCAGTGCAGTCGAGGCTCATTAGGAATGTTATGGAGGGTTTCAGAAAAATAAGTAACCAATTTGGGTACGTGAGGAAAAGCTACGGAGTTCTGTGTCCATGTTTGAAGATTATGGGTGTGAGTTATGTTTATGGGTAGGAACCCAAAATGAGCTGTTTTGTCTTGTGATCGTCAGTTTGTAGGCATAAAAATGTAAAATTTCAGCTATATCAGTTTCTGTTCTACTCCTCTCAAGTAGAATACGTGACTGTCTTGTAATGAAGAAGAAGATCCTTAATTTTAAATAAAGCGGATCATGAATTTCTCCTTTCGGTCTCGTCATCACAAACAGTCCTGCATTTCACAGCATGCATGACGCGTTAAGTTTGACTTCAGCGGCACCGAGGCCCTTGTGCGCTAATTGATAAGGGTTGACCTTTGACCCTCCTGTCCACCCACACAGTCGTTTCACTGTCACTCTCCGCGGAAGATGAGCTTCGGCCGAATGGACCCCAGCTGCACCATTGGCTTCTACGCCAAAAGCCAGAAAGATTTTGAGTCTCTGTGCACCATGGTCAGCATGGTGAGTTTCCATTTTCACTTCCCCAAAGAGAAGTAGTTTCCCAATCCGTTCCTCGGGGACCCACAGATAGTCCACGTTTTTGCTCCGTCCAAGCTCCCTGCCAGGAAGCAAAAATGTGGACAGTCTGGCAGGGAGCAAAAATATGGGCCGGCTGTGGGTCCCCGAGGACTAAATTGGGCAACACTGCCAAAGAGCCCCAAATATAAAAGTGGATTGTTGGCCAAAAAAGCCCAAGTTTCAAACTCCTCATTATTCTATTTCTTTTAATACTTTTCTTATTTCAAAATCTAGGCCCTGTCTTCCTCTAAGGAGAAGTACCCAATCTTCACTTTCGTAGAAGGCCGGGGGCAAGATTACGGGTCGGAGGGGCAGAGTGGGGTGATGCCTGAGCAGGCCGCACGCATCCTATCCAGGGGAAAGGCCGGCGGCGGGAAGAGATGCAGTGTGGATGAGTTTGTGTTCCTGTGAACACGCTGGACTGGCCGCTGATAACTAGAAAGGACCCCCCCCCCCGCCGTGGAAGCAAACGACTGTTGGGCCGGTTCGGCTGGTTCCCTCATGTTGCTCAAACTACATTTACCCCCCCCCGGCTGGTGTCTCGAGTTCTTGGTGGAGGAATCACAGTAAAGCAAGAGACCGGGTGTAGAACACTATCTTCAGGGAACTTTTGTAGTCATTGTAGTTAAATGGCACAGAAGTGTTCTATTCGAGAACAAGTGGTTTTTCTGGATTGTCACATGATTTATGGTTGTTTTATTTTATTTCCCTTTTGAGTTTCTTATTTGCAGTCATATACCTTGCACTTCCTAAACACGGTCTTCCGGCTGTGTTTCGTGACCGGTAGGTAATATCGAGGCCATCCTTAAAGCGAGGTGTAGCAGGCGAGTTCTGCCGTGTGTGCAGGTAGATGTTGAGGTGATGTGGATGGTTCCCAAGCTGAAAGAATCCTGCTGTTTGGTGTAATTTGAACATCTTTGACTTGAATGGATTCATAACTCTAAGTGTATAACTTTTGTATGGTGCTTTCCATCCCTTAAGGATGCTAGTCTGACTACATAATTGTCCAGTAAGCTAATCGCAAGTTAGCCTAACAGGGCTACTGGGATTTAAATTTTTTTTTTTCTTTGTAATTTATTTTACTGGATTTTATCTTAATACATTTTGTGAATGTTTGTGGGGGGTGGCGGGTGCCCAGACAGAAAATTGCCCGGGATGGTGTGTAATTTTTGAGTGAGTGAGTGATTTTTTTTTTTTTTTTTTTTAATTTTATTTTTTTTTATTCTATTTTAATTTATTGTTGCAACTTTTACACTTTAAAGATCATTGCAGCGTCGTCCAGAATCATTGTGGTTGTTGGGCTCTGTCGTAACAAATGTGGCGTCTAGTGTAAAGCTTGCATTTATTTTAATTTCATAAGAGAGCTCCAGACTTAAATTGTAGTGCACATCCTGTATGGATCTGAGCAGCCCTCGTCATGCCAAAGTCCCAGCTGTACAGTATTTTATGGGCTTCTGTGTTTGTGCAATGTCCCTCACTACCTGCATCCGAGATGCCTCATCGCTGACTTTGATCCATTACTGTTCTTGGACATCCTGTGCAGTTTCCCCACACTGATCCCCAAGCTTTCCAGCAATTGCCCAATGTTCTACAATAAGCTGAACTCCAGGGGAATTGTGGGAAATGCAGTCTTTGGAGAAACCAAAGGCCTCAGAGCTGCATGTTTGGGATCAACAAGTAGATCAGTCTGTTTTTATCCTTTTATAGGTGCAGTGATGTTACTCCCCTCCCGGACATGCCATTGTTTTGTTTTTTACGTACATTGTATGAGTAATTAACTTCTGTACATTATGTCCTTAAATAATTCAGAAGCATATTTTCATGGAAAAATCATACTAGTTCAGGTTTTGATTAGATTTTTTTTTTTTTTTAAACTTCTGAAGGTGTAAGTTAATTACTCTGCATATTTATTTACAAATATATTTGTAAATCCGCTGTAAAGATGATGGAATAAATGAGTTTTTAAAACAAGTGTGTAATATCTTGGTTTCCACACTGCAGGTAACATGCAACAACCAAGTCAATATTAATGGCACTAGTGCTAAACTTTCCGGTTGAGTGAGTGTTTGGTAAATGACCGAGCTGTTGTCTGCTGCTTGCAGGATTAATGTTCCCATTGTGTATTTTCTATTGGTGTAATTACTACAGGAGTTTGTTTTCTTAATAGGCAAACCCGTTGCCTCACGACATTGGCGTGTGGCTCCCACACCCAGCGCTGGGCAAGCTTTGGCCCTCGGTTGACTCCTGCAGTACTAAAACCTGCCCTTAGATAAATTGAAACCTCTGTAGTGGCCTTAGTGTGAAGTTGCATCTGTGTCTGTGGGCCCCGTGATGGACTAGCATCCCAAACTGGGTGCTACCTTTCCTGTGCCCTGTATTTTCTGGAATAAGCTCAGCCCGACCCAGTGGATACCTTTTATCATGTCTATCATTTTAGTATGCCTTTTATCAGAGATATGGCGCTTACCAGTTCAGGACTTCTCTGAACACATGTTACAGCTTTTGTAATTTAAGTAGAAAAACTCGCTTGTGTCATGGGATCATTACGTGCAATTTTTACAGATTTCACAGTTAAAATACCCCCCCCCCCCCCCCCCCAAGGTCATGATAGCAACAGTCTCAGGACACTGTTAGAATTTAGTACATTCCATATCAAATACAAATTGGTGTCTGTCTCCATTCGCTCCGACAGATAGGCAAAAGATGTAAGTGACGTAAATTTTTACAGTTTCAAATGATCCCATCCCCCCACCCGGAATCCCCACCTTTTTGATGTTTCACTATAGCTGCACTGAACTATTGCCTGTTCTTTATTGTGACGATTACTGAGACGCCGGCAGTCTGCGTGCCCGATGGTCTGAATCTCTCTGGCGCTCGCGGTTTCCATTAACCGCAGATCATCTAGGCTGCGCTGACAGCTGTATGTGCCGAGATACCCATCCCCCACTCTCGCATTTGGTCTGTCCCATGCATTGCATTCTTCCCTGCAGTACCGTTTCAACTGAGCCTGCGCTGCTCGTGCTCAGACGGTGCCTTTTTTTGTTTGAGGGGGGAAAAAGGGGGACTTAAAAATGGGGAGGGGGCGCTAGAGTTGTCAAAGGTGCGGCAAGGCAGTTTCCCAGCCTGCAGTGAGAGGAGAAAGGGGAATGAAAAGCAGAGGAGAGCTGGTCACATCGACTAGTAAAAGAAAACGAGGCGGCGATAGCTCGGTACTGACCAGGCGTGTATTTACGGCCGGTAAGTCAGTCTGAGCCAGCCGTCAGCACGCTTCATTTCCCCCTTCGGATGTACCCTGGTTCTGCGTATTTTCTTCCTAAACGGTTTTCCAGGTGTGTCCAGATGTGTCGATTTTCACATCTTGATATTATTGTTTTTAGATCAGGCTAAAAAAATAAAAGAAGCTCACTGCGGCGCTGCCGTAAAGGGCTGCAAGGCAGAATGAATGAATGCATTTCGGGGGTTTGCTTTGAGTGAAAAATAGTGACAAGAAACTGATCGGATCGCATTAATCAACTTAATTTGTGCTTCGTTTTGCGCACGGAAATATGCGGCTTTTTTTGGTACGCGGCACAGATACCGATTTTGTAATGTTCACGTTTTCTTTAAATATTTTGCATGCATTATAATAAGCCAACATAACCATAATGATAAAATAAAAAATCGATATATTTCTGCCGTGGATTAGTCAGGTGCTTTTAAAATGGTTCAGCATTTGTTAAAGGAAGGGCAGTTATTAAAATCTGAGTAGCTTTATCAAATTCTGTAAGAAGAAACCGACGTCATTAATCCAATACTTGTGAACTATATATAGATAGTAACACAGATTAGGCTTTGACGCTGATCGAGGTGATCGTGAAGTTTAATATTAACAAAACCATTCAATGTGCATCTCAGCTGAAATAAATACCTGGATAACTGATTTTTTGGTTGCAATATAACGGGTTTAACCTGTCTGTAATCATCCCACCTAAAACAAATGCCTATTGAATATTTTTGTATGATCAGTCAGTTCCTATATATCAACGAGGGACGACATATATTGATTTACATTTTTGGCCATGGATGCTGATGTAAAACTATTCCTTCTTCATTTGCAATCCTGCGGTTAAGACTCTTTGTGATGCCAGTCTCGGATCTACAGGTTAGAATCATGTCTTGGTAATATGCATTGGTAACTAATGCAGCCAGCAGCTGCATAGTAATTGCTTATTATTATTTAGTATTATCGCGTTCTATTATATCTTTTGACTGGGATCTGAATTTAACATGGTTATGCAGTGATATGCGTGCAAGCCAGCTGTGTTTCCAATTAGTCAATAAATCAACCAACCAATCAATCAAACAAACTTAATACAGTTTGGCGCGTTTTGCCAGCACGTCATCCTAAAGCGGCGTTACCTGGGTGACGATGTTTAAACAGCAAGTCAAATAATGCTGAAAACCTCAGCCCTGTCCTGTGTTTTTATCTTTCCTGGTGGAAAATTAGCATGGTAATTTTGTGCATATTGACCAAGCGTCCATTTATAATAGTTTATGCATGGGTAATAGAATCCCAGTGCACAAGGTACACAGCTCTATATCTTTATTAATTACAATAATAAATATTATGTTACCTTTTATATTAACTGACTTATGGGTCGTTTGTGGTTGTGGTTTAGCTCTGATTACAGCTGTGTCTTACTGGCCAGTCACACAATATTTTCACTCCAGAAGGGATTTTCTGATTCTTGCTTATTCGTGGGGGGGGGGGGGGGGGGGGGGGGGGGGGGGGGGGGGGGGGGGGGGGGGGGGGGGGGGGGGGGGGGGGG
>JAODKC010000095.1:7522175-7535192 GCA_026777985.1 Mormyrops attenuatus | reverse complement strand
TCAGCACCTTGTTGAATCAATGCCACGTAGAATTAAGGCAGTTCTGAAGGCGAAAGGGGGTCAAACACCGTATTAGTGTGGTGTTCCTAATAATCCTTTAGGTGAGTGTATAATGACCAACACGCATCCTTGACATAATTAGTGACCCCATATATTGAACTGGTGGCACTAGCCAGTAGCACTGTGGCCTCACCCCTTTACGGCTGGAGGTTTGAATCTTGCCCCCTCTGTGTGTATGTGTGTCCCCACAATGTGATAAAAACCTGTTTTGACATTGTGGGGACCATTTTTCTCATTGCTCTTCCTGTGTTGTGTTTCTTTTGGTTTTGCCCCTGCTGGTGTCCCTGAACGACCTGTCATGTGTGTTATTGTGCGTGACCCCCATACGCCCTGGCATTCCCTCTGGCGTGTACGTCAGCCTTATGCCCTGTGCTGTATTACATAGGCTCTGGGTCACCCATCACTGTACTGGATGAGCGATTAAAAGATGGATGGAGCCTAATTTAACAGACTGCCAGAGGGGGTGTACTGAGAAGGTAGCTTATTGGGAAGCAGTGTGGGACCAGTTTATCCATATTTTGACTGCTTATTCTAGACAGGGTTATGGATGTGCTGGGGTCTACCCAGGCACCATAGTGCGCTTGGCAGGGGTTCCAGCCTATTACAGGACGCATATGCAGATACACACCATGGGTAATTATGAATACCAATTACTAATTTACCAATTAATTGGATGGTGGGAGGAAATTAGCAAATTCCATGGGGGTAGGATTCAAACCCCCAACCTTGGAGTCTATTGTCTGTCTATTTATCCAGAGGTATTTATGTTTTAGAAACACTATACCCCGGTCAAAGTATGTTCTGGAATCTTCTCCCACAGGAATGGGAGGCCCCAACATGCCCCCCCCAGGACCCTCTGGAGTTCCACCTGGAATGCAGGGACAGCCCCCCAATGCCCCCCCGAAAACATGGCCCGAAGGTGACAGGGTTCGAGCAAACCAAAACACCAGCGCAGCTCTGTTTACACTTTTATTATTCCTGGATGCGTCCTGCCAAGGGCACAAGTCAAGTCCTCTTTTTGGGGGACGTGTCATGAACACATGACCTTCTGTAATCAAGTATTAAGTCTTAATTTGAAATTTGAGAGAGAAAGAAGCTCCTTCACTGTAAACGTGACGCTCGTTTCTCATTTTCCTTCTGAAGGGCCAGTGGTGAACGCAGCAGCGCCCTCTAGTGCCCCCCAGAAGCTGATCCCCCCACAGCCGTCAGGCCATCCTTCTCCTGCACCCCCTTCGGTGCCCCCTGCGGCCTCCCCGGTCATGCCGCCGCAGACACAGTCCCCCGGGCAGCCCGCCCAGCCCGCCTCCATGGTACCGCTGCATCAGAAGCAGAACCGAATCACGCCAATCCAGAAGCCCTGTGGCCTGGACCCGGTGGAGATCCTGCAGGAGCGCGAGTATAGGTGACGCTGGACGGAGGTCGTAGGGGTCGAGGGTCAGAGGTTATGGGTATCGCTTGATGCTGGCGAGATGTTAGGAAGATTAACATAACATATTGCTGGGAGCTGTACAGGCCAATCGCTACGGTGTTTAAGCCCCCAGCCTCCGAGGAGTGTGATGGCTCACCCTCTGCACCTTGTCCCCACCAGGCTCCAGGCCCGAATTGCACACCGCATCCAGGAGCTCGAGAACCTGCCCGGTTCACTGGCCGGGGACCTGAGAACCAAAGCTAACATTGAGCTGAAGGCGTTACGGCTGCTGAACTTCCAGAGGCAGGTGAGGTTGGACCAGTAGGTACAATGGCATCGGCATCAGTACTCATAGCACCAGTAAAACGAGTACTGTTAATAATAATACTTGAATTACTTACAGCTTCTCCTAGTTTGGGGGGGTGGAGCCTATCCCAGACAGAATGGGGCACAAAGCTGGGCTACACCCTGGATGGCATGTTAGTACATAGCAGGATATGTGCTAAAGGGGCAGCGTGTGGCTCAGTGGGCTAAGCCTGTGTGCCTGTAATCACAAGGTCGCCGGTTCAAACCCAGCCTCAGTACGTCTGCGGGTCCTTGAGCAAGGCCCTTAACCCTCAGCTCCCTGGGCGCCGCTACAGGTGGCTGCCCTTCGCGGCCAACTTACTCTACAAAGAGCAAGTTGAGGGAGGCATAAAGACAATTTCCCTACAGGGATTAATAAAGTATCGATTATTATTATGTGCAGTCACACAGCTGGCATATCTAGAAGAAGACCAGTTCATATAAACTCCACGCATGCAGAGTTCCTCAGGGGCCCTAAAACTTTGGAACATAATTAGATTGATGTGGGTTTCGGAGGGGCCAATATAATGTGCTTTCGTGGGGCCGAACATCTCCAACAGTGCTACCCGCTGAACCACAGCGACACTTAGGAAAATGTAAGATCTATGAAGTTTGTAATGGACTGATGGCTCGGTGTTGCGACCTGTTGTGGCGACACGCTGCAGCTGCGTCAGGAGGTGGTGGTGTGCATGCGGCGTGACACGGCGCTGGAGACGTCCCTCGATGCCAAGGCTTACAAGCGTAGCAAGCGGCAGTCGCTAAGAGAGGCCCGCATCACCGAGAAGCTGGAGAAGCAGCAGAAGATCGAGCAGGAGCGCAAGCGCCGGCAGAAACACCAGGTACATAAACGCTGTTCGGGGGTGAATAATGGCTGCCTGACTGCAGAAACCCGACCGAGGCTTGTTCAGTCTTTCGAATGTCTCTATTTAAACGCCTGTTGTCTCTTCTTTTACTCAAAGGAGTATCTTAACAGCATTCTCCAGCACGCCAAGGACTTCAAGGAGTACCACCGGTCCATCACAGGAAAGATCCAGAAGCTGACCAAGGCCGTAGCCACCTACCATGCCAACACGGAGCGTGAGCAGAAGAAGGAGAACGAGCGCATTGAGAAGGAAAGAATGCGGAGGCTGATGGTAAGGATACAGGAAAGGCAAATGGGCAGTCCTGGCATGTACGGCCAACACCTTTACTGACAACCTGCCCCCCCTCCAGGCCGAGGACGAGGAAGGCTACCGGAAGCTGATCGACCAGAAGAAGGACAAGAGGCTTGCCTACCTGCTGCAACAGACAGACGAGTATGTGGCCAACCTTACTGAGCTGGTACGAGCACACAAGGCAGTCCAGGCCCTCAAGGAGAAGAAGAAGAAGAAGAAGAAAAAGGTAGGGGCAGGGCATTTACCCACAATGCTCCACACTGTGCTGCATTTACCCACAATGCTCCACACTGTGCTGCATTTACCCACAATGCTCCACGCTGTGCTGAAGTCCAATCAGGATGCAGCTTTGGTCACAGAGCTGTGAGGTCCATGGCCACGGGCAGCATTTTGTGATTTGTTCCTTGTGTTACTCATCGTGCTGTAGACAGCGTTTTGTGTTGATCTGCCGTCCCTCTCAGCAGAAGCTGGAGAACGCCGAGGGCCAGACCCCTGCCTTGGGGCCAGATGGAGAGGTGAGCGTGGCCGGACCCCCTGCATTCTGGCACGTTGTTTCAGCTTCATTTTCGGTTTCGGTTCATTTAGAATTAGAATTTAGTGACCAGTGGTCATTGTTTACACGCCACAGCACGCAACAACAAAATGTGTCCTCTGCATTTAACCCATATGTGACATCATGACATAGCAGGGGGCAGCTAATTCAGCACCTGGGGAGCAGTGCTTGGGGGCGGAACCTTGCTTAGGGTACCTCAGTGGTGCCTTGCTGGTTGAGAATTCAAACCTGCAATTTTTCAATTATAAGTGCACGTCCCTAACCATCAAGCCACCAATGCCCAGAATTTTCCATGAGGCATGCTTACAGAACAGCACTCACAACGCACAGTTAACAGAAAGATTAACATGGCAAATGGAAAGGAAGTATATGATAGGACAAACAACAACAACAATATTCTGATGGTCCAATGACTGTAACTACCCCTGTTCAGGGCATGTCAACCTCATTGTGAAGGGGAAAATGTGGGGCAGAACACTCAACCCAAGTCCCGATGACTTCATTGTTTGGCATGTGCAAGAACCCATACTGGATCTGCTTTCGGATTCGCCTCTGGCTGTTGGCTAAGTCGCTGTTTTTTTTCTTCCAGCCGCTAGACGAGACCAGCCAGATGAGTGATCTGCCTGTCAAGGTCATTCACGTGGACAGTGGCAAGATCCTGACCGGGGTGGACGCTCCCAAGGCTGGCCAGCTGGAGGCCTGGCTCGAGATGAACCCTGGGTGAGTGAGCTTTCACCCCCTGGTGGTCGGCACTGGAAAATCAATCAAAAGTCCTACAGCTTTTACGACATTGTAATTCACATATATATAGTAAAGCTGACTTTTCAGTGAAGTTAGGTCATATGAAGACAAGGCAGTAACACTTTACTTAAAACAGCCATATATAATGCATTTATAAAGTATTATAAAAACAGCTATATTTATAAAAAGGCATAATGCATTATAGCCATGTTTTTAATGCATTATCAGTGCTATATGAAGCTCTCATCCATAAAGCACTATAAATACCTTCATAATGCATTATAATGTCTCATACTGACCATTATAATGCATTATAAAGGTACCTATACTGCATTATAGAAGAGAGCTTCATAATGCATAATCAACATAGCTATAATGTGTCATTGCTTTTTATAAACAGTTATAGCCATGTTTATACTTCTATATGAATGCATTATAACGCATTATGAAGGTCTCTAATACATTATGATGACTGCTTTAAGTAAAGTTTTTACTTAAAAAGCCTTTAAAGCCTGTGTCATGGCATCATGTCCGTTGTAGATGGGCACTTTGACTCAGTGATAGCTTTACCATTCTTTGGTCGGAGCAGCTGTTCAACATATGATTTACACACATGACTGAATACATTGGTGTGGTGCCGAATTGTAAAAAATAGGCACATATTGCTCCAAGATTAAAATAAGCAATTGCAGCTGCGAAGGATAGGGCTATATCCTCTGCAGCAAAAGGAAGCAAACACTTGTTTCACAGCAGCGGAAAAATAATAAAAATTCAGTGTTTACCCATGTGGACTCAGGTCTGGTGATGGAGAAGGCAGAACGTATCTTCAAATTTGGAGTAACAGACTCGTCGCTATGCTGCTGCATCACTTCGGCAAAACCTGGAGTCAAGCCTCATTGGCTAATAAAAAAATGCATAATTCAGGTCGAACCAGTGCTGCGAATCCTGCTGTTGAAGGTGGGGCTGAGCCGCTAACAGAGCTACACCACGTTGACTGTCCTGTTTCCCGGGAAACCGACGAGGCAATGGGTTAACATCGTGATGTCACAATGGTTGCGGGGGAGTTGAATTTCCGTATCTTGACATCCTTTTGCATGGACCTACTGTCATATCCCCTCCACGCCCACCTCCAGGTATGAAGTGGCCCCAAGGTCAGACAGCGAGGACAGTGGCTCGGAGGATGAAGAGGTGCGCAGTCACTCTTTATCTGAAACACAAAACCATTTCCCCTTTTCACCTTCCTGTTTGATCCCTAACTGTGTGTTATGCCTATATGTCAGTGTAATCATAAGAAATTTGATAGCTCTGAGTCATACTGAGAAACAGGCAGACAGGCTGCAGTTCAATACATACTGTGAAATACTACACTTTAGCTTTAAGAATTAATATTTTTAGGTCATAAATATGATTTTACATCAACCTCAGTGGTGTTAAATTTTGCCCAATAACGGATGAAATGGTTTGTTTCTTATTTGCATGTAAATAAATGGGTGATTGAAGCGCGATTATAACCAAACACACTATGACGCCTGAGAATGAGAAGCCCATAGTCCCACAGTTATTCAGGTTCATTTCCTCCCCCGTCTCACTGCCCCCCCCAGGAAGAAGAAGACGATCAGCCCCAGTCATTCCAAGCCACCGTGGATGACAAGAAGAAGATCCCCGACCCGGACAGCGAAGACGTCTCGGAGGTGGACGCCCGTCACATCATCGAGTACGAGCCGTTTTTGGATGCGATCTCTCTATTTCCTCTGCTCACGCTTCACAGTGAAAAGTTTAAGCCCATCGGTGTTTTACTTCCAGTGCGTAACTTAAACATGGTGGTGTAAACAGTGATGCTGTCCTTCTCCTGGACATTTTGGAGCGATCGTTCTGCATGCATGTCAGCCTAGATACAATGAAAACAGTGAGATGCGTGATTAAAAACCTTTTACCCAAGGGCGTGGGGATGGGGGCTGGAGATGGTTAAAGTTGTCGACCTAGATGAGTGCAATACATCACAGTCTTGTTTTTGTTTGGTTTGGACCCCTGATGAGGTTCGTAGCTCACAGCCATGAGATAGTATTATGGGCAAACCGTGAGCTGGCACCAATGGTTCTGACTGATTGGTAGAGAGAGGAAAGGATGGCAGGCGAAACGTTACTGTATGAAGAAACAGGACCTACAAATGCTTGTTGTAAACCACCAGGTATGATGCATTGCCTAATCCTGTACAGCGATGATGCATTAAGCCTTTCTTCCCTGCTCCACAAGGCATGCCAAGGCAGACGTGGACGATGAGTACGGTAGTGCGGCCTTTGCCCGCGGCCTGCAGTCTTATTACGCTGTGGCTCATGCCGTCACGGAGAAGGTGGATCGCCAGTCCTCTCTACTGATCAACGGGCAGCTGAAACAGTACCAGGTATGCACCCTCTGCACCACACTGCCCCCTTCAGGTGGCCACTGTTTGAAAATTGGACGAAGGTGTCAAATTCCAGGCTTTTCACCCCTTACCCGCCGTCCCCAGATCAAGGGCCTGGAGTGGCTGGTATCTCTGTACAATAATAACCTGAACGGCATCCTGGCAGACGAGATGGGGCTGGGAAAGACCATCCAGACCATCGCGCTCATCACCCACCTGATGGAGTACAAGCGCATAAACGGGCCCTTCCTCATCATCGTGCCGCTCTCGTGAGTGCTAGACCAGGGGGGCATCTATTTAACAGTAGGCACGTCGTTAACAAGTCTGTCTGTCTGCCGTTTGCATCATCCTGCAAGTTTAAGCATTTTTTAATCATGGATGGATAACTACTACAGCAACCCCTTTCAACGCGCTCAAAGATACAGCGGTGAAACTGCGTCTTTGAGAATTTCCAAGTTGCACTTAAATATATTCAAAACACAAAATGGTTTTATTGTGATTTTTGACTTGGTGGAATTATTGGATTGAATAAGCTTTTTATTGTATCACATTGTTCAGGCACTGCTGCGAAATAACCAAATAACCAAATAATTTTGGGAAGATCTCTGTTGTATTTGTATGCGCAGTACCACCTTATCACCACTTGGTGTCACTAGGCACATAGTGTAGGTTGACAGCTCACTTCTTTTTTTTTTTCAACAGAACTCTCTCTAACTGGGTATATGAGTTTGATAAGTGGGCCCCATCTGTGGTGAAAGTCTCTTACAAGGTGAGCATGCAGCCTAACATTTGACTGCCCTATGATGGCAGTAAGTCAAATATCAAACGTCACATGACAGAAAATGATATAGCCAGCAGGGAAGGGATTGTGGCAGCAAAGCTCTCTCCCCCTTTTGGTCCAGGGCTCACCAGCTGCCAGGCGGGCCTTTGTGCCACAGCTGCGCAGTGGCAAGTTCAATGTGCTGCTCACCACCTACGAGTACATCATCAAGGACAAGCAAGTACTGGCCAAGGTGTCTCCTCTACTCTAGATGATATTAACTTGACATTGAATGCAATTTGTTGTGGTATCTGATTCCAAACAGCGCCCCCTACTGCATTTTTATTTGTTCATTTTAAAACCAACTATGTAACACACATGCAGACACAAAGAGTTAGCGTGTTTCCTGTACATGGACATGCCACTCACATATAATTGTGTGTGCCACACATGTATCTATACACATACAGACACTGAAACAGACATGCAAGAGTCAGATCGCTCGTGTTCAAAAATTGCTAAAAAAAAAAATAGGGGTGGAAAGTTCAGTCCAAATCCAGACCAAAATTTAGTTTCAACCAGCCAGTTGAGTACAAAGAGTTATATCCACAGGTTGGTTGAAACAAAATCATGGTCTGGATTTGGACTTTCTGGACCTGAACTTTCCACCTCTGCTAAAAAGTCACCACTGGTGCATGTAAGGAATGAAATGAAATGTTGTAGCTTAATCGAGAGCTGAAAGGCCTTCCTTTCAGATCCGCTGGAAATACATGATCGTGGATGAGGGGCACCGCATGAAGAACCACCACTGCAAGCTGACGCAGGTGCTGAACACGCACTACCTGGCGCCGCGGCGCGTGTTGCTCACTGGCACACCGTTGCAGAACAAGCTTCCTGAGCTCTGGGCTCTGCTGAACTTCCTGCTGCCGACCATCTTCAAGAGCTGTAGCACCTTCGAGCAGTGGTTCAACGCGCCCTTTGCCATGACTGGAGAGAAGGTACCCGGCTGCATCAAAATGTCACGTCCCCATTTAGTAGATGTAATTCTGTTCATTCAGGTTGCCTAGGAAACAAAACGGGGGGGGTGTTCCACAGAGCATATCTTGCTTCCCAGAATAACTTGTTGGATTTAAGGACATCTTGGCTAAATGGACTTGATCTTCGTTCCCTTACATTTAGCACAGACTACCTTACATCCAACAAGTTATTCAGCCCCCCCCCCAGTTCTCCTGTTGAGATGTTTTGATTGGTGTCCTACTAGAGCAGCTCCATTCCCAGCTCTGACGATTCTGTCGCTGAAAAACATGTGATGAGCTCCTGACTCACTTTGGTGTCCCCCTCACCCACACCCGGCACAGGTGGATTTGAACGAGGAGGAGACCATCCTGATCATTCGGCGTCTTCACAAGGTGCTCAGGCCATTCTTGCTCCGCCGGCTGAAGAAGGAGGTGGAGGCACAGCTGCCTGAGAAAGTGAGGCCATACCCGCCTCCCCAACCGCCCGTGTTCGGAGTAGCTGGAATGGCACGTCGGCCTGGTTTCCCCTGGTTTCTTGTACAGGCTGATGTACTTCATGTACCTTCCCACTGACCGAAGCTGCAGCCTCTTGTGAAATCACAGAGCCCTGCAGCTTTGTGTGGGTGATAATACATCCCATCTGTCGCAGGTTGAGTATGTGATTAAGTGCGACATGTCAGCCCTGCAGAGGGTGCTCTACCGGCACATGCAGGCCAAAGGGGTTCTGCTCACTGATGGCTCCGAGAAGGACAAGAAGGTGAGGACACGTGAGGTAGGGTAAGACTCCGCTGCTGCACCTTTTCGCCACCCACGTTGTGGGGTTGCCCCACTTATTCGCGTTTGTGTCATTCAGGGCAAAGGCGGGACGAAGACCCTGATGAACACCATCATGCAGCTGAGGAAGATCTGCAACCACCCATACATGTTCCAACAGATCGAGGTAAAGTGTTTGCCCAGCCCTGGTGCAGAGATAACCTTCTAATACAGGTTTCAGCCACAGCAAGTGTACTAGTATTGACAACTTGGGCCAAGGCATTGACCAACCCTCTAAGCACGCTTGGACCCCAAGAGATCTTTCTTCTCCCTACTTTTTGGTTCCTGTCCTCTGTTGTCATCCAACAGATTTCTTTGTCTTTTCTTTTCCCGATTTTTGTAGTATTCTGTGATAATGATGTTGCATTAAACCAAACTCATGTAAAGCGCCTAGGGGTGACTGAATGCTGAATGGAATGGAATTTAATTCAATCATTTTTCACAGGGATCAGTCAGTTGTGATAATTTATTGCCATTCCCTAGAGGTTCGACCATCACTATTGCTTATTCTTTCAGGAATCCTTCTCCGAGCACCTAGGATTCACCGGTGGGATAGTCCAGGGGTATGTGCCTTCTAAGATGTTGTACTGGATTTGGCCTGGGACTGCAGCTATCTCCTGGTTAATCGATACTTGACCCCCTTCCTTCCTCTCACTGCAGGGCAGACCTGTACCGCGCCTCGGGCAAATTCGAGGTTCTGGACCGCATCCTGCCCAAGCTGCGAGCCACCGGACACAAGGTGCTGCTCTTCTGCCAGATGACCTCGCTCATGACCATCATGGAAGACTACTTCGCCTACCGCAACTTCAAGTACTTGCGCTTGGACGGTGAGGGAGGGGGGGAGGAGGTCCTCTGGGATGGACCCTGTGGGACAGGGAATGGTGGTATAACGTAAATTTTTTTTGGAATCCATCTTTCCTTTTGGGACATCTTTGAGATGTCTTGCGTACAAAGTCATTAGTTTCTCACGGATGTTTCTGGAAAGGGCTGATGTAGAGCAATGCAAGGTGACCACTGGATATTCACAAGGATTTGGTGGACAGATTCCAATTTCTTGCTCTTATTTGGTAGCAGCTACGGAGGTTAATGGTGTCCCTACACATTACCATAAATACTGTAGCATCACTCACATACTCAAGATTGTCAAAACATAGTAGCTTCGTTAATCAGGGGACAACATAGACAGTGTTTGCCACATTCGTCACTTGGCAGTTTTCCAAGGATCTTTTAAGTGTCGGGTCGAGTTTGCTTATCACGCTGCCCCCACATGCCCGGGTTCAAGGCTGGGCCGCCTGACACTCACCAAGGAAATCCACCTACGCATCTGTTTTTCCAGAGAGCCGAGGGTCACAGCAGCAGGAGTGATCAGACCGCATGACGATCCGCATTCACAGAATGATCATTGCATCTTTCCGTTCATTTGTTTGTAGATCACTCTGTACCCTGCACACATCAATATGTGGCAGTGTAACTTCTAGAACTGAAACAAAGCTGCTCTCTACTATCAAGATGAGGATAGTATTTCACTGATGGCTCGTATTGCGAATTTGAAGGATAGTACTCTTTCCCCCAGTTGTTAAAATGTAAATTTTTTTGCTATTCCGTTAAATGTTTAAAGCCTAAAATGGCAAAACATAGCACCTAAAATTATTCATTTAACAGTTTAAAAAGGTTCTATATTATTTTTGGTGATGCTCAGACAGCTTAAATATCCTACACCAGTGTTTCCCAATCCAGTCCTCGGGGATCCGCAGACGGTCCACGTTTTTGCTCCCTCCCAAGTCCCTGCCAGAAAGTCCACATTTGTGCTCCCCACTGAGGCTGCCATGAGTAAATTAAATAATCACTTCCTATAAAATGTGACCCTATTAGCTCATCCAGTAACCAGGTTTGAAAACACTGCTTTACTGCAATGCACACATTAATGTCTGAAAACATGACATACTGTAGATCACATGTAACTCAGTATATCTCCTGAACAAAGACACTGCGAGAGATGGAGAAGCTGTCAGGTTATGAAACAGGCCCGTTAGGCACCCGGGTCCTCCTGCTGTTGGTGAGGAGAGGTCGCGTTCCTGCACTGACAGGCACCACCAAGGCCGAGGACCGTGGCATGCTGCTGAAGACCTTCAATGACCCAGCCTCCCAGTACTTCATCTTCCTCCTGAGTACACGGGCCGGCGGTCTGGGCCTCAACCTGCAGTCGGCTGACACTGTGGTCATCTTCGACAGCGACTGGAACCCCCACCAGGTACTGTGTGACCTTCATTCCCCTTTAAGGAACTCCCAGCGGTGTGTGGCTTTGCATACTCCATTCCCAGCAGCAGAAGGTCACTGGTTCATATCCCATGGCTGGCAAAATGATCATATCACTGTTGGGTCCTTGAGCGAGACTCTTAATCCAAACCAGCTGTCTGACCCTGCTTTCCTAATTGTACATCTCTTTTGATTAAATAACTTAAATTAAAATGCACCCTTGTGTCCCAGAGATATAAGTGCTTAAAATCAGAGGTGGAAATTTCAGGTTCAGAAAGTGAAAATCCAGATTTTGTTTCAGCCAACCAGTTGAATACTCGATGAATGTGACTCACTATTGATATTCAGCTAGTTGGTTGAAACAAAAACTTGGTCTGGATTTGTACTTTCTGGACCTATACTTTCCACCTCTGCTGTTAATTGCCACTTTTAACTATGACTCTGCTCTCCTACTGTCCTTGGAATGATGCTGTGCAGCTCCTCTCATTCATGTCGTACCACTCCCTCTGCGTCCCCCCACTTGTCATCACTATTGCTAAGTTTCACATACAGCCTCTTTCCCGAATGAGAACCCTGACCCCCGGCAAAAATGTCTGGACGTCCATCTCAGGACCTGCAGGCCCAGGACCGCGCCCACCGCATCGGGCAGCTGAACGAGGTGCGCGTCCTCCGCCTCTGCACTGTCAACAGCGTGGAGGAGAAGATCCTGGCTGCAGCCAAGTACAAGCTCAACGTGGACCAGAAGGTCATCCAAGCCGGCATGTTTGACCAGAAGTCCTCCAGCCACGAGCGTCGCGCCTTCCTGCAGGCCATCCTGGAACACGAGGAGCAGGACGAGGTGGGGGCTCGGGGGGCAGCTCAGTAATGGGGAGGGTCTGGCTCTGACCTCCCTCTCAACCCATCCACTCCAGTCTGCATCACTCCACCACCTACCTCTCCCCTCTCCCCTCTGCTCTCTCTTTCTATCTTTCCCGCTATTTGTTTACAGCAGGTCAGTTCTTCCTCTTTTTACTCCCATGCTTTTTTACTTTGGACAGTGTCATTCTTGATCAGTGTCAAACATAAGCTCGTGGGAGTTTTACTTATGCAGACATGTTCTGAGGGCAGAAGGAGAAATGACTGGCTAAGAAAGATAACCAATAAGATTGTAGAGGAGGTGGATCCCAGCAACTAGAGGAGGCGGGACAAGATATCTGCTCAGTTTATCCCGCCTCCTCTAGTTGTATTGACCCACCTCCTCTACAGTCTGATTGGTTATCTCTCTGAGCCAGTCATTTTTCCTTCTGCCCTCAGAACATTTTTGTGTAAGTAAAACTCCCATGTGCCAAACATAATCAGTGTTCTTAATTACCTGCTTGTTCATTCCATAGCTTCTCCTAATGTGTCCTTCATTCTAGCTTTACAGCAAACCTGTAATATAGTAACTGCTTAAATAATAACCGTAGATGAGTGACAGAAAGCTAGCCATCTTATACCATGCATCTCTAGGCAGACTGTTCAGCTCAGGGTA
>JAODKC010000095.1:7511221-7522075 GCA_026777985.1 Mormyrops attenuatus | reverse complement strand
CCCCCACCCCCCCCTCCTCCTTGAGGCTAACCCCACCCTCCTCCCACCCTCTTTCCTGGCAGGAGGAGGACGAGGTTCCTGATGATGAGACTGTCAATCAGATGATTGCCAGGAGCGAGGAGGAGTTTGACCACTTCATGGTCAGTGGTTCACTCATCTTGCACTGGTCAGCAGATACAGCAGTGAGCTGTATACCAGGTGGAGGATATCACAAGAAATTAGGGAATGAAGAGGTCAGGTTCACCCTGGAGAGAATCTCAGTGATAGAGCCGACACACTCTGTCTATGAGCAATTCAGAGACACTATTTAGCTCAGACTTTTTCAACACAATCCTCGGGGACTCCCAGATAGTACACATTTTTGCTCCCTCCTAGGTGCAAACACACCGGTACCAGGTGTTCAGTGATCTTGATTGACTGATAGCTGGGAGGGAGCAAAAATGTGGGCTGTCTGGTCCTTGCAGACTGGGTTGGGAAACACTGATTTAGCCTGAATGCATGTCTTTGGACTGTGGGAGAAAAACAGAACACCGATAGGACATGGGATGGAGGATCGTGCAAACTCCACACACAGAGCAGAGGTGGGACTTAAACCCACAACCCTGTTGTGAGGCAGTAATGCTACCCATTGAGCTACCTTGAAGCCTCATTCACCCTACGTTACATCCTCTCCCATCACCTTCCCTTCTTTCTCCTTCTTTGTCTCACACTCCCTTTCTCTCTCTTCCCCGCTCTCTCCTTCTCCTTGTCCTCCCCTCTGCTGGCAGCGCATGGACCTGGACCGCCGCCGGGAGGAGGCGCGGAACCCCAAGCGCAAGCCGCGCCTCATGGAGGAGGACGAGCTGCCCACCTGGATCATGAAGGACGATGCCGAGGTGGAGCGGCTCACCTGCGAGGAGGAGGAGGAGAAGATGTTCGGCCGCGGCTCCCGCCAGCGCAAGGAGGTGGACTACAGCGACTCGCTCACCGAGAAGCAGTGGCTGAAGGTCAGAGGTCACTGCCAGTGGGCACACCGGGCCACATCTCGGTGTCTTTCTTGTGTCATGAGATAAACATGGATTATGATTCATGATTCATTAATGATGAACGAACATGAGATCAGTATGTAACTACGATCGTTTGTGGTTAATTAATATGTAATTAATACATAAGTAATATCATAATACTACATTATTTGTGCCCCCATGTAAAATATATACAGTAGAGACTTTCTGGAAGATGGACAGCTGCATACATTACGGAGAAAATTTGGCTAGTTTATAAGTGTAAATTTGTACGAAAGATTGACTGGCTGTGCTTACAGAATAAGGTAACTAAGACAAATGTATTCACAACAACACATTCTGTATAACTGTTACGTTAGATTGGTAACCGTGCCGAAGGCCATGCTGGTTCTGTCACTCCGCTTTCCAAACCCGAATAAACATCCATTCTTCACAAGATTCATTTTCTGTATCAAAAGAGTAAACGTCTGTGCTAACGCTAACCGCTCCACCCTGATTTAGGTGGAGGTGGGTGTCTCAGCACGTGGGCTTGCTTACAGGATGCAGTGTCAAGCACGATTATTTAAAAATAACAAGAACCAAGTGTATAAACGTGTGTAAAAAACATTTAAAATGTAAACTCTTTTGTCCAGGACACAATTGACAGATCAGCAACCAAATAAATATAATTCAGTTCAGTTTATTTCACAGCGCCTTTCCCACCAGAGTCTCCCCAAGGCACCTTACATGGGTGTGCTGTGATACATTACAGCATCATTAAGACAGAATAACACAAAAATGGGAAAAGGAAAGGCAATGAAACTAAAGGGTGGACAAGGGGGGAGAGTAACCAAAAACTCCCAAGTAGGGAAGAAAACCTCTGAGGGTGGAAGGTCCACTGGCCGGCCAAACCCCCCCCATTTGATGCCAGTGGCCCCTTCATGACATGGGATTTTCCGAAAGGGTTGCCTACACAAACGGCAAATGGGTATGATTTCTGTGCTTGGTTTTGTGTCCTCCCTGGCCTTCCCACTTCCTGCCCCCAGGCCATCGAGGAGGGCACACTGGAGGAGATAGAAGAGGAGGTGCGTCACAAAAAGACCACGCGCAAGCGCAAGCGGGACCGCGACCCCGCCGTGCCTGGCTCCAGCGGCACCCGCAGCCGGGACTGGGACGAGGAGAGCAAGCGACAGAAGAAGCGAGGGCGCCCCCCTGTGGAGAAGAGGTCACCCAACCCCCCGAATCTCACCAAGAAGATGAGGAAGATCGTGGACGCCGTTGTCAAGTACAAGGACAGGTGAGGCGGTACTGGTGTCTGTCAGGTAGAAACGTGGGAGTCTGCAGCCGGGGCGATATTTACGTAATATTTTTTTCTAAATAGGTTCATTTTATGCAGCATCCTTCAGAATCTACAACATTTAAACTAGCCCTCCCCAGAGTGATAGGATGAGGCCCGTGACGGCGCTGTATCTGCATCACTCGTCACTGTTTCTATGACGACGCCATAGTAACACCCAGTCCCCCTCCCCCCCCATTCCGCGCAGCAGTAATGGACGCCAGCTTAGCGAGGTCTTTATCCAGCTACCGTCCCGCAAGGAGCTGCCTGAGTACTACGAGCTCATCCGCAGGCCCGTCGACTTCCGCAAGATCAAGGTACCCCCACCCGCAGCCAGCCATTTCCCACTAAGAATCCACCCCCCACTCCGGTGCCACGCCTGCATGAACCGGGCTTCCCGCTGTCCTTACGCAGGAGCGGATCCGGAGTCACCGGTACCGTGGCCTCAACGACCTGGAGAAAGACGTGATGCTGCTGTGCCAGAACGCACAGACCTTCAACCTGGAGGGCTCCTTGGTGAGGCTCGCACGTCGCCACCGACCCTTAACCCCGCCGTCCAGCCGGGCTTCACGCTGCCGCCTGCCTCTGTGTTCCCGTGGTGACCAATCCGACAGATCTATGAGGACTCCATAGTGCTGCAGTCCGTCTTCACCAGCGTCCGACAGAAGATTGAGAAGGAGGAGGACACAGACAGCGATGACAGTGAAGAGGAAGAGGAGGAGGCAGACGATGGCTCCGAGTCTGAGTGTAAGTGTTCCCACGATTATCCCTAAACAAGCGATATGCCACTCCTGTTGTTTTGATATGTGGCCACAAGGGGGCAGTCTGCTCAAACCCATAAACAATTTGTAGCTTTTCAGAAGTACAGCTCTGGAAAAAATTATCAGACCACTCCATATTTTTTAAGAATCTGCATTGTTAAATCCTGGTTTAATCCTGGTTCTGCTGGCAGAAGGCTACACTGAGCAGCAGATTGCTTCCAGGTTTCTGCAGCAGTACACAAGAATAAGGTGAAGCAGGAGACACTGGGAACGGCCAGAAACCAGCCAGGTAAAGGGCGGAAGCAACTTTCTAATGCCAGAGATGACCATCAATGTATCCGGCAGTGCCTCATAAGTCAGAGGCTGACCAGAAGTGACCTTCAAAAGGAATGGTAAACATTAAGTGGTGTGAAGTGCACTGCTGGGACAGTGTGTATCAGGCTCCTAGAAGCAGGACTGAGGGCCCATAAAGCAAGGAAGAAGCCCTTCATTAGTGAGAAGCAGGGAAGAACCAGGCTGCAGTTTGCAAAAAATATATATATTATTCACAGACATAGACTGATAAAAATGAGCGAAACATAAAATTGTGCTGTGGTCTCTTAATTTTTTCCACGGCTGTATATATAGCAGCTGTAGCATTACTGCCGTGTGTCAGTCCGTGTGAATCGGTCCTCAGCTCGGTCTGTGAGGGTGAAGATAAGACTCGGGAAGAAGGAGAAGGGGCAGGATCGGGGGAAAGGCCGTCGCCGGACAGCACGCAGCTCCCGCGCTAAGCCGGTGGTGAGCGATGACGACAGCGAGGAGGAGCAGGAGGAGGTGAGCCGCGCTCCATGCAAGTGCACCTACCAAACCGCCCACTGAATGTAAATGTACATCCTTGTTAAGAAGGTGAAGCGGTTTATCAACGGGAACCAGACCCATGGATTGTCGGCTTGCTGTTTATTGCAGTCACATGACCTTCCCGTTCACGCTTTTCCTCAGGAGCATTCGGTCAGTGGCAGCGAGGACGACTGAGCCGTACTCCGAAGGACCAAATCAACTTGGCAGCCTGCAACCAGCCATATTTCCGGCTGGATTAACGGCAAGAAGTATAGGCAGTGTGGGAAAGGGGGTAAATGTGTTTAGATAAACTGTTTCTAGTGAATAATGTATTCAATGTTTAGATAATCAAACAAAACCCCCAACAGAGCCCACTTCCATATGTGACCCAGATGTCGTCCTGTTTCTGGCATGCATGATGATTTTTCTCTTGTTCCGTGGAGTTTTTGAGCCGTCTTGGAGCCGAATCGTGCTCTGCGGTGACACTCGTACCTTCAGTTCTTTGTGAATTAACTTGTGATTTTTTCAGTGGCAGAGCTGTTGGCCAGATACTGGGCCTCTAGCCATCCCAGATGCGCACGCATCTGCAAGAGCACATTGTGACCTGTCGCCCTCCATCCTCCTTCTCGTAGTTCAACTTAAGAAGAGCAAAAACGCAGCCGGCCCCGCATGTCTGCCATGCCCGGCCCCTTTCAAGCAAGGGGGGCGGGGTCATGAAGGAAAGAGGCTGATTTTACCTGCAGGCAAACTCACTTATTCCTCCAATAAAAAGGTCTTGCAAACGGTGTCTCTCATTCTGGTTACTGCTTCTGCTGCATGAATTACCCAGATGGCGTCTAAATATACGTGAACTGCGTCATATTTGTGACCTCAGGCTAATCTCCTCATCAGTAGAAACATTCTTCTGCAGGATGATTCAGTGAATCTGAAGGATGTTGTCTAATGTCAGGTCTCAGGTTCAATGACATTAGATGGCATTGAGCTAATGTTTCAAAGTGGCATCGAGGAGTTACGCTTACTTTCATGTAGGTCTGTAGTTTTAGTGAGTTAGAATGCATACATTAGAAAGTGTCAATCTTTTATTTAACAGATTGCGTTGACTTACATGCATGACTAATTAAAGACTAATTAAAAATATAAAATTGTAAAAAAAGACTGACAAGGTGTGCTGCAAGATATAAGGCATATAAAACTAATACAATTAGTAGAACCTTTTTTTAAGTGAGTGACATGCGTAATAAAGTTGGAAGACAGATGGTTGGATGCATAAAGGAGAAATTTGGACTAGTTTAAAAATATAAATAAATCTGTAACAAATATAAGGGCAAGTTCACAGATTAAGGTAAGCAGAATAAATGTGTGTGCGGCTAAACACGGTTATAAACATGCTGACTTAACCTGATGCTTCAGATTCTGTATTTTTGTCTTATTGAAAAAGCTTCACACTTATACTGTTGATTTTAGTTGGTGCTTTGAAGGCACATTGATTGTAAAGGCACATTGCAACTTGATCTCTGAAGCCTCTTGGTTGGTGTCCGGTTTCTCGGTTTCCTGACTTCGAGGAAACCCGTCCCTGAAGGTTCCAGTTGTTGACACTCCTCAGTGACCTGATAGTTACTCCTTTTCATTTCACTGCATGGTGTTTTGAGAAGCCTCAGATTCGCTCACGTCACTTTGACGCAGTGCCTGAATCTCTGCAGTACGTGACACATGATATTTTTAGTTAAAATTGCTTTTGCAACTGCATATCATATTCAGTCCCAGTTTGACACTGTAGCTCTATTGGGAAGTGTACAGCAGACCAAGAGATCAGGGGTCTACCTAGAAATTCTACTCCACTGTCCAATTTTACGTATAACTTTACGCATTCAAGGGCCCCTATAAAGTGCTGGGCCACTCGAATCTGCCAGGGAATCCCAGGGAATATATATATATACACACATACATATCATATGGCAAGTACCATATCTACCCAATTTGGGTGTGTAGACAAGGACCTCTTTAGGGCCCTGAAAGGTATGTCAGCATAAACCTGAAGAAGAAATTAATTGTTTCTGAGACTAGCAATGCAATGACATTTTTGGGCAACATTTTGGGCAATGTTTTTTCTCCCTGTGGTGTAACTTGTGAAATTAAGAGGCTTTTTAGACCTTAAGCTGAGAAAATGAAGGGGACAGAGAGGATGGTGCAGCGGTGAGGCGGGGTGTGACATTATTGGAAAGCAGGATGGCTTTCATCACACGGTTGTGAAAAATTCTGAGAAAAATATAGCATCCCCTCTTTCTACACACACAGCTGAACTAACATTTCCATCTTCTCTAATGCAGAGTAGCCCGATTCAGGAAGCATCCCATTGTGACAGGGTGCTAACTGGTGGCCCAAAAGGGAAATTCTGATCCCCCGGCGCTAGCGAGCTACCTCATTCCTCCAGGAAATCCCTATTATTTTGGCATTAACGCCGCCCTCATCAGGCCCAGTGGGAAATCTGATCAACTTCGGTCAGTCATTATAGATTTACTGCAGAAAAGGAGCAGTAGGTTCAAAGTTTGAAGGCCGCATTTTATGCTACACAATTTAGGCATTTTATGGTGCTTATTACTGTCCACATCCGGTTCAGACCTGGCAGAACTTCTACAGTCATAAAGAGGCATTTAGTTCCTCAGGCCTCCCAGTAAAATGCTTGCAGAGGGTTTGATCTTATCTAACGCATAGTAACTATTATGATTGCTTTTAATGGTGATTACTGATTTGACACCTCCAGCTGCAGCTCCACTGGTAGTTGCCCTTATTCTGACTTATCCACATGGCCTGCCGCGAACCCACAAGGTCATGGTGCACACCTGCAATAATCCAAGCACAAGGACAGAGAAGTCACTTCGTTTTGATGGCCAAGGACGATTGTGATAAAAACTGCTCCCTCGTGTATATACTCGCTTGGATAAAGTGTCAGTTTGGGTTATTTCATAGTTATGTGACACTCGGCCGTTTCAGTGGGAGAGCTTCGCCTGCACCACCTTCCTGGTGCCACTCTCTGCATTTAGAAAGTTTGCGGTGTTGGCTGTACAATCTGACCTTCCCAGCATGTTTTTGTGTGTGGGGGGGGTGTATTTTACCAAATGCCAAAAGCTTATGACGGGGTGGGCCGGGCTGGAGGCGAAAACCTGGAAGGACGGGTAGGGCAAGTCTCAGGTGCTCTGTTTTGGGAGGTGTCGAGCGGAGGGTGGGGGCTGGGACTAGGAGTGACTGTGGGTGGGTATTAAGACGGATTAAGACTGATCCTTACAAGTGCTTTGTATCTTTTGCATTGAATGAGACACGTCTGCCTGTTTTGAAGAACCTGACCAGATTTAAAATAAAAAGATTTTGATAATTATCATGTTACGTTGGCAGGTTCACTAATGACTGGCATCCCAGCCAAGATTAGTTCCAGCCCCCCCAACCATGACGAATTAATGTATGATATCAGACACGTGGGAAGCTTGGACCTTGGATCTATAAGCTTACATGGACTTATGTGTCCGTCGGCCCAATGCTGTGTCTGTCCCCTGTGCCCTTGTTTAGGAGAGATTATTTAGACTTGGCTACTCCACTCAATTACATTTCCATTACATTTATTTATTTTGCATGATCGTTTCTCCAAAGCGATATTCAAATGAGGCAGATAATACAAAAAAGGCTACAGCTGTCAATGAGGCACCCAGTGCTGCTAATCCGAGCTTCCAGTGAGAGATCAGAACTTAGCACAAGATACCTGTGGGAAGAACCCCCCCCCCTTTGTAATCAGAACGCTACAAACTTGTGGGCAGATTCTAATAAATGAAATAAATCCATCAGTATATATAGTATATACAGTAGCTTAAGGCTTTATAAGATCGAGAGAGGGGCAGTGTGGTTGTCATCAGAAGGTTGTGGGTTGAAATCCTGCAGGTGACAGAGATTTCACAGTTAGGCCCTTAACCATCAGTTGGTCTAGCGACTGTCCGATCAATCCACGTTGTTTTAAATAAAAGCATCTAAAATGTCAGAAAGATTATTCCATGTTTCCATCCAGTAAACTGGCTGCGATGTACTGAATTACCAGGCTCAGGGGTGCTGATAGCTGATGGCATCGAACAAAAAGAAAGTTGAGGTGGGGGGTAAAGTCAGACACTCTGACAGGTGTCTCACACTAAGGGAATGTGAGTCATTTAAGGCACGCAAAGGGCTCTGACTGGATCTATTCTTCAAAGAGACAGGAGTGGTTGTTGAGCAAGTAACCACTGTTAAAGATGAATTAATTATTACAAGGGTTAAATCCTGTGGTAAAAGGCAGGTAAGTCATGCTATTTGCTTAAACATATTTGTTACCTGGCAAGGAGTCATATGGGAAACGGACCGCAGGTGTGTGTCTAATCAAACAAAGCGCGCTCTGCCTGTTTCAGAATAAGGATTCACCTTCAGGAATTAGGTGGGGTGGCATGGAAATTAATTTTAAAAGCTCATAACTTCAAACTGTCACTTTCTTCTGGTATCAAAGGATTGTAATCAGAGCATCGCTCTTCATTGCACGACGTCAAGGGAACGAAAAGAATAGAGAATTCATAGCACAATTATTATAAGAATGGGCCTAGAGCGAAGTTTTGCAGGAAGGGGCGCTGTAAAGCTCTCTCAATCAACATCTCTGGCTAACAGAGGCATGAAGAGAAATGTCATGCTTATCTTTGAATTGTATTAAGCTGGCATGCTGGGTGTGTATTGTGTTACGCCCCCATAGATTTTTTTTTTCTGTTTAACCATAATGGGATTTCTTGTTTCCTCTGCAGTGTTCTGGCCGTCTTCCCAGACAGATTCATATTGTAGTACATCATTAAGCACTATAACAATGTACGATGTTTTAAAATATCTATTGTTTTGGGGCAGCTATGTGGGAAAAGTAGCTATACAAAAAAAAAAATACTTGAAATGCAAGCACGCCTTGAGATTATGCAAATAACCTGCATGCGTAGGGCAGTCACCACTGAGAACTTTTTCATCAGTCTGTCTTGCCTCATCCTGCATTTCAAATTCCAGCTTCCAGTTGTCAGCACTACGCGAACGCTGCCGCTCCCATAACTGATCTATTTCTCATTTACTTGAAGAGAAAATACACCTCCATCCATCAATTTTTATTAATATAATTAAAAGATTACTCCTTTGATTTCTTCAAGAAGATCTTATCGGTGAAACATCTGTAGGCTATAGCCTACATCTGTCAATGTCTGTGATTTATTAATCACAATAATCCTTAATGTGTTTTTTTCCTAAAACCAAATATCAATAGGTCTAATCTTCGTACCGCGCTGTCAGCATCAATTTGTCTGCCTGTGCCGCCCAGAAAGCAGAACTACTCTGGTCAACCATATTCGGTCCCATTCGGTCGCGGGGGGGTCCTGAGCCTACCCTGGAGGCTACGGGCGGAAGGCAGGGAACAATCCAGGATGGGGCGCCAACCCATCGCAAGCCAAACTCACACACCATTCACACCTACGGGCAATGTGGTAACTCTAATTAACCTCACCGGAGTACCCAGAGGAAACCCCACGGCGACACGGGGTGAACATGCAAACTCCACACATGCATGGAGTCATGGGGGAGGTTCGAACTCTGGATCTATATTCTTTATGATGTTATTTATTTTTATACATTAGCGAAAAAGGCTCATTATTCTGAGTTTTCCAAAAGGATTCGAGATCTAAGAGGCTGTATAAAATTGCTTATGTTCCTCGGACCTAATACTTAAAGGACCGTCCCCTTTAACACTGCCGCTTAATACCGACGGATACGTTGGCTCTTTGCCAAGATTGCCCCATTATTATATACCTACAATTAAAATAAAAAATTTAAAAACAAGCTGAATTTGACGTTGTCCCACGCCCATTTCAGCCACCCCCAACGCTGATCCACAGAAACAAAAGATTA
Organism: Mormyrops attenuatus; assembly: GCA_026777985.1. Taxonomy (NCBI): domain Eukaryota; kingdom Metazoa; phylum Chordata; class Actinopteri; order Osteoglossiformes; family Mormyridae; genus Mormyrops; species Mormyrops attenuatus. Next base: position 7,512,239 of record JAODKC010000095.1, on the reverse strand, counting down.
ACGGTACTTTTAACATTCATATATTAGGATTTCATGCAAAGCCACACCCCCTGGTTATGATGTAGCGCCTTTTCACATATCGTACCACTCTGGAAACCCCGCCCAGGCACCGGCAGCGTTGAAATTCACTGGAAATCTGTAACTCACGTTGCTGGCCGCTCAGTGAAATACTGTGTGATAATATTTTTCTAAAAAACCGAAGGAATCAAGAACCGGCTACAAAATATGGGATGGAAATTGTGGTGTTTGGTACTCTTGATTTGTTTCCTCGTGCAAGCACGTAAGTTATCAGTTGAGTTATGTTGGGAGCTACAGTTAAGTGATAATATAACAGCATGTGCGTGAATTAATTTTATTTCTTGAATGATCAGTTTCTGCTGACATAAGTGTGTCATATACGCAAACGGTAAATACTGTAAAAATAAATTCCAAGATACTTTTTTCCAGTTCTTGTCAAAAACTTTTGATAATGTAATGTAAACGAGTTTAAATCGTCGAAAGGATATAAGCGAGTGATTTGGTTATCCTTTGGTATTTTACTCTATCCGCTTGCAACTCGAGGAAATAGAGTGGATTTTACCGGTCTATTTATGAATGGGAATTTTACGCGATTCTGATTGGCTCTGAATTAACAATGTGTGTAACACGCGGCAGAGTAGGAAAAGGGGATCAGTGATTATGAGAGTGTCGTTTTATAGATTAAAATGTATTAGACGAGCCGAAAGTGTTGCTCGGACACCATCGTAATACCGTCCCAGGTACAGTTTAACCCTGAAATGATTTTATTTAAATCGAGGCGTGGCCTGGGGCGTGTCAAGGGTGCGCGTCGACGGATACGAAAAATGCACCGAGAAACGTTTCATGCAGAAAAAAAACGCAGAGGTTTTGTTGCAATGTTAAGTTTTTTTCTTTGCTTTTTTTTTTTTTTTTTTTTTTTTTTGGAAAAAGGAAAAAAAAAATTAAAAAGTAACAAAAAGCGGGGAAGGGTGTCCCTGAAAAAATAAATTCCAATAAATGT
>JAODKC010000095.1:7464225-7509514 GCA_026777985.1 Mormyrops attenuatus | reverse complement strand
CTGGCTACAGGCCTGGGAGGATCACAGAGATGTACAAACAAACACAGCATGATACTTCACAGCACCACCAGAACCATGGTGGGGGGGGGGTTTGTTGGCCAATCATTTAAACAAAACTGGATTCTAATGATCTCCAGTGGATTTGATCTCAAAGGGCACTGCCCATCCGGTGCCGGTCGCTAGCCACCACCTGGTAGGCAAACACAGGGTGGCATTATCAAGACAGAACACACATCGTCGCTGTGGCCAATCAATATGTAGATACTATAAAACAAGCAAATGCGTGAGACGGACGCCTCATTACTCATCAGGGCTGTAAAAGCCCAGCTCTCACAATGTAATCAGCTGGCCTGTATTACTCTGCTTGTCCCTGCAGTGACGCTATTACATGACATGACCATACAAAGATCATCACTTTCTGCTGTGGCAGTCACCATTCCTGCTTTTACTCTCATCGCTCTGTGTATAATGTGTCAGCTGACTCTCAGTCTTGATAGTCAATCACTGTTCATGCATTCTCTCCAGATATGATACATGTCCTTCCCCCTTTTTACAAGGCTGGACAATGCACATTGTGTTATAAGCATTGGCTACATTGTGTATATCTACAACACAACTTTGGAGTCTCAGTTTTGAAGTTCTAGAGTTTTGACTCTACCTTTGATCTAGTGATACTAATAGAGGAGGAAAGACCACAAACGGAGGCCCCTGGTCTCTGGTTTCATGGCTTCAGAAATTCTGCACATGCTGGTGAGGGCTCAGGGCGGGTCCAGTGTCGCACTTTCTAGGAATTCAGGGATTTGCTATTCTAGGAATCCGCTGCTGGAGATGTATGGATGCTGGACAGAGATGAATGTTGGCTCCGGTTCAGGACGGATGAGTGGGATTTGGAGGCGTGCAGCTCCCTGATTGCTTCAGGCTGTGGTGGGTGGCTTGTTTCATGATAAGCACAGCAGACTCACCATGTTCTACTAAAGACAGTTCCTGAGGGTCAGGACCTGGGGATGGGTGGAGTCAGAGAGAAAAGGCGCCGGTTCATTATGCTCTTTGGTTGAGCAAAGCCAACGTTGGCTGCGTTTAACATTTTAACAGTTGTGCAAAAGTCGTGTAGCTCGATTAATATGTTATAAGGTAAACTGCAAGAATGATGATGGTAGCTCTCTGCCTGTAGCATGGTAGTGGATCGAGATGAATGTAATCAAAATTTACCTGCAGGATCTCACACGCTTCATATTACAGCGGTTTTGATGCTAATGTCATTTATATAACTGTATTCTGTTCTTTATTCTTGTTTTCTCAGATTATCCGAAATATTAACCTAAAAATAAAAGGAATATTAACTAACATTTAGTAAATCCATCCATCCATCTATTTTCTGAAGCCACTTGTCCTCTTCAGGGTCATGGGGGTCTGGAGCCTATCCTGGAAGCTAAGGGCACAAAGCAGGGAACAGGATGGGGTGCCAACCCATTGCAGCATTTACTAAATCAATAGTTCTCCCATTATTGTAAATATATCATAGTCAGACTTAACAAATAGTCCTGGAGAGCTTTGCCACGTCTTCTCTTCAGTCTATCTCAAATGTATACAATTACTCCTGTATTTCCTGGAGAAGCGGCCGCCCGCCCCCCCATCCACGGCGTCAGGAATTTGCTCTGGCCCCGTCGGCATCCAGTGGTGTGACTGAAACTCCGCCTACTCCGAGTGCCTTAAAGGCACACGTTGTTTTTGCCCCAAAGCCATTCATGGGTAGTGCTCAGATGTATCCGCAAACTGCATTTGGGATGTATGAGGTGATGGCAGCTTTCCATCAGTTCTCTCATCTTCAGAACATCAGTGGTCATCGCAGGAAGGTTCTGGGTGACTGTTTTAGGGTGTGGGCTGAGTTTTGCGGAAAGCCTGAGTCTCAGTGAGCCACATGCGTGCTTCTGGATCAACAAACCAGATAATCGCTACAGTGTGGTGGCTTGGTTGTGTATGTGTGCCTGCTGATAACTGGGTATTTGGGGTATTTGAGCACATAACTTCCATGATGTGTTTCTCTTGCCCCAAGCGTCTCCGTCCCTCATTTTGTCACCTACGCAACAGCTGAAACACTCGATTTCCCCACATTACTGTCACAGTACGAGTAAGCAAGTCTCTGAACCCCTAATTATACGCCTTGGCTTTTTATTGGTCTGAATATCCATGTCTACTCTCCCCCAATGGCTGTAAACTCCCTCATCGTTAACTAACTAAATATATAATAGTGTGATGATTCCACGGACTCACTTCAAAAACCTCCTCTACAACATTTGCTGATACAGGCCTTTTAAAGTCTGACATTTTCATGGTGCATGTATGTGTTAAAGAATGGGTATCTTAGATTTTAATTTGTTACTGTTGTTGAAATACACAATACAGGGAAATAATGAAACAATCCCCTTTCATGATTTAAGCTCTTCCCTGTGTCTTAGCATAAAGCACAAGAAACGCCAGCAGCCACACAATTTCCTGCAATATGCTTTTTATTGCGCAATGACCTGCAGTAACGGCCAGTTGTACGGTTAGCATCTTACTGTTAAACAGAAATGTAGTTGTTGGGATAGTTTGGCTTGAATGCATGCAGTAATTGCCCGTGTGCCTCACGCAGTACATGCGGCGGCGGAGTGCAGGGGCCGGCAGTTCCAGTGCCGCAGCGGGGACTGCATCCCGACGAACTGGCTGTGCGACGGTGCGGAGGAGTGTGAGGATGGCAGTGACGAGGACAGCGCCACCTGTTGTGAGTAGCAGATATTTTGCTGAAAAAAATCCAACAGTACAAAACAGAAGAACAAGAGGATATGTTTCTGTGTGTCAGGGGGCTGGTTTGGGTGGACTTATTATGTCAGGTCCCCCCCACCCTGTGGGGATGCTAATGGGAGTCTCCTGCCCCCCATTTCTGTTGTCAGTGGCCAAGACATGTGGACCTCATGAATTCAGCTGTGGGGGCCGATTGAACCAGTGCGTCCCCGCCAAGTGGCGCTGTGACGACAAGGTGGACTGTGAGAATGGGGCCGACGAGGAGGACTGCGGTACGCCGCCCGTGCTTGGCCTCGCTCCTGTGATGCCCCGCCCCCCCCTCTTTTCATCTACATCTCCTTCATCGTAAAGCAGCCAGCTCACAAAAATGTTTCCCCTGCGGCTTCTAGGCCCAAAAATGTGCCGGGAGGACGAGTTCCTGTGCAGCAATGGGAATTGCATCGCCGAGGGTTTTGTGTGCGATGGAGATGCCGACTGCGAGGACGGCAGTGACGAGGCCACCTGCGCCCCCCTCACCTGCAAGTCCGGAAGCTTCCAGTGCAATGACAGCAGGTGCCTGCCCCTCATCTGGACCTGCGATGGAGATCACGACTGCAGCGATGGCTCCGACGAGACTGTCTCGCTGTGCGGCCACCGGCCCACTCCCGCTGGGCCCTGCTCCGCCCTCGAGTTCCAGTGCGCCAATGGACACTGTATCCACGCCAGCTGGCAGTGCGACGGGGGGCACGACTGTGCAGACGGTTCCGATGAGCTCAATTGCAGTGAGTGACAGACCCCAGTCCAGCCACGTTAGGCCAATAAGTTCCACTGATTTAGATGGCTCCTTTAAATGGAACCAGCTGTGAAATTTTAAAAGTACTGTCCTATTCAGTAAAAAGTAATAAAAAAATAATACCAGTACGGACTTCAAGATATAATAATACTATTTTGTGTTGATAACTGGTACAGTATCAGTGTGTTTCTCTCTGTTGTACTAATTTTTGAATCACTGCACCGATTCAATGTTCATGTCATGTTCTTAACTAAAGTGGTGAAAGATATCAGGTTAAAAAAGGAAGGAGTCAGGAGGTGCTCTCTGTTTTTGTTGGGGCTTTGGGCAGCCATAGGAGGGCTTACGATTGACTTTTGGCTGTTCCTTATCTCACCCACACCCCTGTCCCCCCCTCCCCCCAAAGCCAAGCCCACCTGCCGCCCGGACGAGTTCCAGTGCGGCGACGGCACTTGCATCCACGGCAGCCTGCAGTGTAACCACGAGCACGACTGCAAGGACCTCAGTGATGAGCTGGGCTGCGTCCAAGGTGAGCTCCCCCACACCATGCCAGCCCCGCCCCCCTTTCAGCCCCGCCCATCCTAATCCACACCCATGCTGGCCAATGGCTCACTTACTCTGTCCTGTCCGCAGATACCCACTGTGAGGGTTCGGGAAGGTTCCGGTGTCGTAGCGGGGAATGCGTCAGTTTGCAGAAGGTGTGCAACAAGGTCCGAGATTGCAGGGACTGGTCTGACGAGCCCATTAAGGAGTGTGGTGAGTGTGTTCAATGCCGTCACGTGACAGTAACTCAATGTTAATGTGTAGGCCCTTTAAATCTACCCCTTGGAAACAGCAGAATGTGAACACAAGCTGTACTGTCTGCTTCCCAGGCCTGAATGAGTGCCAGGACAATAACGGAGGTTGCTCCCACATCTGCCATGACCTGGTGATCGGGTATGAGTGCCTGTGCCCTGCCGGCTTCTACCTGCTGGACGGGAAGCAGTGTGAAGGTGAGGGTCATGCATCCGCACACACTGACGCCAAGTCTGTCCATTAGAAAGACAACTTGACAACAACGTTTGAACTTAATCCACTGTATCTCATTAGCTGGAGGTAATGAAACAGTTGCTCATTTAGACCAATCAAGTGCCAGGGAGAACGCAGCTGCCCCTCCCATCAGGTTCATATAGTGGTTCCGGCTTTGTCACATCATGGAGGTTGTGAGTCATGTGTCGGCCTGTCGTTACAGATGTGGACGAGTGCGCCGACCCCGAAACCTGCGACCAGATCTGCGTCAACCTGCAGGGAAGCTTCAAGTGTGAGTGTGAGGAAGGATACTGGCTGGACCCGGTCAGCAAGGCCTGCAAGGAGGCTTCTGGTGAGGGTTCCGACTTTCAGGATGGGCCTCGAGGTTCTGCTGTCCTCCTGCGGTTGGTTCTTGTTATCCTTTTTCTCTCGCTTTGCAGGCACCGTGCCGTACCTGTTCTTCACCAACCGCCACGAGGTGAGGAAGATGACACTGGACCGCAGGGAGTACACGCGCTTCATTTCACAGCTGAAGAACGTGGTGGCCCTGGACGCCGAGTTCCCAGCCAGCAGGATCTACTGGTCTGACCTCTTCCAGAAGAAGATTTACAGGTCAGTAACCCCACCTGCCCTGGCCTCCTCCTGCTCCTAAGGCTTCATCGCTTTCCGTTTCCAGAGCACCTCGCTAAGCCGATACATCCCCTTCTCACATCTTCCTCACGAGCTCTTCATCTTTCTCAGAACAGACATGGAGTCAGCCGCTAACCCCTCCAGACACCACGCTGTGATCGACGCCGGCATCGGGGCGCCGGAGGGACTGGCCATCGACTGGGTCCACGGCAACATCTACTGGACGGACAGCGCATACAGCACGATCTCTGTGGCAACATCTGATGGGGCCCGACGCAAGACGCTCATTATGCACGGCCTGGTCAAGCCCCGAGCCATTGTGGTCGACCCAGAACACAAGTACGTCTCACTGACTGGTCCAATACTCTGGGATCAAGGCTCCGCCTTCCTGACATGTCATTACTGACTTCAAAATTACTAATATCAATACTGAAGAATTATATTGTCTTTATAGATTAAAATATAATTGGTACATAATCAACGTATAAATTAACTACATATACCTCAGACAGACACTTTTTTAAAAAAGAATTTTTGTACTGATATGTGAATTAAGATTGTAATTCGCACCAAGCCTTTTATCAGAGGATTCTGGGCCATGTGAGTCTCACCAAGTACTCTCTTACAGCTACATGTACTGGACAGACTGGGGAACCCCAGCCAAGATTGAGAAGGGGGGGCTGAACGGAGCCGACCGTACCGCCCTGGTGACGGACAGCATCGAATGGCCCAATGGCATCACACTGGGTAAGAGTCCAGCAAAGACTCCTCTGTGTCCTGCTTCTCAGAAGGGCTGCAGTGGATCAGTAGTAGAAAGGCTGACGTGTGTCTGTGTGTCTGCATGGGTGTGCTCCGTCCTAACCCCGCCCCATCCATGCTTCGCCCCTGTCAGACTTGCTGAACCAGCGCCTCTACTGGGTGGATTCGAAGTTGCACACCCTCTCCAGCATTGATATCAATGGCGGCACTCGGCACACACTGATCATCGACGAGCACAAGCTGCTGCACCCTATCTCCCTTGCCGTCTTCGAGGTAAATGTCAGTCGCGGAAGTTTCTGTCTTCTGCTCATTTGGGAGTTCTGCCGCTTAATGTAGGACCTTTCTGTGGTGCATAAATGGTTATTAGCTGACCTATTTTTGAAATTTTAATTCAGGAGAAAGTGTTCTGGACTGACGTCGGCAGCAACTCCATTTTCAGTGCTAACCGCTTGACAGGACATGACATCACAGCAGTTGCTCAGAATCTAGTCTCCCCCGAGGATATCGTGCTGTATCACAACCTGAAGCAGCCCGCAGGTACAGAATTTTTTTTTTTTAAATATCTCCTGATCTACACCATATTATTCCGTCATAATCAAGTAGATATAATTGAATCCGTTGGGCATAAACACATTTTGAAAGGCTGAGTCTGTGTTGGACATGATGCAGAGACATTGACCCTCCTTTGTACCTTCCAGGCAGGAACTGGTGCAACGACAGCAAGCTCCCTAATGGTGGCTGTGAGTTTCTGTGCCTCCCGGCACCACAGATCAACAGCCGTTCCCCAAAGTACACCTGCGCCTGCCCAGACGATGCAGTTCTGGGTCCAGACATGAAGAAGTGCCTGCCAGGTAAACCCCTCCCAAGGGCTGCCTGCCCCGGAGCCATCGTGACAACGATTCACCTCACGAGAGTCCGTGAGGGCTGGCTGTAGTGCACCAAGTGAACACCACTATGTACCCTTCGTCTATTAATGCCTGATGCTCTGGCCTTTATACATCTCTGTTTACCTTTATTTTTCAGCAGCTCCGAAGACTCCAGTGCCTCCCGCTAAGTCCGCCACTCGAGGACCGCTAAGGACCACGCGCAGACCGACAACTCAAAGTATCGTCATGACGACCTCCACCACGTCCACCACAGGCTCCTCCCCCCGCACTGCTGGGCCAAACAGGAACAAGAACGTCCAGTCAACCTCCAGGCTGGAGTTCACTCCACAGGGAGGTATGGCATGCAGATATTTTATACTACATCGGTCCTACCAAGTGCTTATTGTGTAACGTAAAGCGACATTAAGTGAAAGCTCAGAGGTAGCGGATGTTCTGGTATTAAGATTCATATAAATCTGTTTCTTTTCCAGGTAACCATAACGAATTAGCCGCCATCCCAAAAGAGTCCGACTCATCTCAGACCGCTGTTTACATCGTGCTGCCCATAGGTGAGTAGCTGCCAGAAAACGACCCAAAAGCCAGCCACTGTGACACACCGACGTAGCCGCTTGGTTGTGATGTCGGGCGGCCCTGCAGGTGCTGGTCTCTCACTGACCCGGACCTCCATGTTTCCTCTCCTCCAGCGATCATCTGTCTGCTGGCTTTTGGTGCCGGTTTTCTATGGAGGAACTGGAAGCTGAGGAACACCATCAGCATCAGCTTCACCAACCCCGTCTACCAGAAGACCACGGAGGACCAGGTGCACATATGCAGGACAGACAGTGAGGAGGGCTTCATATACCCATCGGTGAGCTGGCTGGAACTTCTCACCTATTTATATAGTTGGATTATACAGCTGAGAGCCTTGAGTGTCATGGGAAGAGTGTTCCGGAAGGGCCAAGTCCCTCCCTTAAACAATACTACCTAAACCTTGTCCCCTGGTGACAAAACTAATGTTTCATCGCTCATCTTTTCCTCTGTCTCTTAGCAGCAGATGGTGAATCTAGATGAAGATCTAATGGCATGATGGCCGACCCAGAGGCCCTTCAATTATTCAGAAGTCACATGCTGTCTCAGATGCTCTTAAAGGCCGATCATCCGGCCTTAAAACATAAGGAAGCCTTTGGAAATAAACAGCCCCCCCCCCCCCACCCCACAAAATTGGAGAGGGGGCATAAGCAGAATGGTTCTGGTGACCACACCGAGCCAACCGGAGAGCCCCGGGAAAAGCCGTTGAAATTTCCACCAGGATTGAAGTTTGCAGAAACCTTGTTCGTATTGTGCCTAGACCGACTTTTCAGCTGTGATTGTGGGATTGGGGAAGTTGACGAATGATCCAGGGACAACAGACAGACACTGAAAAATGGCAGCGTGACAACGATTCACCTCACGAGAGTCCGTAAGGGCTGGCTGTAGTGCACCAAGTGAACACCACTATGTATGTGTGTGTGTGTGTGTGTGTGTGTGTGTTTCATTGTCACTATAATTTACCCCAAACTACCACACTTGTCGTATTTTGCACTATTAATGATAGTTTTTACATCTTTTGATTAGTCCCCGAGACCCGAACCAGGATAACTGGTTATAAGATGGATGGATGGATGTATGTATGTTTTGATTATTTAAAGAATGTATTTGTTTTTTTGCAATATGGACCATATATCCATATCTATACAACTGAAAACCTCTGTAAAGTCACCCAGCTCAGGTTCAAGCTTAGCTTGTCTGGCTTGGCAGCAGGTATATAAAGTAACATCGATCGATGGTCCTGAAGAGCTGTGGCATGTTGTGCCTTGATCATATTGCCTGTGTAAATATCCCTCAGTGCTCTTGGCAGGTGACATCCTCATCCTCAGTAACACACATGCAAAACCAGTCTAGCCATACCCTCCTTGTTGTTATATATGTACACTATAACTAGCTTCTTCTCAGGATCAGAAAGCCAGAGACTTTTTACTTGATTATTTATTGCTGATTTCTATCATTCGAAAAACACCGCAGCCGGCTAACTCTGTGAGACTTTAGCAAAGGATGCGCCCATATGGTTCAAACCCCGGCCATGACAGGCATATAGCTGGGGAACATATCCAATAACATGCCAGAGCCTAAAATACCTAAACCTGCCATCCATGCACGGTTTAGGGGCTTGTGTCACGTGAGCTCTTGAAAACACCATCCATATGTAACTTAAATTTTTTTTCTTCTAGGTATCAAATGTAAACTGTGTAAAATGCTTGTGTATATATATGCATTATGTATATAGGACTGGTGTAAATACATTCCTGTTTTTGTACATCCTTTTTGCTAACCATATTTGCTTGTATAGTTTTCAGATTTGTATGATAAATTATTTGTCGAGAATGAATTTCTTAACTTTTTTTCTGTTTATTCTCACTTAACTATGACTGTTTGCATTGTCTCTTGATTGCTTTATATTGGTAAATTTGGAAATATATTAAAAATAAACTCTGTGCTGATGTATAGCATAGTAACTTTCAACTCTTCAGTTGTGTTGTTAAAGTGCGAGAACACTATTTATTGGTTGTGGATGTTTTTAGACGATTTCAAGTTCTGTGGTTTTATTTTCCGTTTAGTAATATAAAGCTTTTGACCATTTAATTAAATAATCCTCTTTCATGTGAATTACAGCCAGGGAAATTTCTGTACATGGTGGATTATACACAGTCTGAATATTGTGACATTACCGAAACATTTGCTGCTTTGGACTATTCAGTCTTACTGAGGCTTTTAAAAGGCTGTATATCACACATTTCACCTATAAGTCATTTAATAGACAGTCATCTGTTATTCTTACTAAGTAGATTTTAAATTCAAGGTAATGGTTGTAATTTAACAGAAATATTTATTTGGGATCATAAAAAAAAATAGCAATTATACTGGCATTAAATACATATTTTTACTGAATGTATTGTTATGCTGCAAATAAACATGCATTTGCTGCACAAATTTCAGGCCCATGTTTGAATAATGAGTCTCATAATTCTTTAATGGCACCATCTGTTCTTCTGTTGGCTCTGATTATTTTCACACTATGTATGTGTCCATGCCATGCTTCCATGGTGCGTCTCATAAAGGCCCGTGATTTTCCGAGGTCGAGGTCGAGTGATTCCAATAGCTAAAATATTTCATTTGTTAAACTGGCAAGTAAAGCAGTTTTTCCCAACTTCCAGACAGTCCACGATTTTGGTCCCTCCCAGCAAAAAAAAAATTTTCATTCTGATATTGAACACTTGAATGATCTGATTTAAGTGTTTTTTCTGCATGTTTGAATATACAACATGAATACACCATATAAGTGGAGGCAGTCAGTCAGCATATCAGGACACTGCCTGTGATTGGAAGGTCAGTGGTTCAAATCCCAGGCTCAGCAGACTGACTTCACAGTTGGGCCCTTGGACAAGGCTCTTCACACCCAATTGCTCCGGAGACTGCCTGACCCTTTTTCTCAATGCTGCTTTAGGTAAGAGCATCCCTAATAAACAAAATGTCATAACTGGTAGGTCAGTTTGGACAGAGGTGTAAATTTCAGGTCCAGAAAGTAAAATAGGCCAAAGACTTTGTTTCAACCAACCAGTTGAGTACAAAAAGTCACAGTTGCAGAGTACTCAGCTGGTTGGTTGAAATTAAATCTTGGTCTGGATTTTTATTTTCTGGACCTGAAATCTCTACCTCTGTCCCAAATTGGCTAGCTCACCAAACTGAGAATACACAGCATTTATATTTGAGATGTTCATCCCGCTCATCTTGCCTTCAATTGTCTTACAGTAATGAAAAGATTCAGCCTAAAAACAATGTTTTGGTTTGCAAAGCAACGGTCCAACCATAAAGGAATCAGACAACACATTTTACAAAGTGCCTTGGTCTACTGCCCTTCCCTGTCCATCTAACACTCTCTGGATATAACCATGTCAGACTTAGAAATATGTTAAGTGAAAATGTACATATGGATGAAACAGAAGTAACTATCATTTATTGCTTCAGGACAAATGAAAGTTCTCCCTGATAGGGAGAAATTAAAATAACTCTAGATGTTAAAACTAACTGCCGCCTAACTAAGGCCCAAAGGCATTACGAATACACTTCCAGAATTTACCCTAAATCTTGATGGCATGTCTCTCTCTTCCACATTAATTGACCCTGATTTCTTTTTTTATTCCGTTATTAGAAACATCATCTGAAGAGTCTTTTGTCATCTGCGGATGATTTCCAAACTAAGCAATACAATATCTCTGTGTGAAGCTGAGAAATTCATACATGCTTTTATAACTTCAAGACTGGATTATGTAGTGCAGCATTAGCTAGGTGCTCAAACACATCTCTTAATAAACTTCATTTAATCCACAGATACTTGACTGTGCAAAAGTGTTCCCAATATGGGAACTCTGTACAGGACGCAGACATACTCCCAATCTTTAAATCCAACCTAATAACATGCTTATTTAGCCAAGCCTGTGATTAAGGCAAATACTTTAAGGCAGTGTTTCTCAATTCAGCCCTCGGACCCGCAGTGCGTCCACTGTCTGGGAGGGAGCAAAAACGTGGACCATCTCTGGGTCCCCGAGGATCAGATTGGGAAACACTGGTCTAAGGTGTGGCCCTACACTGTCATGTGATCATTCAAGTCTGATGATAATGTAATGGAGAGATGCTGACGTCCAAGAAGCTATCATGCTCATGGTACCTTCCGGCTCTTCCTTTTAGCTAGGACATAATAGTTAGGTTCATCAGAGCTTCCATCTACTGTTTCTGCTGTTTATAGTCACTAATAACAATATTGGGGCCTCTATCAGAGGCTCAGATGTGTCTGAGCCCTGAGTCCAGCTGCCTTTTGGCATCGTGGATGCAGCTAACTAACCTGCCCCCCGGGAGCAAAAAACACTAATGGACATCTCCACTGTCCACTTACTGACCAGCCTAATGGATGCCATGCCATGAATTAAAGATCCTATAGATGCATTCACTATGGACTTTATTCATTCTTTATGAATGATGGATGGATGGATTCCCACCTGAGTCTTGGTTCCGCTCAAGGTTTCCTCCTATCTCTACTTAACGAAGGTTATCCTTGCCACTGATACCCCAGGCTTACTCATGGAGGACTGGGCTGGGTCATCTGTAAAACTGTTTTGAAGCAATTTCTTTGTGAAAAGCACTATATAAATAAATCCAAATTTGAATTTGATTGATTAAAAAAAATAAATATAAGGTTCTTCTCAATGGATTTTTCTGCTAATTACATAAGCATTAGTGTAAAATTACCTAGCGGAAGTCAGGATAGTTACTATGGTAACAAGATAGGGCAAGCGCATCAAGTGTGGGCTACTTATGCTGCTTGAGGTGTAACGTCTCCTGTTTCATTTGTTGCTGCGGGTTCAACAGGTTCTGTTCCCGGTTAAACAAGTTCCGTGTAATCAGTACTATTATCTTCCTCTAAACTCTGGAACACAATGGAAACAAGGCTTGATTCTGGCCCCTCCCAGTGAAAAGAGTGAAGGTACTTCCAATCCGTCAAGTTAAGAGCTTAAACAAAAGGCCTGAGGCCAGAATGTTTGGCAGTAGATGAGGGACAAAACAAAACAAACAAGCAGACAAACAAACAAACATTCAAATAAACAAACAAACAGACAAACCTAAAAACGAGACAGTCCCTCGGTTTGTAGGTATGGAACTACAGCCCCTATAGAGTCCCTAGATTCAAGGCCATTGTCCCCTGTGGCCAGGGGAAAGGGAATATAAGCAAACAGAACAGACACAAAGGCAGCTCTTTGATCGCTCTCCAACCACTTACAGTGTGTCTGAGAACATGGAGGTAACAGCCAATCATCTAGCAAGTTCATTACTCAGAGAAGGCCAAAGAGAGATCCCAGGGAACACCTTGATAAGCGAGGCGATAAAAGCCGGCAAAACAAAGATATAGCAAGGTCCCCTCTGCGATAAGGAAAATCAATGGCCAGCGTGGCTTAATGTTAGCTTTCACATGCATGCAAAATAATGTTAGCATTGCGCTTCGCAGCATCTCTGGGTACAAGTGTTAGACGAGTTCTGGAAACAGCGTGTACTGTTTGTCCTGCTGGCACACCAAGTCTGCTGTTGTATTTTCTTTTCAGGAACTACATGTTGTAGTGACACGGGCAGAGAACAATATTACAACAGACTGTTCCCTCCAAAAAGGCCTTCCTAATCTTTCATTACAATAAAATCCTGCACAGTTTTTGTCAGTTTTGTACTTCCTTAGAATATGCATTGCTGATACGGTATCATTCCCAGTGCAGTAGTAAGTTTCTTCTTCTCTCTGGTTGTAAAAAAACATGATTTATAATATATAATTTTCTTAACAAGTAAAAAAAAAGGTAGAGTAAGATATATTTATATTTTCTAAAACAAATGTTTTATTTCCAAGAACCAATGGCATCCCACTGGTTCTGTAAAACCACTTTGGGTGTCTTAAAAAGTCCTATACAAATGTAACATTCATTCATTCATTCAAAGACCATAATGACATAAATTATTATTTCTTGTTGCCTCAAATAGCAATATAGCCAGCTGAAGAAAGGGCAACGATGGCCATTATACTAACATTTGTGTAAATATAAAATATTTAGATACTGATTAAGGATCATTTCGAGTTGGACTTCGTAATTGATATGCAAAGTTGTAGTTTTCTTTCTGTTTAAGTTCTTATGGCAAAAGTGTACATTAATCCTAAGTTTAAAAAGGGCATTATCCGAAGTCTATACATATATTCACCTGTGGGATTTTTAATGCCTACACAATGAGCTGGTGGACATAAATAGGTGAAGGATCATATAGAAAGGACTTTATGGGGGCTCGTTTGCTGTGGGACCAACACTGGTCGCCATAGCAGATTAAATGAAGACTGGTAAAGCTCCAGTCAGCTACCTGGTTTCCCCTGGCCCCCGGAGGTAAGGTGATATGCAGACTGTGAATCGAAAACAGCGGAAAGTCAATCATCATTATTACATGGGACAGTGGTGCGGCTGTTCCTTATTAATGGGACACAATGTTAAAGAAAAACATAAGGGGGGGAAATATTTCATTTCAAAGACATACCCTGCAATGTTATGTCAGTTAGTCACTTTACCCACAAATCCATTCAGCCACTCTAGGATGAAGGGCAAAACCTACAGGGTATACGGTTGCAGATGTTTGCTCATGAAATGCTTTGTACTGCGGGTGTCTAAGTCAAACGAAAGTCAGAACACAGTGGTTTAAAGCCAGCGACAAAGCACCAAAGACTGTAATTTCCCATCAGGAGTGTGCAGACCACCGATCCAGCAAAATGAACAATAAATCTCATTGTGGCCAGTCCTAAAAAGGCACATAACCTTGATAGCTGGTCTGTTTCCTCTTTCTGGAAGATGATATTGAGAAGAGACGAAATGCACAGAGTAATCTCAGCTTAATCTGCTCCAGCCCCCCTAAACAAAACAAAATGACTGGCGTATGGTCTGGGACAGGTCTCTCTTTAAGCATCATAGCACATCTTAAAATCTCAGCCACTCAGTATGTAGGGAACAGGGAGGACGTGTACCCACCTCCTCAATATTTAAGCCCCCCCCACCCCATAAATAGACCTTAATACTTAAATTATTTATTTGTGCCCCCCCATACCAAACTCTCATCTACGCTGTTGCAGCCACTGTATCTCCAAGCTAGTTTAAAACCTCTATCGATGCTCCAACATCTTGCACCAAATTCACAGAAATTCAAGAGAAATTATTACTGAATTAAAAATGAGCCACCTACTGTATATAGACAGCATGGAGCAGAAACACTTTCCTGTAATTAAAGCCTCCAGAATACAGGCTTATATTACTTCTACATCAGAACAGAAACAAATTAAACTTGTTTTCATGAACAGGTGGCATCTTATTATCGACCATGTCCAGCTCAGTGTTTCACAAGGAAGTACAGTATACCAAGAGTATATATTACACTGCTGTACCGCAGGTAACTTAATTACCCCAATAAATTAGAAGGAACTTTGACAATGGAGCCAAAAATGCGTTTCCTGACCATACAGAAGGGTGTCTTATTATGAACTAACTCCAGATCATTGGCTATTTGAAAGCTGAGCATATATTTCGCCTCAGGACTATCAGGGATAGCCTATTTTCCTGCGTTTTGCATATTTAAAATTTTCATACGTCGACAGGTTATATTTTAGATGGATAGGTACCCAACTATCCATCTGTTTTGGAAATGGAAATATAATTAATGCAAAAATAGATGTTCTAGTTTGTGATCAGCTGATATGTTATTGCTCTAGGCTCAATAAGACATCAGTTCAGCCAGTCAGCTGTATGAATGCTGTCACATGTCTCAATATGTGTGCAGAGCATTTACTTGTGAGTTTCTTTCCAGTCTAAAAGACGTACATCTGGAAACTAAAAATTGTGTGATGACTCTGAGTCACTTAGGCAAGCACGAACCCAGTGTGGTGCTCTTTGGCTAGACTTCAGATCACTGCAACCCTGATTACTGAAACTGATGCTTCCATAATATCTGTTCATTAATCTTCAGTACTTTGTTTAAACCCAGCCCCCAATATCATTAAACCGATATTGCAAAGTCATCACAGAATCTCAGTGGATCACATGACACTGACTTTTCTAAACAGGAACGGTATACCACGACAGAGTTGACAGGCTCCTATGGTATCAGGTTCTTTTCCTTTGTAGGGTGTACACAAGTGCGGCCTACCATGCTAAGGTTAAAAGTCCACCAGTTACACTGAGTAGCAAGAAAACAGCACCACCAAGTGGACGTTATCGATTTAACGCGTGCAGAGGATATTCATTTTAAAAAACCTAAACATCTTTTTAAAAAATTAACATTAATTTTATTAACTACAAATATATTTTGTGTTATTTTCCAGTATCAATTCCAGTAAAATGGACTGGCTCTAGTTAGCACCACAATTATTTAAGAAGGTCACCTATTATAAGTTATAAATCCTGCATCAGCAGTTCGACTGGTGTCAAACAGACCAGCTGATTAAAAATCCCATTTTCATCCGACAGAAGAGGTTTCATCAGGAGTTTCTGTCAAGGTTCGATTGAAAATAGACCGCCTCCCTCAGCCGCTACCTCGGCATGTTAACAAGCACCTGTGGATAAAATGGCTCAGCAAATTTTTTTCCAGCAATCTGAAAATGGATTTATATGCTAAATGCAAAATATAGATCACGGGAAGGTTTTAATTTCTGAGATGAATCGGCTGCTTACTGAACAAAGAGCAACACAAGAGAGCTGTATGTCGCTCGCGTTAAACCAAATTCGAGGTCGAGGTATATAAACAAAATATATATATAAAAAATAAGGCACTTTAATACGAGGAAGAAAGACCTCCACTAGTTACATTCGTCTTCATTTTGATTTTGATCATTTTAAGTTGAATTTTATCTTTGAGCAGATCAAAAATATATTATTAAAGTAGTATACTATACTTTTTTGCTTTGTCACCCCCTCCCCCAAAGACAGAGTCGAACTAAAGGTATCATTTGTGGGAGCAAGTTTTCTAAAAAGAATTTAATTTAGTTTAACGAAAACTCGAGTATAAAAGGCGTCTATGAAAGGACCGCTAGAATATCTTCGCGCTTCGCGCCGCCGGGCTCGACGCCGCGCGCTGCCGGCTGCCGCGCGCCCGCTTTTATACCGCAGGTGAGTCAATGATTCACCTGGAGCCCGATGACGTCGGCGCACAGCCCACATCTCCGGAAAGAGGAAACCCGGGATCCATGATCGCCCCGTTCGGCCTCATTCTGCCCGATGGGAGCTCGGCTCTAGGTGTTAGCTGGCCAGTCTTTAAATGGTAGCAGTTTGCGCGTAAGGACAAACCGGTTTTAATCCACGTCCACCATGTCCGTCTCGGCTGTCTTCGTTCTGGATTTGAAAGGAAAGGTGAGATAAAAGTCACTTACGGTAGCACGAAGCATAATTAGTAACTTGGCGTGACGAATTGCCCTACAAAAGTTTTTAAGAGTATATATAGGCATCATAAAAGTTATCGACTTGTAATAATACTTTTAGTAAAGCAGTAGATCTTGCATGTATGAATATTTGAGCCCTAAAGCATGCAAAAAAAACATTTGTTGTCGCTGTCATTCGTCTCTTCCGGTATTAATCGCATGGACGGGCAGTGACGAATGTGTAACCTAGTTTTCTTTGCTTTTTAAGCTTTAAATGAAATACTTACATGATACACAAACTGTCTCAATATTTAAGATTTGCAGTAAGAAATATTTTGACATGGAAAACATTTTTGATATATCTATGTAAAATTTCTCTTTATTTTATATTTATCCATTCTTATTAAACTGCAGGGATGGAGTGAGCATAGAGCCTCAAAGAGCCAATGAAATGGATGAAATTGCCTTAAAATGTTGTTGCTGTTAACAAGAGCTAAAATGACACCAACACTTCTGATGCTCATTGTTAGATCTGATGGATTAGATAGAGTAGTACTGAATATTTCAGATTAATCCCGCAGTCCAAAATCACAGGAGGTTAGGAGAAGCTGTTGTTAGTGTGTGGTTGTGCAGTTTATTGGGTATGTCCTATATTGGGATACATGCTGCCTTGTGTTTCCTGGGATAGTCTTCATACTTGCCATGACCCTGTACAACAATGTTTCCCAACCCGGTCCTCGGGGACTTCCAGACAGTCCATGTTTTTGCTACTGGGAGCTGGGAGGGAGCAAAAACATGGACTGACTAGGGGTCACTGAGAACCTCACTGGGAAACACTGTTGTACAGAATAAGCAGTTTTGAAGATGGATGGATGGATGTATGGATGGATAGTTTTTATATCTCTGGATTAGCCGTAGTCTGAACCTTCTCATTCAAATTACTGGGTAGATGAGCTGTTTTACTGTAAAATGAAGTCCTTCCTTCAGAGTTTTTCAGCTTCTTTCTGAATAAAGCTTCCATTTCCATTTATTTAGAAAACTCCCATCCAGTGTAACCCTAAGTCTATCGGGGTAACAGTGTTGCTTGTCTTTTAGGTGCTGATATGTCGGAACTACAAGGGAGAGGTGGACATGGCGGAGATAGACCACTTCATGCCCCTGCTCATGCAACAGGAAGAGGAGGGGCTACTCAGCCCTGTTCTTGTGCATGGCAGCGTTAACTTTCTATGGATCAAGCACAGCAACCTGTACCGTATCCTTCCCATGGTAGCGTCTGGTGATTCACCACATGCTTCTGCCAGGTTACAAGCAATATACTAATACTGGAACACTTAGTGTCTTTATTTATGGACAAAGTATCAGATCCCTTACTAACCTTACTGTTTTCCCACAGTTGAAGACTCAGATTGATACGTGAAGAACTCAAAGTGCCTTGGACGGGCGTACAACAATTATTCCCCTCTAAGGAACAGACCCATAACTTGCCGGTCTTGTTCCTTAGCCCTTTCGTTATTGCTTATCTTCCAGACTGCTGCTAGTTATGGACGAACAATAATAGTTCTATAAAATTCTCATGCCTTGAGTATGAGACCTTGACTTTACGACATAGTGGTGGTCATCACCAATAAGAACTCCAATGCAGCCTTAGTCTATACTTTCCTGTACAAACTAGTAGAGGTGAGTTGATGTCACATTTCGTTCTTTAAGCCGGTGGTGATAAAAGCCATAGGAGTAGTCATATCTATAAAATGCGTTTGATTCTAGGATTTAGAACAAATGATTTCCATAGAAAAGCAGTGTACTTATTATCTTTTTGTGATGAAGCTTGAACATTTTTCTGTTTAATGGCGGTGCCCTTAATGTATTTTGGAGTGCGCTAGATATTCTGAAGTCTAGAACATGCCGCCCCGGGTTTTTATGGATGAATACTGCTGTTACTGATTAGACTTGGTCAGTCTTTTATAGATTTTAGAGTACTTCTCTGATTTGGTGTGTCAGCTTTTGAAATGTCTTGACAACTGCCAAATTAATAGTGAAACAGTAAAATATTGTGATATTGTGAATGAATCTGTCAGTGTTGTTCAACTTAAAGTGTATTATCGTATGCAGATAACAATGGAACATCGTTTTCTGTAATGAAATTTCTTGGATTCAGTGTCCAAGTTTGCACACTAAAATGGCACTTAACTGTAAAAAAATGACAAGTAGAATAAAATAATGTAGCCATATAGTGTAGCAGTAAATAGTAAAATGAGATTGTTGTGCGTTTGCTTGCATGCGTTAGGTTTTCACAGAGTACTTCAAGGAGCTGGAGGAAGAGAGCATTCAAGACAACTTTGTGGTTGTCTACGAGCTGCTGGATGAGCTCATGGACTTTGGATTTCCTCAGACGACAGATAGCAAGATCCTACAAGAGTAAGCTGCACAATTGTGCCTGATTGCATGCTTATATAATGCGCATACTTACAAACCTATGGACAGAAATGCAGTGCTGGAAATGGCAGCTCATCCAAGCACATAGGCATAATCGCATGGTTTGCCCATTCCTGTAAGATGATCCTTCACGCTTGTGAAAAAGGGGTCATTAAAAAGACACTGGTTTTTAGGTATATTACTCAGGAGGGCACCAAACTGGAGGTGGCCAAGACCAAGGTTCCCACCACTGTCACCAATGCCGTGTCCTGGAGATCTGAGGGAATCAAGTACAAAAAGAATGAGGTCTTCATTGATGTCATCGAGTCTATCAATGTGTTGGTGAGTGACTTATTCTGACAGTATTTTGAGACTGTGGTGTCATGGAGCTGTAAATTCAGCCAATAAAAATTAGGCATTTGTATTATTTGTGCTTAAAAGAATAGTGTATACAGACAAGACAGTGATGAAACAGTTTGCCTGTTCGTTTGAATGTACAGTTATGTCCTATGATACAATGATACATTTAAAATTAGAGTTATATGATATGCAGATTTAACACTGACATCATGTGCACATGTGACTGATGATGTCTCTGTGCTCCGATCAGGTGAATGCCAACGGAAATGTAATGAGCAGCGACATCGTGGGCAGCATCAAGCTGAAGACGATGCTCTCTGGGATGCCCGAGCTGCGGCTGGGCCTCAATGACCGTGCTCTCTTTGCTCTCACCGGTCGTAAGCATCACCGTGCCAGCTACCTCTGCTGTCCTCTAGATCAATACTCCACAACCGGTGTGTCACTGGACAATGATAAGCGTGCCACAGCACAGTGTCTGCAAAAGGGGAAAAAGCAGAAGGTTTATGTACTCAGTACTGCATACGTGTGACACTCGTGCAAGCGTGTACATAATCACTTCGCTGCCATGCACACAAGGTGAGGTGGAGTGGGGGTTAGGAACACTCGCGCTTATGAGACACCATTCAGCCACTGATCATAGCTATTATTGGTTACTGCAAAGACTATTAAATTGATTTTTTTTTCTTAAGGGAATGTTATTTTGTGTTAAAAACTATCCTCGAGTTTCTGACAAGGCTATTGCGGTTCTTATTCCATTTTCTACAGTGTATCTTTGGGAACAAAGTTTACTCTAGTTTTAATGTAAAATGATAAGCGGTCAGACTTGAGGGACCTTAAACAAGAACTTCGAGTTGCTCTGTCAAATATCAAGCCCAATATAAAACTATTGTGTTTGTTAAAACAAGCACAGGTATTAATTATAGTTAAAAGTAAATGTTAGTTAATATAAGTTACAAGTTAATAAAAGGTTTTTAGCTGTGATGTTAAATTCACCGACTGGTGTGTGAGTGTGCCCTGCCATGGGCTGGCCCCCATCCTGGGTTGTTCCCCGCCTCGTGCCCATAGTTTCCGGGATAGGCTCCGGACTCCCCGCGACCCACTGGGATAAGCGGTTTGGACAATGGATGGATGGATGGATGTTAAATTTATCAAACAAAAAGCAAATAAATGTAATTTCTTTAAAGCACTGTATAACTCCTATATTTTTTGTATATTTTTGCTTGTGGTGTGCTGTGGAATTCTGGGAAGGGCGTAGGTGTGCTGAGGGTGAGAAAAGGTTGCGGAACACTGCTCTGGATTCTGCATGTCTCCCTGACCCCTACTCCCTCCCATATAGCTGGTTTTCAGTGGTTCGTAACATGAATTTTTCTCACTGTCCCCGGCTTCGTATCTGTTCAGGGGACAAGGGGAAATCAGTGGCAATGGAGGACGTAAAGTTCCACCAGTGTGTACGACTCTCCAGATTCGAGAGCGACCGCACCATCTCCTTCATCCCGCCAGATGGGGAGTCTGAGTTGATGTCCTATCGCATCAACACTCAGGTGAGGCAACTCGTCTTGTTCTCTGAACGTGCAGCCTCCCGCGCTTTCCTGTGTCAGTCAGAGCCCCGTAACTTGGAGCTATCATGCTGACCCATGGTGGTGCTGCACTTTTCCTCCAGGTGAAGCCACTGATCTGGATTGAGTCGGTTATCGAAAAGTTCTCTCACAGTCGGGTGGAGATCCAGGTGAAGGTAGGGGAGTCCTGTAGTCCTCTTGTTTGATACACTCGCTGTAAAGTAATGAACGCTTTTGTTGTACCGTTTTATGTATTGAGCTCTACTTGGGAAGAAGATAATTGTTTTTTCTTCTTGCTGGAAGGCTAAAGGGCATTTCAAAAAACAATCAGTAGCTAATAATGTGGAAGTCAAAGTACCTGTTCCAAGCGATGCTGACTCACCCAAGTTTAAAACGACTACTGGCCATGCCAAATACGTCCCAGAGAAGAACCTGGTTGTGTGGACCATTAAGTCATTCCCAGTAAGTCCTTGAGGCAGAATATATTGGGTGGAAGTGGGGCGTTTCTTTTTTTTTGCCAAATTTTGACACCATAAAATGTTGGGTTTTAGGATGATCTTTTGTGTCTTTTGTGACTTTGGTCACTGGATGTGTGTCAGATTTCATCTCCATCTGCTCTCTGAATTTTTCACTATAAATGTTCTATATTTTTCAACATTTGAGGAGTTTTACAGTTGAAATCGCAGTGCATGGACCTAAACCTAAACGTGGTGTAGATGTGCAGATGAGACAAATATCAGATGGTGAGACAAATGAACACATGCACCTCTCTGCTACTTTCTAGGGGGGGAAGGAGTTTCTGATGAGAGCCCACTTTGGGCTCCCCAGTGTGGAAAATGATGAAGCGGAGGGCAGGCCACCAATCACTGTCAATTTTGAAATACCCTATTTCACTGTGTCTGGAATACAGGTATGTATAGCGTTACAGCTGGCTGGTTGGGTTAGGGTTATGCATAAAGGTCTTTTTAAAATGTTGGTAGCATACTGTTCCCTGAGTATTAATTGTAAATGGCACCTATTTTTTAACAATTTTCATTTAAATGGACAGGACAACATGCTGATTTCCCCACCCCTGTCTCGTTAATCTAAAATAAACACACTATTCAGTATTCAGTAACTTCTGTACCTAAAGCTTCAATACCTTTAATTGAAATACTGACTTAAATAGCCTGGTTAAGATATATCATTTGAAAAAAATCATATTTGAAGTTATGAAGCAGGTGGAATTAAACATGACTTATTCTCAGGTGCGGTACATGAAGATCATTGAGAAGAGCGGCTATCAGGCTCTGCCCTGGGTCAGATATATCACCCAGAGTGGAGGTATGGTGGAACTTTGCATGCGTTTGCATAGATGTCAACAGAAAAAGGCTCAGTGTCATGTAACTGGGGGCAGACCCTGTGATATGAGTACTATGTATAAGTAAAGCAAACGCATGCGATTCTGTGAAACCTTACTTTGGTAGACTTCTGATTCTCTTCATCTGCTTTCTTATTTCATTTAGATTATCAGTTGCGAACCTAGACCAGTGAACCACTCCATCGTCCACCTGATGTTTGAAAGACGGTAGTAATCATCTATCCTGAGCACCATCTTACATGCTAAATGACCGAGAATTTCACAGAGAAGGGAAGAGTCGACATTTTGATTTCTCTCCAAGTTTCTATATTTGAATTTAAAGTATGTAAATAAAAATATAATAAAGATGAATCACCAAAGAGGTATTTTAATGATATTGTTTTCCTGATTTGGTTTTTTTGTGTTATGATTGAAGTGTGGAGATATTAAAATATGTGGGTAGTAATAAAAATGTTTCAAAACCATGAGAAATGCGCTTAAATCTTTTGGGTGTCCGTGTTTTTATTGATGTTGATTTAAATCTTTCTGAAATTCCGGTGCACGGTGAAAAAAACAGAGTTTAGTGTGGAAAGCTAAGCATCAAGTCTTAAGGCGTGCTTCACGGATGTGGATTGCGTGGTTTCTCACTACCATTGGTTTCGGAAGTGCAAAATCTTAAATTATGTTAGGGTAGCTACTGGTTGGGAACGCGGTAGAACCAACCCTGACTCTTACACAAAACTATTCTGATATTACGCCTCTGCATTAATATGTATACAGTATTAAAGGAAGTTGTACCCAAGCATAAACCACAATTTCACATTTCTGGGAAGCAACTATAATATCAGAGGAACTCCAAGAATGCAACCATTTTGTTAGCCTAATTGATACAATAAGATAAATATCTTTAGTCCGTTATATTTTAGCCGGGTGATATTGTGAAATTACACTGTGAGTGGTGATGTAAACTTGTCTTTTTACTATAAAATGTACTGATCTTTAGTAAACTTCTCCGATCATGAATGAATTTCTCTGAATTTCTCGAGTACGTCCTCGAAGAGCCCGCCTTCAACTGCATGATTTTCATTGGCTAAAGATCGCGTTACCACGGTGATACTGTAGCAACGGGATATAACCTCACCCTTTTTACCATATATGGTGTCTTTGGCTACTCGCGACGGGCGATGATTGGGGGAAAGGTTACGACCGTGTTTGTAGAAAGACTACTGGATGAAATACTACTTTGGATGTCAGCGCGCAAATTAAAGTTCTCGCCTCGGCTTTTTAAAAACAAGATATTTTGTGGTGATTTGTTCGAAAAGTTCATTTTGAGTGTAAAAAGAGTAAAACACAGGGGAAGGCGAGTAACAGGTGAACGCCCAGTGAAGCGGACACAGTACTAGGTAGGTCGCGAATGACGTTAGCCAGTTAGTTAGCTACAGCTAGTAAATTTTCTCCTCTTCGTTATTTAATACAGCTGACTATACGTAAAAAATAATACAACGGTTATTTCTAAGCAGATCTGATTTAAACCGATGTCTTTGCTTACCGTTACCAGCTATGTCGGTGTATTATTTTGAAGAAATGAGCTCCGAAAGATTTAAAATACCATATATATGGTGCGAATGTGAATAAATCGAAAAATATATATTTTATAGGAAGGGTAGAAAAGTTGACGACGATGGTTCGAAGTGAAGAAAATGCCGGTAATGATCTGACTGCGGCCGCCGCGAGGGGACACCTGTCCGAAGTACGGAGATTGCTGGAGGAACATCGCATACATCCAGACACTGTCAATGAGTTTGACAAGACCGCCCTACAGGTAAAGACCAACGAAAATCATTTACAACTGTAGAGGAGAACCACTTCCTTCTATAACTGATACAATACGGCCCTCAAGTATTGTACCAACGACTTCATTTGAGGGCGCGAGTGCATTTTTAAATGAGACAGTGCAGTTTAGGTTGTAATCTAAACCATCCTGTCTTTGTATGGGCCTGCATATGCAGGCTGTAGTTGAAACGATTTGATCATTTTCCCCTGAAAATCTCCATTCCTTTCCAGAACTTCAGCTGTTTTGTTACAGTGTTTCGCTTTATCGGACAAAGCTGACGGTTTCTTCAGTTTCAAAAGTATCAGATTAACTTGCTCCTGTAGCGATGTGTTGCTACGAAACCGCAAAGCGGTCATGATGAATATAGATTTAAAACTGTAATCGCAGGTGTCAGACTCTTAAATGTTTCGTTAAAGTTTACCACAATTGCAGTGGTGCAGCCAGTTGTACAATGTTTCGACCAATTTCGCCTTTTCGTGACTCGTGGGTCGTTACGACGAAGCCCCTCAGTTTCCACAGTGATTTGTCTGGGATGAATTTGAATGGAGGTGAATTTAAAATCCCGCCCTGTAAATCATCAAGGAGGACTTCCGCCAATAGTATGGGCCCACTAAATTAAAAGTATTAGATTAGATTAAGTGAGCTAGTGAAGTAATTTAACGAACAAATAAAATGGCTGAGCTGCCCCTCTTTTTGGAGAACAGAAGAAATTCTTGTTCATTTTTATTGTTACCGTTAATTAATGTTGTAATGTTAAATTGCTTTTTTTCTGAGCAAATATACACGTACTACCAAGATAAATAGCCATAAACATTTTATTTGACTGCCTAAGACTTTTGCACAGTAAAATACATAAACGCATCGGTTTAATCAAGTCAAATATAGCACCACTCCAAATGGGACGTTATCCTTCTCTTCTAGGTAATGATGATGGGCAACACGAGTATCGCCAGCCTTCTCCTCGAGCACGGAGCCAATGCCAATGTCCAGGACGGCCATGGGGTGACACCGGCTCACGACGCGGCCCGAAGCGGCTTCGTGGACACGCTCCGCGTGCTGGTGGAGTTCGGCGCGTCCGTCAACGTGGGCGACTCTTCCGGGGCTCTGCCTATTCACGTGGCCGTCCGCGAGGGCCACGAGGACGTGGTGGAATTCCTGGCCCCGCGGTCCAACCTGAGCCACTGCGACACGAGGGGGCACCGCGCGCTCGACTTGGCGCGGGCCACCTGCTCCACCGACGTGGTGAAGTTGCTGGAGCGTCATATGGAGTCAGCCCTGGCTGTTCGCTCTAGCCACAGCCAATAGCCTATTTATTGAGATTTTTAATACAGCCGAATCCCTAGATTAAATACTAATGCATTTATCATATACATGGGTTTTGTTGACATTTTCACATTTGTAGTTAGACATGTGCCGAATATGAGTGTAGAAGAAAACATTTTTTTGCACAAATCACACCACCGCTAATGCTGAATGTAATATCGTTATGAAATATGAGACATCTTGTCTCGGCAATTCAGTTTGCAGTACGCATTTGTAAATGAAACGCCTATTTATCAGCTTACCAAATGAAAAAGATTAATGTATTGAACTTTTATCCCATTTCACACTAATGTATGTTGTCATTAACATTGTTTTGTTAGCTCAGGTCTGATACTTTCTGCCACGATTTTAAATGTGTAGTGTGTTGTAAAGCCATATACTGGAATTCGTTCAAGTTTTGCACTGAACATATTTTCCCACTTTGTTTATCGATTGTACATAATCTTTACAGAAACTACTTGTATTTATTGTAAGGTTTGTGAATCATTGTATATAACGTTTAATGTAGATAATTTAAAAAGTTATGGACGAATATCATTTCGAAATGCAAAGAATCCCAGTATATACACCTTTTTAAATATTCTTAAGATTGGGTAAAATATTTGATCGAAATATACTATGATTGATTATCCTTGCTATATTGCGGTGTCCTGTTCTTTGTATTTAGATTATTTAGACAAATAGTTTGTATTATAGTTAATATTATGATTTTTTAAAATTGGTTTCAGTAACAGGACCTTACAACATTGCCGGTTGTCCCTGGGAAGCAGTGATTTGAAATCAATCACCATACCGCCAACATGATGTTGATCTATATTCGTCGCCAAATCCTGACGTTTCTGGGCACTTGTTTCGGGTTTCCGCCAAAAAGGTGATATAAGCTGGTTTGACAGGATAAAATACAACTTAGGCTCTCGTTGTATGTTTTTTCATGAACTGAAAAATATTGTAGTCAGCAATTAAATTTTAGATTAATCTCACACTTGTGAATTTGAAAAATTGTATATATATATTTTAAAAATATTCCGGTGTCCCTCCCTTCCTCCATATAGGAAAAAAAAATTGACTTGTGGTATATTGTGCAATCTATTGTGCTAGTAAACGAGGGCGTAGGGCGCAGGTTTGCTTTCTTCCTGTTTCTCTGTTGCAAAACTATTTGAAGGCGGAAAAAGGGGAATCTAGCGAGTACTACGAATTATTATCAAACGCAAACGTGGATCTACATATATGCGCTACTTACATTAGTACGTCATGCATAGCTGTCATCTGAAGGGAATATAAAAAGAGTATTTTTTTCCGAACGCGACGAAAAATAAACTAAGTTGCCTTAATTTCGTTCCGTAGAGGTGGCTTTCCTCTTCCTTTCTCGGGTTCTGGATGTTTACTCGGCAATGTGGTAAACCCTGATGACGCAAACGAAGACCTACAGCTGCAGTCAAAAAAAAACACAGTGGAGTTATATAAAACGGACATTAATGTGGCCAGCGCTTTAATGAAGTCAAACTTAGGCAGCAAAAAAAAATAATCGACTTTCCAAAACCAATTCTTAACCCTCAACTCATTGGTGTACTTCTCCTTTTTGACCACACGAGGACGCTCACATCGCGTGGCTGCGATATTCAGTCGTTAGGAATAACAAAAGGAAGAAACGAGCACAAATCACTGTTTTCTCTACAGTCGTTCTTTCTGGGGTGACAATAGGGCCAAATACGATGTGGGATCCATGCCACACCAGCCACGAGCTCTCCTCAGTCCTGCACTGTGATATGATATTTTGTAGGAACCAAACACTAACTTACCAGATAGAACAGTTTCTTGCCCCAGGCCATTCGCGTCATCATCTTTTAAAATGAACCACTTTACTATCACTTGCACCTGGACTTTATGTGAATACTGAAGTCTGAAGTGTTGTTTAGTTGTACAATTGCGTCTATATATATAAACGTCTATTTATTTGTATTTTACTGTTGTACTGTTGTGTTGCTGAACGAGTAAAGATTCCAATACCCTTTGCAAATGAATATCCTAAATCTCCAAAGATTATTTTCTTACTTTTTATGCATTTCCTTATTGTTGGTGAGGCCATGAGTTGCAGAGAATGATTTTTTGGTATACATTAGTTTGTTGGCTAATTTAAAGGAATTATTGTGCCCTGAAATTCTTTATAAAAATTGCCATTAATTTGGTTGTAATTTTATCTAATTCATGGCTATTGTTTTTTTTATCTTAAAAACTGACGTTTTATAGTTCTCATTTAAAATGAGCAGGCACGTCTTTGCATGTACTGGGCGCCGTCATTCAGAATAATCCGTAGCTAGTCTGTACATAAAATCTATTGTATGGCTGAATGCTGAAGTGAGCTGTAGCGGACAATCAATGGTGGACTTTGTTTAATTGCAACGCAACCGTTTATGCAGTAAGACGCACAATGACACAATGTTTTATTTTGCTTCGGATATTCTCTCACCTGTTACGCCCCGCATCAGTGCATGAGACTCCCGGGAAGGAGCAGGCCGTGTTCCAACAAGGAGTTTTTTTTAGCCTGCGATGACATTAACACTGTAGTGCATCTTAGATTGGTTGGTCATTAGTTTTACAGCGTTGACGTACCCCGAACCCCTTCCCCTCCTAAGCACACACGATACTCCCTCTGTACTGGTAGGGACATGTCCGTACCGTCCATACCCAAATCTACACCCTTAGTACAAACTCAAGTACAAATCATGAACCAATATAGTTCCTGCATGATTCATTAATGTTGAAAGAACATGTGATCAGTACGTAACTAACGCTTATTTTCTATTTAATGCATTGAGTATACTACTACATTAGTAATGTAGTAACCCTCTCAAGCAAGGTGTTACCCACAATTTTTCCAGAAAAATCACACGTTTTGAATGTTTGATTAACTTTTAACTGTTAATAGACGTGACGTCTATGTATGTAGATAAGGTTAGTCAGTTTGAACCATGAACAGGATGTGCAACGTACTCGGTTGCAGTTCTATGTAAAAGCTAAACCCACAAGATGGCGCTCATTTCTCTGGGAGGGTATAGGCATTGTAAACGACTCACTCGGACATTGCTGACATTAACATATGGTGTTGCCTAAACCATTGTTTTGCTTACAAAAGTGCAGCCTCGGAGAGGAATACAAAAATGTCTTAGAATTTTGCAACAAATCCATAGCCTGTGGTTTAATTTTTGCCAAAATAAAAATGTGTAGGTGTAAATGACCTCAGACCACTTGAATTACTGCAAACCTGTAATTGTCTCTGCTTTTTAGAAGCCTTTCTCTTTGTGGAAATGGGTGTTGATGTGGTATTGATGTGGCGTTGATGTGGTATTGTCGAAATACCCACCATTTATTACAGCCTTTACAAATAATCCACTTTCAGTGTGGCCCTGTTTGGTCACAAGAGACAAAATTCTTCTGGAAATGACCTCTGTGGCCAGAAGAGGTAACATATCACGGAATGGAGGATACAGCCTGATTAATTTCGCAGCTTAAGCCATATACATGTAAATTCATGACTTGCAGGTGATAGGAAAGTAAAACTAAGTGACCTCATTGGTTTTCTACTTATACCAGAGCCTGTAATAAAGGGGGAAATCACAATGAAGAAAGCATTCCAGACAAACAGCACATTCATGTCTTCCCCTATCATCTCTGTAAGGCTACTTACCCAGTTAATTAAAGTGGAATGATGAGTACTTCATACTTAAATTTGTGTTTTTACTGATACGGCATATCTCCTACTGACACGCTAGTTTTAAAAAGCTTTACAGTGGATTTACGGATTTACAGAAAGGGTGAATATAATACATTTCTTTTACAAACTCTCTGTAAATATACTAACTGTTGGCATCAGTATATACATATAGTTGCTGGTAGTTTATTGTACTGGACTTCCTGCATTTCTGTAAGCAAGTCAGTAACTGCCATTAAGATAAACCAACTGGACATTATTTGCAAACACTTCATTCCCAAGCAGTATCTCCTCAATGTATGCATTAGTTTTTATAGTGTAGCTGGATAAATAGCGTTGGAAAAGAAACACTACGAAACCAGTTAAACCACACCACATAGTCAGCTTGGATTATTCTAACACACACTAAACGCTAAATTATATTATTTCAGCAATTACCATGATGTCTAATGTAGCAAATTGCATTTCCAAAGCCAATGGCTGGATGGATGGGAAATATCACACACAACCATGAACTCTTCAGGTTACCCTTGGCTACGTAACTTATAATTTACATAAAAAAACTTTATAGTAAATAAAATAAGATTTGTACCTTAATGAGTCATTCAGAGCAATAGAAAAATGTTTAAAGTGCAGAAAAGATATACGAAAAGATTTGCTGTCTGGACCATAACTTAAGGTTAAAACTAAAAACAAAGATCTATGAGGGAGATAGAGAGGGGAGGGGGTTGTATGGTACAGGCCTGTGCACTGGTTAGGTTTTAATGAATGCCGGCACATGCACGCTGAACACAATCAGGATTCTGGCTGGTATTCCCCCATCATGCTACCCACTTCTGGAATTCTCCTCTGGGCAACGACTGCTAACCTTGGGCAGAGGTCATTTCCACAAGAATTTAGGTTAGTGTTTGGTGTTTTTCAGGAGGAGGAATGTCGTGGGAAGGAATGTCTCAGCGTCCGCTGAGGTTCCTGCAGCGGAGAAGCCAGTCAGAACACGGTTCCACATGTTAGCTCAGCCACTGTCACATTAGGATTCGCTGCTCTCTGCCCGGAGGAGACAAGCTTGTTACGAAGTCCATTTGAGTGGTAACGTTTTATCTTACAGTATATGCTCTCACGAAGAACCGCAAAACCAGAAAAGCAAAGTCTGAAAAACAGAGAATGTGGAGACAGAGCTATAAAATATTTTTAACACCTAATAGCCTCAATGGTTTCCACATCACTTTTTATCCTGTTTTGAGTTTGGATGGTAAAGAGGGTGCTTACTAATTCAAGTCAAGTTAAGCACTATTTGCAGACTTATCCAAGCCATCGATATACATTCAAGATCATTAACCCTTAAAGTTTTGAGCTCGACACAATCTAGTGAAACTGGTATGATTAAGATTCATTGACTATATATATAAAAAAAAAATCCACAAGAAGCAATGGTCTGAACACATGCCAAAATGCTTAGTAATTCATCCTGTCATTGTCATGCAATAGAGAGGTTTGGAACCACTATGGTCAAGCCAGAATTCAGTTCACCAGCTCCTTTATGGAAAGAACTCAAGCTCTTAAGACAAATCTGAGGTAGATGGAGAATTCACCAATTTCCCCTGATGTGTTTTGGATGATATTGCCTTGCGTTTGACAGAAAACCGCCAAACCCACAACAAATCCAATTTAAGTGAAAAGGGCACCTCGGCATAGTTTTAGATACACCTCACATGTAGGCCTCACTGGCAAAATACGTCCTTGTCAGACAACAAATACTCAGCATGTTTTTCAGTAGTGTAGCTTTTTGGGATATTGTGTCTCTACACATATATTAAAAAAAAAAAGAGAAAAACATGATTGAAATAGGTATCCAAACTGCTGCTTACACAAATATTAAGAGGTAAGTTTATAGAACCTGATAAATATACAGATATTTGCAGGGCCAACAGACAAAATGTCTTCCTGCTTTTTCGATATAAAATCTTTTTGGATGTTTTCGCTTTAAGTGTCACTCATCCGATTCCTGATGTCAGATGGCAACAGGTCAAGGAGTCTGTCCTCCACTACCAGCCCACTGAGCTTCAACAGACAGCAGTCCCCTATTTCACGGGGCAGGAACTGAAGCCGATTCCCTTGGAGTTCCAGGTGCACCAGCTGGCCCAGGCCGGACACAAGAGGAGAAAGGGAGGCCAGACTATTGTCCGCCAGGACAAGGCTATTCAGGTGCTTGCAAGAGAAGAGTTCATCTGGAAGTGAGCCCAGGGAGTTGGAGGCAAGGGAGAGGTGTTGGAGGCACTGCAGAATACCTACCTCTGGGGGAAGGGAAGACAACTGGTTATGGGAGAGGTTCAGATGGCGCAGCTTGGTGCAGTAAAAAAGGCCTGTTGGGAGGCTGCGAATCCTGTTCCAGCTGAGATTGAGTGACTCAAGGGAGACGAGCTTATTGATGTGTTCAGGGATGTACAGGATGGCATTGTGCCACAACCGGAGGGTGACCAGGTACCGACAGTGCTGCAGGCTGAGGATTTCTTCAATCGTCATCAACTTATTCTCCCTCAAGTCCAGCTGCTGTAGATTAGTCAGGCCAAGGACGGTTCTGGGGATGCGTTCCAGGTCGCAGCCCACCAACTCTAGGGAGGTCAGGTCAGTCAGTTTTGTAAGGCTGTGGAAAGCACGCAATGGACTGCCCTCATTGTCAATGGTTAGTTTCTGTAGCCACCAAATATTCCCCACACTCATTGGGATTTTGGTGAGCCGGCTGCGGAGGGCCAGAACCCGCAGATTTGTGAGCTTACTCAGGTCTTCGAGGGAGGTGCTTTGGGTCAGGGGCCCGGTGAGGTGCAGTTCCTCCAGATCTATAAGTGTATATACCCAAGGAGGGATCTGTTCTGGGCTTTTGAAAGTGAGCCGCAGTGCCTTGAGGTGCTCCCGAAGGTGGTTCAGCGCTGTCGACTGCAACTTGACTGGGCAATGAAGCAGACTGAGCTCCTGGAGGAACGTGAGCTGGAAGATACTGTCTGGGATGATGATGTCATTCATCAGCTCCAGTTTGAGGGACTCCACCTCTGGGACCTCAAAGACAGTATCCGGCAGTCCTGGGAGAGCCAGCAAGTGCAGCTCCAGCCTTTTGCTGGCATTTCTGGAGAGGCACCTCCGAAGTTTGTCCACAGTCCACTCGTGATTAAGGTTGACTTGCCGCAGACGACTCTCGCTGACTTCAGAGAGGAACATGCAGAACCGCTTGGAGTACAAGGGGTCGTACTGGTCACAGAGGTGCAGCAGAAAGGCAAAGTCATTTTTGACATCAGGAATATCACCGATGCTAGTCTCCATACGTACATTTTCAAAGGAATATTCTTTGAGTGGTCGATGGAAGAGCCAGTAAAGGGTATAGATGCACAACAGGCCGTACACCCCAACAAAGCAGATATAGCAATAGGCCAGCTTGGAAAAAAGGTGGGCTTTGACATAGTTGCAGCAGTAGATGTCAAAACCCGTCACCTCTTTGGGAACTGAGCATTTTACCACAATCTGAATACTGGGTACCAGGAAGGCACTGTATACAGTGATGATAACAAACTTTAACATTTTAATGAAGGTCTGCAGCACGTACATCCGGTACAACAAGTCAGCTTCCTCTACATGTGTACGGAGCTTCTTCACTATTTCAAACAGAGCTTTAGCTTGCTCCCCTTCTTTCTTGTCCAAAAGAGATAAAGGTGACTTTTGTTCAGGAGCCATTTTCTCTTGGTTGGATTTAATCGAGGCTGGTTTAAGCAGGTGAACATTCTCACCATCATCAATCAGGCTCTCTTTTCTATCAGATTCTGACGTTATATTCCTCTTCCACATGACTAAGCTCTCCTCGCCCCCCTCCTCATACACCTCATTGATTGTCCGTGTAGTCCAGGGGGAATTGAAGCACTTTCCCAGGATGGTGACAAATAGCTCAATCTTGGATGAGGTCCCGGGAAACTTGAACCAGAAGCTACTGGCAATCATAAACAGCATAGTCTGGACAACCACCAGGTAAGGAAAATATTTACCATACCAGTGCACAGCTGTCTCGTAACAGTAATTGTTAACAAAGATATACTGGTGAATGTCCAGATGATTTTTTCGGCCAAACATTTCACGCGATGTAAAGTTATGATCCTCAGCGTCAGTGTCCTTCCACACACTGTTCATTCCAGAACGTTCTGCCGGCTGGCTACATTTAACTTCTTCAGGGGATTCAGAAGACGGGCGGTTCGGGAGGCAGAAGATCTTGTCCTGGGTTAGCTATGTTGAAGAGACAAGAGGTCCAGCTGTTTTAGAATAGAAGTTATCATTTCAGTGCACCTGTAAGGATAACCATATGATTTTCTTGTCCAGGCTTATGTGTAATTAAAATAGGAGTATTCCAGCTTTGAGGTAGTAATCTATACTCCAACCAGGAAAAAGCCACTGACACACAAAACAAATATCACAGGTATAATGCGTGACTCAAACTCCAAATAAAAGCATGACTAATACGACCGCCCCCCTCCCCAAACACCC
Organism: Mormyrops attenuatus; assembly: GCA_026777985.1. Taxonomy (NCBI): domain Eukaryota; kingdom Metazoa; phylum Chordata; class Actinopteri; order Osteoglossiformes; family Mormyridae; genus Mormyrops; species Mormyrops attenuatus. Next base: position 7,475,638 of record JAODKC010000095.1, on the reverse strand, counting down.
ACACACACACACACACACACACACACACACACACACACACACACACACACCTTCCGTAGTTCCGCACAAAGCATACCTGAAGGGTGCACCCAAAAACACCCATCATGAGCATGGCTACGCACAGATACTCTGTAAGCACATCCCACCATGGCTTCAGAGCACGGAACTGGGGGTTGTGGTCTGAGGCCAGCTTCTGGAAGTCCGTTACAGGGATCATCCTGAACACTGGAATAGTGGACAAGAAAGCTGGGGGCAGAATAAGACACCACAGAGTATTCACAAAACCAACAGAAATGAAAACTCTATAAATCGAACCTGTCTAAGAATTCTAAGGCTTCGCAATCAACAGAACTCGGTTTATGACAAGACTTGATAATTTACAGCAAGCTATCTGTGAAACATATATAAAAATAAGGGGGATTTGTGAGAGAGCTGCATCTGAGAGAAAAACAAAATACTGCTGAGTAGGAGGTAATCACTTCCTTTTTGTGTCAGCGCTGAGAGAAAGAGCTGGAAAATAGAGGAATGGAAAAAGCCCTTGAGTGAGTAAGCATACTTGGTCACCCTAAAAATTACAAAAGGGGACAGATACCCTTATTTAGATGAAATATGCAGTTATATTCCGTGGTCTGAACTGGACACGAATTACCTAGAGCCTATAAAATAAAATTACATTTATTTGTTTATAAGTATCCAAAATGACTGTTGCAAATATAACTTTTTAGTTGGATAAAACATTACATATCTCATAACATTAAGACTTCCCTATAGCTCGTCTGTAAACCCCAATCGAATACAACACGTCTCCCTCATCTCTTGACTACAGGAATTTCGCTGTACTTAGAACACAACCAACAACGAAAACGATCACACTGAACCAGATACACGAGTACCACTGAACATTTCGCGGAAAATAAGCTTTGTCTTTAACAGTAAATGTATATTTTTCACATTTCATGTTTTATTCCTATGGTTAAAACCGGGTAAACTGAATGAACAAATACGGAAATTCATACGCAGGTTTTGGAACCACTGTAACTTAAGATCGTGCAGCCTTGCTGGCCCAATGGCTGTGTATTCATGATAGGAGGCATTAAAGGCATGGAACTGAAAATGAAAACAAGACAAAGTTTAATACTATAATAATAAACTTCGCAAGAAGTAGAATTAAATGGAACAACACCTCGAAACAATCACCTTTGACGCCGTGTTTTACTCGACACTTTTTTCCCCTGTCGCGCCTAATAAAACAGGAACCGGCACGGAGTCAAGCTATTTATGACACTAATCCAGCTGGATAACAAGGTCAGATCGGACTAGGAAGTAAGTAGGTGAAGACGGTCCATTCATCTCCAGCCAAGGATCATGGTATAAACTAATTAATTAGCTTATAGCCATCCTATATATATATATAGCCTATCTTTCTTTAATTATAAACTTCTCAACGCGACCCAAAGACTGCATGGTAAACTGAAAGTAATGGTTACTTGTAAAGTTAACATGGCCTATTTTGAGCTTAATACAGAACGTTAAAAATGTATAAGTTTACCTGCAATGGTGCGACCACAGTACCGGCCCAGATTCCTCCTAAACGTAACCGGAGACGCGATTCATTACAAAGACTTGCGGCTTGGCAGAGTAACAGGGTGAAGTCTTGCTGATGGTGGGCAGCGTGATCCTCTTTCCCTGATTCACAATCAAACTTCACACTTGCGGAGACACTTTTCGCCGCGACACACCCTCACCCTCCGAGTGCGTGCAGCTGCGCACAAGGCCGAAGAAACACGGGGAGCGACTCCGCGCACGATGAGCTGTTAACCTAATAAAAGCTCACGCTTGCTTTGGGTCGGATAACACCAGCGTCAGATGTGAATATTTATTCCTCATTATCCGGTGTTTTGTAGTCTTCTTTCGTAACCGTCAACTGACACGTGAAATTTAGTTACAGGTTTCAAAATCGACTCTGAAAACTTAACTGATCGGAAAAAAATTAGACGAAGCATTTCACACAGTTACTAAAATAAAAATATTATAAATATTAGTAAATGTATTATAATTACTATAATTAATAATAATTTGCATATTGGATAATTTCGTGGTCTAGTGGTTAGGATACTTATTTCTGGACCAAGAGATCGCGGGTTCGAGTCCCACCTCTGGCATTACTATCATTGGGTCCCTAAGCAAGACCCTTAACTCCAACTTGTTCCAGGGGGACGCTCTTATCCCCTCTGGATAAGAGCGTCCGCTAAATACTGTAAATGGATAAAATCGGCCTGTTTGTCTACGTGATTATCAACATTAAAGGTTTATAATTATATAATGGAAGTATTCATATTTATTGAAGTTAACGGTGTTTTATTAAAAAATCTAACTTTGAAATCAGACAAGCAGGATATGGTAAAATAAACATTAACTGCGCCCCGATGTGGGCCACTTATTTGATTATATTCAACCATAAACCAGCGACCCCAGTTTTTTTGAATAAAAAGTCCAAATCACGGATCCCTATTACTAATGCGGGATCACCTAGGTTAGAGGTTCGCAACCTTTTAATGTCCGGACCGGAAAAGCTGCCGAGGGGTGCAGTCGGACCGATCGGAAATTTCGTGCCTTTAACCGTTCCAGTATTTTCCAAATGCGAACAGGACACGCGAAAATGTGAATGAATGAAAATATATAGTTCATTTTTGGAAGTATACCAACCGTTCCGCAAAACCCCAAGGATCCGTGGTGCGGTGGAATACCTGGGTCGAAAACTCCTTGCTTATCACAAAATGCCATGAAGAGAGAGGTATCACAGACACCCACGAGGATATTTAAGTAAAATAGCCTAACTTCGGGAAGTGAACTCTCTCAGGCTAGTATGTGTGCATTTTATTAAGACTCAGGAAACACGCCGTGATTTCAGCATGTAGGTCAGATTCTTGCGCTAGTTTAGGCTTCCGCCTAGAGGGCACTATACGTGCTGAAACTGATCACAAACCTCACACGTTTATTATGCGACTCCTGTCGCGAGAAAACACTGGAAATGAACACGCAGCAGGATATCCCCATAACCCTATGCTGCATGTTACACGTGGACTGAGAAAATACCCAGAAAGAATACAAAAATTGATTGCACCCTGAGTATTTAAATGTTTTGAAACAAACCTGCGTGTATTGCATGGTATGTTGGTGTGGCAGTGATTACTGTATGCTGCAATCGCGTATTATAGAGAAATGACTTCAGCTCCCCCCAAGTATAGCTACCAGAATATTACAGTAAACAAATACTTTAATATAGACAATGTCTGTTTTGTACACTGAACTTTGCTTTAAAATTTACATTGCAGTATTTAAATAATTAGGTAAATTTCGAACTATATAAAGAAGGAAAAAAAATGTCCATTTCACTTTAGGAGAAAACTTCCAAAATGAGAATTCCGTGGTCAGATGTCTCCTAAGTACAACATGCTCAGTAGGAAACTTGAGATCAGAGTCCGATCCTGTACAAAGCGGAGGCAGCTGAAGCAGGAAAAATTGCAGAATGAAAAAATAATAAAATAAATTAAATGTTTAAAAAGCCCTAGAATTCTGTACAAGACTTTATGGAATATCAACGTACAAAATTTTAGTCCTTAAAAAAAATTAGCTTAAACTGCTGTAACAAATACAATACCTTAAGTTAATTTTTTTTTTTGTTGTTGTCCCATTCATGATGACCAATTGGCCAATGCAAATTGCCGATTTCTCCTCAGTAAAAGTACGGTGCTAGAGATGCTGTGGGCGTAAAAAAGAAAAAAACAAGAACGACAATAATCCAGGCTCCTGTTAGTGTTCCTACATTTATGATCACAGCTCCCCCTCAAGCGGACGTCTCCGCTGTCGTGAAACGCCCTTCTGACCCCAGCAAGTGGAGTTTGTTGAGACGGTTTTAAAGAAGTACACTGTGCTGTGAGGCCGGCTACTGGCGTGGAGGGGGAGAAGGTAGGAAAAAAAAAGGGCACACTCAGCCACTTCCTAATCCGCCCAGAACGCCAGGGTACCTGGAACTACACACGGCACGTATGAGCACATACACTCCACTGATCACATGGCCAGTGAACAAAATGGCACCTTAAGCTCAGAGAACTCAGTTCCCTCATTCTCCACACAACGCTACATAGATCTCATTTCCTCATCAAGCCTCCTGCCCCCCCACCCTGGACCCTTAACGTTTGCCTTAGCACGCTAGTCTACATACACATCTGCCACAGCCCACTCCCAAAGGGCCAGAGAAACATTATCCTGACGTTAACGCATCCCCAGAGTTACATTTCTGTTAAGCAACTAATTAAATACCTGGGAAAATAATAGCAATAGAGGAACCGGTTTTTACTTCTCATTCATATAATGACCTGAGATGTTAAGAAGAGGGGAAACGGGAGGAACCCTTTGTGGATAAACGGCAGGATTCTTCTTGCCATTTGGCATTTTTTCCAGGTTCCGCCCAAAGATCGATGGCGGCTGAAGGTGACGTACCCCAGGTCCCTGCCCAGCCCCCACTGCCCCCCATTTTAGAGCCAGTGGTCCATACGGTTGTGGCTTGGTTTTGGACCATCAGGTGTCTGCACAACACACAAAAAAAAAAAAAGCACTCCGGGCTTGCGCGGAGTTGGTGCTCTAGTGCTTTAAGCACTGTGCCAGCCCCTTCCGGCAGGGCTCCATGGTAACAGCCACACCCACACCGCTCCTCCCCGACGTCATCTTGGTGACCTCTGTCCAGGTGTCGGTCTCTGGGTCGTAGCACTCCACGCTGTCCAGGAACGTGTTCCCATCATAGCCACCTGGACGAGGGGGGTGTGGATATAATTCTGTTTGTTCTGTATGGTCCTGTGTCCACTTACCGTCCATCGTGAGAGTTTTTATTCATTACTTTCTAGAATACACTTTAAAACTCTAGCATGCAATGTACCAGAGTTTACAAAAATAAGATGTCAACTTAATTTTGAGACTATTTTTCCCAGAATTCTCAGAACAATGTTCCAGCATAATTAACAGGTCTGCAGTGAAGGCTCCCGGACAGACTCCGCCCCCACCCCAGCCTTCGGTGTGCTCACCCAGCACATAGATGCGCCCGTGGTACGCGGTGACCCCCAGCGCACTCCGTCGGTGCTTCATGGAGGCCACGAAGGTCCAGCTGTCCGCCTCGATGTCGTAGCGCTCCACAGTGTTAAGCTGGTTGGTGCCGTCATAGCCCCCCATGACATAGATCGCGTTCCCCAGCGCACATACACCTAGTGAGGAGGGAAACCGGATGACCAACAGAGGGCAGCGTTACTCAATTCTAACAATCGGCCAACCCATATTTCAAACCCACACTGTCCGAACCCCCACCCTGGACTCACCGGCTCCGCTCCGCACGGTATTCATGGGGGCTGTGCTCTTCCACTCGTCCTTCTCAGGGTTATAGCACTCGGACGAGCTGAGCCGGTGCGTGCCGTCAAATCCTCCCACCGCATACAGCAGCCGGTTGATGACAGCCACACCCACTCCGATGCGCCGGGTCAGCATGGGGGCCACCAGCTGCCAGGAGTCCCTTTCAGGGTCGTATCTGGTGGGGAGTACGAGTCTTTTTTAAACTGAAACACGCACAGTCAGCAATGCATTGGTTTTAGCCAGTTGGTCATAAGTTTGCTATCGCTGCACCACCACTACAAGTCTTAGCTACCATTGCAATCTGGTGCCTGCATGAATATCTATGATACCTACCTTGCCCAGCAATACAACATCCCCAGCTATATGAAGCTTTTTTGAAGTGAAGCTAAGCAATTCAGCTGGTTAACCACAGGACACAAAGCAGAAGCTAATCAGGCCATGTTCAGCTGATGGCTGATGCAAGTAAAGCTCATTTAATACTGAAACAAAAAAACGGGGTCAGCTCTGCGCAGGAATATGCTACAACTAGTTTGAGCGAACTATGGTTTGTCTAACTGGTCAAGGTGGATTTCTACACTAAATTTACATACTTATTTACTGAAGAGTTTAAGATGTCATAAATGCTGAAAACAGATATACAAGTATATAATTTAAATGATGATCCTGTGACGATGGTTTAGCACTTAACATTGGGCTCAACAGGTGGACTTAAAGACAAGGCAAATCGCTGAGGATTTCATCGATTCTCCTTAGTGGACGGAGTTGAATGAAATTTAAGTAAATGGTCAAGGCTCAAAATAAAATTAAGACAATTTATAGATAAAGGGTCTCATTAAACAAGTGAGGGGACATGACTTCAGTAAGTTAAATAAGTAACATTTATTTGGAACAAAAATATGTTCAACTTTTTTCAAAGGCTTTTGACTTTTTTCTATATATTTTGATGTATTAAAGCTGATATATATGAATTCAATATGCTATTGCATATTGAAGCATTTAATTTTGTTTTAATATTTGTTAATTTTGCCCTTCATAAGACACAGCACAGTAACTGACAACAGGCTGTTTCTGTTCCATGCCTTTAAGCAGTCTGTTCTGGTTTTGAATGAATGAGGATCAACTGTTTCAATGTTCCAGCCAATTGTACTTTCTTTCTCTCTCACACACACACACACACACACACACACACACACACCATCCACATTCTCAGACTGCCATACCAGCTTGAACAGCTGTGAATTGTCCAAAAAGTCTGTCCAAAGGTATTAGAGTATGGGAAGTATTTGCAACCATGAGGTAACTGATAAGCAATGTGTTCAAGAAAAGATATCAAGTGTCACAGGGCAAAAGCTCACAAAGTTTTCTGGATGTCAAAATCACCTGAAAGTGAGATCTTAGCGTACCGAGGACAAGACGACCTACTAAAAGCTGTGTAAAGGAAACCCAGAGCTGGCGTCACGCTCTGTCAGTTTAACTCCAGCGTCCGCTGCCCTACTCTGATTAATAATTACTAGTACTGATACTTATCTGTAAAGGCGCTGCAGTATTTATGGCAACCAAACAAAGAGCTGAAATCAGAAATACTATCGTTTCCTCTTAATAAATTATTAAGTTTATATATTTGGTGATTGAAAAAAAATCGAATTATGCTCATTGAGTGCTGGGGGAATAAGCCTACATGCACAGCGACTAAATGTAGGTGATGGTAGGGCACCCCCTGCTGGCGAGCAGAGATGGCGCGGGACCCCACCTCTCCACACTGTTGTGGTGGATGCAGCCGTGCGAGCCGCCCACGGCGTAGATCATGCCGTCGATGACGCCGACGCCGATGCGGTTCCGCGGCACGCTCATGGGGGCGCAGGGGGACCAGCGGTTGTTCATGGGGTTGTAGCAATCTAGCGTGTTGGAGTCCATGTTGCCGTCGGGCGCGTTGTTGCGGCCGCCCACGGCGTAGAAGAGGCCGCCGATGACACACGCCGCCAGGCCGCTGCGGGGCACCTGCAGCTCCGCCAGCCGCAGCCACTCGCCCCGGCAGGGGTTGTACGCCTCCAGGTAGCTGAGAGACTGCTGGAAGTATCCCCCTGCCGTGTAGATGAGCTGCGGCACTTTGGGTGTGCGGCAGGAGAGCACCTTGGTGGGCTTGTGCAGCGTCAGGTCCTGGAAGATCTGCGAGAGGTAGTCCTTGCACTGCGCGTCCCATTCCAGCACCTCGCACTTCTGCAGCTGAAGCTGCAGGAAATGCGGCGTCAGCGAGTGGCAGCGCACGGCCTGCAGCAGCGCGCGTACATAGGGCCGCCGGTTCTCGCGGTCGTAGCGCACCCAGGCCACGCAGGCATGGAACACCTCGGACTCGCAGCGCACGTTCAGCTCGTCGCGGCTGATCAGCGTCACCAGCTGGCAGTGGGAGAGGTTGAAGAACTCCTCCTGTGTCGCCACCTGTGGGCAAGACCAGCACATGGCAGAAGGTGGTGGGGTGGGCGTACGACCAGAGCCAGACTCATTTCCACGTAGGACTCAATCATCTTCAGCTACTCCCCACAAACAGAATTTTTCTACTATGGAATTCCCCGACTTCCCAGCTACTGTTCATACAAATCCATTGCAAATATGCTATAATTATACTGACAGGCTAAATCACAGGCCCGTGGTTGCAAGGCTAGACCCAACTGTGAGACTGATAAGTCCAGTCAGCCTCTTAACAATAATTATTGTTACCATGGAGACCAGTGCACACTGCTGAGCTCTGCAGAGATTTATTTATGACGAATTATGCCATAAATCCTGATTTGTCTATGGAGTGTCACTCGATGTCATGTGGCTGTTTTTCTTTATAGCTGGAAATTAAATTGGCTGTTAGTGAACTTCTTATGTACTTATGTTTTACTTATGGATAACATTTATTTTGTAAAGATTCACCAAAGGCCCAGACCATGAAGCAACTTCAAAGCTCTCCGCAGCGCCGGAGTGCAGATGGTTTATTTAAGCTGATCCCTCAAGGAGCGTCGCTCATACTTGGGTCTTCGCCGAATTACCGCCGTCCTCTCAGCTTTAACTGCAGCGACCGCGCCGAACCCGCTGCACGTCGTCTTGTTTTTTTTTCTCTTAAATATATATTTTCCACTCTGAACAAAATGTCCCCATTCTTCGTGTCAAAGTGCTCAGGGACAATCAGTAACCCCCCCTCATCCCCTGGACACTCAACATCTACCTAAATCTGGTTTCTTGCCGGGTTCACTGCGTAATTGATTAGCAGGAATTACTGCATAATCTGAACGATCCTGTGCTGGATAGACTGTTAGAGAGGAGGCTGAGGAGGGGGCGAGTTTTGGGGACACGCCCCTCTACCAGTGTCACCAATAAGGGGGGATTTTCAGGGGCAGGCCTGCCTTGGGGAAAACGTAACAACCGATCCATAAGCACCCCCAGCAATTTCTAATTCTGCCTCAAAACGGGTTGGGCCAGCCCTGTGTATGCGTGTGTGTGGGAGGGTGGGGGGCATTCAGTAGAATTTTTCAGGGCCCCAGGCATGTCTTTGTGTGGCCCTACCCTCTACTCACGTATAATTATTTTTTATTATGGATACAAAGCACGTTCACTGCCAGTGTCTCAAAAACAAAACAAAAAGCTGTTTTCCCATCCTGAAGCATCACAAAAGGTGGCAGTGACCCCATCCCACTCCGCCCTACCATCCCTGTCCCACTGGCTCGCCACACTGTCCGGAAACAGTCAGGGATTTCCCCCGGGGCATCTCTGAACTGGAGCTACATGCGTCTCGCAGTTTGTCACTGGGCAAGCCAAGACCGGGACACACCTTCCCCAAACGGCCACGCCACTGTGCTTAAGTGGAAATTAATAATAGCAGGGTTTTATTCCTGAGCTGCCAGGAAAACGACATGCGGCTCACGAAGCGCTTGGCTGCCATGCAGACTCCTTCTCCTGCTCCTAGTGATGCCGCATGAGGACGGAAACCAAAGGCTACAGGTCAAAGACACAAGAGGGGGAGGCATAACCGAGGCACGGTCACCCGACAAGCCATGGCACGGATGATAGGCACGGGGCTCAGCCGGAGAAGCGTGCCAAACACAGGTCATGGGTTCATGCACCCAGGAGGCTGGAAAGGGGCCAAATCAATAAGTGAAGGGAACATTTTTTTCCCCACAGATAAGGACGTGATAAAGAGCAGGACTTTTTCCCCCAGACACAGCGAACAGGCTCTGACGTCATGGGTGTGGACGAGGGCCAGGGAATTAACCCAGAGGCTGGGGAGGACGGATTATCCCATCGGAGTGATGGGGGGGGGGTTTCAGCAAACATGCAGTGTGACAGGACGTGCAGGGCCTGCAGAAATTGTGGCTACAAGTCTGAATGCAGGGTCGAAGTGCTGCATTAAAAGGAGTAGCTGCATAAATGTGGAAAGGGATTCAGACCTCTGCCAACATCAGCAGGCAGAAGTGCAAGATAAGCATCTAAACATAAGCTCGTGTTCTGGGGGGGGGCCGCACCGGTCGCCTAGGTGCGCACGAGCTGAGACCGAGGTTAAGCCGAAGCCGGCAGGTGTACGAGGTGCACGCCGTGGAGGAGGCCCGACCTGGCTGAAGTTCATGTAGATGTACTCGCGGGCTTTCTGGTGCAGCTCTGTGCAGCCGATCTGCTCGGCGAAGTTGGCGATGCCGATGGCGTTGCTGGGGTCCAGCTGCTGCACCAGGAAGTCGCAGCAGGCCCTGACCACGCTGTCGATCTGGTACATGACCGCGCCGTTCATCACGTGGATCACGCACTTCTCGCCCACCGAGATGCTGGCTGTGTAGGAGAACTCAATCAGGCGCTCCATAACCTGCGGGGAGGGGGGTCACAAACAGCCTGAGTCGCGGTGGGCGACACCCCAGAGGGACCATTGGTTTTGGCTTTGAGGACACAGTATATACAAATAAATGAAAGACATGTACGCATGTTTACAATTACAAATGCTGGCAGGATTCATATTTCCACTCAAGTTATTTATGGCTGGGGAGCAAATCAATAAATCTACTGCAGTGCAGCATAGAGAGATTAACTTTCTGATTATTAAATTAGTTAAGATGGACATTGCTATGTTACACAGTAAAATGTGGAAACGGGGACCCCCCCCCCCTCCCCCCATCAGGTCTGAGCTATTTTTACAAGCCTGCATGATCATTAAAATGGAAAAAGGGGCTTACATTTTATGTTCAAGTATATAAAGATGATTTTTCCCCACAAATCTTTGAATTAATAATAAATGTATCGTAAAAATCTGTCTACTATTGTAGCTTTTATGGGACACAGAAATGATCATTTAAAAATGGCCCCTGTTGGCAAGGCTGACCTCAGAAATGCCCCCCCCCCACAGAAAATAATTACCCAGGCCTGGCCTAAATGAACAGTGATGTCACACGGTATAAAGGCAGTGATCCTGCCTCTCAGTCTAACCCCCTCCAGTTCCCCCCAGACGGACACAGCTGTGTGACACAGTATTGAATGATAAAGGTTTCGATCTGTCTCCATGGTTACCGCACCCCCCACCTGCAGTACTCACCCTGGGGTGTATCCCCTCGATCGGCACCACCTCCATGCCACACTCCTTGAGCCCGTTAGTGAACATGGCACGGAAGACAGGCGATGAGGACGCCAGTACCACCTTGTGGGCCACAAAGTCCACGGCCTCCAGGTCGCCGTACTTGACGCGCAGGGTGACGTCGCAGAGCTGCCGCTGCAGCCGCAGCTCGTTCATGATGGCGAAGGCGGCCGCCGTGTGGCTCTCCAGCGTGTAGCTGAAGACGCGGTGGCCGTTGCGCGTGGAGGGCGTCACCTCCGCCTTGCACTCCGTCATGCCTGCCGCGTACATGCTCACCGCCGACGGCGACCCCGCACCTGCATCCTCGCTGGCCAGCTCCAAAGGGGGGGGGGGGGGGGCCGGGGGGCAAAAGGCGGGGGGGGCAACCACCGGGGGGCCAACCTTTAAGTTCGAAAAAAACCAAAACCCACACTATGGCAA
>JAODKC010000095.1:7440435-7455488 GCA_026777985.1 Mormyrops attenuatus | reverse complement strand
CCTATGTGAATCGCTTATTTAAGTGTTACACTAGGAATTCTGGAATTCCAAACCCACAGAGGAATGACCCAGCATTCCTAGCATTGGTCATGCGGCAGTATGATCCGATAATAAATGATGCTGCAAGACTAATGTTGAATTTGAAACAAAAAGAAGATACTTTGACCTTTGACTACATCTGTGATCTCTACAGTAGCTGGAACGAGACGAGCCGAAGTCCCTTAGGAAAGGTGAAAAAGGTTTCAGCAATAGTCACAAAGGAAGGTAGGCTTAGATCTGCTAGGAAAGATGTTTGCCACAATTGTACAAAGATAGGTCATTTTATGAAGGATTGTTGGTCAAATGGTGGAGGTGCAGCAGGACATTGGCCAAGGATACAGAGAGATGGGGAATCTAGATGTAAGAAGGAACCAACCCCATCCGGACCAGCAATGATTTATGAAGATATGAACAATTATTACATGATATCAAAGAAGTGGTAGGACATCAGCATGCTACTCAGACTGATGTATCAAATACAAGGGGAATGTTTATTTGAAGCCACAGGGGCACATGGCCTCTGTTAAAAAATTGGATGATGTGAAAGCAGATGAGTTTGTCAGACCCAGTGTTGAAATTACACTTAGGTGTAATTAGGGGTTACTGTGACAAGTGGCTTGCAGACACAGGCCCTGCAGTCACACTGTGCAGTGAAACACAGCTAAGCCCTTCACAACTCATCCAGGATTGGGCAGAACATGACATGTTCTCGGAAAATGTCCAGAGCATTCTGGAAGATGATCATACCATAAGAAATATCTACCAGGGGAACAAAAGACAATGGGATGATGGTGTAAAACATAGCATTGCCAAATTTACAAAAGGGGAACAAGTATTGGTCAAAAATTGCCTTCAGAAAGGGCTTTGGATTGCAAAATGGACCGGGCCACGTGAAACCGTGGACACCTGTGGGGAGAGCAATCTTAAGCTTAGAATCAAAGAGAGGAATGGACCAGTACAGACTGATTCAGAATGTATGTTAACCTGACATAAGAATGAATGCTGCACTTGATGTTTTTCAGGTTACATACTCCAAGTCTCACTGAAAACCACGGCACAACAGAAGAAATGATCAAGGGGGGTCAGATGCATCGTACACAGCAAAGGAAAAGCATATGTCCAGCGCAGGAACAACAACGTAACCAGCCACTTGGGGACAATATGAGGGCTCTGCAGATCTCACGGGAGGAAGAAAACCATCTCGAACGTCAACCAAATTTGCATGAACACATTTCGGGAGCTACATGTGTGACTGTAAGCTTGGGTTGAGAATGGATCAAAAGTGTCTTAGAATGTGGCATGTTCTAGATATCTGGATAATCCCTGTTCCCACCACATACAGCTATGTATTGTGCAATAGGATCTGAAGAACCTAAACATATAATTGATTGATGCTATAAGTTGATTTTGTTGGGAATTATGAGGGACAGTATTCAGAGGGATTTCGGAGGTACACATAGTTTATGGAGATCTTTGTGTAACTGGATTGGTAAAAAGCTTTATTCGACATAGGTAACCTATGTAACTGTACCACAACACTCTGGCAAAGGTTCATAGAGAGCATGGGATGGAATTTAAATGTTAGCAATAGAAAATTTGAAGGGTCATAATATTGCAGGGAATGCCGTCATGTATGATACAAAAAAAAGTTCTATACTAAGAATAGGATTGATCTTTACGTAGATGACCCTTACGCAGAATTCCTCCAGCCTGAACCTTTGCCAGAAACAAACAGGATTCAAGACCTGCAAGAGGTTGAGAAGCAACTGAAGGTTCAGCTGATTAAAATGCATGAGCATGTGAAGGAACTGACAGAGCAGGTCAGTAACTATATCAGTGGGATGTCGACGCTGAAGGAGAACCACTAGGACATGTACTGGGATGTACTGTTCAAAGCAGTTGTCACTGCATGTGTCGTGGTACTGCTGCTGGGTGTGGCCTTGATGGTCTATCTCAGATTCCTAAAGGAACAACGGAAAAGGGACCTTGGATATGTGAAGAGGAAAGTGTGCATGACACAAAGTAGGGTGTAGGTCATGGAGACGGATAACCACACCGCTACGACCTCCCCCACCACTAGGGTGATAAGGAAGATAATTCAATCAACAGTGGCCAGATATGTGGTTGAACTACCATTTGTTTTCACGGGAAATTTCCATCCTGTCCTGTCCCGTCCCTGTCTCAGGATCCTCACACTCCAGGGGGTCACTCTTTATATGTAAATTCACTCACAACACCTACACACAGCACCTTGTTGGGGAGGGTCTTTTGGGGTATAAAGGGGGGTGAAGAACTGTCCTTAATTTGTATTTGAGCTGCCTTTCAGTACCCGGTGTATGTCTACACTGTATTACACTATATTATTTTTACTGTTCAATAAACCACCGTTTTGCTGAAACTGCGGAGACTCTGCAAGTGGATTCCTTACACTGGTTTACATATAGAAAAATTTCTGGTGCAAGTAAATCATTCTCTGATGTTCTGTGTTTACTGAGACCCTGAAATTTGAAAAGATATAACAATGGCTTTATCGATCGTTTTACTGCAAAATTGTACACCTGTGTATTTCGGCTGATTTTCACGCAATATAGGTCATGGCCAAATGTTTACATGCAAAGGGGAGGGCGTCACCTTCTTCTCCGCAAACGCATGCCAGTTCCAGGCTGTGGGGGTCTGTGGCTCACATGGTAGCGGGTAACATGCTGGCTGCGTGGCCGCAGAGATGCACGCTTACTGGTAAAGAGGAAATGCCGTGCAGTCACTTGCAGTAAGGCGCCATGCCTCAAAGGCCATAAAACCAGAGTCGGCATGAATCCAGCCAGCTTCGATTCCATTCGTATCATGTGTCTTTCCTGGCTCATCTTTTCCATTTTGTATGTGCAAGGGGTCATCATGACATCATCTGTTGAATCAATGTAAATATAACAAATTATAACTGAAAAAATATTTTTAAAGGGACTCCTTCATTAATATTAAATAAAATTTTGTGTCGTTTATTTTTTTTTAAAAACACTCCCCGTGGAATGTCATGCGAGATGTAATTACAAAAACAAAACGAGCAATGAGAATCACAGATTGAAAACACGAAAGTTATGGTACTGTATAAAAGTCTTAGGTAGTCAAAGAAAAAATCGATGTTCATGTCTGTGATGCCATTGAACGTCAGCAAAATCAACACTGTTAATTCTGTTCTTCAGCTGAAGTGAGGTGGTACGGTTTCCTCTGTGCAGTCTACCAGCACAAATGCTAAAAATGAAGCCCTTCATTAAAGCCGCGGTTTTACTTTGTGCATCTCAGGAAGGAAACGGAGGAGGGGGGGGGGCGCTGCTGGTAATGATTCTGCAAAATGCTCTTATGCATATGAGCTATGTAATGTCACAAACATATGTGAATGGACAGCACCGCTTCCAAATCCACAGACATGCCCGCTCGCTCCTACCAGGCAGTCATCCCCAGCAAATGTTTCACATACTATACAAGTTGGCAAAATTGGCCCCGAAATCCAAATTTATGTTGCATACACAAGTGCAGTGAACAAGGGTCAGACAGACAAGGATATGACCAAAAAAACAGAACTATTACTTACATTTTTTTCTACAAATTGTTTTAAATTTATAGTTTATGCTGCGTGTAAAAAGTCGACAGGTGCAGTCTGTACAAATTTATCTTTGTATTGTTTCAGTGGACATTTAATACACAAAATGCACATAAATTAGAAAACCTTTAATGTAAAAAGTTAATAATGTAGACATAAGTGACTATACAGTGCTGTTTTGTACATCTGCATAAAAGTCAGCATATGAAGATTTACATGCGTATAATCCTAATGACCTATGAAGACCTTAACAGTACAGATGTATGTGCTATTATGCTACACCAGGGGTAGCCAATCTTAAGAACATAAGAACATAAGAAATTTACAAACGAGAGGAGGCCATTCGGCCTTATCTGCAAAGGGCCGGTGTATATGCAGGTTTTCGCTGCAACTCCCTAATTAGGTCACTAATTAGAGGACTGATTGGCTGAAAAGTCCTCACACCTGGGTTTGAACAGCCCACCTAAAGGTTATCCCAAAAACCTGCACACACACCGGCCCTTTGCGGATAAGACTGGCTACCCCTGTGCTACACCAATGAAATCTGGTTCATTTTCCGAGATCACATTCTTTCATATTAGTTGCCACTGAGTCACTCTGCATCTGGCAAGCTGGTAAAACGTACAACACAAGCAGATCGACCTGAACTGAAACCCCCTGAAAAGCTTTTCAGTCTTAAACCTTCAGAACCATCACATACTGTTTTGTAACAACGCATTATGTAGTAACTCGACAGAATGTAACAAACGTAATGATAATAACAATGATGATGATAGTAATAGGGTAATATTGCAATATGAAATGATAATGTAGTCTATAAATTTGTAACATTTTGTCGAGTTATTGCATAATGCGGTGTTATTATATAATGCATTGTTACACGGTCTGCAGGTCAAAATAAAGATAAAGCCACTTTGAGATATATTCTAGGATCGTGTCCCTTTGTGCCAATGCTGTAGATGCAGTTAAGTCAGAATACACTTTTGTTACTGAATGGCCCAACGCATGCATATATTGATATTATAGGCGTATCTGATATTATAACGCCAGTGTTTTTCCTGTACACAAGTCACCCAGCTACTTTTCAAGTTGGCAAGTGCTTTATGACTGTATCCTTGACTGAACCAGAGAAAATGTGGAGCCACTTTCCCCCATTACTTTTCAGCAGGTGCAGATATTAATAATCATGTAGCTTAATATATGCGCGCTGGCAAAAACCCTCCATCATACTGAGCCAGCGCCGTGGCTCGGGTGACACCTACTACAACCAAGGATCCATTGCTTACGTCAGAACTGCGCTACAGCCTGCACCTTTGAGCCATAGCTGTCCATGAAATGAATACATTTTTCATGCACACGTGGAGGCTGTCCTACCTGTTTACAAATAATGTGAGGCTGTGGAACGGTACACATCCGACGCACAACCCTTTTAGGCTGAAAATATGAGTGCCTCAGTGCACATGCTAGTCAAAGCGACAGCATTTTCCAGCCTTGATTGGAGCATTTGCAGTATAATGCTGACCCTTATGCAACAGAAGACCAAGTCCAAGAAACGGACACAATTCATGCCCTTGTACAAATGTCTGCTGTGTTGGACTTAATATCTCCACTCTGTAAATCCTTTGACAGTGACCAACATCAACCCATTCATTCTAGAACATAATGCAGAGAACACAATGGAATGTTCTGTTATAGGGTTCTTGGCATGGCAGTCCTTTCAGTCATTGCTATTTGGGCTCCCAGTTTTCTCTGTCAAACAGCTAAGAAACAGCTTAGAAGGAACTGCTTTGGCCTCTTCCATGGCAACGAACAAGACTCTCTTTTTAAAAGTCTTTAAGGTTAAACGGTTGGCTCAGGACTTTAACATCCTAGGGTAGAGGACTTTGATGGTCGAAGGGGTAATGTTCCCTGAGGAGACCGTGGTTTCCAAGTTCTCCAGCCTGTATGCAGACTTTTCAATTTTGCTCGTGCTACAATCCAGGAAGGGTATTCCAATCTTCTTTACGTGTCCATCCTCCGTCATGAGACAGTGGCGACACAACAGTCGGATGATGGCCCGACGCATGTCCTTACTGGTGAGCGTGTAGATGATGGGATTGAGCAAGGAGTTGATTATGGCGATGCCTAGGAAGTAGTCAGCCTTGAAAAGCACGAAACACTGGCCCACCTTGCAGAAGGAGTCCAACAGCAGCAGCACGAAAAGAGGCAGCCAACAAGCGATGAAGACCCCAAGCACTATTGTGACTGTCTTGAGCAGGTCCATGCATTTCCGTGACTTGCGGGCCTGGCTCTTGCGTAGGCAGCCCAGTTTCCGTGTGTTGGACTTGACGATGCGGAAGATGCGCACATAGAGCACGACTATGGCCAGCAGCACGGCACTGAAGACAGAGACGCAAAACAGGATGTAACTCCTAGCATACAATGGCAGCACCGTGGAGCATCCCGGCAAATGGCCCATGCAGTTCCAGCCCATAATGGGAAGGATCCCCAGCAACAGTGACAGAATCCAGCTAGCCCCAATTAGAGCGAACATTCGGTACCGCTTTGCTCTATGGTAGGTCTTCATATTAACCATAGTGATGTGACGCTCAATGGCGATAGCTAAAAGGCTGATGATGGAGGCGGCCAGAGTGATGAAGACACCACCCTCTCTTATGAACCAAAGGAGGGGTGTCAGTTCTAGCGTTTTGCGACCTGACAGCACAATGTTAACCATGTAGGTGAACCCCGCCAGCAGGTCGGACAGCGTCAGATTGCCCAAAAGGTAATACATTGGTAGATGGAACTTCTTGTTCTTCCAGATGGCTATCAACACTACAGCGTTTTCCAGCACGATGAGCAGGCAGATGACCAGGAAAGTGATAGCCTCTGGCTTCAGTCCATCACGGTACCGGTTCTCCTTCAGCTTGCCGGTGTAGTTGTAATGTGTCACGATGAGATCAGTATCTTGGTACTCGTTGAATATTTGGCGCAGTAATGGTGGGGAGGAAGCAGGCTCAGGTGCCACATTTTGGGCAACTGTAGTATATGAGTGTCCCATAGTTGCCATAATACTTTTGTTCACGCAAGAGAATGGTCTTGGAGTAGCTCAAATTATGCTAAAGATTGCCTTGTTCATTTATACGCAGTTCATATTTTCTGGCACCTTGAATGTGTTGATTCAGCTTTATAAACACTTCCGTTTTATTTACACAAGTCTGAGTAATGTAAATGAAACTTAAGAATTAGACCAGTGTAATTAAATGACAGTTATATCCACTGGGGATATTGCCCTGTGGTTCAACGGAGGTCAGTTTTCCTTGACCACTAGAGGTGGCGGGTCAGCTTTCATCCCTGAGAGATGGAGACCTAAGAGGTAAGAAAACAAACAATGTTATTTAGTGAAATTTCAACAAACATCGCAATGGTTTCACACAGCCACGAAAATAGTGTGACGCGGAAAAAAGTTTTTCAGTCTGAATTATGTGAAATGTATGTTGCAATAAAAGAGGCGTAACATAAGAGTTTAATGACAATTTAAGGAAATTGTTATTTTAAAACAAGGGATCGACAAAAGAGCAAAATATTTCACATGTCTGTTAACAAGTAATAAACAAATCAGGCAGATTAATAAAAATGCCTATAATGACCAGTTTTACAGTGTTTGTTGTAATCAAAAAGCATACTTAATCAACATGTATGTAATTACAACCGCTGCTACACATTATGCCGTGCTTATCACCCATCCACATTTTCTGCAGTGTCTCTCCCAACCAAAAAATGTCTCAGAAACCATCTACTCTGAGAATGTCAGCTACCTCATCCCACCATCATCTCTCTCTCGATCAGCTATCCTTTGGTTTTGGTCTTCTGGCAAAATTGGATGCTCTTGTATTTCGCTTGTGGAATAGGAACCTACTCCGCATGGTATTTTCATTTGAATAGATCAGCCTTTTATGATGCACTGTGTACCTCTTGCCCAAATGCTAATTTCCACTTGTTACTGGTTACATGTTACATGAGCTTTATACACTGCTGGCTCCTTAACAGCTGTAAGCTTCTGATGTACTGTCTGCAGGCTAAAGCGTCTGTTAAATAAGTAAATGCAAGCGAAACGCAAATGTATAATATATGACTGAAAGAAAGATGCAAAATGTTGAAAAACTGATACCTCCGCAAATCCGTTATCTCGTTTAAGAGGCGTTTTTTATTTTAAGTGCATTAGCAGGTAGTTGACTTCTATGTTGAAATTTGACTCACTCTGCTGTTTAACTTGCAAAAGTGCACACTGAGACCTTAGGGGAGGATTATACTATATGCTTATTAACACTTATTTAGACCGAAAAACGTTGACGCTAACGTTTCGCAAATGAATATAAACAGATTTAATTATTAATAATTTATATTGTTGAATCTCATTATATATAGCTAACGCTGTAAAACTGTTAATGATGGCGTTCGTTATGGTCAAATATTATGATTAGCCTACATGTCTTAATTTGGGGTGCCTCACACCCCCAGGATAGGGGTCCGATTCTGTGTGTGAGGAGTTTATATGGTTTCTCTGTGTCGTCTGAGCTTCCCCATTAAGTTCAAAGACATACAGTTACCCCCCTGATCGGTGTCCCTAAATGCCCCGTAATATGTGCCCTGCGACTGGCATCCCGTGCCCCTCTTCCGACCGGGACAGGACCCAGACCAACCTTGACCCTGTCCGGAATGCAATTATATATTTTTGTCAGGTGACATAAACGTGACGGTTTGTGGATAAACGTGTTTATCGTGTCATGCCATCGAGTGTTTAACTACGTACAAAAACTGCTAGCTAATTTAACTCCATGTAGTTGGAAAAAACTAACACTACCCCTCAAGCGATATTTGATCAATATGAAAGTTACTGGACACAAAATAATGTAAACGTGTTATTATGCGATCCTTGTTTCATACGCAAAACGAGCATTTATCAAAGTATCGCACAAAATCAATATGCGTTTCTATACATTCAACCGCTCCACGAACTAGAAGTTAGGTACCTGCAGCAAAAGTGACTAAAAAGTGCTGTCACGGAGTATTACATAGCGCTCTTCATTTAAAACAATAATTGCAAAAATTAATGCATCTCATATTCATTTAAATGAACTTACCTTTAAAGCAATTAGGAGAGAAGAAGTTAGACGTAATATATCTCACGGATTCAGTGCTAGCGCGCTGGCCAAAGTGACAAGCGAGAAACTGCGGCAGGACTGGACTTGAAGTAGGCAGGTCTCCTCTCCTCGTTTTCCTTTCTTTGGCTACGATCGTGTGCCCGGGTCCCGGAGAATGCGGACTGGGAGAGAAGGAGCCAGCTCCCAAAATGTACTTTTGATCCAATCGTGCGCAGCTAGAGAAGGACAGCTGCTTCTCCTTTGTGTTGGCGGTGGAGGCAGTATTTACATTTACACGGGGTAGGTTTCAGAAAATTGTTTCCAGATAACAGGACGCCAAGAATGTCTTGTCGAAAGGAAACCCCACCCTCAATTTAATTTTGCTGCATAATGGTTTTGATGGGTCGGAAGCGTACATAATTATATTATAAACATATATATAGGGTTACTTTTAGTATGCGAAACGTGTGATTGTGTTAAGCGTCGCTGCTTTTATTAGAATATTATTATATATTTAAAAATTAAGAACATTAAACATTGTTATGAAGTACAAATACTGCACTGATAGATGTATTTATGCAGGTGTTATCAATGATGGTTTATAGTAATTCTGCGCTCAACTTAATCGTTTTTCATCTATTAAACGTTCAGTGTTCAGGTGATGCGTTTTTTGTCATAAGCTGACTCGTTATATACTTTAGTTCTTTCGTTTGACCCATTGTGTCGTAACCGGTAATCTTGATTAACGATGGCACTCGAAATTTATAAGTGGTATAACGTCTTAATTAGTGCCCCTTGCCTTATGACTTTTAAAATTTCTTAGTCAAGGGCAGGGGGACTGCCATGTATTGATATGGTTAGTATGACAAAAAAAGATCATATTACCACATTACTTGACCCCGCCAAACCATTTAAACCCGTTATGCAATTTTTTGTGCAGTAAATGCGGCCTGGGATGGCATTAGGCTCAGGCGTTAATGAGAGTGATGCTTTCTTCATACAGGAAATGCAGACATTGCGCTAAGGAAGTGTGGGATTGTCCGTAAAGAAAAGTTCTGGACACCAAACAATGTGGCAGATCTGGTTGGCGATTCGCTCTTCCCCGTATGTTCATGACGCAGAAAGAGGATGAAATCTGAACTTACCGCTGCCCCCCCCTCTCCACAGACTTTACAGTTACTCAGCAGCAATGGTACAAAAATGTTCCTCAGATTCCATTTCTATACCTTAAAAGGTACATTTATCAAGGGTACAATTGGCAGACCCTTGTGGGTACTGCAACAGTGACAAGTAATTGTACCCAGAAAGGTACAAATTGGTACTTTTTTCTGACAGTGTATGTATCGGCCTATATGTAGCACTGTTACTTTGTGTCACTGTGTGCAGTGTGCTGAATATGGCTGGTGTAACAATAAAGCCCCACTTGACTTGACTTGATTTGACTTGAATTAGACATGTCTGTTATTCTGCTAACGTTGCCAAGCAGATGTTATTAAACCTTAAATCAACCCAAGCACATTTTGGCATTATAGTACCAGAACACTAAGCTTGCTCGTGGGGCTGGGTCTCCGTTCCATGCCTTGGCTACTTTAGGTGGTGAGCAGTTTAACCACTGCACTAACTCCAGTAGTCGAGCTGTTCCCAGCACAGGGCAGCAGCGATGCCGTGGGGGTGACATGATGAAGCCTGCCTCACCTGTTACTCACCTGTGTTCTGCCCCAAGTCCCAGATGCTGGCTGTGTAATTTCCCTCCCACCTGTAAGCACGCCAAGCGCAGGCTATAAACCAGACATCAATGTCCTTCGAAAGAATAAGGGAGAGTGAGTTCTCAGCAAATTTCCCTACAGACATCTGTGCACCATGCGTGACTATGAAAATATTTGTGGATACAGCCGTGGAAAAAAATTGCGAGACCGCAGCACAATTTTTTGTTTCACCTATTTCTCAGTTTATTGGTGTGTGAATGATATATATTTTTTTGCAAACTGCAACCTGCTCCTTCCCTTCTTCTCATTAATGAAGGGCTTCTTCCTGCTTTATGAGACTTCAGTCCTGCTTCTAGGAGCCTGATACGAACTGTCCTAGCAGGGCACTTCACACCTGCACTTAATGTTTCCCATTCCTTTTGAAGGTCACTTGATGTCATCCTACGATTTAGGAGAAATTGACGGATAAGTTGACGGTCATCTCTGGCATTAGAGAGTTGCTTCCACCCTCCACCTGGCTGGTTTCTGGTCGTTCCCAGTGTCTCCTGCTTCCCATTGTTCTTGTGTACTGCTGTCTTAGAAATTTTGAACCTGGAAACAGCCTGCTGCTCAGCGTAGCCTTCTGCCAGTAGAACCAGGATTTAACCAGGATTTTAAAATGCAGATTTGTTTAAAAATATAGAGTGGTCTTATTTTTTCCACATTTGTATGTGTGTATATGTATGGCAATACCATAATTTTGCAAGCTGAATGTTATTTTGCTAATTATTTAGTGTAGATGACGGTGTCTTGTGCATTTTTTTGTAATGTTTATTTTACTTGCCCTCTTTTACTGGAGGAAGTTAAACTTGCTATCTGCGGCGAGGGTTGAAAGCTGCGCCCCCCAACCTCAGAAAAATGTGTGATTTTGGTAGTGACACCACCGCCGGTGCGACAGCATTTCTGTAGCACTGCCCCCTCCTTTCAGTGGTTTTATACTTGCGTTTATCAGGCCTCCTTACCGTTGCGCATTTCCATCGCTATTTGATCTTCTTGCATATATCTCAAGTTACATAATTTAGTGCTGTCACCGATTAACAGAAGTTAACCAGCAGGTATTTTAATATAATAGACAAATCCATGCAAAAAATACAAAAACAAAGAATGCTAATTGCAGTACAGCTACTATTGCATAAATGAAATATCGTCACACAGAACAGAATGGCGGAGTTAAATTTCTGTTGACTTGTGTGTTGCTTAGGTCTAATTGCCAAGCAGGCAGGCTTCGTCAGGTGAAATGTTTTGTTCTGTGAACTAAAATCTTCTATTTAGTGTCAGGCAGGCTTTGCAGCTATGTCACGTGAAAGAAATCTTTAGGGTGTGATTTTGATGTTAACACACTGACCTACTTACATGACATTAAAGGGAAACTTGTAGACAAAAATCCCTCCCCATATTTTACATGTTATACTTGTCCAGAGTTCCTCTTTGGAGGAGTATTTTCTTTTCCCGTGGTTTTGTACGATTTAGGTGTCTCCACATAAACTCTGCAACATTTTAATCTAATATTTTGCTTAAAATTTGTAGTACTCTGGGACACGTTGGGAAATAAAAGTAATTAAACAGAGCCTGTTCAGTAACCCTCCCAAAACATGTCGTGCACGATAAGAATGAGCGGTGGAAGCAGATGTGAACCGAACAGGGGAAGTGCTATCGTTTACTTATCTGGGGGGCTGATTTTCATGATTTGCAGGCATGCAGTGTGTTAAAATGTGTGCTACCTTTTCATAAACAAAAGAATAAGATTTCAGTTTGTCAGCCATTAACATTGGCGCGTGTTATTTTGAGAGAAATGAAATGTGTTTTGTGTGTCTTTGTGCATCTTGGAATGAGAGGTGTGGGTCTGTTAATGACTTTAATGATGGAGCATAAACGAGGACTAAAGTCCGATCAAGGCTTCACTAAAGAGCCGTATCCTGCTGTGAAAGCTGTATTTCAACTTCAAAGCACCAGGAAGGGATAATGTCTCCTCTGGGACCGCAGATCTGACGGATGGACAGGGCTGGTTGACCATCTGAGGACAAACTTTCGCTCAGTCTCATATTTCCTCTTTTTCTTTTTCGCTGTAATTTGTCAGATTGTTAGATAAAACATACAATTATGACTACTACTGCACAGTTACAAGAAGGTGACATGCCTATGCAGTCCAGTGGGGTAATTCACTTGTTTTTCTTAGACCTAAATGAGTCTGTACAGTTACACGCTTCAAAAGTAAGTGTTATTTCTCTGTACATGAATTTTTCTTCATGCCTTTGTTTTTTGAACCAAGTCCGGATTTCTTCAGCTGAATAAACACATTTTTTCCTGTCTCCCTGCTTAATGGCATTGGTTCTGAACACATAACGTAAATGGAAGACCTGAGAGAAAAGAGTGAGACAGGGAGACCTGAAAGATATTTCTTTTTAAAGAAATTGGCCTCACTTACATGGGTGGAGATTGGACTTCACTATGCACAAAAGGAAGCGAAGACGTGTGATTATTGTTTCTCCTTTTCCGACAAATTGCTGTGAGGTTCAGACCAGCTATTGCCAGTCTTCAACTGGATGCCAAAAGAACTGCTCTGGAGGAACCACCTACAGTCAGACTGTACCATGTTGGAGAACCCAAATCTCGAACGGAACTGAACCACTGCAGCTGAGGGGTGGTATCTCCCATTGTCAATTTCATTGCACTCTACTCTGCAGCACTCAATATGTGTATGCAAATACTGTCAGACAACTGTATGATGCATTTACAGTATAGCAAATTAGCTTTTTATTAAGAATTAGGATGTTACTGGTAGTTTGCATGTGCAAATCTTTTTGTAATTCAGTTTTTATTGATCTTAAGATATTCAGATTAACTGGAATGGAAAGAGTGAAATCCTTTTTAACACATTGTTCCGTGTGCATCCTATTAAGGACACAGACATATGTGTATATATCTAATTGGAGAGCAAGATGGGATACGCAGAGGTTAAATTCCTTTATATATGACCACAAAGTCACTGCAAAATAAGGTAATTGGTTCCCTGACAGCAAGAGTTGGTTCTCATGTAAAAATCAGTGGGAGGTTTCCTGTTTGTATGGGGCCATTATGACTAAGGGTTCTCCTGCGAAACCCCCGCATAATGCATCAAGAGGGTTGAGTCATCTTGACCTTGACTCACAGCTGATACACATGGCTTCCGTGTAGAATGATGGACCTCATGTTTACGGGCACGCCACTCTTATGACCGCAGCCCTGTTTTGTTTCGAACCATGATGTCTGTAGGTTCTCTTGAAGTTTCAGGCCGGATGGTCTCCTACGCTTTGTGCAGTTTTCCAGTTTATCCAGCCACTGGATCATTATTGATGGGGTGGGGGAGACAAAGGAATTTGTGGGTTTTTTGTTTGATTCTTGCATTCATTCATCTGCCGTGTAGCATTTGCTGTAAACGAACACAAGCGTTTTCCCTAAACAGGAAGACAGTCCATTCCGTGGTAGGCTGAGGAGGGGATGAGACAACAGCAAATCAGTTTTCAGTGTGTATCAGGCAGAAAAATGCCGATTAGAGTCACGCTAAGCATGCAGAATATTACACATGTTCGTCGTGGAGGTGTCCATATGCACTCGGCTACTTCACAAATGCATTTCAGCAGCTTCCAGTCTCTCGTGCTCTAGCTAATCTATGTGGCCAGCCTGACTCCGTCACTAGAAATGACCGTAGGCGGCCTGGTATGCGGCTCCGTGTGGGAAAGTACAAACATGTCCCTGGAATTGCTCATTTCCATAGCCTTCGCCTGGAAACCCTGGCAATTTTTTTTTCATTAGGAGGAAATCGATAAAATGCAAATTGTTTTTTTTTTTTTGCACCAAGTGCCTCACCTGGGACCCAGGTTCCCTAGGTCACTTTCTGGATGCATATTTTATACGACAACAAAGAGAGTTCATCCACAGCTCCTGCTCTCATTCCATATCTATTACCTCGGGGAAACCGAGACACTGATAACCTCCCAGTTTTGGCTACACCAATGCCTGATAAAAACTCATTCCTTCCCCTTGCTCTTTTAATGGGGAGTGTCTGTGTTATGCCCAGACCTCCTCACTCCATCCCGTTCCCATATTGCGTGTCACTTGCTGTTCTGCATTAGTCACAGCTGTCCCTGTACCACACCGCATGACCTCAGAGCCTCTGCTTGTTATTCTTCAGGATTCTCATATCGGCTTATTATCCATACCAAGGAAGCATATGAGGCCAGTTTTGTGAGGGTTGGTGGGGGGAGGGGGGGTGTGCTTTTCTCTATCTATCGCCATGTTTGCACAGGGGTTTTGGAGTGAGCTGGTCCCTGGGAGGGACGACAGGAAGCCAGTTTGCTGGGGTGGGTGTACGTGTGTGTGGAGTGAGCCATCATTTCCTTGACCCCCAAGGAGCCGTGTCCATGCAGCAAGGGGGGAGGGATGGGATGTGCAGTGTGGGCGTCTAGTAAGCAGCTCCCCCCTCCCGCCGATGGGAATAGCTGGCCTCCCACTTTGGGGTTGTTATTTTTTTCTGGCCCTTCTCAGACTGCTTTTTATCCCGGATGGGGGGGA
>JAODKC010000095.1:7380041-7410589 GCA_026777985.1 Mormyrops attenuatus | reverse complement strand
CCCCCCCCCCCCCCCCCCCCCCCCCCCCCCCCCCCCCCCCCCCCCCCCCCCCCCCCCCCCCCCCCCCCCCTCGTCTGGAAATAGCAAGGTTTCAGCGTGCTGGCTGAGCAAGGTCTGGACCCCCCCACATGGAGCTGTGACCCACACATCGCTGGAGACTGTCCCTGAAAGTGCCCTAGGTCTGAATTAGCACATCGCAGCTAAATGAAGATACTGCATGTAAATCAGGGCGGTGAGTACACTGAGGTTCTGCACTGTTATATGGAGCTTTGTGTGAACTATTTATATATGTGTGTATTATTGTATATACAAATTAACGCAGTTACTCTGAGCTTAAGCCTATAGCTTGAGCAGTTTCCTGCTTTGGCTCCTCCCACACATTTTAAAAGCAATGCAGATAACCTCCCTGGGCTTTATTCCAGACGATACACATAGGTATTATGTGGAAGACTGCACTGCTTAAGCTCCACCCCCCCAAATGTTTGCTATATAGCAGCCTGTCAACACTGAGGGAGACACGCCCACCCTAACTGCCACCCAAAAACGACACGCAAGATTTAGAGCCAGGGACGGTTTCTTAGACAGAACAGCGGAACAGGCTGAATAATCACACAAGACGTAATCATGCTGCGTGTTCTAGCAGTAATCTTGAGATGAAATCTGCATGGCGCTGCTTCTAAAATAATCACCCCCACCGTACCCCTTGAATGTTTGGGTGTATGTGCAAAACCTGTAGGAGAAGACATTCAAACAGACCCCCCAGTCATAACACCCACAAACCCTGACAGTTCCACTAGCTCTGGGTGAAATCAGTGCCAGCTACAGCCTATAAATGTGAATAAACTCCTATCAGGGGTGATGTGCCCCCTAGATAGAAAATAGAATGGTTTTTAACAAGGGCGTAGATTTGGGTATGGATGGTAGGGTCCCTACCAATATTGTGGGAGTGCTGTGTTTGTTTAGGGGGGCGCAGATATCAGGACTGGTCTTGTCCCTACCAGTTATGAAACCAAACCGACACCCTTGGTTTTCAGTGCCACCTGGGACAGACTAAGGTAGCCCAAATTAAATTAAAGTCAAGTATGGCATAGGCAATATAGGCAAATGCTAAGGGCGCCATCCATCCAGGGGGCGCCAGAAACGGAGGAAGAAAAAAAGTGTAACATTCCACTATTATTAAAACTAGTTGGTATTAATGTGTCTTAATATGAAAAAAACAAGCCCACATGAATTTACCTGCTTAGCAAAGCCTATTAAGTAGCAGTAGTAATAACAGGGCTGGTCAATCCTATACGTGACATAGGCGATTGCCTAGGGCGCCAACTTCTGAGAGGGCGCCGAACTGCCAGCAAATTTAACTTTGCCTCAAGCAGGGGGCGCTGGCGGTGATGCTCGCCTCGGGTGCCACACCGGCTAGGAGCGGTACTGATGGGACCCCTGTGTTTTTCAGGGACTAGACCTGTCATGCGTTGACCATACAGTGCTGTGCGGGAATGACTCTGCTACTGAATCCGGCAGTTCGGAGGTTTCGTCAGCTGTGGCCACCGGGCAAAATATGACATGACGGCAGCCATCACTGTGGTTACAGCCTGTGTGACTATCATAGCCAGAGCAAACATCTCGGTGAGCAGGTGAGTAGGACAGAAAGTACATCCAAACATCACAATTAAAGGCTGTGAAGCTTTATAGACGTCAGACAGGTTAATAGGCAAACAGTGACTTAGCGTCTGAGCGCTGGAAGCACAGCTGCCACAGAACCTTCACTTGGTTGCCTGCGGCAGTAGAGTTGCTTGATACATTGTTGCAGTGAGTGTGGGGATTTCATGATGACTCATGCCAGCAGGTGGCACTAGCCTCTGGGAAGAAGGCTGGCAGGCCACAGAACTGCAGGTACAAATGCCTGAGAGTGAGCATTTTGGGCATTAGGCAGGGTGACCAGACAATCCATGTCAGGGAGGACACTTTGAGCTATTTCAGGTTTTACAAACTACTTTAAAACTGAAAGGCTCCTGTGCTCGGCTAAATAGTTCAATTCTTCTTGTACTTTGACATTTTTGTTTCTTTGACAGAAAGACTCACCCAGCTGTTTCACATTAACATTCATGACACATGGTTATAGAAGACTGACCAATCAGCACACAGCAATAATTCAGTGCTTAATTGTAATGGTAGTTTACAAATCCTGTCCTAGCTCAAAACTGTCCTCCCTGACCAGGATTATCTGTTCAGCCAACATTAGGTTTTAACTTCAGCTTGGTTTAAATTATTTTTTAAAGTTGTCTCTTATAAATCCACCTGCCAAAATAGCCTATCCAGTCCAGGGTCGTGATAAGGCTGGATTCTACGCCTGGAAACACAGGGGGGGTTGAAATTTAGTTAGATAAAAAATGATGTGACCTTGGGCCCCAACGCCCAATTATACATATTCAAGGGACACATCAAGTTCTGGGGCCCCTGAATCTGCTAGGATATCCATGCTCCTCCCCCCCAATGCCCCTGCACAAAACAAAAGGCAAAGGAAGGGATGCTAGTCTATCCCAGGGTGCATGCCCGCCCGTACACACACAAACACACACACACACACACACATTACTGGGAATTCCCCCACTCAGGTGGGGGGAAACCAAAGTACCTGGAGGAGCCCTGTGCAAACATAGTGAGAGCATTGAAACTCCACCCCCACCAAGCAGGGGGAGCTTGAGGAAACCCCCCAGCCCTGAAGGCGGTTACCCACTGCTCCAATCTCCCAAATTATTTCCTACACACAGTTAACATATACAATCTAATAGCATCAATGGCAGCTTCTCATTCCTAAGTGGCACGTGCCCATGTCACCGCACAGCGTCCCAACAACTCTTAATGTGACAGAAACGGTTTTCAATATTCTCTGTAGCCGTCAACAGGGGGAGTAATGACTCATTATTGACCTTTAATGAGTAAGAGGGAAACCGTTTTCTCTAAAGGCACAGAGCACGTTTGCCTTTTAAAACACTGTTCTCACATACTGTTACTGATTACGGAAAAACAAGCAGGGGCAACTATAATCTTAACTTAGTTATTAATACTTCGTTATAATGTTAGCTTCGTTATTAATACAGCCCTCGGCTGACACGTAGAACAGCTACAAAAGCTGGGGTGATAAATATATTGTGTAAGTTTAGGTGACGTGAATAAAAGCATTTCAGAGTCGATCATAGATGGTGTCTTTGCACCTCAGTGGGTAGTTCGGTTGCTGCAGTGTACGTGGCAGCCCAGTCCAAAAAACATGCGGTAGGTGTCCCTAAATTTCCCATTGTGCATGTAATTTGTGAAGAATTAGCACCCCATCCAGGGTGCTACCCTGCTGTATCCAGTCTTACCTAGACAAGAGGTTGGACGATGGATAGACGGATGGTATCTTGGCAACAATTTACCGGAGGACTAGCTGTGAAAAAGTTGTTTTGGTCTTCGTAATGGTTAGGCGTTAATAATAATAATAAGAAGAAGAAGAAGAAGAAGAGGAGGAGGAGGAGGAGGAAGAAGAAATTTATGTTTAAATTAAACAGGATATAGGACTCCAATAATATCTTGACAAAAATGAAAGAATGGCATATTACCATTTTTGGCGTTTAATTGTTGTAGATCTTTCCGTTCCTGTATTAAATACTTTTTTAATTTATCCAATACTAATATAAATCCCAATCTCGCGTTTGCAAGCTGTGCACTGTTTGTTTTTATTGCAACATCTCTCTCTGCTGGCACGATTCTGTTACCGCACCTCAATTTACCAATACATTTGCAACATTTTTAAAATATATAACTGCATCAAGTTATTAAAAATTGTAAAATTAAACGAACTTGTGTTGTTCTCTTAGGCAGACAGGCTACATTTTACTTGTGTTTCACTGAAAATATTGTTACCGAATTGAAAACGTCAAACATAAGGAACGCCCCGTTTTACAGTACATCTTTCCCATTGGTGCTTTTGAAACACGTGACACAAACACTGTCATGGCGGCTTCCGCAGCAGCCCGGAGGAGCATGGGACTGACTTTGAGACTATTCGGGCTTGGTAATTGTAATTTTCACAGGATAAATAGCTGCATTCACGTTGTTTATCGGTCCGCAACGGGAGACTCCATATGCCGTTTTCGGATCCCGAATAGGAGCCTGCAAACGTCTAAAAGTGGGTTTCATAATCTTCCTCGACCGTGGCGGTCATTTGAAATTTTCTGTCATATAGCCTAATTCATTTGAAAATTCAGCATGTTGTGCCATAGCCTCTAACGGGAAATGTACTGTCATTTTTATTTTATGATGATTCATAATATGCTCTATGTGTATGTAACCTGTAAATTAAAGAGAACAGTTACTCACGAGAGTTTAAAATTTAGGATTTTTATCCTAGTTGGGCAGCTCACTCCGGAGTTATTAGTTCTCTCCAAGTCGAAACTACGCGAAACCGACTATTTGAAGTGGACAGGATTGTGTAATTGCGTTCAATATTTGCGATCGGTGGCTTCGTGAAGTGACAGTTCTCCTTTTCTGTACATTGAAAATTATCAACAGGTCTGTGTCACTCTGAAGGCGAAGACGCACAAGATGATGATCCCAGGGATGTGTGGGTACAATCTGGCGTGCGGTCTGCAATGCTCTTTGTGTAAACAGCAAGGTCGCGTGGTAACTTCACCAAGCAGAGTTTCACGCGTCCTTTTCTAAAAAGGAAGTTATAATGTAACAAGTACATTATTTCACGTGCTCCGTTGAACATTGAATGAAGCATTATAACCAAAGTCCTATGACCCTGTATAACGATGGAAACAACTGTAATGGAATCACCACGTGGTAGTAAAACTTACGTCCACTTTTGCACGATCCGCCGTCAAGGGGGTGATGTCACGTGCTGCATATACGTACCTACACATTTATTATTGTATATACATACATTCATTCATTATTCGAGCTTTGGTTGCATGTAATTCACCCGAAATGCATACGAGTGTGTTATTCCTTTTTGAACGTCACTATTTTTCAGCACCATGCAACTACGTTCCATTTTAAAGACTTGGTACGCTAGTAACGATAAGGCTTTACTGCGTTTTATTGCATATTGCATTTGAAATTTCGCCAAATTAAACCATAGTGCTGTTTCATTTTTCCGAAAGGTGATTTGAACAGCAAGGAACAGTCTGAATGTATTGGTATAATACAGTATTGTCTTTGTTCTGGTGTTTAGGGTTAATGTGGTCTTTATAGACCGATTAGGGAACAGAGTTCCCGTGAAGGCTAAGGTTGGAGATAATGTCTTGTACCTAGCGCACCAGCATGGCATTGATTTGGAAGGTAAGTACTGGCCTATCTGGACAAGTGTATGCATGAAATACCAGCATTTTACTGTGTGTGCTATCAGTCAAAGATCAGCTGTAATTGCCAACAAAAACCTACTGAGGCCTGGTACATTACTGCTTCTGCATGTGTCCGTAACATTGGGCCAACTAGCCAGTATTAGTTACACATTAAAATTTATTTACATAAATTGATTTTACTTATGTTCAGGTGATGCTTTTCATGGGGATTGTCAGTATTTAGGTGATTGGATAATCCTTTTTCTGGCCCCATAGCCGACATTCTTTTTTCTCCCTTCTGCTAATGTCAGTTTCTTACCCACAATGCCTTTCAGGAGCCTGTGATGCATCACTAGCCTGTTCCACATGCCACGTGTACGTGAAGGCAGAGTATTATGACAAACTTCCACAACCTGTTGAAAGGTATTGTATGCAAATGCTGCCTGATCGACTGTCACTGTATTGTCAAAACAGTCATTATAGTAGCTATGGTAAAAGTGATCGGTGTTTCAGTGGACATGTGTTTGTAAATGCCAGCATAATATCTTAGCTATTTAGCTTGATTCCATTCAAAGCGAATTGTGTTTAATGGCTTTGATTAACAGGGAGGATGACATGCTGGATATGGCGCCTGCGCTGCAGGAAAACTCTCGCCTGGGCTGTCAGCTCATCCTGACTCCAGAGCTCGACGGCATTGAGCTGACACTTCCCAGGGTCACCCGCAACTTCTATGTCGATGGTCACGTACCCAAGCACCATTGAAAGGCCGGGGAAGCCTTGATATTTCAGACATGTTTTTCTGCACGTGTAGGAGGGGCAGGTCAGAGAAGGCGGCCTTGCAGCTCCTACAGGCCTTCGGGAGAGAAACCCAGAGCCGGACAGGAATGCACAGCGGATGGATGAGTTTAGAATCAATCTTGATTGTTCTCCTGATCCTTGGATGCCAAAGTGATAGACAAGATCTCTGTACAGAAGATGCTTAAAAGCACAAGTCTGTATGGGGAGGACTATACTCGTGTATTTGTGTGTGTACAAATTGTTCAAGGCTGCGAAGTGTGGATCTCTGAAAAAGTTCATATTTTACGATCTCTACAGTAGCATAAAAGCTCTTAGACAAAGTCACGTCTAGGGAAATCTTTATAAAAGTCAGGTGGCCAAATTTGGTCCTAGAGTAAGCTGACCAGTTGGGTAAAATTCATAAAAATGTGCACAGAATTAGTTGTCCTGAACTTTATGGCTTTGAATGTTTATGAAAGTTAGCTTAACATCTAAGTAAAATTCAGGCCACCATGGCTGATCAGTGTTTGGAAAGCGGGACAACATGTTAATTTAGCTGTGAGAGGGACGCTCGTTAAAGACGACGGCCATCTTACCATTCCACTCAAGGAGATCGAGGGTGACGAGCGAAGGACTAAGCTTTCACAGCCCTGGCTTCTCACCACTTTCATGGACCTGAGACCCAGAGTGGCTTAGCTTTGAACAACACATTCCACTGTACAGCGGTCAGGCATAGAAAGGCAAACGCACAAAATGGCACTTGCAGTATTTGTGATGCAAACAATACAAGATGTCAGCACTATTTATGAGTTTCACTGTGAAAAGAGCAGCTTCACCCACAGTCATCTAATCTTGACTCTTACATACTACCAGGGTTACTTTGCTTTCTCTTAAATGCCAGCTGGTGTTTTACCTGAACTGCAGTCCAACAACAAACAGAAAAGTTGTAGCATATGTGTCTTTAATATGGCTAACTTTGGATTCATTTTGGTCAGCTGCAAATGAGTTATTTTGGACTCTGGGGGGGGGGCCGTGGTTAGGTTTTGGCTCATTGTTACATCACAAGCTTCTAGCAAAACCGTGCTAGCAAACACAGAAAATGACAAGTCTAAAACTAGGCAGTTACCAACTAGATCTTAATAGAGAAGGTCCCTCAGAGCCTCAGGGGAGAACAAGTATCTTTAAAAGGTTTACATCAGTTGTGGTCCTGGAGGGCCAGAATCCAACAGTGTTTCCAGATTTCCCTGCTCAAACACACCTAACAACTCGGGTAATTAGCTGATCAAAGTGTGTATTCAGCAGGGAAATCTGCCAACTGTTGGATGCTGGTCCTTCAGGAACGGAACTGGGAAACTTTGGCTGACAATAATGCAAACTTGGACGTGTGCAAGTTCCGCCTGTGGGTGTCGGGGGGTGTGATTACGTCTCTGTGCCAGTTCATTGTGAAAATGGGCAAATTAGAAGATACTCATCCCACCAATTATTTAGCCATTCTATCAGCTGCAGAATGTAGTCATGTACATTTTAGTTAACTGTGTTTTCTAGCTTCTGCAGTTCAGGGTCATGGTACACCTTGGTACTAATGCAGCTTTGACAGGAAGGAAGGCTGTTTATGACTTGCATGTTGTCCAAGCTGACTCTCTCCCACCACCCTTTTTTTAAATGTACTGCAAATTGTCAAGCAACATACGCACAAATGTTTAATATATTTGAGTTGCAGGCCATGACATTGTTTTTGACTTGTGAAATAAAAAGCATCATTCTCACACCAATAATACTAATCCTTTTTTATACAAGGTGCTTCCCCCCTTTGCAGTCAAGGTAAGCTTTATATCATTGCCAAGTTCAGAGTTTTTCCTGAAAAAAGGGGGAGGCGTGGCTTAGAGTAAAATTTTACACGATCGTCAGTTACTGAAGGTGGGGGCTTTAGCCGAACCGCCTCCTTTACACAGCACAAATCACAGGACATCTAAGAAGCCCATTTCGGTGGCACATCTCACCTGGTAAAAGCCAAACTTTTGACAAAAGTATGCAGGTTTTTGTAGAGGTTAGTAGGAACGCCGTGTCCGCAATCGGTACAGCCCAAAAGCTATAGGAACCGGCTTACAGCTTGGGTGAAACGACATAAGTCAGCGTAATTTCAGCCTAAAAGGAAAACCACTACAGTATTGTTTTATATGTAAAAACAAAGTTTCCTGTCCGTCCAACTCGTACTTCGCCATAACGTACTCCTCCCTGCACCGATTGAGCCATGATTATTGTAGCCATTACAATAACCCCATAATTAGTCATCTAGGTTAAGTTAAAGAAGCGTTTGGACGTGACCTTTGAAAACACGAGAAACCGGTGATACCCCCAAAGAAATGTTTTATGCCCTATCGATATCCCTTTCTACGTCACAGACTATTAGCTTCAACAAGAAACACCTGAAGAAACTCACCGGTCGCCAGTTCTGATGGCGCAGTATATTGAAGTGTTACTTTTACACATGTGACTAAGTAAAACAGTTCATTCAAAGTTTAATTTAAAAAATGTTCACTGGGAGTTACAGTTGGCAGGATCACTACCAGCGAATCTGATTTTAGTAAGTATTAAGTTCGAAAGTGTTGGACTTTTATCTCTGTTTACATATATATGCCACGTTGTGAACGAAAACAGTTAAATGGTATGGCAAACAATCGAAAATCCATTGAAATACACATTGCCTTTAAAAGGAATCAACAGCGAAAAACAATTCCGTGCTACATCTGCATGAATTCATTACTCAGCCGTAGTATTTGTCATGTTGTTTCAGAGATCAGATTTTGTGTTCGCTCTAATTAGGCTACTACCTATTTCAAATATAAATATTTGATATCGACTACTGTAACTAGTAACCAGCAAAAAAGATTACGAATGATAAAATGGTAATATGTCATGATATTCGATCAGTACTGTTATGTTAATAAAGGTTTTAACGGTTGGGTTCTAGAATAGAAATCCAATCTGACATCCACTGATATGCAGCGGCCAATGTGTGGATGATTTAATCGCTTCCCGTTTTGCATGTTTTCCCCTTTCAGTCGCACTGATCGTGCGATCGGCGTGAAAACGGGGCTTTTACACGGGGGCCGGAATGCACGCGCCTTGGCGTGGACGTGCGCTCGAGGCCCTCGCGTGCCGAGTGCCGCGTGCCTGCAGCCTTGTAGGGCTGTGAATGTTACCGTGTCTGAGGTGAAATGATACAGTCCAGCCAAACGGCCCCTGAAATAAACCCGAACCTTAAATGTTCAATGTTGCTCATACAGATAACTCAGTACGTAGACGTATCGTCCTGTAACTGAAATCCAACGATATTTCGTGATTTGACGATTGAGCTACTGACGTGAGTATATAGCACATTTCGCGACGTCTGTAAAAACACAGTCAAATTATTGCAAGTGAAACTAATTGCTGTAACATTTATTCATTAACAGACTACAGAAAATATTACTTGCTCCTTATGCTTATAAGATTTGCCTCAGATAGGCTTCGTTTTTAAAAAAAAATCCCGAGTTTTAATTTGAACTTATTCATAATTCAGTAAGACGTCACAAAATTTCAAGACCTAAAAATACGGGGAACAAAATTGTATAAAAATAAAACAAATAACCGGTACTGGTTTCCACAAAGCAATTATCGCAGGTGTTTGTATTAAAATAATGTTATAAGATATCGTGTGTACAAAATCGTGGTAATATATACGGGAGAAATTTATTTTTAAACATTTTACCCAGAACATGCAGTACTGAGCAAAAATCTTAGGGACCCAAAGAAATGTTTAAATGATCTTCATTTTGATATAAAACTATCATAGTAGGCTGTCTGTCAAAGTGATTGTGCTTAGCCGTTTCAAAACCTCTCCTAAAGTCACCCCAGTATTTGTAGCAACTGTCCAATACACCAATGTGTTCTTTACTCGACCACTACCCATTTTGTTCGGATAATCAATACCTCATTAATATAAGTAATTAAGTTAATTAATTAAGTGTGCCGGTAGTGAAATTTAACAAATACAGGAATGGCTGTGATGCCCCAGAGGAGAGTTTTGGTAACCAAATCATTGTCCATCAACAAGATAACAATAACTTTTTGAAGAATAGAATAAATTCTTTATTTTTTATTATGTCACTATTAATTTGCATATGTCCTAATGGTAAATTGTGGTGTTTTTTTCTGAGCATAAATACTTACTACTCAATACAGAGATTTTCTTTGAATGCCTTAGACTTTTGCGCAGTACTGTATAACAACTTATTTATGTAGAATTTATGCTCAAAATAAAATCACCACAAATAATATGACAAGTTTGAGTTAATTTAAAATCCAGAATGGTAGTTAAAGGGCTGCTTGTTTGTCTTAATGGAAACAGAAGAATGAGCACAGGCTCTGATACCCCAGCCACTTTACGTGAAGGCCCCAGAGAAGACCTGGATGTCCAGGATGACCAAGTTCCTCAGTCCACCATACTCTACCTTCTCCAGGAAGCTACCAAGCTTGCATCCCCTGCCAAACAAGACACTATGGAATGGAGACTGACAAATGGGACATGTTCCAAAGAACAAAGCCAGCAGTATCCTTCCTCCACAGTAGCTTCTGCCTATTGTCCTCCTGTACCTTCTGCACAGCCCTGTAAATATGTAGAAACAGCACCTAAATCACAACAGAAATACTCTGGGTCTTTCTCCTTTATCCAAAGTCAGCAGGGCAGTAGCCCTTGGGAGGTAATGAGTCTGATCAACCTGCAGTGTGAACGGCTTCTACATCCTGTAAACGAGGATGGAGAAGAGGGACGGGACACACCATTATTGCCCACTTCTGCCCACAAGGGTTCTGTTGGCTATCTCAGGGGGAACACAATTTCTGACCGCACCAGAGATCAGTCAGAATTTCAAGAGGTAGGCAAACATGTGTATCCACAGAGTGTCAGGGACACAACTGTGAAAAGTGAACCAAGGTGCTTCAGGACCACGGAAGAGGAAGTGAGACCCACCGGGGAAAGCAGTCCTGACCTTTCATTTTATAGTGAGAGATCAAGCAGAGTCTCACACAGTTCCACTTTAGTACAGAGTTCAGTGTTAGAAGGTGAAAATGAACAGTGTCCAATCATTTACCCAGAAGATACCCAGGAAGGTGGCAAGACACATTTTTCAACCAATGATACAGGTACAACATACAACCTTACACAGAGGTATCATTTATGCAATGAACGTCGGGAGGAATGTTCTTTTATGGGGAGTCTATCAAAGGCCCCCGACCTTGAGGGAACAGAAACTTGCTTCTTGGATAAATGTAAACCTCCAGTAGAAAGCTTGAGCTTGCTGGCATCCATTGTCTATCAGAACTCTCAAAAGCAGGGGAAGAATTTCTTTACTAAACCTGGAGGTTTTCTGCTCCCAGATGCTGCAGTTTGCTCATCCATTCCTGCAGCTGACCTGGATGGCCCCAGCATGAAAGTGGACTGTAACTCTAATTTGATTCTTCCTTTAGAATCACATATTAATGAGCAGAGACCTCGGAGTTCCTCAGAAGAATTAAGCAGGGACTTTCATACAGTGAATTGGAAGTCAGCTCCTATTAAGGATGCATTGTCATCTCCTGGGAACGGCCATAGGAGCAATAGGGATGATGCAGCTCTAAAGCTCGTGGACCCTCAGGTGGCCACGGTGGCTCTTGGCCCCAGCTGGCGAGGCAGAACCCCTAGAAAGCAGCGCCATCCGACCCGGAGTGCGGATCTCTGTGACCCTGACTTTCAAGGCGTTTCCTTCCGTATGCGTACTGAGTTCAACGACAACAGGGACCAGTGTCGACTGCTCATCACGTCAAAGTACAGGTAACGTTGCAGCTATTGTCCTGCCAAGCATGCAGTCTTCATTCCATTCCCACTTCTTTTTCAGTTAGTTTCACTATTTACTAACATCAATTAGCAAGGTCCCTAAAATGGCGGCATGCAAGTGTGTGGTGCCCACAAAGTGTTCAGTCATATTTTCTTTAACCACCTTTTAGCTAGTTGTTTTTCCTTATTGTTGTTCCCAAAAATGTGTCTCTCTAGTGCAGAGTTTTGGAAGAGTGGACGTAGGGGGAGAGGCAGCCGAATGCGATCTCTGATAAACTCCC
This sequence comes from Mormyrops attenuatus, assembly GCA_026777985.1. Classification (NCBI taxonomy): domain Eukaryota; kingdom Metazoa; phylum Chordata; class Actinopteri; order Osteoglossiformes; family Mormyridae; genus Mormyrops; species Mormyrops attenuatus. Next base: position 7,398,353 of record JAODKC010000095.1, on the reverse strand, counting down.
TGAAAACCAGCAGCTCAGAGGAAGAAATCGACCCTGTAAGCCTCTCTAGTGAGTACCGCTAGTCTCTGGCAGCACATGATGGAGAAGTTGAGGGATCTGACTTTTGGGGTCTTAGAACGATCGCTGGATTAGAGCCACTATATAACAGAACATTGTGATGCTTGTGGTCTACATGGCAATGATTTCAGCTAATGTTCTAGGCACAAACAAACATGAGAATTTATAGGCATCGTTAAAAGTGTAAAAGTCTGAAAATTCAGTATGTTATTAAGGTTCAAATCAATAATGTACATCTTTGTAACTTTTGGATCTTTCCAGGAACAAAAAGAAACAAAAGGTAGTTGGGGAAATTTTACTGGATATTTGATAGGTCTTATCAAATAATGAAGATGAAAACTAAATGTGTTATGACGTACAATTTAAAAATGAAAGTGGCATGGTGGCCCAGGGGGTAGTTCCATGGCCCATATGTCCACGGTTATGGTCTTGATTTCTGGCCAGCGTTTCTCTATATGGCATCTGCATGCTCTCCCACAGTTCATAATGCCTTTCTCTGGGTACTCGGATTTCCTCCCATGGTCCAAAGACGTGCAGTTCAGCTGGAGCGGTCTCTCTGAGTTTCCCTTTTTTGTGTTTGTGTGAATGTGTGCTCTGTAGTGGCCTGGCGTCCTGACCGGGGTCTTCCCTGCCCTGTATCCTGTGCTTCCTGTAATAGGCACCAGGCTCTCTGTAATCCTGTTCTGGATAAGTGGCTATGGAAAATGGATGGATAATATAAAAATTTGGGCTGGATTATGTGCTTTCCCTTTCCCTCATTCAGAGAACAAGACATGTGCTTCCTGCAATACGAAGACCACTCCCCTGTGGCGAGATGCAGAGGATGGGACCCCTTTATGTAACGCCTGTGGTATAAGGTGAGTGACCCCAGCACAAGTCACTGAACAACCTCACATATGTGATCATTTAGGTGCCGTTTACTCTCTCGGCTGGGTATATTTTCCATCTCTCGTTCTCAAAACAAACGTGTGCCACGTCTCCAAACAGACCTTTAAAGCCGTTTATGGTAACATCTCCAGTGTTGATGCCATAGTTAAAAGCGTGTTTCCATTCGGACATTGTTCTAGAAATAAAATACGGTTTTGTTATCTCCATGTGAGTATTTGGGGCATCGCAGCCGGAAAACTGGAAATAATTTCAGCCGTAGCATAGCGCAGAATTTCCTTCAACATAAACATGGCACCGTGCAGACCTGCGTGCATGTCAGAAAATTAGCAAGGACCAGAACTGGACAGACTGCACAGACAGTGACGTCTGTGTTTATCCATTTCAACTTGTCTGAGTCAGAGCGATATCAGGATGACAATGTGGCGTAGTACAGATGTTAAGCAATAGTCACCAGTGCAACCTCACGATGGCACTAAGCACGTAGCAATATGAAGGGGATGGTGCCGTGAAGGGAGGAATGATGTAAACTTTAAAATGTCATAGTATAAATGCGATAGTAAAATGTCACATTGCAAACATACAGGGTGCACTGAAGATCTGATTTCCTGCCACTACATGGCCATCAATGCCCAGTGCATCCCCTTTGTAATGAAGGAGATTAGCTTGTATGATGTGGCATCCCACAAAGACCATCACCAGCCGAACTCCTCCCTGTCGGTTCCCTGCAGGTATAAGAAGTACCGGGTCCGATGCCACCAGTGCTGGTACATCCCCAGGAAAGAGGGCAACTCCAACTCCCGCTGCTCCAGGTGCGGAGACATGCTGAGGCTGGCGTGTTCTCACCGCAAGAACAGCAAGGACCTCGCCGTGTTTACCGCTACCTGAGCCAGGATATAAGCGTCCCCGTCTCATTTCCTGTCCTGTCAGCAGAGGTCGCTGTTCCAAAGTGTCTGTTGAGAATTGTACCCTCCGAATTGCACTTGGAAAGAATAAAAGACTCATAGCTTTGTTGCCTTCTATGCTGCCCTAAACCGCCTTTAAGGGATCCTGTTCTCCTTAGGGTGTAGCTGTGACTGAAATCTTCATGTTTCTCCTCAGCTAATCTGTTTTCCGTTCTGAAAACCGATGGCAAAATTTTCTGCTTCATTTTGGTTTTGTGCCTGTTTTTGTTCCCTGTCCTTTTTGGACAGACATAACTAATAAGCAGCAAAATAGTGCAGTTCAGGTCACAAACATTTCTGTTATCTGTACCAAAGCATTTTCTTTGGTCTTTAATAAATTCTCCTTATTACATCTTATAATGGTCAGACATTTTCACTAATTTGTAAAGCCACACATAAAACTCAGAAGTGAAATTACAGATGGAGTTTACCAGTTTACAATGGATATGTATTACATGTTCAGTTTACATCTTGTGTTTAATTTTGGTGTAACTAGGTTTGAGAAATATATGGAGATACACATTCATGGCCCGAAATATATACACTCGGTGACAAAAAAAGTTAATCACCCAGAGGTAATGGTCCGATTTGGATGTAATTTGGTACATATGCAGGCCAGCGATGGGTATGTAAATGATTCAATTTGCAAGGAGCTGGCAGGTCTAGTCACCAGACACAGAGGATGCCACGTAGATGCATTAGACAGCATTACCAGCGCTTGGGGGAGTTTGATAGGGGTCACATTGTGGGTTTGCATGTGGCCGGGGGGGTAGTATCATGCAATTGCCCGGCATGAGGGGCATGCAGATGTCACAGTCACCCCATGTTGGATGTCAAGACTAGCCCTGAGATGGCTGTGTTTGGAGTGGTGCCATAACCGGGAGGCATGGAATGATGATGAGTGGCGATGAATCTCAGTTCTGCATTACCATGGATGACTGTCATGTGCGCGTATGGTGGCACTGAGGGGGGAGGACCAATCCGGCCAATGTTGTGGAGAGACGCACTGTCGTTACTCCTGGCATCATGGTGTGGGGAGCCATAGGGTATGACATCATGGTGTGGGGAGCCATAGGGTATGACATCATGGTGTGGGGGGCCATAGGGTATGACTTCAGGTCATCTCTGGTAGTGATTCAGGGGACCCTGAATCCTGCGTCTGCATGTCTTACCCCTCCTGAGACAGCACCCTGGCAGTCTGTCAACAGCCTTCCCCACACAGCACGTGTGTCTACAGACTGCCTGCGTAATGCTGAGGTCCTCCTGTGGCCAGCCAGGTCCCCCGATCTTTCCCCAGTCAAACATGTGTGGAATCAGCTCACATGTCAACCCAGACCCAGTGCCAATCTGCAGGATCTCGAGGGCCAGCTGCAGCAGGAGAGGATGCAACAGCTGTACAACTCCGTTCCAGACTGTATCGCCACATGTATCCAGGGCCGGGGGGGGGGGCACACCCTACCGACATGGGACCAACAGTGTGCCCTTACTGCTAATGCTGTTGTCTGTTTACTCTAATATTATAATCGTTGCGATACAGTCGCATAACTTGTCACTACGTGCAGATTCATTTCATTTCCACCACTCAGTCTGGGTGCTTAACTTATTTTGTCATTGAGTGTATTATCCAATATAATAGAAGCCGTCCCAAATGGTACTGCAGCGCATTTTTCCACCGCGTGGTGGCAAAGTTTATCCCTAAAATCTATTGCAGTGACAGCCCCACTAAAGTATTTCTCTCTCTCCGTCTCTCTCTGTCTCTCTCCCTCTCTCATATTTTATGTGAGAATGTAGAGGGGTTAAGGTTCCGTGAAAATGAAAAATGGCAGCAACAGTAATTCAACTTGCGTCTGGGTTGAATGATTTCCAGTGATTCTTTATGTAGTTGCATCACTAAGTGAAGCGTGCAGCACATGCATGAAACGTGGATGTTTTCAATGAAGCCGATCTACTGGCTTTTAAAAGAAGACTAGAAGAAATTTCAAACATTTTTTACACTTGTCCCTAAACCGTAAACCTTCGACAATATGTTTAACATGTTACGGATTGGCTGTGTTATAATGATTTCACGCGCTTGATCAACCTTTGCCTTAAAGGCGAATGTAGGTTTTTAACGTAACGAAAATGTAACCGTAATGTCCAATGGGCCTATTCCTCACGAAAACATACCTGAATATGACTAATATTTGTATAATCGATTTCACCGTTTCCCAAGTAGTTTTATATTGCGTTTTCTTTACAATGTCCCTTTTCTTGTCATGCATTGCATGAAACGTATACACCATGTTCCATTCAGCTGTTTTAAATGATTGGAGATCCTTAATTACCATAAGTCTAGAATTAACTTTTATGTGAAATGGCTGTAGTTTTTTAACATTAGTTTTATCAGCAATTTAATTCATTGTTATACGCGTACAAAGCGCCACCCTTACGTATTCATATACCGATCTACTGCCTTCCTTCATTATAACAGGGATTTTTTTCCAAGTCCATCACATGAAAGTATTGTAAGCATGTATTCTACTCTAATTAATATTATGGCCCTATATTTGTTATGATCAAGAGTTTGTTTTTTCTCCCACTTAAATTTCTCAGACTTGACGTGAAATTCTTGCTATTCTCTCTCGAATGTATAACACTGATATTTCCCGGATTTCATCTCTAATGTGTACGGTTTTCTCATAATAGTTTATAGATATCCTAATTTGTTATGAATGAAAATATATTTATTATTCATAAATGTGCAAAATATCATCAAGTATGGTCTTTTTCAAAATACAAATTTATATATGACTAAGAGCGTCCCCCAACCAACGAGACACGGCCGGATTCCTTTTAAAATATATGACTTATTCATAACGATTGAAACCATACAATGCCGTTTTATCATATATTCGGACTGTTTTCAATCAAACAACATGCGTGACAAATTTATGAAATCACCTGCAGGTTCGCCATTGCAATGAACTCTCCGCATCTTCCCCGGGGTTTCAAATACATCAAAAGCAGGAAGTCTGTGAATCCCCAAAGACGAACTCTGGTATTTAATATAAACAACGGTGGACCCTCATTAAAACACCGTTACCCTGATTTATTCGGTAGGTCGGCGTCAGGGAATATACATAATTATTACTGCAGAACTGAATCGATTTGAAAATACCAGTGTATTTTTGTGTTAAAAGTATCAGATGTATCAACTTATTCTTCCCAACCTATCCGCATTAATCCCAATCCTTTGTGTTAAAGTTCAAATTTTTTACTACTTTTAAGTCAGTTAATTTTATAATCGACATGGTAATCACATAAAAACAACTCATTTTTAGCCCTGTCTGTTCAAGCAGTTACTTGCTTTGGTCATAGACTGTATTCGTTATGTCATAGTTTAATTGTTTATATAGAATGTACGTAAACTTCTACATTAACAGTTTCAGAATATTTTAAACCATAGTTTAGTAAATAACGGTCTGCTTTTTCAATAAGTATTTATAATATCTGTGCGCAAATCTTCTGCTGCATAGTCGGAGTCATTGCAGCGTTGCGCTATATGGATGTGTTAGCCATATGCTGTCAGTAACCGCTGTAACAGCGATATCATAAACTTACTGAGACATTTCAGCCATAAACGTCATTTCCCTCGGACTGTTCATTTGGTTAAATCTGTGCGTCGGTCTCTGCCGCAGTAGCCCGTATATACCGACTGCGTGGGTGATCCGCGGATCGCAGTTCGGAGGTAAAACACTCTGTGCGCCAGAAATGAAGTCTCGCTAAGCTTAAACATATGACTTGAAGTGAAGGAATTTCAGCTGGGATCATAGCTGAACACAATTCAGAAGTGCGACAACGCTGAACTTTACTGACTCCGGCAATAAAATAAAAAACGTGAAGTGTACTGTTTTATGAAGTCTGCCTGACCGTGAACTTTTCCCTGATTGGAATAATTTAGGACATGAATTAATCAAAACTCTCAATCACTGGGGGAGGCCGGGGGCAACACTTTCACTGACAAACATTTTTTTCATAACAAACTTACATGTATTATTTGAATCTGTAACAAATCACTTTTTAGCATTAATGAAAAAAGCAATTATCTAAGGCCGAAACCTCTTATGTGGAAGGTAAAATGTAACCGACAAGCAGTTATATTCATGTGTTTGTATGTAACGCATAGCAAATTGAATCCATTGATTTTCTTGTTTTACATCAACAAAGGAATTTGTTTACTTTCTTTTAGCCTATTTTATTTACTATATTCTCATACATATGGATAATTAGATAGACAACAAAAACGGAAAATCGATAGGCGGTATCCTTTCTTATCGAAATTTTGTTTACAGATGTCTTGTAAGAATTTAATTTTACACAAGTTCAAAAGCATACTGTTGGCAAGTTAGTTCGGTATCAGTATGTAAACATCGGTGTCTGTTGATATTCGGGGTGCAGGGTAAAAAAAAAGTTTATATCGAAATTCGAAAACTGTATGATAAACCATCATCATAATCACCATTTGAACAAGATGAAGTATCAGATGTTTTTTTCGCTTGACCGCAATTTTTCCGCAAACGTTGTACATGCAGATCAGAGCGGCTCAACTTGTTTTGTTTTTTCCCCCAAATCGTGGTCGTTTGTGTTTATTATTTGGAGAAAGCTGCGCGTTAAAATTATTAACCTATATCTAAAACATTTTAATTTTATTATGGGTATAGGCCTACTATTTTGATATAGTAGGCTATATTTAATACACAATTTTATAGAATCGTACAGCTGTGCAATGAGCATGAGATCTAAAGTACATTTCATTGTTTGTAATTTGTCGTGCAACTGCGAAATTATTAAGTGTCTTCAGTTAATAATAAACGCGTTTCTGTGAAATATTACTTCAGACAAATAATCAGATCGAAACAGGAAGCGTCAGGTTAAGATGGACTATTTTTGGACGGCTTTTCTAGGACATCAACAGGAGGACGCCTCGTGTTTTTGGTGTTTTTCGCGGATTTCATTGGAGAGGAGTCCGCTGCATCTTAAGCACTTCACAATGACATCACGGTCACCTGATCTCATTATGGTTACAGTTAACGAGGAAAAAAGTGCTGTGACGGACAACGCTGGAGTCTTTGGAAGGCTTATCGTTTTATTTCACTTCGTCCACCCTTTCTCGACAACAAGATACCGGGTTTTTAAAGGTAAACTTTTATTTGTGCAACACGTGTAGGAGAGTCTGAGTTGCATTTTTACGACTTTTTGCTGGGTGGGGAGCTTACAGAAAATCAAACAGCTGGTATTTCTATGTATGTGACTAATTCAATACATTTCTGAATGGGAAACGAAAAGACAGGTCTGTTCTGGCAGAAAAAATAATCTACTATTTTCAGATCGGTGCCGCATATCCTGAGAGTGGCGCAGGTGGCGTTGGGTCTGTTTTTGGATTATGACTTTAGACGCAGAACCCATGGAAGATCCCGACATCGACGTGGTGGGAGACGGTAATAAGGATCCCAGGAAGAAGAGTTGTTTGACACAACTTTCGGAACAAGCGAAAGACGATTCAGAGCTTGAACCGAACAGTGCAGCCTCTTCTCCCAAAACAGAAGAGAAAGTGAGAGAAGAGTACGATTCTCCGCCAAAAGCTGGTCCGGCCGTGGTGAAAAGCAGCGTTTCCGTTAAGCCGCCGTATTCCTATATTGCTTTGATCACTATGGCCATCCTTCAGAGCCCGAAGAAGCGCCTCACGCTGAGCGAGATATGCGAGTTTATCAGTCACCGCTTCGCTTACTACAGGGAGAAATTCCCGGCCTGGCAGAATTCAATCAGACACAATCTGTCACTGAACGACTGCTTTGTCAAAATGCCCCGGGAGCCCGGTAACCCGGGGAAGGGGAACTACTGGACATTAGATCCCATGTCTTCTGACATGTTTGAGAACGGAAGCTTTCTGCGGCGGAGGAAACGATTCAAGCGGCAGCACTTCAGATTCAGCATGCTGAAGGAGCCGCAGATAGAGTCCGGCGCACTACCCAGCTTTACGTACGGCGCTTACGGGATCGGGACGACCTGCCTGCAGATGGCCCCTTTGGAGTTATCCCCCATGGGCACTGATCACCCCTCTGGCTCGCCTTGCTCTCCCAGCATCCCACCTGTCAGCAGCATCTTGCCGGCGCTTTCCACCCTGTTTTCCAGGACCTCCCACGCCGGCACAAAGACGTTTTTCCCATCGCCGACTTTCCCGTACGAGTCCCTCAGCACGGCTCGCTGCACTCCGGTCTCCTCCGCTTTACTACCTGAATACCGACATTTTCCCACCGGGCTACTCCAACCCATGGCGTCCCCACATCTTCTCAGTCTACAGCAAGAATATCATAAAATGCACTCGCTGCACAGCAGCTCTCTCCTGTCTAGTAAACTGCTTCAGCAGCTCGGAGATTGAAGTAACTTACGGCTGTGCTTGGTGTTGCTATATATACTATTCAGGATACTGCTCCGACTTACATTTCTTGAAGCACGTGCGTCAATTAATCATTTTGAAGAGGGGTTTTTTTTTGTAATTGTACAGTTTTTTAAATTTTATTTTCATTGTGCTTCAGTGCTGTTAACAATTTAAGATTCGCTGCGCCTTTTCTAAATGAACTGTAAATTTTAACGTATCTAATATCAAGCAGAAGAATAAAATTTTGTTTTTGAGATATGAGCGTTTTCTTAAAGAAATCTCCGAGATGAAACAACGTTAAATCACTAGGCTGTATAGACAACTGAGCATAGATGACGTTGCGGTTTGACAGGTGACGTGACATCCCTTTAAAAAAGCAAATAATATGAAACCGTTGCTACTAACAGCCGATGATACTGACATCAGAGTTTTGTCATAATTGACATGAATTATTCCAATGCATGATGCAGGTTTTGGCATCATTTTTGAGATTTCTGTTCAAGGCGCCTTTAAAATTGTAAAAAAACGTAAGTGGGCACTTAGTAGACTAAATATGATACTTCTTGTAATATTTAAAAATCGTCAGTGTCGTAGGTATGTACAATATATTAACACGGATTTTAGTTTAGAATTATCTGCAAATATAAACGGAAACGGATGAAAATCGACGCTAATGATATAAAAAGCCCGTCCTCAGTCTTTATTAAAAATAAAGATTTCTAAATGTTTCTGAATTTGCGCTACAATTTAGACGATTTTAATAATGTAACGTAAACAGTTATTTTGATTTTTGGGAATAAAACATTTAAGTATAACTGGAAGCTAACGGTTATATTTTCAGCTTTTAAAATAGTTATTTTTTCCTGCAGTTTCACATGGAAACAATAACAGTAAATTGGTTATTCAGGTGAATTCAATTTATGCAGTCCGACTACATGACTAAAGCGTTTATCGAGGTTGAATAATTTACCATTAAAATCTAAACTATCAAATTGCTATAACAGAAGTTACTCCTAAACATAAAACATATTGTTAAAATTCTGCTTTAATTAAGATTGTCTCAAGAGTTCATATTTGCTGGACAAAATCTTCAGATAATTTACAACATTACTACAGACCTCTCAGTGTTCATTCATGGAGGTTCTATATTATATAGACCACACACAGTTTAACCACTCTCAAATCAATAAACGAAACGCGCTTAATGCAGGAGAATTTAATATTTGCTGGGATTTTGGAGCTAAGCTTTGGGCTGATTGCCCACCCGGCTACCTGCGGCCAGCAGCCTCGTTTTGGCATGCTATGAAAGAATACGTTTTGGGAAGCAAGAAGCAGGAAAACCGAGCGTGCAGTTACCATGTGTAGCGGCGTTACTTCACCGCACCATCGTGAAATAGTCTGTACGACTTAAATAAAAAATCAGGCGTTAAATTAAGCTATATTTCCCTTCGCGGACGCATATGTAGACTACAGATCCATGAAGCTGCTTTGTTTTATAATGAAGCTGATTTAGTAATGTCCGTTGATATTCGCCTTTATTGTTAATAAGTCCTGCATAATTTAAGATGCTCTTTCTTTAAAAAAATATCGTCGAATAATAAATTAACAAGGAACAGATGTGGCACAACAGCAAACAGTGGGACGTGAACGTTAGCGCGGCGCAGGCCGTATCCCTGTGCATTAAGGAGATTTGACATGGTGCGAAATGCTCGTGCCAAAGTATATATTTTACCGTACCGCGTCGATTTTTAGTAGCTGAACTAGTTATATTTTTTCGCGTACAAATTCATTGCTAAAATAACTTGGTAACTTAGGAATATGACTAACAGGGAAGTAATTTTTAATGCACTGGTAGCATAGTTTGTTTTCATTTCACTGTCTAAATTTGATGGATTACCCTTTAAGTTATTTTGGACGAGGATGGTGGTTTAAGAGGCCCATTCAGTTTGCTTCACGGTTGGATTTTGGCACAGATCCATAAAAATGTACACTACCTGATAGCAATTTCACTTAGATCAATCACTCAGATACATTTTCCTGACTCAATTTGAAAATCCTAACTCTTGTCGACATTGAAAGTACATTATATTATTTTTACAAATGTATTTGTTTGCAGTCATATTGGCACTGAAGACTATGTTTTTGAAGGTGTATATGTTTCTCATTACAAGAAGTAGACTACTGCATTAATATATGAATAATTTTAATGTGCTATGTAGTGTGCAAGGAGGACAGTAAACACCGTGTTCAATCCAATCACAAGAAAAATGATCTAATCAGTAATTAATAGTCTTTTAGAGCCAAGAGATGTTATACGAAGATGTACTCAAATGTGATAAGCCTCGAGTAAAATTTTTCAGAGGACGAGGAAAGGGTTATTGTGAAAAATTGTTGTTGTGTGTTTAAAATAGTAAACAGTGGACTTTTTTGGTACAAGATATAGGAGCTATGGACCTGTGAAGTGAAAGCTGATATTACTGCTAGACCATCCTCCCATCGGAGGTTAAGTGAAGCTCAGTAAGTGGGGGGGGGGGGCAGTTCTGGGCCATTGTAACTCCAACTAAAACACTGCTAATATGGCTCTGCTCTCCAAGGTAGGCGAACTCTCACCTGTCACCAGCACCGTGGAGTTGAAGGCTTGAAATGGATAGACCATGCAGGCAATGAAGTGTGGACAGTACCTTCTAAGGGAGCTCCAGCGGCTTTTGTTGGGAACGACTTTAACAGCTAAAAGGTTTTTTTTTCATTGTATGTGTTCAATAGTCCTTGAACTGTATTTCCAAAGAGCAGATTCTTCCCCAACTCCCCCCTCATTACGGGAAAATGGAAATTTGTGTCACTGACTGAGAGGCTGTAGTCTCATTGCTACCCGGACTGCCAGTCATCGATCGTGAGTCATGAGTTACTTTTAGATCATCCAGTAACTCGCGTACAGGACCATACCCAAGCAGCTGTTTTGAAAAGCTTTGAAAAGCTGAAAAATAGCCATCATGTACTACGATATTAAATAAATGATCTATTTCTCATACAATATTATCATTACAGTATTATTATGAAAATGCTGCACTTTCTACTAGTGCGGCTTCACTGCTTTTCACACCTACTTACCATTAAGTGATGGGTGCACACCTGGCACTGTAGCTGTGTGAAATTCTGCATGGATCACATGGTCTTCTTACCTGAAGGACATTGGTTCAGAATCCAGCAGTTATATGCTGCAGTGCTAGATGGTGCTTCTCCATTCGGCTACATTGAAACATGCTGCTGTATCAGTGGATAAGCGTGTAAGATAGTTACGCAATAGGGTCCTGAACATATGGCAAAATGACGCCAGTTCGACCAAGGCAAACAACCTTTCTGACATGCACAGAAAGGGCAACTTTGGCATGAAAACTTAAAAGATTTAACTCCCTCACCACCAGAGGAGCCTGCCTCATTCCCACCTTTATAAAAAATGAATGTGTATTTTTTTACTTCTTCCTATGCTGGATTTTATGCTTGGTGAATTTTCTCTTTGAGACCCCGCGATTCTCACTTGTCCAGTGGTTTAGGCCTGCCGTTTAACTACAGAAGGATCTGGGTTACAGGCGATGCGTCTACCCTGGAACGGATGCCAAGATACAATAAAATCAATGAGTGGTAGAGTGAGAAAACAATGAAAGCGAAGAAGAAGGGGATTCGGGATTGGGATGGGACAAGCTCGCGTGCTCGCGGCGTTTGCCTTTCTCTGACGCCCCGTGTGCGTGCACAGGGACCGGCTTTCTCTGAGAGCCGCTGATCGGTGTCTTCTGCGTAGATAATGATAGAGCATTTCGTATATCATAACCGACGTTCCCCGTCTGTATTTCGAAAAGCGTAGGAACGTGAACGTTCTCCGAAAAGTGCCGCTTTGCTTATTCACACAAACTGTCGCTCCTCTGTTCTGCTTCTCATTTGTCTTTTTGATTTTCTCTAGGCGTACATATGGTAACAGTTGCTCCTCTGTGAACACATTCTTCCTTTTTGCTAAGTAATATGTTTAAGAATTTGTTTCCAAATCAGGTACGGAACTTTTAAAAAGTAACCGGTCGCATTTATTCGTACCTTTTCCCAGCCGTGGAACTACTTTTCTCAGTATATTTATCTATTTATTTATTTTTTACTGTAAATGACTTATGAGCCATTTTAATCTCCAGTTCATATGCCAAGCTAAATAGGCAAAGGGAACGAGCAAGTCGTGCATTATCCCGCACTCATTCCTCAAATCCCCCTTTTTTGCTCATAGCCAAGAAGCTGCAGCATGATTCAAAGCGCGAGATGCATTATGGGAAACCCAGCTTTTGGCAGGTCTTACAGAAAGGGGGGAAATAATTTTGTCCGAAAGAGTTTCTCGTTTTTGTCTTTAAGTGCATCAATGAATGTTATGCCTTTTCCTTAGCTGTTAATTCAGACACTAATGTTTTGCTGTTTTGATTAAACCGGACTTATCCCCTGAAATACAAAAGTGCACCAAACGGTACTAAATTTGGCCTTTCGGGTTCATAAACGCACAGCCTATGAAGAGTGACAGGAGTGTATCTGCGCACCCTGCTTGGGACGTTGCGTTTTGACTCACAGTAATAAGGTAAAGTACAGTAATAAGGTAAAGTACAAAGCGCTTCCCTTAGGTTATCGCTGCAATTCTGCAAACCGTAAACAGCAGCCGCGTGTCCACAGCAATCGGTTATACTCCGCATTTTCTAGCAGACCCCCGTTAATCCTCCTAGGAAGTTATTTACGTATAATTCCCCTCCATACAGCGGCATGAGTGTCAGCCGCTTTCACGTCCCTGAGCGCGTGAATTTCTGGGAGCACGAGGCGACGTGGCGCTCGCCGGTGGGGGGGGGGGCGGCCGTGAGTGTGTCTGTTTAGAAAGGAGACCCCCACTGGAGCAGGCAGATGACAGTGACATATCACAGGAAAGCCACCCAGAAGGGGAATGAGCTCACATTCTCACCGCGCACTGACGGCGAGGAAGACAGACACTGGACGAGACCGAAAAATGGAGGGAAGGGTGAAGAGCAGGGCACGGGCGGGCAGGGGAAGCCGACAGTGGAAAGGGCTTCAGCGTGAGGCTGTTTGGGCTGTGAGGGGAAAGCAATGGTTCGAAGAGGGAGGATGAAGTATGGAGGACTTCCCAGTCAGCAACTGCCTCTCACAGATCAAGAAGATGGGTTTTGATAACATCCCCAAAATATGGCACCCAGCGTCACAGCTGCCAGTCAGGGCATGAAGCCAATGTGATTTCTTGCATTTAATGGCGTAAATGTAAAAATGAAGCAAGGCCAAATATCATGTGATCCTAACCTTATCACTGTACTCCTAATGCAAATCCCAGGGCGTCCAATAAGAAATGGTGCAATGCTGTGTTTAATACAGCACACCTAATTTAACACTGATATAAGCACAAGTGAAATCCGAAAGACTCTTTATTTGTTTATTTGTTTTTAACTTCTGATTTTGTCCGGGATCTGAGGAATGTCTCTGCTTCAGAACTGCTTCGCCAGGTTAATGAGGGAGTCACTGTGGAGAATGGTTTCCAGAGAGGAAAGTTCTGCTGCAGGGATTAAAGGTTGTGTTGGGTGTATGTGTGTGTGGGGGGGGGGGGAATAGGAACCAGCTTCATTACTGAAACCATAGAGGATCCGAAATAGCAGGACTTTGATGCTTCCCAGGCACTGTACGACACTTTATAGGTCGCATTTGGTTCTGATCATTGCTTTGTAATGCCCCCACCGGGCCCCGCGGCACCTCATTCTGTCGATGGCCCGGTCCCTTCCGCTGACACCCGCTATGTCCATGCAGGCTGGCCCTGTCTGATTGAAGGGAGGGGGGGCCAAGGGGGTGCTGGTGATTGGGTGTAACGGGGGGTTGGAAAGATGGGGGGTGGTGAGGGGTGTCACACTGCCGCTGGCTTAAGACGAAATGAGGGCAGGAATGACCCTAAAGGAATCCTCCTTTAGCCCAAGAAAATATGACCGCCATGCAACATGCCGCCTCCGGTGTCTTTGAGAGTCCAGCCGGACCATCCGGTCATCGGGCCCCGCGGTGACGGTAATGCCGACGGCGACAGAGCGGCTTCCCAGCAGACACACAGAGCTGATGGAGTGCATTTTCCCACATGCAGTAAATCTGCCAGTGACTGTGAAATACTTTGGCTTGTAGAGATACTAGTAAAAACATGAAGGAAACGTGAGTGAAAAGCAGTGTGACAGACGTCTACGTGGGAGGTCCAGTGTGGCACAGAGACATCAGCGCGTTCATCATAAAAATACGTGTCATATAGTGTCTGACCATCTTTTTTACACTGTTTCAGTTCAGGTTTTGCTCTGTTTTTTACACAAGTTGCTATCTATCCTTTAATCCCTGTTCCCTGTATTTTACACTGTATCTCTCTATATTTTACCCCAGGTGTTACAGTGTTTTGTACCCTCTTTTTCGCTCTCATACTCTCTTCTTCCTGTATTTTATAATGCATCTTCCTGTATTTTACCCCCTGTTACAGTGTATCTCCCTGCATTTTACCCCCCTTTTACAGTGTATCTCACTGTATTTTACCCCCTGTGTTACACTGTATCGCCCTGTATTTTACCCCTGTTACACAGTGTATCTCCCTGTATTTTACCCTGTGTTATAGTGTGTCTCCCTGCATTTTACCCCATTACAGTGTATCACCCTGTATTTTACCCCCTGTGTTACAGTGTATCTCCCTGTATTTTCCCCCCTGTGTTACACTGTTTCTCCCTGTATTTTACCCCGTGTTACAGTGCATCTCTTCCTACCCTCTGTTCTGCCTTTCTTTTTCTCAAGTGTATAATATTATGTTCTCCCTGCACATTTTTACGCTGTGTTCTCCATGTTCCACGTTTTATTCTGCCTGTCATTTTGCATGGTGCCCTGCCCCGCATTAATGTCCCGCCATGTGCCTTTAGCCCCTGTGCTTTACATTCTGTTCTGCCCTCGTGTTTATTGCCAGTGCAGCAGGTCTTCCGGGGCTGTGGTTGGGGAGGGAGGGCGTGTCGCTCGCTCCCCGGTGGATGAGCCTGCAGCCTGCCTGCCTGCCTGCCACCCAAACTGCTGGTGAGCGCGCTGTTTACCCGGCCCGTCCTTGGTGGTCCCCCGGTGCAGGCTATATTTTTTCCCCTCATTTCTCTTTCTTTTTTTATAGCAAACACAAAATTGTACCTAATTCTCCACTGCTAGAGGGGGGTAATTTGTGGCTTTTGGCCGAGTACTGCAAGCTCTTAATTTGAAAAAGCTGTGCTGAAGATTTCAGTTTCTTTTTGTCTTTTCTTCCCCCCCCCCAGAGGAAAGAGGCTCTGCCCGTGTATCAGACGGAAGAAGGCCCGTTAAAATCCTGAAAGTATCCTGTACAGGATGCTGGCTCAGACCCACGGCAGGTAGTGGTGCTCCCAGTGTGACTTCGGTCCCAGCTCCACTTTCACAGTCTTGTGCATTCCCCTTTATTTCCTCAGGGTGGCGCCACTCCTTCTCCCTGCTCCAAAGTTTGGGTGAATCGGTGGCTGAAAGTGGCCCTCAGTGCTTCTGGGCTCCGCGGGGCCCTCAGCTTCTCAAGAATAGGCCCCAAGATCCATGATTCTTAATGAAAAAGTGGTTGGTGAAAATGGATGGATGAGTTATTTAAAGAAAATAGCATGTGACTTTTCAAAAGCAGACTGTCAGATGACAGTATCTCTCCGTGGTTTGAAAGTGCATTTTTATGGTGTTTCCGTATAGTCTATAGGGCACTTTGCCTAACTAACAAGGAATAAATTGTTCCTATAGCCCGTTTATGCCAAGAAAATTGACTCCCTGTTAAACAGGCAGCCCAGAGCTGGGTCTAGTCCACTGCACTGCAAATAAACAAATATTTAGAAATCGCAGGGGATGCCTACATAAACATCATCCCTCTACATGCTTAAAATATCCCCGGCCTACGTCGGCTGCGGCTTGACAGCGTCTGAACGCCATGGTACATGGGCCAGGCAGCCAAGAATCTCCCGTTTGCTTCTTGTGGCTGTTTGTTTGTTTGTTTGTTTGTTTCTGGTGGTTCTGCCCACAGTGAATCCACAGGATTAGTAGAGTGGGTTTATTCAGAGAGTCCAGCCAGGTTGAAGAGAACAGGTTTATGAAATTCTGTTCCAGCCGATGGTCCATCTGCACCATTGGTGTGTGTAGGAGTGGCAAAGAGAGAAATTGAACGAGCATGAATTGTTTGTGTTGTGGAGGTGTGATCCCCCCCCCCGTCCCCTGCCCCTGTGTGAATGTAAATCCACTTCCTGTTTTGCTGGTCACCGCCCTGTCCACTCGCGCCCGAGCCCCTGGGCTCACGGCGCCGGCTTCCCCTCACGACCCCCCACCCGGTGGCCTTGCCGAGTTTGCTTTTCCTTCCGTAATTAGCCTGCCGCTCAAACGTATTTGTACATTTTAATGAAGTTGAGGGAAAAAAGTAATAATAATCCACCCCCCCACACAACCTGCATGCGAAACCTGCAGTGGAACAAAACTGCGACTGTCAGGGTTTCAGTGGGGGCAGTGTAACCCACATGCTCGCGCGGGCTAGAAGGGCAACACTGTCAATGAGCGAGGATGTTTGTGTGTCTGTCCTTCTGGGGTTTGCTGGGAGAATCCCCCCCCCCCACCACCGTGTGTGTATCATGGACACGCAGACTACACAATCACAGGTGTCATTTCTGATGCGGAAACAATGCCAGTGCCTTGGTCTAATGACAGTGCTGGGTTGTCACGGGCTGGGATCCCTGCGGCCCAGATCCGGAATGCTCCGGCTGCCGTTTACAGGTCTGTGTTTGTCTGTCTGTCAATCTGATTGCGCCGGCAGATTCCATTTTGAGATCTTGGAAGTGTCCCCTTGGTTACCAACGGCGGTAGAGGGCAAGCCGGGTACTGGCAACATTTCGGCTGTCTTGAATGTATCTGGACAAGCCGGTCACTGGGGGGGGGCAACACCTTCGCTGTTCACTCTCCAGCGGATGTAGGTACGTCTCAAAGTGCAGCGCTTTGCCTGTCCCCTTTAATTTAGGTCATGTTCCAATGAAATTTCCACAGCGTCACGCAGCTGAGAATAATTACCTCCTCACACATGACAAGGAGATCTTGGTTTGTCATCAGAGTGTTGAACACTCATGCATAAAAGTAACCTTCAAATTAAGTTTTTTATTTTATTGCAGCACAGCTGAGATTGCTATGCTATGGCAGAGGGAGTATTACAGTAAGTGAATTGAAGAGTGTTTTGGCATTTTTTTTAAGAAGATAGATAAGGTATTTTGGTAATTTGTTCAGTAAAACGAATGAAATGAAATTTGAAGCTGGATTAACAGGGTAACTCATTACCTCAGTGAGAAATCCAAACAATAGACTCGCCGAACCCAGCTGGCAGATGTGGACAAAAACAGAAGGGGTTTGGGTGGAGAAGGGTGTGAAGAAAGGGGACTTCAGAGGAAGCGGAGAGGGATCCATTTGCCTAAAGCCCAGAACCAGATCATCTCCTTGCACTGATTTGCATAGAGCCTTGATGTGGAGCAGTCGGGTCAAATGTCACGGGAGGGTCAGGTGATGCTCAGGGAGGTGTGGAATGGAAACGGCACAGCTCCTGCCTCCTGGACCATGCCAGTTCCACTGCTGTTCTTCTTCATTCTCTCCTGCTCTTCTTCATTCTCTCCTGCTCCTCTTCATTCTCTCCTGCTCTTCCCCTAGGCCAGTAAGTCTTCTGCCTCGGCACCTTTTTCTTCTGCACGTTTGCCGAAAGGGAGTGGGTCCCTATGAGGGCTGTAAAAGCCTGACGTTGCTGTGTTTTCCCTGCTGAAGCTCATAAAACTCCTCTGGAGGGCAGCCCCAGGGCTGGGGGGGGCTGTGATCAGGCAGTGAAGGGAATTAGCTTTATGCAGTACGTTCCCTCACTATTTCTCTCCCTCTAAGTGTTTTTCTTTTTTTCTGGTCTGTATCTGTAGTCTGGGAGTACTCGCTTCATTA
>JAODKC010000095.1:7344585-7356365 GCA_026777985.1 Mormyrops attenuatus | reverse complement strand
CAACCACACCACGCCCCCTCCCACCCCATGTTCCTCCGCCACCCTCCCCCCCAACATCCCGGTGATCAGCCTCGGGCACAGCAAGCCCCCCATCCCCCCCCTCCCTCTGCCCAGTCCCCAGCTGACTGCCCTGCACCCCATTCCCCCCCGGGCCCTGGGCTCCAACGACATCCGTCTGACACAGCTCACCTCCCTCTCTGCTCCGGCTCCTACTACATCCGTGCCACCCCCAGGCCCCCTGTTGCCCCCATCCTACCTGCCCGGCCACCCTTTCTTCAGCAGGTGAGGCTCCGCCCCTCCCCCATCATTCTTTCATTCCGTACTGTGACACTGTAACACATACTAGCGAGTCTGATGGTCCTTTCTCCATGACAATTCTGAAGACGGAGTCATCCGTGGGTCATGAATCCCTGAACTGATCTGGCAAAGATACCGCCTCAGTTTTATATTTATTTAGCAGATTTTGGTCCAAGGTGACATACAGATGAGGATCAGAGAGCAGGTCAGCCGAGGCTCCTGGAGCGACTGGGGTTAAGGACCTCAATCACGGGCCCGACAGTCATTTGAGTACCTTACCTGGCACAGGATTTGAAATCACAACCTCCCAGA
The DNA here is from genome assembly GCA_026777985.1 of Mormyrops attenuatus. Taxonomy (NCBI): domain Eukaryota; kingdom Metazoa; phylum Chordata; class Actinopteri; order Osteoglossiformes; family Mormyridae; genus Mormyrops; species Mormyrops attenuatus. Next base: position 7,355,756 of record JAODKC010000095.1, on the reverse strand, counting down.
CATGGGTATAGATCCCAGACATGATGAGATACACAACATCCTCATCTTTCATTATCACAGCATAAGAAATACACAAAAAGCAGCATGTGGAAATATAATTGTTCACAGTATAGTTCTTCATCTATACAATCGATGAACACTGATGATTCAGAATCAGAATCAGAATACTTTTATTATCCCAGAGGATATTGTTTAATTCGCATTCAGACCACTGGTGCTGTTCACAAAGGACTTTCTATGGATGAATCTAGATTTAGTTCTCATTCTGACGTGTCTGCTGGCTGCAGCCAGTCCCTTCCAGGCCACATGACTTAGCACAATAGCATGCCCCCCCCCTCGCTTGTACACACCTCCCTCCCACACACTGCATGTCTTCTGCATCTCCACCCCAGCTTCCCCATTCCCCATCGCCACGGCAAAGGCCGGCTTGCCTTGCTAGTAATCGTCAGTGACTTCTGAGCAGCCACAATACAGAAATTATCTCTGCTTAAAAAAACCTTTGCGGCCTAACAGATCATCGCTTCAATAGGTTCACTTCTCAGTGTACCTACTTTCTTTTTCTGGTCTTGTTTGTGATTGGTGACAGTCTGATCGCTGTACCGAGCTGCACGTTGCCACCTATATGAATAACAATAATAAAAGTTTCACCCCCGGGCAGAAAAATCTGCCAAGAGCAGTGCTTCCCAACGTGATCCTCAGGAACCCCGAGAGGGTCCGTGTTTTTGCTCCCTCCCAGCCCCCCCTGCCAGACAGTCACCAAACAGATGTGGGGAGTCTGTGGGTCCCTGAGCACCTGATTGGGAAAGCTGATGCAGGGATCAATTTCACTGAGTGGGGGACACATTAGTAGGGTTTCTGGTATGGACCTGGTACCAGGTGCGGCGGAGATGCTGACCCGGCCCCCTCTTGTTTTCCATTTCTCATCCACCGTTTCCTCCTTCTCCTCATTATGTCTCTCGCCCCCTCTTAGTGCTTACCTTGGTCCCTCAGGGAATTACGGCCTCTTTGCCAGCAGCCGCATGAAGAGGAGACCCTCCTCGCACTTTGAGCTGGGCCTCTCAGAAGGTGAGCCCTCCTGAGTGCCTCTCGGTACAGTCCTGGGCCAAAGCTAGTTCTTAGCACATGCTCTTCCCGCTTGCGACCTGTGCTGACTTGGTCCCATGTGTGTGCTGCAGGTCCCCCCCAGAAGCTGGCGCGGCGGGTCTTCACCAACAGCCGCGAGCGATGGCGGCAGCAGAATGTGAACGGCGCCTTCTCAGAGCTACGCAAGCTCATCCCCACGCACCCGCCAGACAAGAAGCTCAGCAAGAATGAGATCCTGCGACTGGCCATGAAGTACATCAACTTCCTGGTCCAGCTGCTCCATGACCAGACCACTGAGGATGGAGGGCCCCGGGAGGAGGGAGAAGAAGGAGAGGCTGTGGAGGACGAGCGTCTGAGGCGGGCCAATTCATGGGATCCGAACCCCAGCTCACAGTGTGACAGCCCCTCTGGAGGCCACCCGCTGACCAATCAGCTGGTGCCTGGCTCAGCCCTGCCCGACCGGGACTCAGAGTCCATGAGTACCCTGGTAATCTCCCCCGCCTCCAGCTGCTATGGTGACACAGACAGTGAGGAGAGCCTGGGCTCAAAGAACTCAGTAGTAAACCCCGGAGTGTGCGGGCTGGAGCAGGCCACGGAGCGGATACAGACGGTGCTCGCCAGCGACCGGCGGTGATGCCATGGTTACTTCCAGAAATGTACTGAGCGGACTGGCTGCCAAAGCACACGTCTCTCTTTCATTTTGCCATAATGACTGTGACGGCCGCATGTCTGTAAATACAGCTATTTCTTTTGTCATGGCTGCCGGCTGTTTCTTTGAGTTGTTACAATAGCCGTTACCGCCCCGTCAAGCTGAATCTGAGGTGTGATCGCCTGTGTCTCGAGTCTGAAGTGTCATTTCAGGCCAGGTCCTGACGCCTATACCGTGACAGACGTTGGCGGTGGGGGTGGCAAACTGGGAATCCTTCCACGGTCGGGATCCGAGGCTAGACGGTGACCGGGATGAGGAGAGCCCAGATCTGTGCACCAAGGGCTTTTCAGGACATTGTCACCGCTTTGTGTTAGAAACACACACACATACACGCACATATGTCTTCCTCTTCTGCGGCCGACGGGCAGACGTGACTGCCGATGTGGCAGCGGGCGGAAGCGAACGACCACGGTTCCCTGTTCCACATCCTCATCTGCCAGAGAAGAAACTTCTTTAGATTCTGTCCTGTTTAGAGAGAACGCCGGCTTGTGCCTCGTCATCCTGCACCAGTCACGTCGGAATGTTTACACCGTTATCGCAGTCACATCCACCCCGATCTGTTAGTGAAATCGCAGTTTGAATTACTTGTGAATTAGCGAGTGTGGTTTGTTACTCTCAGACTGACCGCATGCATTAAATATTCTGATCTGTTTGACAGGCCAGCCTGGAAGGCCACTGAAACCCGCCACATTTGAAGGCCAGCTTGTGGGCTTTCAGCTACCTGCCGTTCTCTCGTACCACTTCTTGCCATTACCTGATGGACACAGTTGAACATCTCATAGATGCATAAACCTCAGTTTTAAATATTTTCATTGAGCAAATTCGAGATTGGCTTGTTTTTGTATTTTTGATATATTCTTCTCACTTCAGGCAGGTAAACCTGCCTCTCAGGTATCTGGGTTTCTTTCTTTCCCAAGAATGGAACTCAAAATTCAACCCTAGCTGTAAATCACAGCACTTAGTCTGTTAATTGTTTGAATCACAGTTCTGACTGTGGAACACAAGAAGGGCTGCAGAAATTGGCCCTTTCTGGTGCATTTTTTCATGCTCCCTCAGGATACATGAATTGGGATGTAGGAATGTCTCGATTGGCATATTAGCACACTCAGCTACTTGGTTTGTGTTCTTCCAAGATTCTGTTATGATGTGCAGAAGGATGAGTCTCCATTACAATGGTGTCAGACTCTCACCACACTTGAGAGTGATTTTTAAAATGTTTTGCTCAATGACTATATAAAACCCCAAGAACACTTGATTTAATATAAAGTACATAATATAGTGTTAAAAAGTCTATATTTTAACTATTATTAAATTAAATCATTCAAGAAATGTAACATAGCCCTCTTGTGACCAGATTAGCTGTTATTAAGTAACTCTACCTTGGTTTGGTATTTTGTTTTAAAAATACTATAATTATAAAACTAACTTTGTGAGAAAAAAATGAGCGGCTTTAGGTAATTAAATATTCACAAATGTGAATTTTACATGTAAACATTAAATTATCAGTATTAAACTTTCATTTCAAATTAAATTTTTCTGCCTCCTCCCTTTTTCTGGTTAGCAGTACAGTCGTCTGCCGTTTTAGATTTTTGAAGTGTACTAGACTGCCATGTAAGATCAACTGAGCGAGTACTTGGTCATCTAGTACATTTGCAGATCTATACAGCTGGGGGCCTAGTGGTAGTGACCACAGTGTGCTGTGCCGTTGCTTGATCAGCACTTATGGTGTCTGAAATAGCACGGGCAAGATTAAACTCCTTCCTGATGATGGGGGGTGGGTGTTCAGGCTTCTAACCCCAAAACTACCAGGGAACTCGCCGCCCTACGCTTGATCCGACCTGCGTCGTGGTCGTTCATACCCTCTATCCCCGTCGTCCATCCCCGTCACTCTCACAGAAAACTTTCTGCGTCCTTCTTCCCCATTATTAAATTGTTTTACAGTTTGAGTGAAACAAAGACCACATTTTTCAAAAATAAGAGGTTAGAAACATCAATAGTTCTTTTTTTTTTAAGAAAGAAGAAAACAACATTACAATATCCCTTCGAAAAAAGGGGCACATCCTGTAGCCGGACATCGCAGACGTATCACAGCGCCGTGAGAACGGGAGGCACGGAAAGATTTGTGGCGGTTTTCACGTACATCGGGGACCTCGTCAGTTTCCCGACGCAGCTGTGCAGCAGAGCGAGGGGGTCAAGTGCAGAGGGTGTGTGTTCATGGTGATTAGGGCACTGGGGGTGGGGGTGGGGGGCTGTGAGCATCCTGGCTGTGCCCGGCCCCATCAGGTGGCCGGGAAATGCTTACAGTTAGTGCTGTCTCATTGGCAACCAATGAGTTTCCTGAAGCTCACTGGCAGTAACCGCCGTACAAATTGTGGTATGCTGGGGGGGGGGGGTGCTTTCTCCTTTCCCCTCCCAACCAAGGCCTGCACCACAGGAAAGGGAGTTTGTGTAACCCACACAAACCGGCTCCCAGGCCACGAGTGCCTCCATCACTCTCAACACAACCATCGGGTGACACTAGAGGGGCCCCACCCCAAAATGTGTCATGGGGTCGGAATGGGTGGGAAGGGGGGAGTGCTGGAGGTAACCTGACTCCATCCTGTCCGTCTCCCGTGACAGAAAATGTCAGAAATATTATAACACAATTACTGCTCTTTCTTGGGGCATCAGCGATGCAGTCACATGACTGTTCTGTCAGATGTCACATGACGATTCTGTCAGAGGTCACATGACTATGGAAGGTGGGCCAGTCAACATTTTCACACAAAACTTGTTTGTGGAAAACAGAGCAAAGCCATAACCCCGGTTGGCCTCACGGGGGGCTTCACCCTTGGAAAAAACCCCAACATCACTCTCCCTCTCAGGCCAGATAAAGGGGCCCCCAGCCTGGAAATGACAGATAAATGTAAGGGTGGGGCCTTAATCTCCACTGCACCCATGTCTATGCCGTCTTCTACGGCTCCCCTTCAGGGTTGTCGCCAGATCCCTGACCAGAGACACGAGCTGTCCTAGAAGACCCCACCTTAGAGAACATCACAGATGCAAAGGGACCCTGATACCCACACCCAATGAAAAAATGGCTGACCTTTGACCCCCGCTTCCGACCACAGTCACAGTTTAATGGAACAGTTCCGCTGAAGAAAGTTTTGTAATAAATTATTCTTTAATAATCTTTAACGTAACTCTTGTGTAACATGTGATTTAGCACCCACCCTTGAACAGGAGCCAAAATTTACCAAAGAGAGAACCAATGTATGGTGCTGGCATCGTTTGATAAATATCAGAGTCTCCATGATTACCTTTAGTGGGCCCTTTTGCAAATATTCATACTTTGGCTAGTGGTATCTACATCAAATATATTCTGTAGTAAATACACCTTGCAGAGGTTCAACACCTTTTACTGTGGCTTTGTCTACTGCCATCACGTTATTACGCAACTGCTCAAAATACATGCAAATACACAAATTCTTCCCTTATCTTTTTCTCTCACTGTGATCATTAATAATAATTGCTTATGCACTAGTGATGTGTCCAAAAATATGTTGTCACAAAATGTCCGGAGTGCTCAGCTAAGGTCACTTTAACCCCTCAAAACATTCATACACATCAATCCTCACCTTTTTTCCCCTCCCATCACTGTGTTTTCACTTTGGCACTGTACTTTCGTCTCCCCATCTCTGTGGCCACCGTGCCAACAGTCGCCCCCACTGCGCCCCCTAGTGGTCCACCCAGATATATCCCTAAGACCCCACCCAGAAGGGCCCCGCTGGCCAGCAGCTTTGGGACGCCCTTCAACACCTCTACCACCCTCTGGCACAAGGATTGAAGGAACGATGGAGATGAGGAGGAAGAGGAGACAGAGGCAGAGCTATCTGGTTGGTCCATGTGCCTCTCTGTCAGCCCCCCTTTTTGCTCGACTGCCTCCTCCTCCACCTCCTTCACAGACTGAAGAAAAGAAGAGAGCATCTGTTGGACCTCCTCCTCTGCTTCCGTCCCTCTGTGGTTGGATCCATGGCTGTAGCACCTCCCCCCACTCTCTTTCACCGCCTGCTCCACCTTCTCCAGGAGCTCGCCGACACTCCCTGGCTCCATCACGTGGTAGCGATCCCCACACTTCTCCACCAGCTGCATCAGGTCCTCGCGATGGCTGGCGATGTGCTCCTCCAGCTCGCCAATGCTGGTGTCCCCCTGCTTGCCACGTGTGAAGAGCACCATGCTGTGGCTCCTGACCGCGTCAGGGCCCAGGATTCCCTCCATGGCCCCCAGTGCCCGCAACTCGGCGGTGGCCGGCTGGTCCACTGAGACGCAGAGCAGGAAGGCGTGGGGTCCCGGGGAGGAGAGAGACAGGCCTTTGGAGAGACCCCTCTGCACATCCTCTAGAAGGTGCTCTGAGTCCAGCCAGTCAGGGGTGTGGACCACAGCTACCTGCGCGATGGAAGTGAATGTAAGTGGAAAACTCTATCAGTTCCAAAAAACGCACTAAAAATATAAAAACAGCAAAATACTGTAGAAATGCCTACAGACAATGTTTCAATTGTAGAGGGTCTACCTATGGCACGGGTGTCAAACTCCAGTCCTGGAGGGCCGGAGCCCTGCACATTTTTGAGTTTCCCCTCATTTAACACACCTGATTCAACTGTGCTAATTACCACACAGCTCTTGAGCTGAATCATTTGTGGTGGAACAGGGAAAGAACTTCCCCTGAGGACTGCAGTTTGACACCCCTGGTCTATGGGAACCATCCATCCATTTTCTGTACCCCCCTGTCCTATGTGAGGTCAGAGGGCACAGAGTCTATCCCAGAAGCTACAGTACAGGCACAAGGCAGGGAATAACCCAGGATGGGGCACCAACCCATCACGGGGCACATTCGCCATTCACACCTACAGACAACTAGGCAACTCCAGTTCACCTTAGCATGATTCTGGACTGTGGGGGAAACTTCACTGACAACATACAAACTCGACCTACGTAGAGCTGGGGCGAGGACTCAGACCTTGTGGGTGGCAACAGCACTAACCTGAGTCACTCTGACTTCAAACATTTTTCTTAAAAAATACTTTCATACATAAAAACTTGTTATGTTTCTGAGATGGTCTGAATCTGTGTATTAGTCAACTAATCAGGGCCCAGTTTTATGTGATATTTGTTGATAAGATTATGGCTGATTTGTGACTGGGGTTGTCATGTCAACAGCTGTTTACTGTTGTGTTTGGGGTAACGGCATGGCACCCAAACCTGATTCCCTGCCACAACGGCAGTTTTCCTCTCGCACTCCTGATCAGCGCCGTCCCGGGACAGGAATGCCTCCTTTCCCAAGATGCAGTTCCCCACGTCTCTCTTCCCCATGCCCCTTCGGCCGAGGATGAGGAGCCTCAGCTCTGGAATAGTGGTGGAGAGGAAGGGAGCAGGGGATGGAAAGACAACGTCTTCCACAGAGCTGGAAGGATGGGAAATTGTAGGGGGCAGCTGCTCAGAGGTGGAAGAGATACGGTGGAAAACTGGGAGGATGAGTAGCAGGTGAGAGAGAGAGGGAGGGAGAGAGAGAGAGAGAGAGAATGAGTTACATTCACAGCAAGGGTATATTGAAGTAACCGTGACATAACGTTGTCATCGGCTCCGTTATTCATATCCATTATTAGTATACAGTATAACCTTGTTCCATGCTGTGATACATAGAATTCTGCATGCATGGGAAATGATGTTTTTCCAATACGTGCAGATGAATATCACAGAAATAGGTTTAAGAATATCAGTGTTTGGTTCACTCTTAATAAAAATCATTTTGAACACAATATTTATACTTCACTGTGGTTTTTGCAGTCTGAAGGTGTACACTGTATTTCAGTTAACAGCCACTTAAAAAAAGGCAAATGATGTCTTTCTAGAAGACATATGAAAACTAGCACATAACGGCTAAATTAACAAATTTTAATAATGACAAATAGCAGGTTAAACACCAGAAATGAAAACCGCTATCAGTACTCACCGGTATTGACATAACTCGGGGCTGGTTTTTCATCCATGAGCTGGGAGAGCAGGGCGCCCTCTAGTGAAGAAAATATGCGCCGTAAGCATTATGTGTAGCGCGTAATTAATGGTTTAAAAACGAGACAAGGCGCACAGAGTATTTGATGTCACGAAGTAGACTGACCAAAGAAAAGCAGACGCCACAACATAAGAATGAAAATAACAGCCATAGGGGAAAATCTAGACAAGAAAGAGAAAGTAATACTGGGACACAAGAGACATGGATGAAGTTCTTCTGAGAATATGAAATTCGTGTTTTCTATCTGAACCTACTTAGTAGTGTGTTTTCATTTTGTCTGCTTATGACACGTATAAAATAGTTGTTTCATAATCTTCAAGAAAACCTTGAAGCAGAGCGATGCCGTCCTACCGGCAGACAGACGGAAGCTGGGTCTTCTCTCCAGCGGGCTGCTGGAGTCTGATGTCGGGCGTGGCGGCGCCGCTGCATGCAGCCCGTTGGGCAGTTGCTTCGTGGTGGCCTTCTCCTCCACCCCCCCATCTCTCTCCTCCATCCCGGTGAGGCGCGACCCGTCCCACGACTCTTTCCGATTCTGCATTTTGGGCGCCATCGGGTTTGAACTCCACGTCCTGTCCACCGGCCTCCGCTCTGCATCTACCGGGGCGGCTATGTGGTGAACGTAACAGTCCCCGTTAACTCGCACCATGTTCTCCACCTGGCGGGAGGAGAAAACGGGGCCATGAGTCCTGTGTCAGGTCATTCACCCGGCATCTGAGAAAATTACAGGAGTGGAGTGATCCGAGTGAACTGGGCAGCACTGTCCAAGTGCGGGAAATAAACAAGCCGAAGGATAAAAACAAGCCAAAACGAGGATGAAACCGGCCACAAATTCAGATAAGACATACAGCATCACAGCATACGTTGATTGCAAGGAATCCATATCATGCAGACGTGGAATCCGTACGATGTGTAGGAATCAATATGGATGCGCGGATTCAGCCGGAAACTAAATACTTGATGGACGGAATCAGGACCGGTGAAAAACCTCATTAACTAAATAGAGGAGTTCACATCTTAAACATCTATCTATCGAAACATTTTTCGTTTGTTTCAAAGCTGAGAACCGCGTTTCATCACTTGGAATCAAATGTGTGTGAATGGTAACATATGCGATAAAGTGTGGTTGATACCGGTATAACTTCCGATATTGCAAGAGACTATATATGTTGCTTATAATAACCGGATATGGGAGCACCTAATCAAGTAGCATTTAGTTCGCCAATTCTTATGAACTATCTTGCTATAAACGGGTATTTAATCCAGTGTTTCCAGAGTTTGAGTCGTGCCGGACTAATTAGCAATGTCAGATTTGTTGTGCATTATTGCCACTACTATCATAGAACCATAAGCATGAATTTCAAAGCTAATTGTGATTAAACAAAATTAGGTTGCTAGCAAATTCAGAACAAAACTTGTCCTCACTTTTTCCAGAAGGCTCCGGACCTGCCCCCTGTCCTGGGGGCTGCAGTTGTTAATGACATGGTATCGCCCCCCACACCTGTCCAGCACCTCCTTCAGGCCTGGGTCCTCCCTTGCCAGATACTCCTCCATCTTCTTCCCCATCAGGTAGTCCCCACAGGTGAAGAGCACCAGCGTGTGGCGTAGCACGCCCTGCCCAAACATCTCCTCCATCTGGCTGGGAACCCGCCCCTCCACCTCGGTGAACTGCCCCACGGGGATGAGCAGAAGGAAGGCGTGGGGCCCCGGGGCCGTCAGACTGAGGGCCTGTACCGTCTCCCGCCTGATGGTGGCCTCCACCCGGCCTCCCAACCAGTACCAGCGCGGGGTCTCCACCAGGGTCAGCCTCCGCCCTTCTGACAGGCCGTGCCTTATTTGGCAGATCCTGGAGGAAGTGTAGCCAGAGCCCTGGGGGGATGTTCCCAAGATGGTGTCTCCGGAGTGGGTCTTGCCGCAGCCTATGGTTCCCAGGAGGACCAGTCGGAGTTCTGGATAGCCAGCAGGGGGCGCCATCCCATTTTCATTCATCCTACTGAGGTGAGACAGGAGACACAGGCCAGTCAACACATATTTTAAAATGTCTCATCTACTGGCTGGAATGATGATTGACACCTTTCTTATAGCTAATGGGTGAAGAATGACACATGCTCATGCACCAGACACTACACACTCCCGGGAAACGCGTTTTAGGCAGAATGACACCTCGAGGGACCGTGCAGTTTTGTCTGCTGTGCATGGAATGTGTCTGGGTTGAGTTCATGCTGTGCTCAGAGAGTGACAAATGCACGCCTGCAGGAACAGCCAGACACCCCCCCCACCCCGTCTCGATATGTGCTGTGTCTTTTAAAACAGAAATGGCCGGGGGGGCCTAACTTATAGAGCATTATCATGAGTGCATCACTAAGAACTACCTGCAAACAATTTAATGCAAGCTGATTAAACTTCATTAAAAGCCTGAATTATGTCCTTGTTTTTTCTAAATAAAAATGTTTTTTCTTTCGGCTGGGAAAGCAACAGTGGTTTCTCATTGAGTGTCACGATGTGATATCTTCTAATCAGCTGTATTTTTGACTGTATGTATAATGTTCTGTCATCGTTCAGATTTGTTCTGCGGCCCTTGGGGAAGAGGACTGAAGAGATGAGGCCGGGCCCACGTTCCTGCAGCGAGATCAGACGGCACTGTTACTGGCTTTGGGTCAAAGAGCCGGAGTGAGTCACGAGGGGGGGGGGGAGCCTGCACTTCCAGTTCCTCAGGCCTTGATTCTTGTGGTATGACTCTTTTTTTTCTCTTTCCCAGTGTAACCATCCCAGTGTAACATACAGCTGGGACACACCTGATGTGGCCTGTTTTACAGCATTCTTTTCTGAGACACACACACACACACACACACACACACACAGCACTGCAGAAGAAGCCCTACCCCTAAATAACATCTTCAGTAGCAGTAACTTAGCCCTATGCAGACCATATACATACAGTCCAACTGGAAAATGTGGTCCGTCCAAGCCAGTCCTAAATACATCTGAAATAATACGCTCCTGTCTCCAAGGAAACCCCTAACAGTGCAGCCTGTTAAACAGGGTAGGGTGGGGGCCCAGACGCCTGGTGGCCGGGTGTCCGGTACGAGGCTTGTCCTGTCTGGGTTTTTGGAGGGCAATGTTAATGGAAGACTGCCCCCAACCTACCTGTATTGACATCAAACCCAGCGATAGTCTGGCACGATGAATTTATGTGAACAAACCACACCCTGAGCTTTCTGTCAGTACAGGAAATGTCATATCATCACTGTTTAAAATATCTGTTAAGATATAGAACCCATTAATAACGAATGAAAAGTCTTGAAAATTCATAATTTTCTTTTCTTTATATAT
>JAODKC010000095.1:7308933-7320984 GCA_026777985.1 Mormyrops attenuatus | reverse complement strand
CCAAATTCTGTCCTGGGTTTTACTAATTAATAAAAATATCACAAAACACTTAAAGGTAATGAAAACTAATTCAGCTTCAGCAATTTCATGATGCATCGACCTGTGGAGGTCGTAGCCGAGTTAGCTTAACGCCAACCCACACCTCTACATAAATAGATAGACTCTTGGGAAACGGGCGGGTCACTTCCTTTACTTTACACTTGCGGTGACAATAAATGGTACTGTAACAGCAATAATGGTCTTACAGCCCAGGTGGTGGAAAGTTATGAAGAAAGTCCACGTCGGCTTGCTCGTCCCAGGTCCTAAATTTCCAAAAATCGCATGCAGCTTCTCAACGCCAGTAGTGGAACCGAACATCACACGGCTTCCTTTCATAATAAAAGAACCTACCAATACTGTTACAACAAAAATGAACCATTACACTCCCCCCCCCCCCCCAAGAACCACATAAGGTTCGTAACCCAATTAGCGAGCATGACCTCTGCCCTTAACACAAGAAAGCAGAGCATTTATACATTTTCCACATCTCTTGATGACTAGATCCCTTATCATAACAAGCCCTCCATTTAGTCTTTGTAACAGCGACCTCTCCCTTCAGTCAGACCCTTATAGTCAACCCTAAGTCCTTTCCTCAGGCTTCGCCCTTCGCAGAGAAGATAATTTCCTTTTGATTTCCATTTGATCAACTGTCTTATCGTCTGAGAGCAAGTTTACTTCACCTACATCGTCAGTGGGGGTGGCAGTCATGTCAAGATCAATCTGGTTAAGATTTGTTGCCATGTACGCAGTCCTGCCGCCTTCCCCTGAGCTAAACCCTTCGGAAGTTCACCGACTTAGCCTACTGGCGTTTTTCCTTGGAATTGATGTTTTGGCTTGTTGCTGCTTGGCTTTTTCCACTTCCCTCTCAGGGCTGCCCCCTGGTGGAAACTGGAGAAACCACACCTGGGAGTTAGGAAGCAATACCAAGTTTTCAAAAGGAAGCCAAGTCCATTGTATGTAAACAAAATTAGTTTACAACACTGAAACAAAGATTGGAAACTTGATTGAAAAAAAATTAGGGTGAGCACATCCATAATGATCACATGTGCCACAGACAAGGCCTCTTATCAATATGATAATGTATTATTTGGAGGGTAACTATGTATCACATGTGTATCAATATTACACTTCAGGGGAACTACGCTGGTGTTGCTGGTCTTCACTGACAGGAAATCAATAAGGACACACACACACTAACAAATAAAAACGTTATTCACGGCTATTTAAAAAAAGGTTTAATTGGAAAAAAACAGTAATAGAACAAAAAATTAAAAACAAGGGAAAGAAACATGGGATTAAAAGGAAAGTTGAAACTATAACTGTCCACATGTATCCAAAGCTGGACCGCGGCTCCACGCTGATCCTTAGGACGTGCTCCTCCCCCCCCGGTCAGGGAATGAGAAAATGTCAGCAGGAGAGTGAGAATCAGTCACCCCATAATATGTAAATATATTTTCTTGCTCCTTGCTTTCCTCCTTTGTGTTGACTCACATTTATATGTGTATTAGTTTAGACTCCTTTCCGATGGGGGGAGCTGGACCGTGAGTGTTCAGTAGAGTAATAATCCCGAGCAGGAAATTTAGCAGGAAGACATTTAAACATGTGCTGCTTTTCTCTCCCAAAACAGAACTCTACCGTTGTCTTTCTTTCTTTTTTTTTGGAGTACACTGGCCTAACCTTGCAGCTAGGTTGGTTACACATTTGTTTCAAAGCTATATCACAGGATCACTCAGGATCTATATCCGACAGGGAAACCACTAAGAGGGCAGGAATTCGCAAACTCCTACAGCCAGGAGATGCAAGTATGGCAGACAAAGGTTTCATCATTGATCAGATGCTGGCTGATGCAAACCTCACAATAAAGTTCAACTTTGGTCTCATCACTCCAAATGACTTTTTTCCAGAAGTTGTGATGCTTGTCTAGGTGCTGCTTTGCATATTTTAAGCGGGCTATTCTGTGACATTGGCGCAGTAATGGCTTTCTTCTGGCAACTCAACCCTGCAGCCCATTTTTCTTCAAGTCCCTCCTTATTGTGCATCTTGAAACATCCGCACCACTTTTCTGTAGAGAAGCCTGGATGACCCCCTCAATTTCCACTTCTTTATGAGAGTTTGAACACTGCAGATTGGCATTCTCAACTCTTTGGATATCTTTTTATATCCTTTTCCTGTTTTACAAAGTTAAACAACCTTCTCTCTCAGGTTCGTTAACAGTTCTTTTGCGTTCCCCATGACTGAAATGTGTAGGTGCCTGTCAAGACCCCAAAATCTCACTGACTTTTTATACAGACACTAATTACAAGCAACCAAGTCACAGGTGTGGCCAATTACCCTTAATATCCAATTAACCGGTGTGTGTCATTTCTTGTGTATATAATCAAGCCAAAACTTCAAGGGTATGTAAACTTTTGATCAGGGCCATTTGGGTGCTTTCACTTGTCATTATGATTAAATAAAATAACATATTATATGATATAATAATGAATGGCTTCGCCCAACCACTAACTCTGACTGAAAGAGAAAATTTTGGGCATGGTCAATCATATTTCCTGAAAAATGGCCAATGTTTCACAAGTTCTGCCAGGGTATGTAAATTTATGAGCACAACTGTAAACTGAAACACCCCTTTGTGCTGTCTGAAAAAGCAGTGTGACAACGTGAGCGGCTTCCAGCAGGGCAGCTGTGATACTGCTGTGGTTTCTGTTCTACTACAGGAATCAATTATATATGAACATCCAAGGCCTCCCAAGGCTAACACAAAACCAGCTGGGCTGTTTATCTGTTACTGGTTTCATTGGGTGTACTGGTGTTCGGTTAATTACGTACCCTCCTTACATTTGTAGAACTTATAAAATAAATCACATATTCATAACCTAATAAGGAGGTTCATGTCATAGCAGCATTACACAAGTATTTAACAATATTAAAATCCTTGTACTAGAAAAATTATTGGAAAAAACACCAAAAACATTTAGAAATAATAATATCTATTTGACCATACAAACCTCCATGGATCTATGCATCAGGTCAATCTATTAGGGTGTAATGACTTTAAAAATGCACCTTAAAAAATGAACTGCAACAGTAAGTAAAAGAAGATTATTCGTGTTAAAACTGTAATGTTCTAACATTTTTGTACTGTTGCCCCATACAGTAACTGAATCCAAAAAGCTTGACTAAAAGATTTCGCTCGGGTTGCTGGAGATCAAAGCCACTTGCCCCCCGCAACAATGGAATATCGCTTCGCTCGCTGTGACTTCCTATTTCCTCAGACTACATCCCACACTAAAAAAACTCACGTTATTTGTTTGTTATGGTATTTTGCAATCAAACCTTAAGATTGACAACCTCCTGTAAAACGTTCTAACGGGACATTTACTACTTTCTCATTCAAACGCAATAGTAATGAGTTTCATTTGTGCAAACAGTCCCATTCAATCACAAAAAGCTATTCGTTTCAAGAATACGTTTGACACTTTGTCGTATTTATCCTTATTAAATATTTTTACTATTCTGTCGTCTTTGGCGGAGTGGCCTGTTGTACCGCATTATATGAAAAACCCTGAGCTGAAGTGCGATGGAGCACCCTTCGACGGCACGTACATTTTTCCATATGAAGGACAGCCAATTGCGATGTTCTTGCCACTCTAGATTTAAATGTTATGGATTCATTCATCGGTCATACAACGCGCTCCATTTAACGCCCCCCCCCCGCTATAGCCGCAGTGCATTGTGGATCGAATCGCCATTTTGGTTGTATACAACGCAAGAGCGAGCATTTGCGTCCGGCATTATCTTTGGTAAGATGGGAGACTCGTGCTGTGTGAAAGGTTGTCATACTAAGTCACATGGTAGAAAGGTGGACAACAACATGAGATTTTTTCGGTTTCCCACTTGGAAAAGAGGATATGGACAGTAAGTAGAGGAGGTAACGAAGACGAGTCGGCAGTGTTGCCAACTTAGCGACTTTGTCGCTGTATTTAGCGAGTTTTTAGACCCCTCTAGCGACTCGTTTTCAAAACAGGGACTAGCGACTTTATCTATCGTTCTTACTCTTCTCACCGTGCAGCGGGTGCTGCCGTGGGCTCCGCCAGAGTGTCCCTTTGGGGTACTTCTGCCGGTCCCAAGCCTCGATATAGGATGAGGGTTGGAATTGTGATATAAAAAACCGAATAAAGTTCACTTGTAGTTCTAAACGTATTTATGGTGTTTTTAACCACTTTCTGTCTCTCCCACGACAGTGTTCCTCTCTCCTACAGCGTCCATTACAATTAACATGCACATTGCACGTTTTGCAAACGAGGCGATGGCGTCATTTAGCGACTTTTGGGACAGCCAATAGCGACTTTTGGGACAGCCAGTAGCGACTTTCGGGACAGCCAATAGCGGCTTTTGGGACAGCCAGTGGCGACTTTTGGGACAGCCAATAGCGACTTTCCTTGCTGAGGAGTTGGGAACAGGGGCGCGAACTTTTCATCAGTGGTAGTTCGGAAAGCGAGAGAGAAGGTGCTTCTCTAGTAAGTACTTTTAAACTTTTTAAACAATGCTGTATTTAAAGTTTCAAAGTAACTGTTTCACAATGCATATTGCTGTTTAACCCCATGTTCAGACGCACTTAAAATCAACAAACATAAATGGCACACCGCTTACGGTGAAACAGCAATTCGTAATTGTGTGTGTGGTTTATAAACATGAAAACGACGCGTGGCGTGAGTGGAATGCCATGTTACAGTTGAGCTTTCAATGAATTCTGTCATGCTGATATGAGAGGAAATTAATGGGTGTTTTAGTCGTTATATACTATTCCGTACTTCATTTGCGGTATGAAGGTTACAAGGCACGGTAATGTCTTATCATTTCAGCGCAAATGCACATAAAAGTACGCATTTGCGCTGTTACAACAATGGATTGTCGCACGTACCGTTTTGAAATGAATGTCAACCCCTGTGTATACGTGTATCACCACAAGGGGGCGCCACTTCTTCCACCACTAGGTGGATGATGTCATTTAACCTGTAATTGAAATTAAATAAATATATGTAATCAAATGTGCTTCTGTATGGATAATCAATAATTCAGAAATGTTTTGATTTTTAGGTACGGGTCTGCATCATGAGCCGGAAGCCCCAGCTCTGCCCCCTGTGCCACGCCTCCCGCTTTAATCTCTCTGTCCACCTCCGTGATTTCCATAAGGTGGACAGCAAGACAGAGAGAAGGCTCCTCAATTCGGTGTCATCGGGCAGGTTTGCTGGGCGGATCAATTGCCCAGTGGCCAACTGCCCAGCCACAAGTCTTTGCCGCGTTGACCGACACTTGAGGTTGTACCACCAGCTACATGGGGATGAGCTCAAGTGGCAGGTATTTCATTCCATTCGATTTAATTGTATCTGTGCAGCAAATTTCCACAACAGTTCATTGTCTTAAGGCATTTCACATGATTATCTTTTACCCAAAACCCAGATCACGGCTGCTAAAAAGAACGCGGCACGTCAGTCGTTGCAGGAATTCAAAAGTCAACACAAGGCTAAACAGGACCAAATGAAAGACCTAGAGCGGCGTGTTGCGTACCTAGAGGAGCGACTAGCGCATTTACCCCGTCATCCATCTTCAGCTGTGTCGCAGGGATCCCACAAGCTGCTCTTCTCTGGTAATAAGAATTACAATTGCAATGTCAGGATGAAACGTATAAGAATTAACAGATGTGTATGAAATTTTTCATGTCATGTCGTTTATGTCAGTGAACACAATTGTTGCCGGTGGGATTAAACAGGTTAACTTTAATTTTCTGTTTTTTTTCCCGTTTAGATTTGGTACTGGCCAAGTATAGGGAGAGCGTGTTCCGGATCGGCGCCTCGTCAAAATGCAAGCAGAACCAAAAGCGAGATTTGGCGTATATTAAACATTTTGTTGACTTTATGTGGGACAATCCACAGTCCCCAGCAGCTGCCCATTTAAAATATCTATTAGACATGTCCAAAGTCAATACCTGGCTGTCCAATCTAAATAAAAAATTTAATGTTAGCACAATGAAAAATTTCATACTGCCTGTGACAAAATTTTGCCGCTTCTTGTTGGACGCCCAGCTCTCCTGTGTCCGGCTAGAGCGAAGACAGATTAACAGCCTCTTGCAGCATTTGAAATGCCAACTGAAAATACTGAGCAAGAGAGTGATCGTGCATAGGCGGCAGGTCAGATGCCGAAAGATGCGGAGGATGGCGATCATCCGAAGGCGACGGACAGCTGCTGTGTTTCTCTCCTCCTTAGAGGAGGAGGAGGGTGAGACACAGAAAGGCCACTCTAGCGAAGGCATGAGTGGTGCTTTCAGTGGTTGTGGCACTGGGGAAAGTCAGGCGTCCGTGGGTGAAACCAGCGGAGTGCAGGTGCTACCCCAAGCACCTGTGACAGAAGGTGACACGCTCTGTGGAGGAAAAGACAAGTTAATCACTTTAGCAAGTGAACAGTGATGGTGAGGGTAAAACAACATTTATTTCCAACAGCTGGCAGTGTCGTGATGGCTGGTGAGCTGGAGGCAGATGAGGGAAAAGAATTCACTGAGGAGGTGGAGTTCAAGTTGTATTTGGACGAGGAGGAGGAGGAGCAGGTGAAGGAGGAGGAGGAGCGGGTGAAGGAGGAGGAGGAGCGGGTGAAGAAGGAGGAGGAGCAGGTGAAGGAGGAGGAGCATGAATGTGAAGTAAGTTTCACCAGTTAATTATTTTGGGAATTGAAGCATTATAATAATTTTTGTGAACAGAAATGTATATACATGTGTGAAACTGAAAACACATCTTTTTCTTTGTCACAGTCGCCTAGTCCTCTATCAAAGTCAGTACCACGTTCTCAGGTAATGCCAAGGCATTCAATTTAAGTTTCTAAGTATGTCTGGGAAATTTTATGTCTTTGTGGTAATATGCAGTGATGAAAGAAATGTCATATTCTTTGAAATATCTCAGACACCTCTCCTTAGAAGGAAACTGACATATCACGACACCTTCAAGGACATGATGAAAGCTAAATTCCAACCATATTGGGGAAGTCCAATAAAAACAGGCGTGGTTAGTATGCTGTCAATTAATATCGCTGTTTTTTTTTTAAATTAGAAACATAAATGAATCGGAATACTGTCTTTCCAGATCCACAGAGTCCTGGCTGAGTCTCCCAGTCTTTTGCAAACGTGCAAGGACATGAGTTTGACAATTGACAATGTTAGGGGCCTGTTAAAGCAACTCCAACGGTGAGCAACCCTCCCTGAACATTTAAGATGGTAATGGTACTACTACTACTATACTGTTGTGCTTGCTGTTGCTGATGATATATGCTTGTTTTGTGCTTGTCTACATTTCAGAGAATGAAGAGGATGTCAGTCCTTCACTTGTCTTTTAACTTTCCTCATTCTATTTATTCTGTCTGCTGTGTGCAATATGTATATATATTTTTTTCATTTTAGATGTTCTCTCTTTTCATTTGGTGGGTGTTGGTTATTTTTTGTATCTCAGATTATTTCAATTTAAGAGCTCCTGCACAGTATTTGGTTAATTTAAAAGCTTGTTTTAGTTGTCAGGTCATTTGTTCTACATTAAAAAAGATGTTCGCTTTATTTGCCCGACAAATAAAAAGGTTTTTGTTTTATCAGTGTCTCAAAGTTTTTTACTTCTTATCACCTCTACCAGTCACGGTGCATGGGGCCATGGTAGGCATGCTTTTAAACTGATTGCTTGATTCAACAGAAGACCCTGATTGCAAAGTGTCAAAACGACAGAAAAAGTATGACATTTTCAGGCAACAAAATGGTTTTTCATGGCAGTTCAGCGCCACTGTAGATGGGAAACCACAGTTTAGCCTGCTTTAGTAGCATATTTTATACTTTCCAACACAGTGTTTCACCCTAGGGCCCCAAATTAGGGTTAGCAAACTGAGGTTAGGGTTAGAAAAAGTATGGCATGTTCGGGCATGAAAATGTGTTTTTATGACAGTTCTGTTGCCCCATAGGATGGGAAACCACAGCTTTAGCATGCTTTAGTAGCATATTTAATACTTTGTAACAGCCTGTCGTTTCACCGTAAGGTGCCAAATTAGGCCGCCTATCCACGTGCTGCCTTCCGCTCCTTTTCCCTACATCCCAAAGAAGCAGACGCTCAGGTCTTCCCCGTCAACACAGTGTAGCAAAATTAAACTCTTACATATTCAACATTTTAAAACTAC
This sequence comes from Mormyrops attenuatus, assembly GCA_026777985.1. Lineage (NCBI taxonomy): Eukaryota > Metazoa > Chordata > Actinopteri > Osteoglossiformes > Mormyridae > Mormyrops > Mormyrops attenuatus. The sequence goes on along the minus strand of JAODKC010000095.1, from coordinate 7,312,746 downwards.
AGTTAAGCACAGTTACGTCATGTAGACGGACGCACTCTCCTTTCCCAGGGTTGCAAGCTTTGGTCATCTGGCTGGAGTGAGATTTTCATTTCGAGAGAAATCTGCACACATGCATTTACACGTATGAAACCGTTTTAATACCTTGTAAATAGCCTGTAGGGTTTGCAAACTGCCCCAAAAGTTTCTGATTTAGCTAATTTTGGCTTTATAATGAAATAATATATATTTACCGTAAGATTTGCTTGCATCAGTCTGAAACCGTGAGTGTCACGCCAGAGGCGTGAGAGGCGGAGACCCTGCCTTCCGTGTGCGTCTGTCTGTGACTTTCGGTAGCTAGTGTTTCGGTATCGCTCAGGCTTAGGAGCCTCTTGCATTCATAATTCATTTCTTTTTCCCTTTACAGTCTACTGCCACAGAACATCATGAAACCATCCCAAAAACCCGCAACCCCTGAGTTCTTGATATTAACCGCAACTGCTTTTTTTTCTTTTTAAAAATAGCACAACTGGCCGAGAAAAGGTCGGACTGGCAAAATCTGCAGCCAAATCAGCGATTTATATTTTAACTACGGCCGAATCGTCTCGTCGCTGTTACTGTAGTGTACCAGCTTGCTCCACTTCGACACAAAAGCAACCGAACCGGAGCTTTCATGATTTCCCGCAGAACACAGAATTGCGGAACGCCTGGGTGAGATCGATAGAGGGACATAGATCCTCTCTTTGATACACTTTTAAATTAAATTCGCGGGAGTACTATTGTATGTAGCCTGCATTTTGACTGTTCGGTTGTTTGTCTGTCAAAAAGTGTCCACAGGCGGATAAAAACGAGCCCTGTACTTCACCTTTTGTCTGAAACGACTGGGGAGAAGACAAGTGTCCTCGGGAGTCCGATTTGACAGGGCTAGTGCTCACCTGGGAGCCAATGCTGCTGAAGTCATTCACACTCGGGACGATACCATGCTGATGAGGTTAATGCAGAGTATTACCCAGCAGACCATGACTACGCTTGTCGACCTCCACCTGGGAGGCACCTGCCATAGATACTTTCCGTAATTATACCAAAAGGCTCGGCTGTATGATCAGAACGCGAATGCTGTATATGTCGCGCCATTTGATGCACTGCTCGTTAGATGTGTTTACTGAGGCAAATGTATTATGTTGTGACATTTATTAGGATATTTAGCAGCTTGTCCCAATTTAGTCTTGGATGTCTGCTTAGATGCTATGATTTTGTCTTCAAATGTTTTTGTCTTCTCTGATGGGAAAATTTTGTTTCCCATCAGAGAAGGGTCTTGGGTCTTTTGGGAGTCTCTTGCCCCCTTGGCATCCAGGTTGATGTATTGGAGTTGTAGCCCGGATAAAGATTTAAAAAGCACTGAGGATTGATGGTGTAATGGATATTGACAAACCAAGCCCAAATAGGAAGCTGGTGTTTGTGGATAAACTGTTCATGTACTGTTGTCCTGTTACCGCTGGCTTTAGAGAAAGGGTCCTGGCAGACATCTTTGGGGTCAGCGCTGTGATGGTGAATAGGGTTATCATAACTTGGTCCAACTAATTATGTCCTGTTTTGTGAGCAATTATGGCGTCACATCGAAGTCAAAACTCACACGCGTAAATATGCCACTCGTGAGCGCAAAAGTGAAACTTGTGAGCACAGGACGAAGAGCTGCGTGTTGCATTCATCGTAATATCACCTTCTCTAATGTATTTTTCTCCTCCCAATGTCATGGTTGCGCTTGCGAATAGCAAAGCCCAACTGGATGTTTAAAGAATGGGTCCAAACAACAATGCCAGAGAAGTTTAGGCAATACAGTCCAGATTTGATAGTGAGCCTGGATTGTACTGAAATTAGATGTGAAAGTCTATCATCACCTACATTTCAGTCTGAAACCTTCTCATCATATGACAACCACACTACTTTCAAAGCACTGACTGGCATTGACCCTGGTGGTAACTGCATTTATAACAGAATGAAAATCAGTCACCCCATGATATGTAAATATATTTTCTTTCTCCTTGCTTTCCTCCTTTGTGTTGATTGACATTCATATGTGTATTAGTTCAGACTCCTTTCCGATGGGGGGAGCTGAACCGTGAGTGTAGCGTAGAGTAATAATCCCGAGCAGGAAATTCATCAGAATAAATCCTGCAGGGATGCACTGTCATTTATTAAAATACCTATATAATTATAGGTATTTTATACCTATAATTATACCTATTTTATAGGTACAATATTAAAATACCTATATAAATTCTTTGGGTTAAAGAAAAAACATACTAGTGAGAATAAAGAAGTGGATAAGGATGCACAGTAGTGTTTGTTATATGGTTTTATGGGACAATATTTCTATCACTTTAATTGTCAAGTTGCCATATGTATCAAAAACAACATGGACAGCAATGTTATGTATCATTTTTTTCATATTAAACGATTTTTACGTTTTTGTGTTTCTTTGGTTTAGTGACCAGTCTGAAGCTGACAAAAGAAAACATGGCTGAAATGAAAAGGTAAAACTGTATTCGCTTGCACCCACTTACGTATTTTTAAGATTTTTTTTATTTGCAGTGACATAACCTAAGGATCTAAAATGAAATATATGAAACGTATGTTATACCAAAACACCCCTCTGTACTGCCGTGTGCTGTTTGAAAAAGCAGTGTGACGACGTGAGCGGCTTCCGGCAGGGCAGCTATGATACTGCTGTGGTTTCTGTTCTACTACAGGAACCATTCATATATGAACATCCAAGGCCTCCCAAGACTAACACAAAACCAGCTGGGCTGTTTATCTGTCACTGGTGTCATTGGGTGTACTGGTGTTCGGTTAATTACGTACCCTCCTTACATTTGTAGAACTTATAAAATAAATCACATATTCAGAACCTAATAAGGAGGTTCATGTCATATCAGAGTTACACAGGTATTTAACAATATTTAAATCCTTGTACTAGAAAAATGATTGGAAAAAAACACCATTTCTATTTGACCATACATACCTCCATGCATCAGACTAATTTAATATGATGTAATGACTTAAAAAATGCACCTTAAAAATGAAATGTGCCTGTAACTATTATTCCTGTTCAAACGGTAATGTTCTGTCATGTTTTGTACTGCCGCTCCATAGTGTAACTCAATATACCGATCCAAAAAGCTTGACTTAAAGATCTTGGCTCAGGTTACTGCCCTCCAAAGCCAAGTCTCACTCAGTGCTGCCCCCTGGTGGAAATTGGAGTAACCACACCTGGGAGATAGGAAGCGATCCCAAATTTTCAAAAGGAAACCAAGTTCATTGTATGTAAACAAAATTAGTTTACAACACCAAAACAAAGATTGGAAACTTGATTGAAAAAAAATTAGGGTGAGCACATCCATAATGATCACATGTGCCACTGACAAGGCCTCTTATCAATATGATAATGTATTATTTGGAGGGTAACTATGTATCACATGTGTATCAATATTACACTTCAGGGGAACTACGCTGGTGTTGCTGGTCTTCACTGACAGGAAATCAATAAGGACACACACACACTTTAACAAATAAAAACGTTATACACGGCTATTTAAAAATATTCACTAAAATAGGTTTAATTGGAAAAAAAACAGTAATAAAACAAAAAATTAAAAAGAAAGAAACAAGGGTTTAAAAGCAAAGTTAAAACTACAACTGTCCACATGTATCCAAAGCTGGACCGCGGCTCCACGCTGATCCTTACGACGTGCTGGGGGGGGGGGGCGGGGCGGCCGGGCGCGCCGGGCGGGGGGGGGGGGGGGGGGGGGGGGGGGGGGGGGGGGGGGGGGGGGGGGG
>JAODKC010000095.1:7279082-7308833 GCA_026777985.1 Mormyrops attenuatus | reverse complement strand
AAGTTCAACATTTATCCAAAGCGGGCCCGGGGCCCCACGCTTTACCTTACGCCGGGCTGCCCCCCCCCCCCCCCCCCCCACTCTCTCTCTCTCGAGGTGTCAGGTGGGGATCCCCCATGGTCCTCACAGTCCTGGCATTACGTAGGCAATGTTGTCCAGAGTGCTGGACTGAAAGACAACAGACACAAACAGGAAGTAAAGGCTTGGACTCTCACAGGAAAGTATGAGCAAGTCAGTCTTTTACATTGTAAAGGGGGAAATTTAGACATACAGGCAGTTTTTGACTCATACAAGTAATCTGATCCACAGACCCATAAGCAAGTCAAATTTTACGCATGTCAGATTTACACCTCCATACCATTCCAGGAAACCCTTATAGCAAAACACACATAACCCAACAATTTACCAGTAATAATATGATAATGTATTATTTGGAGAACACATAATACATATTACACAAATGAAAAGATGTATGTTGCATTTTTTGTGTTAGTACTTCCATAAACTCTGCATCTTGGATATTTACTGCCTAAACTCAGATTTGGGTAAATTGAGAACTACCTGCAGATGGGAAAATGAAAAAAGACGGTGTGAGAGAGAGACAGTGGAAATCTCACCAGCACGCGCCGCGGACAGCCGTTCAGCTCTGGGACCTGGGCAGTGAGACAGGTCAGGGGACCCAGGGCACACAGGATGGAGTCCAGCAACACGGACAGGCTGCCCGACACGGCCACCATGCCCTGTGGGACACCGAGGAGGAGGACATGCGCTTAGTCCCTTCCCAGCGTTTCTGTGGCAACATCACGGCTGCAAGAAAAAACTTAGGACAGATGGAAGAACCCAGACTTGACATTAAACATGTTTCTTGCGCTCTTTTGCCGTAAAATGTCAGCAGACAAACTTGCTTGCCCCCCCCCCCCCATGACATATACTAGCCTCTGTCTCCTGTAGCCGGTGCCCAATGAGTGAGAGAGACTCTCCCAGCAACTGCAGGTGAGCAGCAGCGTCAATGGGGTCCACTTCTGGGACACGTGCAGGAGACAGGGACACACCCACGGAGGTTCGACTGGGGGACAGAACAACGGATCCCCCTCCGCTTCCTCCTGCTGTCCCCTTCAGTGGCCCTGGGGAAGAGGACAGGGGACGGGGGACAGGTGACGGCACGCTTACCCTGTGTTCTCTTTCTGAAACCATGCGGTGACATATTTCTATGACATTTCTACAGGTCAGGGAAATAGACTTCGGGTCAAAAATGCTGAACCTGTAGCAGAGGGTTGCCAATTAAACAGCTAATTTTCCACCTGTAGAAATGTTTTTAATCTCTATTTGGCTTGAACTTCCCCATTTAGCGAAATAGGCAACATTCCCCTAAAAGGCCGGCTGATGGATGATGGGTCACTGGGCCGGCGATGTGCCTGAGTGCTCATGATCACCTTTGACTTTACTGCCTTCGGACCCCGAGATCTTGCGCTTGACCGTTGTAGCTTCGGCTTTGTTCTGTTTGTGTTGCAGATACTGAGCTTTCTGTCTCCACACCTGAAGGGCAGCAGGGAGAGGCAGTCAGGAGTCTGATCAGACATTCAGTGTTTGAACTCTGTTGTACTGATTTATTTAGGATGGAAATATACTGGTCTCAACTGTAGTCGTATTAAAATTTGACAAACAAGAAGCTGAAAAATTGTCACGACAAGAGACAGTTTTGCCAGCAGTGGTCAGGCCAACACAGCAAAAAGGCCAACACAGCAAAATGACCAGCACAGCAAATTGACCAGCACAGCAAAAAGGCTTATTTCATCTTTCAAAACAACTAACCTGTTTGTCTTTTTCAGGCAATTGTTTCCACACCTCTGCAAGTTTTTTACTCAACTCCCCAAAAACTGTAATAAAATAAAACAAAACACAAACAAAAAAAATTGTAAAACAAATTGTTTATATAAATCAGAACATTAACTGTATTAAAAACTTTTATGAATTCCATGAACTGTATTCTATTACTGCCAATCTCCAGTGTTGTCAACACTTCATCCGACAGCAAAACAAACAAAATTAGACCTGCATATTTCATATATACATCTGTTGTCTTTTTCCCAAACAACACATGGTATCTTTCTGTTCTCTGCATGGTTCATTGTTTTGTCTGATATGCAATTTATGGGGGTTCTACAGAGAGCGACGGTGAAGGTCATGGTGACAGTAGCCAGGAAGCAGTATGAGGGGCACAGACCTAGTCCTGGCTGCTCAGCATTGATGTTGACCCTGTACTCCTTACAGAACACCTGGTATGCAGTCATGTTTTTCTTCTTGGGCTGCCAAAACAAAACACCACCTTGATATGGAGGACAGACGGCGACGCGCATACAATTCCACTTTCAATTTCAATTCCACAATTCCAAACTTTCGGCCGCATTTCTGACCTTGTCTTTTTCCCTCTCCATCTTTTCCTTATCTTTATCCTCCTTTTTCTTCTTCTTCTCGCTCTGTGATTCATTACTGTGGTGGTGAGAGGAGACCGGAGAAGCCATCGCATAAAGACCGACTCCCGTGCTGTGATTGGCCGACCCATGGGAATGGGCGTGGCTTCGAGAAACTTCCCCAGATGACAGGAGGAGAGACGTTCCTGTACAGGAAACAGGAGCAGGGTTTATTATTTTGCATACACACTTCAATAACACCTGAGCAAACAAAACACAGAACGAGTCGTGCCGGTCCACACAACACTTAGCATCTCACCTGGCAAACCTTTTTTACTGCCTGCTCGATTGTGCTTTTTTTCTCTTCCACTCTTGTCCTTCTCCCTATCCCTCTCTTTCTCCTTCTTCTTCTTGCTTTTTTTGCTCTTCTTCTTCTTTTTGGTTAGCTGAGTATATGAGTCATCTATCACCAGCTCGCCCGCCTCCAATTCACCGCCTGAAGAAGAGGTTTCTCCACCCATCAAGCCAAGGGCTCCACCATAGTGCCCTGATAGGTTAATGCAGACCTCGATGACTTTAATATTGTAACAGAACAATTCACATGATGCTAAAATAACCAAGTAACACAGTCTAAAACTAAACATGATTTACAAAAGGTGGAACATTTCACCCAAACAGGGACCAAGCAGAAAATGAATATCTGATACCCAAGATTAGAAGTAAACACTCTGTCCAAGGTCAAATTGAATTCAGTAAAAATGCTATGTCTGAACATTAAAACACGATGTTGATAGATTTTGAAGAATAGCCTGCACATGAAAATGAGTCTGAAAAGGGGGAGATTCAACTTTTTCAAGTCAGTCATAACCCAATATGCTTTAGTTTAGTAGAATTTGAACTTATATAAATAAATACAAAGTAATTGTGTGGAGGTGGTGTGGGAGGTGGGTGTCTGTGAAGAGCACGCTCACCTTCCAGCTCCACTTCCTCCCCCACCACAGGAAGTGGATCCCTGCTCTGCTGCCTCTTCTTGGGGGACTTGGACAGTAGCATCCTATCTCTGTCCTTCTCCTTCTTCGAGCTCCCTTTCTTGGCACTGGAGGAGGCTGAGGAGGATGAGGAAGAGTGTGGCGGGAACGGGAATCCCTCAGATGTGCCTCCTTCGCCCTTCTCCTTCGGTGAAAGGATGAGCTTCATCTTCAGGCCCTCCGCCTCCCTGAGGGTCAGGGGCTCGCCCCCCCCCGCGCTGCTGTTGCTGCTCTTGCCAGCCCCGCTTAGATACAGTGTTGATTTAGAGGAGTGCTTTTTGGAGGAGGATGACGACGATGAGAATGGGCGGGAGTGGGAAGAAGAGTGGCTCTTGCTGATTCCATGCCCTACCTCGCGCCTCCGCTCCTTGGAGGAGGAATGAGAGGACGATGGGGGGTAGGAAGGCTTCTTGTGCAGGTGCGGGTTGGGCTCGGAGCCCGTGGCCATCGGGGAGGTGATGGCCTGCAGGAGCCCCATGGCAGTGTCTGTGGAGTGAGGGGGGTGGGAGGAGGACAGAGACAGGGAGCCGTCGGAGGGCTTGCGTTTCTTTTTGTGCACTGGGAGGCCAGATCCTTGGAGGTCTGCAGAAGATGTTTCAGAACATCAGGGAGCAGAAAAACAAAAATATATACCAGGGACCCTTGGGCCAAATAAATCTCAGTCAATTTAATTCCCATCACCAGATGTGCCATGTCCCTCCCCCTTGTGTAGCAGCCTAAAAGCAGCCCCTCACCTCTGTAAAAGAAGTCTTCATCAAAGTGCTTTTTCTTCTTCTTGTGAGATTCTCCCCCCAGTAAAAACAGTTCAGAGTCCTGAGAGGAGAAACGATGGTAAAATACAACTGATATACACATTAAATGTATTTTAAACTTTAAATTCCGATACGTTTGAATATATCAGCCCAAGCAGGTAAACAGTGCATGGCTGTGACAAGGCTGTAGTACAATGGCAAAATTATGGAAAGGGAAAAAATTAACATATGGGAAATACTCAGAGCACAGACACAATGGGAAAAAAACAAGCAGAAAACAAAGGAAAAACTCACACCATTTACCTTGGGCCGTTTCTTGGCGGACTTGCGCACCTGAGCTGCAATCTCTTCCTCCTCTCGGAGCAGGTCTTTGTAAGATCTCCTCTTCTCTCTCTGACTACGTCCTGCTACCAGACCCACATCCCCCTCCATACCTGACACCTCTGACAAAGAAAGGAGGGAGGGTAATAGCAATGTCATAACTGTCTTTAAGCATGAAGCCTTTTTAATTAAACCAGAAGGCAGGAAGCATGTCACTGAACGCAGATCCCTTACCGATCAAGCCTTTCTTCTTTATCTCCTCAAATGCCATGATCCCATTCAAAGCGGCATCCGGGCAGTCTCTACCTCACTAACTCGGCAGAGGAAACAGTAGTAGACCTTATTAGCTTATAAGTTAGGTAACAACGAAGTTATACAAAAAAACCATAATATTCTTTCATTACCAACACGACTATCATATACACCGTTGAATTATACTGGGCCATTTGCATAACAAATTACGTTACCGGAATATAAACAGTATTTCAACAAACAGATTTCAGAACATTCTTGTTTTCAGAAATTCTCGCATACTCGGGTGCAAATTTATTTCCAACTACACACCGTAAACTGCGATTAACACAAACAAGCTCGGGGACAGACATTATAATGCCGTTAGCAAAATAGATGTAAGCGGTATCTTGCGCTTTGACGTTATCCGAGTAATCAATGGCTCGAAACTGTCAAACGCCCAGCTGATCATAGGGTTCATGTCTGTCATGTAAGCCATGCGACCGAGATCAGCCTCTCTCTCTGCATAGCTGCACGTATTTTACTCCCGTTAGGATATAGTATCGAGATTTACAGCAACACCCGATTAAGCGAAAGAAGATAAATAAACGAAAGCGGTGGCGGATTTAATTGAGTTTATACCTTTTCCCGCCTACGTTTTGAACACAAACACACCCCCTTTCGCCCGGTCGGTCCTTCCCGACTCGGCCGCCTCGAACCGGAAGTGTCACCTACCCGGGCAAGACCGACCACTCGAGCCCGCTCGGCTCCGCGCGGAGTAGGCCTACGCGGGGCTCGAGTAAATCAAACCCGGGGCTTCTCGGCTAGTGCTCCGTTTTACATCCTGTGCGTGGCTCCGGGCCGCGCCGAAGCCAGCGGCGGCCAGAAACGAGGAATGCGAAGGTTCATATTAAATAAAGCTAATACCTTAGCAGCGTTCCAGTTTACGCGCCGGCAGCCGCCATCTTTGTATTCATCGGTAAACAAATGGCTGCGCGTGGAGACGGAGGGAGGGAGCGCGATGCCCTGGGAGGGGTTCGGCCAGCCTCACCAGCACTGCTCGTTGGATTTAATGTTATTTTAATATAAATTCCTGCGTTTATAACAAAAAAGTCATGCTTTGCACTCGTAATTTGTGTCTTAGTTGCAGTTTGCATTGTTCATTGGACCAGTCCTAATCTTAAACAAAAAGTTGTTGTAAAGTGATGTTAAGGTGTGTATCAAGTAATATATGGATGTTTCCTAAAGCATATTTTGTTAGACTTGTGCACAGACATATTTCCAAGAGGCTCTGGCTGCAGATCTCCTCTCTGGGTACATCTCCTCTGCCAGTACATCTCATCTGAGGGAAAGGAAATGACGTAACGTTTTTAAAAACATTAAAATAACAAATCATGATTTTGTTCAGTCTGGTCAGTCACAAGACAATCATTCTTGGGTAATACAAATTGTCAAACATTGAATCTAGTACCATATAAAATTAGCACATTACATTTATTTACATTTATTAACATCCTACAGACATGAAATGATTCTTACATGCAACTAGTATTCTAGACTCCATGGAGGTTACTGTGAATAAATTTCAAAATAACTTTTTGGGGCAGTTTTGCGGACAAGGATTAAGCCGTCTTAGACTAGCTTTGCTTTTCAGTGGTAAATCTCTATTGGTATTCAAATTTACGTCATTTCCTTTCCCTCAGAGGAGATGTACTGACAGAGGAGATGTACCCACAGAGGAGGTCTGCAGCCAGACCCTTCTCCATATTTCCCGTCCATGTAAGCTGTACCTCAGGCAATCTCCCTGGCCTGTAGTAATCAAGCTCTTGCACTCCCCCTGCAGGAGAAAAGTCGTAGTGCATTTTCCGCTTATTTTCTGCGGTTATCCACCAGACCGACATAAACAATCGGTTAGGGTTCACATTAATCATTCTAATAAAGTGACTCGGCCTAAATCTCATTTTGTAACAAGATGGCTAGCAATTTTAATAAAGCTATTTCCTAAAAATATATCTACACACACGTAGCTAGGTACAGGTCAGTGGTACATCAATTTTCTCATGGAAGTTGAAACAACATAAGGCCATATTATTGAACTATGAAAAAATATAAATAAATAAGTAAATAACTTTAAAAAACCTATGTTACTTTAAGCGTACTGCCAATTTACATACAAGTATACATGAATTTCTGAACTCCAAAGTTTAATTTCCCTTTTTCATATCCGTATCAGTATCTCACAACTGAAAAGCAAAAAGGCAAATTTACCTTGGAAGAACCAGATAAAAACAACTCTCTTTACCCATGATTGACATTTAATATTGCGTAAACTAGAAAACAGCTGATATAAATAACCATGTTTGTCAAACTGTCATGACTAGGGCTCAGCATTTGGACAAAAACACATGTATTGGCTTTCACATACTGTACTCTGCCTGAAACAGGGCACCCAAACCTGGACCCTCCATCCATAATGCCAGGTCTTCCACCCAATGGCCCCCAAGTCCTTAAGACAGCTCACTGCAGGAAATGGGTAACCAAGTGGACTTGGGGCTGCTGCCTGCTTGGATGGCTCTCAGATGAGGTGCACAAAAAACAGACAAATGCAGAGGACTGGAAAACCACGAACCAGGAAACCAGAAGTGGGGCTGAAAGACAAATGCAGGATATACTAGTGTCAAACCTAAGAACAAATCCTGCACTCCAGATGTGGGACTGCAGGTAATGAGGACCTTGATCCGACAAACAAGACAGCATCTATCAGAAGACTTTATTAATCGCGGAGTAAATTGCTCAAACATATGAAAAGCTTTTATTCTCTGACCGGGAATCGAACCCGGGCCGCGGCGGTGAGAGCGCCGAATCCTAACCACTAGACCACCAGGGAAGCTGTAGAACCTAAAAACAGTAGACAAGATACTAGCCAACAAGAGCCATGGACGGTTATAAAAACAGAGACTTGGGACCCAAAACCACTAGTTAGGGATGATTCTGGCAACGATGAAAAAACCCCAAAAGACACACTATGCGATCTCATACTGCGTTACTGCCCGAGACGAACCAAACACAGAAAAAGCGGTAGATCTCAAAGGAAATCTAATGTGTGCGACAAGATGAAAGAAAAAGCTTCGAAAACAAGGACGAAATGATTCAGTCCATTTGATACGTCCCTTCCGGTACAGCTACAGTAAAGATTTTTGTTTTCCAACCTATTAGAGCAATAACGTTGTGTTCCTACAAAAAAGGGGTTACATTTACTCGTGTATTTTTCCGTTTTAACATTACGAATTGATGGTAAAAACAATTAGTTAGGAATCAGTTGCTTGTTAAAAATTTGGACTGCGCCTTTCCGGTAATGCAAACTTAATGTCACAGTTCCAATAAAAGAGAAAAAAAGTATTGGTAAACAATCGTGAGAGAAAATCTCGATCCAAATTCTGAGTGGGGGAAAAATATCCTGACTCATATTTTATCCCGAATCGTGCAGCCACGCCAGTAAGCAATAATCACTGCCCTGTTTAAATGAGATTGAGAGATAGTTGCCACTGGCTCAGAGCAAGATCACAGGGCTGGCTTCACACCCGATTAAGCAAAAAAAAGCGGGTGTGACAGAATACATCATTTTAACGAAAACATAATTTGTGACTGCCTCTGGCGGTTTTTTGTAAACCTAATATAGACACTTTTTTGCAAGGAAAAAGGAGAAGTTTTCCATGTGCTTATATATCTGTGATATCGTTGCTTTTACAGTCTAGCTTCATGGAAATAGTGAACGGTGGTTTATTTCACATGTGTTGTTAAACCGCAAAATCTGTATCGTACGGGCCTGTATCCGGCAGCTCTTTGTTAGAAAAAGACGTATTTCAAATCATGCAGATCAACACAGAAACTAACAATTTGTTCTAAATTAAGTATTAAATTAACGTGTAACAATAAACCTACCTTAAATAAATATAAACAAAACCGTCTCTTTTTAAATAGCAAACTAACTTGATGGCAAGTCGTAGATTCAATAGGCCTATGACTGTAGATATTGGCTTTCAAATACAATATTTAGGTAAAGTGAAGTATAAATGACAGAGAAAGACAAGCTTGTTAGATCAATGCAGCTACCAGCCCGAACGCGGCTTTGTTTCTCTGGAAGCGCGACGGCCCGCCTCCTTCCCCTGCTGCCGCGAACTTTTGCCGAGTCACGGTTTCACCCCCCCCCCCATGCCTTCAGCTCCCTCCCTTAATGCTGCGTCATGGTAGAGATTTAAAGTCACAGACCTTTTTTTAAATCTCGGTGAATCTCGACACCAGACAAAACTGCCCTGCGGACACTTAATCAGCCTGTAAGCTGTGTAAAGTACTTTTATGCTTTCTACAGCTAAATGATATTCATTTTGCATTAGTTACTTTTAAATGCAATTGCCAAACTTCTAATCACTAATTTCAGAAAACAAAGGCAACAATGCAGTTTATTTGGTCATTTTAACAGTCGTGTGAACTCTCTTTATAAGCAATTTGATGAGTTAACTTCCCGATTCCGCAGTTTAAAACGACCAGACACTAAACCCAAACAGAAATGGAACTACTGTGTAGCAGCACAGAAAAGGGAAAACACACCCATGTGATTCGTGTGACCGGTCTCTTTGCTGAGTCACGGTTTCATCACACTGCCTGCCCCCCCCCCGTCCTCTGGCTGCAGAAATGTGCGCCGTCACGGTTTGGTCGGTCTCTGCCTTCTTTTTCCTTTCTGCGGCGTATTATGGCACTGTTGAGTCAACAGTCTCACTTCCTTTTATTACAAAGGGGGAAGGAGGGGGAGGAGGGTTTACGCTGGATATAAAAGAAGACTGTAACAGCGAGTAACACAGTCGACTCAAAAGTTCAGTAGGACTGCCGAGAGGAGCTCAGAAGAGCCTGCCAAAGAAATCTATACATATAAACACAGAAAAGACAAAGAAGCTGACCGCAGGTAAGAAGATATAAGAAAAATAGCCTACTAGAAATGTAATGATTACGTTTTGGTATTTGTTTGTATTTTTGAATGCCACCGTTATTAAAATATACTGTAATTTTACTAAAACTTTATAAACTTTAATTGTTCAGCGCACTATCAAAAACGTTGATTTATTAACAGAGATGGACAGTGGTGGCAAGAGACAGACCGAAACGGCCCAGAGCACAGAAAGGTATTTCGTTCAAAACTTTTCCACAGCTGTTAATCTTATTTTTATAATCTTTTCTCCTCGCTAAATTCATGTGCAGTGATTTAATTTCCTTTTTCTCAACGGTTTTGCGGGCGTTCCCGCAAAAAACTCCGCACTTTGGTGTTAAAAATGCATTATCCACCACACGGGATGCGCATTAGTGTTCTTGTTCTGCTTCTCGCCGCTGTAAATTTGCCGGATCCCCATCTCTTTGTTTATATTGTAGCCGGTCTCTCGCAGCGCCGCGCTGATTCTCCCGTGACACCTGGCCATCAATGTGTCCCTTTGTGTTGATGTGTCTCTATCTATCCCTCTCCCCAGCGATCTGTCAGAGCAAATAAAGACCACGACAAAAGAGAGCCACGTCAGAGCGGAGAACACGCAGCTTATGCAGAGCTTTCAGAAGGGCCAAATAACTCTGCCACAGTATAAGGTAATAATTAGATATCTTAAGTAAATAATTATGCTTCACTAAGCACACAGTACTGTGCAATGCCACGTAAACCTCACACAGTCACATTAAGCTACTTATCTGACAATCCAAAGCAAATTTTAAAGTGTTTTTATGTAGCTGTTAATGTCAAATTCTGTATTCAAGGACACTATAGGAAGGTCACTCCAGGGACTCAAACCTGCAACTTTTAAGGTTACAAATATGTATCCTTAACTAATAAACGTCCCATTTCCTTTCACAAATGTCACATTTACACACATTCGCATATGACTGTAATGAAAATAATCATTTTTCCGCGGTTACTTCTGATCAGACACATCGATGTCCTGTCACTCCATGTATGGTCAGTTACGTCTAGCGTGTTTAATGCATATTAACCTCTCTCTCTCTCCACAGCTCCTCCTGTTCTCGCTGTATGAGATCTATTACGCTCTGGAAGAGGAACTGGACAGAAATGCCTCCCATCCAAGTGTGGCACCAGTATACTTTCCCCAAGAACTGGCCCGACTTGAGTCACTGAAGAAGGACCTCGCGCACTTTTATGGACAAAACTGGAGGGAGAGAGTTATTGTCCCTGCAGCTACACAGAGATACACACAGAGGCTGAGACAGGTACTGCCTCTATTCTAGTTTAATTTACTTTAAGATTGTTTGTTTGTTTGTTAATGTTGTACTTGTTTCAGAAGGTTTTGTCCACATTTTCATACTTGGTATCTTTCCCTCTTGTTCACAGGTGGGCAAAGAAAATCCAGAATATCTAGTGGCCCATGCCTACACCCGTTACCTTGGAGACCTGTCAGGGGGACAGGTCCTGGGACGCATTACCCAGAAGTCCCTGGGGCTGAAGAATGGGGAGGGTCTGTCCTTCTTCTCTTTCCCTGGGGTGAGCAGCCCAAATCGCTTCAAGCAGCTGTACAGAAGCAGGATGAACAGCATCGAGCTGACGGAGGAGGAGAGGAAGGGCCTGCTGGAGGAGGCGGTCAGAGCTTTCCAGCTCAACATTGAGGTAAGGGAAAGGCTGTGGGAGTGGGGGGGGGGGGGGACCTGAAAGCGATGGGCAAGATCAGGGAGCACAACAAGTATGAGGATGCAAACATTTAATGGGTAGAAAATACTTCAGTTTAAGACTTGAATAGCAGTTTCACTGCCAGGAAAAAGAACAGTGCAATACAGTTTTGTTCCCCAAGGTACAAACAAAATTAATATCCCCAATGGTATAAAAATGGTCCACAGTATGCATTTCTGTACCTAGAATTAGACTAAAAGGTACATTATTTACCTGCAGCTAGGGTACAACTGGCAGACCCTTGACGGTACAGCCCCAGTGGCAAGTAATTGTACCCTGAAGGGTAAAAGTTGGTACTTTTTTTTTCTGACAGTGTATGAGAAAGAGCGGGAACAGGAGAAAAAGAGGAAGAGAGAGGCATTAAGTGGGAAGCAGCCACAGAAAACACAAGTGTACTTTTCATTGTAATGGGAACTGCAATGGATAGAGGTCACTTGTTCACTGTGCTGTGAAAAGCAGTGTCACATCGCGTCTGTGCAGCGTTTGCTGGGGTCCTGTTGATGAGCGTAGCTCTAATCCCCTGTATAATTTCTTGGCAGGTGTTTGATGACCTCCTGAAGATGCAGACTGCTGTAGAGTCCGAAGCAGGCGTGCGGCGGAGACACGGAGTTCAAAATAACAACACGGCTCTAGGTAAGGAAGGCAAACACAGATCCGTCCAGTGCCAAGCAGCATAGGGGGGACCTCACTTTCTGATTGGACGCTCAGCACGGCGTTGGCTTCAGCAGACACTCAAGCACAAGTCATGCATTGTGTGGTGTCACACAAAGCAGTTTGACACATTTGTGATGCCAACACAAGCCATCCATGCAAAACTATCTTTTTTTTTTTCTCCTTACCCGTGCGACAGCACTGAAGTGTGCCCGATTAGTTTTGTGTTGACATGATATTGACTCGCTTTCCTAATGTTTTTTTGCATACAGAGACGGACAAAAACCATCCTAAAGAAGATGTTCAGATCAGTGGCAGGTAATGACCCCCATTTTCGGTTCCCTCGTGCAAGTCTACAGCATACATGTGCTTACATGGAAAAAGCTTGTATATTAGCCCTTATTTTGAATGAATGAACGGATGAATGAACAAATGAAACCTCATTGTCCTTATACATTCGGTACAGTGAAACATTGTTTCGCTACTTTCTGGACATTAAAAAGTACTAACACAGACCACAAAAACCAGGACCCCATATTAGATATCTTGTTCTGCCACCTTATGGCTGGTATCACTGTAGAGATCCAATACTGTGGTGTCTACTGTGCTTTCAGGTTCTCCAAAACTAATGTCCCTCTTTTTCTCCCCAGCGATTTGTCGGAGCAGATCAAGGCTGCGACAAAGGACAGCCACGTCAGGGCGGAGAACACCGAACTCATGCTGAGCTTCCAGAGGGGGCAGATAACCCTACCACAGTATAAGGTAACATTGATCTCCATCTGCATGTACTCTATACCACAAACACACTCTGCTTTGGTCTCTTCTATCACATTCATTGATTCGTATTTCTATGTTTCACATTTCCATCACTTGAGCTTTCTTCCGTCCAAATCCATAAGTACTTATTCTCCAAATGATAATAATGACCTACTTATAAATGTAGCTGTTCGATTCATCTGACTTTAGTAATTTGGTGTTCATTTTTTGGTAGCTTGTTCAAGATAGTGAGGGTAAATGGTATATAGAGTCAGTTACTTCCACCGTGTAGGATGTATATTAACTTCTCTCTCTCTCTCTCTCTCCAAAGCTCCTCCTGTTCTCGCTGTATGAGATCTACAACACTCTGGAAGAGGAACTGGACAGAAATGCCTCCCATCCAAGTGTGGCACCAGTATACTTTCCCCAAGAACTGGCCCGACTTGAGTCACTGAAGAAGGACCTCGCGCACTTTTATGGACAAAACTGGAGGGAGAGAGTTATTGTCCCTGCAGCTACACAGAGATACACACAGAGGCTGAGACAGGTACTGCCTCTATTCTAGTTTAATTTACTTTAAGATTGTTTGTTTGTTTGTTAATGTTGTACTTGTTTCAGAAGGTTTTGTCCACATTTTCATACTTGGTATCTTTCCCTCTTGTTCACAGGTGGGCAAAGAAAATCCAGAATATCTAGTGGCCCATGCCTACACCCGTTACCTTGGAGACCTGTCAGGGGGACAGGTCCTGGGACGCATTACCCAGAAGTCCCTGGGGCTGAAGAATGGGGAGGGTCTGTCCTTCTTCTCTTTCCCTGGGGTGAGCAGCCCAAATCGCTTCAAGCAGCTGTACAGAAGCAGGATGAACAGCATCGAGCTGACGGAGGAGGAGAGGAAGGGCCTGCTGGATGAGGCAGTCAGCGCTTTCCAGCTCAACGTCGAGGTGAGAGGAAGGCTGTGGGAGTGAGGGGGAGGCACACTATAGTTTCTGTGTTCTACAAGTGCTGTTTTGAATCGGATGTGTTGTCGTTCTATCGAGAGAAACACAGTACAGTAGAGTTGGGTGCAATTACCATTTTGTACTCTTAGGTTTTTGAAGATCTACAGAAGATACTGAGCTTTACCGAGAGCAGACCTGACGTGAGCCACAGACAATCTACTCTCGACACATGGGGTAAGACTTCCAGCCGAAAGACGTCCCACCCAACCCACGTCACAGTTATTGTGAGCCTGACTTTATGAACACGAGTCCCACATGGCTCCATTTTTGTACCCTTGAGTAATGAAAATCATTACAAAAAAAATTAGTCTACCTTTGACTGTGGTTATATGCTTTTAAACCATTACTTGTGGTCACCAAGCCACACCCCTGATATAACTGTGTACAGAAACTATAAAAACATGAAGCAGTAATCATCATTTTTTGTTTCCCATTTGCAGGAGGTAACCTGCTGACACAAACACGACCCCCAACCTCACTCGTCCCTTCTTCCCTTCTTCGGTTAATCCTGGGCATCTGCGTTGCCTTAGCAACAGTGGGACTCGGAATATACAAATTTTGATACATTTCTTTTTTTTTTTTATTGAACCTGTGGCGAAACATAAAGAAACTGAGTAACAGGCACTTAAAGCTGGTGATCCATAGCTGCTTCTCAAACGTTGCTTAAAATAATAATAATGCATTTAGACATTTCCTGTAAGTACTTGGCTGTACAGTATTGCTCGTCTCTTCTGGGATTGTTCCGGTTTGAGATGTAGCGTCTTAATGATGACCCAGCACTTTTAGTGTAATATGTAGCTCCAGTATGCAAATAACTCAATTGGAGGGTGTGTGTGTGTGTTTGGTTGGAGGCTGGAATCACCTATGCAGTTTAATCAATGCATTTAAAACAGACTTACTGTAAAAAAAAAAAAAAGATCAGAATTCATTATTTCTAAAAAATGATTTGTGAAAGATAACTGCTAGATTTCATGCATTTGTTTGTTTTTAATATTGTGTAATTTTTAACATTGTGTGTCAGATTTAAGTAACTTTATATTTTCTAATAAAATTATTCCATTATGCGTGAGAAACAATTTCCCATGATTACAGCACCAAATCAAGCTTTAGTATCACAGCGGTATTCATTCATCTCCCCTTTCCCATGATGGTTGGCTGACATACTGGCACGTTGCTTAGCTCTATGGGCCAAAAGAACACATGATCCCAGCCATCCGGAATATGCCGCGGCGTGGTCCTCCCTAAATCACAGCTCATCCTCAGTCTGGGACCTGGCTTATTACCATTAACAAATACTAAACATAAAAATATAACAACATTTTCATAAACTGCTTCCAAAACTGAAATAAAACAAATGTGAAATACTTTGTTACGTTTTTAAAATATTATTTAGCTAGAGTAATGATTTCTTTAATTACCATTAATAATACCTGGCATGCCTTTTGGCCTGCGGACATTGGTACATAATGAGCACTTTGTATTTCAGTCTATCCCTAAAGTAATTTTAAGGAAGGAATATTAAACTTAAACTGAACTACATGAAAACTAAAAAGAAAGCCTTAATTAAAAACTAATCACAGTGCATAAAAGCCACACTGGAAACTAAAATAAAACTAAACTGGATTGCAAATGACAATTGAAAATAATATAAAAACTAAAAACTACTGGCTGGGTCCTTTTCAGTGACCTTGTTTGGGCCCTTCCCTTTGAGCAAAGAAACACTTCTTTGTCTTGGATACTGATACACATCTCAGGGAAGAAACACACCTGATTAGCGGAGTGCACTTAATACCTGTACACGCACTGACACATCTACATTTAATAAAAGGTAAAATCGCCCCGCCAGGCACCCGTAGCCTCCAGGATAGGCTCCGGACCCCCGCAACACTGAAGCTTCAAAATATCGATGGATGGAAAACGTACAATTGCTGAAAACCCTAATTATTAAAGTAAGGATGTTTTGACTGGGTATTTATACAAGTTAACCACACACATGTGATAGTTTTACAATGTCTGGATATAATAGACGTACTGTGAGGTGGGGTTACCGTAATGCACCCCGCCTAACCATGACCGAATACCTCAAATCTAACTCGTGCACTCGGAAGCACCCATCTGACACCATTTCAAAAAGAGGCCAGCAAAACGTACGTAGACAAATTAACATCCTATGTTCCCCATTGTAAACCCCGAATGGCACAGACGTCACCCTACAAATCTGTGTACCTCTAACAGGGTAGGGTTTAAAGTCCAGGGCACTTGGGCGTCCCTGATTGCTGACAGTGACGGTAAAGGAATTTGGGCAAATAAACACAGTCACACAAGCCAGATGGGGCCACATTCATGTTGTAAACTGATATGCGATCTCTGCAGGGCAAATCGGGTGGCGTTGGGCTTCCGGACATTTCTCATCCTGGGGTTCAGAATAGTGGTGACTGGCCTGGGTATCTACCCAAAGCGTTTGACAGGAAATGGAGGAATGTGACGGGACACTTTTCACCATACTTTTATGTATTAACTTCAGAAGTGTAATATAAATGGACTGATCACCAAATTTAATGTTGAATGATATACTAACGTTATGCCTTTCTATTGATTTACGGCCAAAACAGCCGGTAACAATTTACTTGAGGGGGCACAAATAATGTAGTAGTATACACTTAATGTATTAATTAACCAGAAAATAAGTGCTAGTTACGTACTTATACCATGTTTGTTAATCATTAATCAGGACGGTTCATGATTTGTGCTTGACTAGTAATTGAGTTACCAAGTTACTTGTGCTCCTCAAGTGTTCTCGATCAGCCTTATTTACCTTTTGCCTTGTTTCTCAGCAATCACTATAGCAATATGTCAAAATATCATTGATGCGTTCAAAAACAACATAAAACTGTTACTAATCATGTAAAAATTATGTCGTTCGCGATTATAATACGATACAGTAAATGAGCCGTCTATAAAATCCGCTTTTAATCTATGCTATCCTTATTGAACATGGGCAGATCGACTAGCGTGGAAAATCCTCGCCAACAAATGAGCAATAACTTACAAAAAATGTAATTTTCTTGATTTTACTCCGTCTCACGTTGCAGTACTTATCCTATCTAAGATGTTGGTAACCAAGTGCATCCTTTCGCCAAGGGAAAAGGTTAAATGACAAGAACAAAATATTTAACTAAGTAACCTTTAACGATTTGAAATAAGGCACCAACCTAAGACAAATATATATGTTTAGTTTTTATTGGGACCCGCAGCACTCAATTCGAAGGCGCGTCTTTAACGGACAGTACCTAATTATGCGCTTTTGTCGACCTCTAATGGCCGATGGTCGTCATTTCAGTGGGGTTTTCAGTTCCGAAAGCTCCCCCTCTGTCCAATTACACCTATTGACGCTGTCAATAAGTATTTATTTTTCAAACCATGGATTGCCAAACATTAGTTGCTCATCCCAAGCAACCGGATAGCAGCTAGTGATGAAAGGGCCTTCATGTTAGATAAGTATTGGCTGGGTAAGTCGGAAGTATGTAAATGAAGCAATGAGATAGACAAAACAATGGGGGGGGGCATGATGAGGTGTGAGAGAGGACAGATATACAAGGTCAAAACACCAAGCGATGGTTTCTAAAAAGGGAACGAAAGCGAGAACGAATGAATGTTAAACAGAGGTAAAGTCAGCGTGGGAGAGCTGTTCGGCGCTCCATACGGCCAGCTGCCAAACAGAAGCAGATGATATAGCAGAGTTTCTATCTGTTTACTGGCTTCTACACAAGACTGTCGAGCGGGTAAATGACCAAGGAGTGCAGTTTCAGATAGACACACCGTGCCAACTCCCGGCTCTGCAAATGAAAGCATCCCTCCTCCGGCTCTTAATCTTGTAAAGATCCCCTTCTGCTTGCCCCAGCCAGGTCTAAGCTGTAAACCTACGGTAAACTTGCAAACCAAGATGGCGAAAGAATGACGTTTTTGCTCCATTATTCTTCTTTGACTGACATGATAGCCAGACTGAGATCCCACTGAACTAGAATGACTGGATTATTAACTACATCCATCCATCTATCTATCCAGTCCAGGGTTCTGGGGTCTGCTGGCTCCTAAACAGCATAGGGCACCAGGCAGGGTACACTGTGGATGAGACGGCAATCTACCACAGGACATATAGTAACGAACACACCATGCCTACTAGACATTATTCTCATAAAAAATTCCTGTAGTCTGTCACTGGGCAATTCATCAAACCTGACTGAGGATAGACCAATGTGTCGATTTCATGCCACCTACTGAAAGTCCATTCACCTGTTTGAAGTTCCTATTTCATTTCCTATATCCCTTTCCAGTTAGTCCCCTAACCTCTGCCACTCTCATTCATATAACAGTCACATGATGGGGAGTTAGTGTCACTAGACAGCTCACACTGTACTTCCTTAATTCGACAGAAACCACTTTGTTTTAAAACAGCTACCAAAAGAACTTGACAAAAAGTAAAGTACACTGTAGTGTTAGAAGGTGCTCTTAAGAAGTGTATACACCTGAACAAATGTGTATCAGTGTCAGACGTCAGCATTTTGAATGTCATTGTAACACTTAAAGTTAGAGATGTAAACAATAACTTCTCTCATTCTTTATAATGTACACAGTCACACCCCACATATTAATGCTATCATTTACCTCCATTGTTATTATTACAACATTATAGATATAATGTATCCACGCAACACAAATGTCTATTTGAGAAGCACATGAGATTAACAGTTTATTGAACTGAGTGATCATTTCATGTGACAAGCAAAAGCAAGAGCGGCTGGTAGTGGCATGCACAGCTATCAAGTCAACTGTGATATGGATAATGTCAATCAGATTTAATTAACCTACGAGGATCTGTTAAAAACAAAAGTAGTCATTTTTTATAAGAGGAGTCGAAAACATGAGATTCAAATGAGACAGCAGTGCATGGGAGAGACTGTGTAAGTTGGTCCGCTCCCCAGGTTATCTGAACATATCATTAACTGCGTAACTATTTGCAAGAGCATTTACACGCTGTGACAACAGGATAAGGCACCTGGCGCCAAACACAGCGCTTGCCGAACAGGGATGCCCCTGAATCGGCTTCTCCTGTTACCTCACTGCTTCTGTCCTCATTGCCCCAGCAGTGCCAGGCCAAGATTTTAATCTGCGTGACCTGAGCCTGTCTGCAGGACATGCCGCTGGGGAAGGAACAGCTCTGCGAGGTCCCTGACTGTTCGCAGTCTGTGTGCCGGAGCCACCGGGGCCAAAACACGGGGCCCAGGTCGACCCACTGGTAGCGGAGCCCACAGGTGGCTGTGTGGACCAGCCAGGCCCGGAGTGAACCAGCCATTTCAGGGGTGAAGAAATGCAGATCCAGCTCCTCCGCTTCCATCTCCAGTTTCCTCTGGTAGCGAGCTGCCCCCTCCATTAGCTCTGGGGAGGTGCTCAGGTTGAAGCCTTTGCTGCTGGCGACGTGATTGGTCACTGCAGATGTCCTGGTATCCCGGAAAGCAGTCTCCTGTGACGGCAACCCCGAAATCATCCCTACTGAGACCCACATTCCCACGTTGGCAGGACGTTCGATCGACATCCAGAACGGATCAAAGGACGGGCCCAGAATTCGCAGCAGCCTGGCTGGCCGAAGGTGTTTGGGTTTCGGGGTGTAATGGTAGTCGTCCGCATTTATGGAGAGCGAGTACGGTCGGACCGGCAGCACTGAGGAGACATACTGGGACCTGGACCGGAGGAAGGATAAGTCCGTCCCAAGGACACCCTGGCTTTGAAGACCCTCGGAGTGGAGTTTATGCTGGTGTACAGATGTGGAGAAAGTGTCTATCGACAGGTTGCTGGAGAAACCCGGGAAGGTCCAGCACATCAGAAGGGCAATGTTCACAAGCCAGGCAAAAAAGCAACTCATCGTGAAGTGGAGGATGACCTGAAGTTCAGCCTTTCTTGCAAAACGGATCACACCGCAGTACAAGTAGTCGCCAAGGTTTTCCCCTTTCCTTCAACTGCCTCCAGTATTAGTTTTCAATCCATTGCTTCCACCTCCCTCTTTAATGGTACCATCAGCCACTGAAGCTCACAATTTTTTGAACTAACTAGAAAGGCATGTCAATATGCTCCTCCTCCTAGCCCCGGCTAGTGTTGAAGCCTTACTATTTGCCCCTCTCTCCGTGTCTGGGCTGTTTGAAGTCATTATGTACTCTTTCTATCAGTTCAGACATCCTTGAACGCAAATGCAATAACACAGCAAAGAAGAAGGGACTATCAAGTGAAAAACACTGTATCTGCTATGGTAGGAACAGCCAATACAGTCTACACCCGCACATGGTAGTCAAGGATTCACTGTTTATTTTCAACTGACAGTGACTTTGACGTCTGTTATCTTGGAACCGGCGCTGAGGACTTAATTCTGTGGTATCAAGTGACCTCTAAACAATGATTTTATTCTTAAAAATACCCCCCCCCCAAACACCTCCTTTTACTTCCTGCACACGGTTCGCTTCATGCACATAAACAATTCGCAAGAAGTCAGAACTTTCTCAACAATCATGTCCACAGTTATCTGCTTAAGCTGGTGACAGAGCACCGATTTTGGTCTTCTTAGCTCTGTTGTAGTCATCTTCATAGCACTTCTGCTGAGGGTCGCAGTGACAGCACAGGTCAGGCTAGACCATTCTTTCCGAGGCCACAGACTCATTCTGGGGGATTCCCGGACCTTCCCAGACCTGTCGGGAGAAATAATCCCAGCAGCGTTCCCTAGGTCTCTGCCCAGTGTGACGGCTTGTTTGTCCAAACCACCTGAAATGATCCTTGTAAAACACAAAAGAACCATGACTCCATTTCAAATCCCTGGAAGCTGTAGAAACATCATTTCTGGCTTTTATTTACTATTCACCGTTCTTTTGGTCTTTATCCACTGCTCATGACCAGAGGTAAGAACAGAGACACGGACTGACCAGTAAGGTTCAAGCCTCAAATGATGATTTAGCTCCTACTGTTCCACTACAAACCAGCAACCAAACCATTTCACCGGTTAGTCTCATGGTCCCTCGCCTAGTAATTCAAGCTCAACATCCTATTAATACACCAAAGAACTAACCCTCTTCAACTGAAAGGTCCTATTCATTCTTTTCCAAGAAAGCATCACGGCTTTGATTTGAGGTGCCGATTCTTATCCCAACCCCTCCACACTCTGCGTGAAACCACTCAAGAATAATCTATCTGCAAAAAATCTGCAAAGAGTAGGCGTGTTACCTCTAGCTCCCCCTATTGGATGCCCTTCTAGCTACAGATGCTACCCTGTCCATAAAAAAAAAAAAAAAAAATCACAAAACGGGAGTGGAGATGAGATGCACCACTGCTGTAGGCCGAGTATGGAAAAAAAACTCTCACTACATTCATACAAAGAGAAAACAGAACACGGCAAATTGCTCACGTACCCCATTTTCCAGCTGCACCACCTACAGGTAGGGGACACCAATACCATTTATTATTATTTTTTTTGATTAAACAAGTTTTATGCCTGTGAAAAAGCGACATCCCCACTGAAATTCATTTAGTCCTGATTAGAGACATTCTCCCAAACAGAACAGTTATTATTCACTAGAATCATAACAATGATTAACATTTCATATTAACAGTAGTGCATCCATATCCAACTAATCTGATTCTTCATGTGTCAAGGATATCATCCAAAAGCAAAAGATTAGCTACATTTTTACATAATAAACATACTAGGCATGTTACTACTTCATAATACTTCAGAGTAAGTTACAACATTTTCTCCATCAATTTAACAGTTCTGCATTTATCCACCTCCGTGTTCTAGAGGGTGCGATGCTTCAACGGGAGGGGGGGGGGGGGGGGTCGCCCCAAGCCAATATCCTACACCAAACTCGTCCACCATCCACTCCATGTGTCCATTCCTCTGCATGCCCTTAACTGCAGACCAACGGCTGCGGCTGCGTCGGCATCTCAGAGTGTGAACAGCTGGTCATGAGCCGTCTCGTTGGAGCGAGAGGGCTGTGATTGAGGTCGAGCCAGGGCTGGGGTCGTGCTACGAACTGTGGGGAGATGGTCAGCCACCTTTGCTCTCTCCTCCAGGAACTTGTCAAACTCTTTTAAAAAAAAAAAAAAAAAACATAGGATGGATTTAACTGAACAGGAGAAAACTGTCAATACACTGGCAAACATAATGGTTTCCCTTCACAGAAAAATTATATTTTTTTCCTAGATAAAACAGGCAGACATTTTGACATTAATAGACTGTAACAAATAATACAAAAATAAACCATAACAGTGCAAGAGTCATCAGGGAAAGTACTGTACAGAATTCCACAGTTATGGCTCAGATATAAATATTGCACAATGGGTATAATTATGTCGACATGTTGTGCATCACGTTGACAATAGCTTTGATGAAGACTCACCCTCGCTCGTGACACCCTCGCTCGTGACACCCTCGCTCGTGACACCCTCGCTCTCTCCAGTGTCGCCCTTCTGCATTGCAACACAAAAGAACATAAACCATAATTCAGACACAGCATCACCACAATGCGTCTAATTTCTATATTTAATAAGATACGAAACTCATGACTGCAAACAGAATATAGTTCTCTGCCTAATGGAACTGCAGATGACGGCAACTAGCTGGAAAAAAAACTCTCTTACCACATCTTCGGAAAGCCACTTCTGAATGTCCTCCATCACGGCTGTCTGGGGGGTGGGGATCTGAGGGGGAGTGTGTCTGGGGGTTAACGTGGTTCACAACCGGCATTGTAACGCAACTCCAATTAACAGAGGAGAGGCATAGGAGACAGGAAGCCAAACTAAACAATAGTGTATTCATTTCTGCTGCACTGCACCCATTGCATGAAAAAAAGATCATAGACCATAGTCTTACATACCTTTAGGATACGTCTGCCCTGCACTGAGATTCATTCCCTGACCAATTAGACCAGAAATCTATCCCGTAACAGATTCCTTTACATTTTGACAGCAGAGCACATCTCTTTAGTTCAGATATAAATGTTACAATCGAATGAGAGGGATTATTTAAAAAAGAGTGTACAGCATGCAAACAATTCCATGGAGGTTCTCTTCACACAGAAGACCCATAATCCCCTTTGCTCATTTACCAGTCAGAATGGGAGAAGGAAGAAAAGAACTTCCATCGTCCTTTAGACATCCAGACATGATTGCTTATAGTTACTTAGAAATCTAGACACATGGTCAACAAGATAACGCACATGTACACACACAGGAATCAGTACGTGAGGATACATACATTTTTAACAAGCATCATGCGTAGAATGCACACCGATTTTCACTCACACGGCAGACTTAAACGTCTAAACTGAGAACATACACACTGATGTCATATTGCATGTTTACATTTCATAGAAAGACTTTGATCCAAAGTGGGAAATACTGGAAATAAAATAATAGACTGGTATTTGGTCACAAATGATTTCTAAATTATTTCTGAAAAAAAGAGATACATCATTATGTAAGGAAGAGTGTACTGACCGCCCCCGTGACGTGCAGTCTGCTGTCCAGGGCTCCGGCCAGCCCCTCTATAGCCCCAGGGTCCTCGTACCGGACACTTAACAGCAAACACAGGACTAAGCCTTAAACTCCAAGCACGACATTGATGACTGTGGGTGAATCTCAATACCAAGATCGTACTTGTGGTCTTGGCAAGACCGGTCTTGCTAACTTGCTTTCCAAGAACGAACTTGTGCCGCAATTAATCATGGGATTGGCCTCGTTTGGCGAGAATGCAACCGATGTATCCTTGATATTTGTGGGGGCGGAGCCAATATCCAGAGATTTTTACCGCCCTCTGTATTTTTGTTCTTGATTATTGGAACTTGTGTTCAGCAATGGAAGATGATGTAAAACCGGTACACAAGAACACAAGTACAGTTAAGTACGCATATTGAGATTCACCGTATATCCTTAGAATGCCTATACAGTAGAAACAGCTATTTTTCCAGGGTTTTAGGCCCTGGATTTCCTCTTCTCAAGGGCAAAAGCCACAGAAATTAAAGGCGCAGCTCAGAAAAACTGCAGGACAAACATGCTGGCGGGTTTTCTGAGCTGGATTATGCAGCAAATGCGCCGATTCTGCTTGGACACCCTTAAAAAAAAAAAAAAAAAAGCTGCAGGGGGATAATCGTGTCAGTTGGGTAACTTTGGTAAACATTTTAGCGAAAGGCAGCATGACAAAATTAAGCTGCTCGCCAAATTCCCATAGGAAAGCCTTGACCTGTCAGAACTGTTTACGAAATCTCGCCAGCTAACAGATTACCCCAGTTTGTATAATACTCCCTGCATCGTGAAATACGCCCTCACCCCACAGAAAAAGGCAGACGTGTAAAGTGCCACGCATTTAAAAAAAAAAAAAAAAACAGCTGGCGAGACTCAAAAAAACAACTTTGGCAGCCAAACAGCAAAATTCGGTTTCATAATGTCATAAATATTCTATTATTGTTCTTGTTTACAACAAATACTGAACATGTTATTCTGAAATAAGACATTTTTAAGAGGTACATAAATATTACCAGTTCTGATATTACAGCACCAATACATTCCCTTAGGTAGCAAATATGCATTTAAGAATACAAACTAAATCTGCTGTTTGCAATGTAGCATGTTTACTTTCACAATCAGTCTGGGAAGTTTTAGACCTGTTATTTAGACCTACTACAGTCATGAGTGCGAAGCCATTTTAAATTTCAATTGCTGATAAAAAATGTGAAAACCTGAAGCAGCAGCGCAACAGAAGTGACAGGAGTCCGTTTTGCAAAAGTTATGGAGGAGTTAGTGGGGTTTTTGAGTACCCTTACCACTTCCTCTGCTCCGCCAATGAGCTGTTCCTGGTCTGAGCAAACATGTCAAACTCATCCTCCACCTCTGTCCCTGAGGGTGGGGTTGGGGGAGTTAAATCGGCAACAAGGTGGTTTCACAAATTCACCTGACAGAATGAGAAACATCCCCGAAAAATGACTCACTGTGGCACTTACTGTGTGTGGCCGTCTGATTGGCTGAAGCGGTGGCGCCCGATTGGCTGCTGGGCTGATTGGCAAGAGAGGTGGGAGGAGCAAGACTGAGGTCAATCAGGTCTGTGGAGACTGTGTCAGATCGCTTGGGAGCGGGGGAAGGAAAAAAAATAAAAATAAAAGACTATCAATACTGCAGCTATTTTGACCGGGTACAAAAACAATCGTTTCCATGCCAATCTTACCCGCTCTGCAGCATGTGGGGAACTGCTAAGCCTCTCGAACCTAGGTATAAACAGGGAATAAAGCTGGTTACTGGAACAATCCAAAGGACACAGTGTAGAAGTGTGCTTGGTCTGAACTTCCAGCCTGCTGTGTGCATGGAGCCCGAACAGCATTGCGATTTGCGGCCCCGGACCTGTGGTAGCTGAGGAAGGTGTTGTTCAGGTCATCGTTGACAGCCAACAGCTCCCCAATCAGACCTTCGTCCGCTAGCCTGGGGATCAACTCCAGCACCCTGCTCTGCATGTCTCTGCACACTGTGTACAGCTGCTACTGACACACAGGGGGCAGCAGAGAGTCACACAGGGCCAGCATCTGGCCAGGAGACACCCAGCAGCAGAGAGACCGGCTCGAACCTGCAGCAGCTCCACGTCTGACTGCGGTGCATTGCTGGGGGTCAGTTGGCTCAGCATCTCTGACATCACCTTCTGGTTGCCCCGAACCACATCCAGGTCGGCTCTGAGCTTCCTCACCTGTGCGAGTAAGAAGCTGTAACGTTTGGTACCTTCTTCCATATGTTATGGATGTGAGAAACAACAAAGCATTTCCTGAAGCAGGGTGCTTCCCCCTCATGGTGTTACCGTTTCCTGTTCAGGCCTGATGGTGATTGGTCCGGTGTTCTGCGTGAGTTGGGGATTCTGGGGTGGCCTCATGCCAGAGGATACAGCAGGGGGCGTAGTGGATGACTCATTCTCTGGCACACTCTGCAGAAAGAAAGTTTGGTGACAGTGGTTTCCTAGGAGACAGCATTATGATGTCAGTGTGTTACATGTACGCACCCTGTGTGGAGTGTGGATGGGGGACAGGGCGTCCAGGTCAGTCATGGGGAACTCCAGCCCCCTCCTCTTTAGGTCCTCATACACAGAGACCACGCCTGTCAGGGACAGGGAGCTGCGGAAGGCATCTGCCCAGGCCTGGGGGGGGGGATGGCAGGGGTGGTATGGAGGACAAGCCCAGTTATGTCAATGGTTTTGCCCAACTGTGATCGGCCAACACTACTCAGACACACAGGGCTAGCAGAGTCGCTAATAGACTGGCAGGAGAACTTTTTAATTAAAAAAAAAAAAATCTAATTGCTGTAATGCTTTCTGCATGAATTCTGCATGACTGTTGCCCTACGTAGATTTCAGGAAGAACTACAAAAATGATACCATCTTGATTTGTATGCTATATATCCTGAAGGTGTTTTGGGCCTTAAGTCTGAGTCAGCCAACCTAGTGAATCACACTGCTCAGTAAGACAGAACTGCACGCATACCAGGAGACGTGGGGCAGGTGCGGGAGTTTTAGGGAGGGCCGCAGCTGGGGGCCCAGCCGCTCAACTCAGCTGCAATCGGTCTCCAAGGACGCAAGGCAAAATTTTTGCTTGGAGCAAAAACAGCAACAGTCTGGATTTCCAGTTTCAGTTTGGCCCGGCCAGCAATCTGGATCATGTGTATGTTGCTTAGCTCATCTATCCAACAATATGGCCGCGTTTCTTCCACCCAGTTTTCCCACGCACGCTCACAGACAGACACAACACGACACACCTGTATGAGGCTCAACACCCGGTCGTGCAGGATCATTGGCGGGTTGTTCTTGGGCAGGATGGCCCGGACCAGAACTCCCTCCACAAACTCCTGGGTTGACACCAACATGTGGAAACGGTGTCCACAGTTCTTCACACAAGTCTCCAGAACCTAGAGGGGCACAGCCGGGCCAGAGGATATTCTCACTTCGACACGTCATGGAGGAGGAGGACAGGGCGGCATAAGGACACGGACGGAACAGACACTCACCGTCAGCGCAAGCATGACTTCTTTGAAGTTCTTATTACCCACAATCCTCTTCTTTATTGCTCTCACTGCCTCCTTTGGTCTGAAATGCAAATTACGAAAACAACGGTTGGCGACAATGCGACAGGGACAAGATGGGACAACGGCGCCAAAAAACAGCAACAAAACCGGTAGCTTTCGACACAAACATAAGACGCCAGAATCACTTTAACAGAAACCGTTCAGAAGCGCGACAGCAAATCCCGCGTCATCCTCCGCGAGCGACTGCCTACCCCTCATCTGTTTCATTGATGATGTCACAGATCTCCATGTTGAGGCCCCAGTCTTCCGTCGGCAGAGAGGAGCTTGTGGCCCGTTCTAGCAACAAGAACACAAGGTTTCAGGCTAAACACTGACTCTGTTTCAGCCTCACATAGAGTGCCTGTCTCTGAGGGTCTCGCATGTTTTTCCACATGGTTCAGAGGTCCCTGCCCACACAAACGCTATATTGTATCTATATTGTCCACTGAGTGTGAATGTATGTCTTGTGATGGACCAGCATCCCATCCAGGGTGTCCCCTGCCCCATGCCTTATGGATCATGGATGGAAGAATTTAAAAATTGACTAGGATATAATAGATCAGCGTGGTGGTGGAAAAAATAACAGAATTACAACTCTACCATACAACTGTGACTTGTTAAGACAAACCTACCATTTTTAGTACTATATTGTATGACGGCAAGGCAAAACACAGCCACCTGTAAAAGTATATATGCAGCTATATAAAACTGACGTAATGGTATAAGTAGGGAGAACAACGTATTAAAGTTTATTTTTACATGCACTGGAAATGAGAATGGTTATGCACTGCTAGATTTGTAACTGCACTTCCTGTTTAAAAGTCACATCTATTCCGCTTTTTTTGCCGTTTGTGTAGCAGATCCTGCCTTACTGCTGCCTCCAGCCCTCCTTGGCTGGATCTCACACTCTCCCTCCACTTCATGTGACTGTCAGCTGCTCTGATACACACTCGGCCCGCAGGGGACAGAAAAGGCGCCGGCCGTTTTGCGATTGTAGGCGCGGGTGGGTAATTTAGCGTAATTTTGCGATTGTGGACGTGGTGGGTAATTTAAACGTTTCCTTAAAATAAAGGGAAATACGGGTAAATCCCAAGCACAAGTGACTAAGAACTACACAGCTTCCCGAAACCAATTCGTCAACAGGAAAATCAAAGAGCACATCCCTATCGCTATCCCCTTTATCTGGGCAATCAAGTTCATTTTACTTTAGCCCTAGTTAGATAAAACAAGCACGTGTTGAAGTTACACTACGGACATATAACTTCGGCATGTTTATGCCAGGTGTCAGTATCACGCCCGCCCCCACTGCGCCTGAAGAGAAAACCAGCACCACCGCACAGCGGGCAAAACCCTCCCCGACTTTGATTACTTTCGTTTACAGACGTGCATACAGTTTCTGCGAAACATGCAAACTATTCTTCTTGCCCGTAGACCGTAAGATGAAGGGACCCATCAAACAACAGCGTAGCATTGAACCAACTTCCCCATAATTTAAGCACTCGGACCCCAAAACAACACAATCGGACAAATCAGACGAAGATCGGGGGTGTCCTAAACCATAACGCCGTGTTCCTCTCCGATCAGGTTCAGAAAATAAGTATCTGACAGTTAAGTAACATTGTATTCATTATGAAAGATGAAGCATCCGTCTTTGCTGCGTCTTCCATTATTTCCTAAGGCATTTTCTTTTATTTTACTTTCGATCGGTGGAGAAAGCTTTAACCGAGATCAGAGTTTAATATTTACCGATTCGCTGGCCGACCGGCGTAGAAAACGGGTTCCCTATAAGAAAGTCCATCTTGCTGCTGGCTTTACTTTACACTTCACTCTCTCCGCGTTGAGGCCACTCCTCTCCGACTCCCCAAACCCTAAGGGCTCCGATCGGCGTCGGGAGCGCGCAGCGACCTGCGTGCGCGCGGTCACGTGAAAGCCGAGCGAAGCAGAACGTCCGCCAGCAAACACGGCCGCGTGAAGACCACAGACAAACAGCTCGCTGTATTTTCCCTTATTCGTTATTTTTTTGGCGTGCAGATAGCAACAATCGGTCTTGTTGGTTACGTACGGGGTTTTAGTTTTAAGGGGAAATTTTGGTTTGAAGGGGAACTTTGAGTTCAGTCGTGATATATTTGAACTCTTGAACTGTAGCTGCATTGTATTATTGGTCGGTGCCCGAGTGGTTCCAGTGAATGCTGATTAGATTTTATTGAAATGTTATTGCACAAATTTAGCAAGCACTTATGCTTATTAGTGTATTTAAATTTTATCTAAAAGCCATGTGCACCTTCCAGACACCATTCGTATTTAGAATATTATGGTGAACCTTGCCAAGTTACGTAGAGGCGTCAGCAAGGCTGAACTAGTCTATGTTGTCCAGCAGACAAGATCTCTAAACTCAAGTAATGTCTGCACAGTTGAGTCTTTTATCATATAACGTGGACTTTGTTATGTAAGACCTACTATTCAATTTACGTGCTTAATGGAAAAAAGCATTATCGTAATGATCTTGACATGTAGCCCATATCACATTTAAAGTGTTTATTTCTCATCTGACATTTCACCACAGAAGCAATGTTTCTGTAAGGCTTTTGAATGTGATTTTTCTATTAACACAGCTGACTTACACCCTCTTTCTGTCCCAGAACCAATCATATTTACTGCCACATCACAATGTGAAGATACACATATAAACACCGGGGGGGGGGGGGGGGGGGGGGGGGGGGGGGGGGGGGGCGGGGGGGGGGGGGCGGGGCGGGGGCGCGG